>CM041755.1:13031666-13663333 GCA_023373885.1 Hestina assimilis | reverse complement strand
GCATCTATCTATAACTCTATAGGATAAGCCGTACGGTCATAGAATCGTCGATATTGAAAATGGCTAAAGCCGCACAGTTCTCGGATTCGATCCCCGCTCGGGTCAGATGTTTGTATCTACCATACAGGCATATGTTCTAGTCTTGGTGTATTTTTGCACTTCAATGTGTTTATGTCTTCAATTCTACATATATGCATATGTTACATAAATAAATAATATTTTTGTAGGATAAGATAATGTTTATAAATACGACTTTTAAAGATACCAAGTGATTGATTGTTTTCTACATCGTGGTAGGCTATCGGTTATAGGGGGTGTCAATTTTATATTACTGATAAGAATATACTATACTTTAGGTATATCATATCGCAGTATGATAAGAAATGCATATAGTGAGAACTTTTAGATTTTGTTCTAGATTTTGATTTTAGGCAAAAAAAGTCGGTAAAATCGATTTTAAAATATGGCCCATCATGGCTTTCCCGTTTTATGACGTTTGTTACCAGTATAAAATATAATTACCGGTTAAAACAGATAACCAATGGATTTCGTAGAATTAACCGGATATAAAAGCTCTTTTAACGTAACGCAATCATAGAAAAAAGCCTTCATTTTATTGATACTGCCGAGTCAGAATAAGACTGATAAAAGTGAGCAATTCCTTACCAAAAAAAAAATTAAAAGGAATAAACTCGTTATTTAAGTAATTATTAATTTATTTTGTAAATTAAGGAAATCAAAACGTAAGGAAAATGAACCTGGGTATTGTTAATTAAAACCAAACGATACCTTGTAATAATACAATTTATCAGTTGTTTACATAATAAGTTATTTATAGCACATGTTAAATAACCGTATAAAATGTTAGTTAAATTTAACACCTATCTGCGCAAGATGGCGGCGATGACGTCAATCATGTTATTTCGGTAGCGCGATAAAAACGTCCGATCCGTTTTGCTCCTTGCATCATTTATTGGATCGTTATCTCACTTCCGATACGAGAGATTTGTTTTCTAAACAGAGAAATAATTGGCGACGTGCTCCACAGAACATTGCGACAGAAGTGGTAGAAAGGGATTTCTATGAATAACTAAAAGTGGCCGTGTCATCGCCCGCGCTGAAATTTAACTTAATGTTGTTATCGTGTTCAAATTCAATTCAAATTCAAATATTTTTATTCAAAGCTAATCACTTATTTGATGACAGTCAGATTCTACCAACGGCTTTAAAATTAAGCCTCTACCTGAGAAGAGCCGGCAAAACAAACTCAGGGGTTATATCTTTTTTAATGTAATCATGAAGCGTTTTTTACCAGTGATGCGTCAAAAGTAAATGCTACTAATACCCTTTAAGATTTTTATAAGATATTTTAATATAAATACAACACTTGCAGTGAAGCGTGCACAAGCGAACAGACATACAGATGTTTCTAGAAGGATACAGAATAATGTGTGTTTTATCAGCATCCTTTTCCTACCCCCATCTCATATGGTAAAAAACGGTAGTGCCACTACCTGGGGGTAATTGCATTGTGTAAAGCAGATTGGTTGCTTGTTCGCCACCACTATAATTGAAACGAAGGTGTCACTCTATAGTGAATAGCAATAAAACGAATAAATAAATAAACGCACACACTCAACGGCCCCCATTAGGATAGTTATATCCTGTGTCGGGGGTCCGGAAACATATGCAATCACGAGAACAAAAACACCCAGACCGGAAAATATGCATGTATGGTCAATACAAACATTTTCTCAAAGCGGAAATCTAACCCGCGACGTGTGGCACTTAAGGCAAGTTCGCTATCGCTGCGCCGCAACGTCGTGAAGATAAAACAGATCGTGTTCTGGGTTTAACACTTGTACTTATGCTTTTCCCCTTTGCAGGATAGCTAGTGACGGGTGTGGAGCAGCGTTTTTGAGTTCTTTCATTGATAGAACGGCGGATTCAGAATAGCCTTTTTTATAAAAAACGTTTATAACAATCTTTCAGAATTGAGTACCTAATTTTTGAAGTCAGCTAGAAATATACATAAATAATTATATAAGAAACTAAGTAACCCAATTATTCAAACTTGTTTATAACTTATTAATAAGGTTTTAATTGAATATTACATATATATTTATGAATGTTATTATGTAAATATTATTGAACACATATTGATAATCAATCAATTAATGGGGAATTACTTAGAACAGCATGAGTAATGACTTCACTTGCGGTTAGTTGGTGCTAATGTCCTAAGCTCAACCAACGTGATTTATATTTATGTATATGATTACATAGTCTTATTTTATGATTACTAGCTGACCCGGCATTGCTTTTGTCTTTTGTATGGTAAGCGGCTGCCGTAGCCTATGAACGCTTGTAAAACCATACATTTGTATACTCACAGATTGCCAACTTCGAGATATTGGTTCTTAAGTCTCATTTGCTCAGTAGTCTGACACTGTCCTTCAAATCGAAACACAGTACACTGCTTTACCGTAGGATAGCTTGCAATGCAGTGGTACCTAGTACCTAGTCGGCCTAAATAGTGGAAAAAATTGGCCTCGACAACAGCGGTATTAAGGCTAAGACCCGTTTAAATAATTTTATGAGATACAAAAATCTTCTATCAAAATCAGCGTGACCGATTTAGGAGAACATTTGCGAACATGGGATTTATTATGGAAACCTATAACTAATTCTATGATTGTTCACTGAAGAGTATTCATGGTTGATATATGCTTTGGTAGAGTGCGAACACCGAGGGTGACCAAACTCAGTCCCCATCTTTTCATGGGTCTTAATGGGCCTGTATACTTGTTGTATTCTTCATCTGCTGAACAGTACGTATTTGAGAACTTTGTGGTATTAAAAACCATACTCGTATTGCAAATACTAATTCGTATTACTCCGTTTCAACGGTTCTCAAAGCCGCAATTTCCTGTTTGCTCTATAAGTCTAATATCGAGGGAAAATAAAGAATCAATAAAGTCATAGTCAAGGCTTTATTCTTTGATTATGACAATAACAAATTTCATATTACATAATATCAAAGAACAGATGTCGCCCTGTTAACGAAAAATCTCGTATTTGTCATGTAAGACAGCGTTTCTCAAAGCGAGATATATTTTACCCCAAAGATTACTTGGGCCTTTACACATTTGTAAATTAAAGTAACATTCATTCATTTAAAAGGGATAATTTTTTAATGTATTTTATATATATGTATGACAAATTGTTTTTGTCCAAGCATCTGTGGATGCGTATCATTTACTTGTATATGTATGTCTTTTTTCATTCGCAACCAGAACCGTAGAACAACGAAGTATATGTTGATGTAAACAGACGTTTGAGAAACTGTGTCTCATAAAATACAAAAGAAACGTTATCTCCCTCGCATTCCATAATCGTTAAATCCGTAATAAAAAAGACCGTAACGGAATCCAGATTCAACAAAAAGATCACTTGAATAACGCAAGATAAGGTGCTATCGCGACTTCCTTCCAACGGTAAAAAATATTACTATACATTTAAAAATTACTCGTAACAAAAATATTTAGATATTATACATATTATGTACAATGTACATACTGAAGTAGGTAACATCTGTTGCAGCACATTGCGGTGATAATTTCAATTTCCTTTTACGAACAATATGTATACTTATACTTATAAAATATATGCACAATGCCATGCCATACTTGCTTTTTTAAATTTGAGTCGCTGTTCATGTTAAGCATAATATTCCAACTAAGCTCTATGCTTCGAATATCATGTGACACCGTTATTCTCGACGGTTGCGGGTTCGATTCCTGCTCGGGCAGATGTTTGTTATAAATATCTGTTTCAGTCTTGGCGGTTGCTCTTGATAAGTAAATTGCTCTTATCCAATGAGTTTCTGGTTCGCCCTTAGGGTTGCGGAGGTCAGATGGCAATCGCTCCGTGTAAAAACTAGTAACCTGTCAAATCCGGACAAGAGTAATAAGCAGACCCTGGATAAACAAAAATACCGGGAATAATGCTAGGAAGAACAAGAATCTTCGAATATCATGTAAGAAGTTGATGTCGGCTGTTATCAACTAGATAGTCGATAAGTCAAGTCTGAAGTTGGCCTCATTGCTAAATAAAACTAGCAATAAATAATTCTCCACTTGTAGCTTTGTCCAATTACGTATCCTAAGTGCCTTGTGGCGGAGGTCTCAGTATCCTTTAAGCAAGTTACATAATGAAATCATGATAGTTGTTATTATCGAAACCGACAGTTGAAATCCCTGATACAAATAAATAACACACACTTAACGGTCTCCATTAGTATAGTTATAATCTGTGTCGGGGGTCCGGAAACACACAAACACAAGCACAATAGTTCCGATCTGTTGGCCACACATGCCTAAACATAAAAGTTGTCACCGGCCCCATTGGCATGTGTTTCGGTCTGAGTACGTTCATCCTTGTCGTTGTGTATGTTTCCGGACCCCCGACACAGTGTATAAGTGTCCTCGGGACCGTTGAATGTGTAGCGTTTATTTATTACTTAAAAAACAACGTATGTTTTTAAAATTTGATTGGAAATTACCGTATTCAAACAAACTAACAAACATTTAGCTTTGCAATAGCATAGTTACTCTTTTTACGAAAGCGTTTACGTTAAATTCTAAGAAAATACTATTTGTATATAGAAAATCTAAGAACTTGTTATTGTATTTAGATTGCTTTAGGTAATTTAAACAAGCCCCAATCAATGTTTAGAATATAACGGTTTCCACTTAAAACGAATCTTATGTAATGCATTCCACGGTATTTGTTGTTATTAAAAATATTTATACTTTGTATTATCTGGGCTGAAGATTACACACAAACAAATTGTAAATCTTTATAAATTCTAATATCTAAGATCCACCCTGTGACATACGGATGGTCATGACTATACTATAAGGCTTTAGTTCTTGCCATTTGGCTATGGAATAGAGTTGCTATTTTGATTTTTTATTATTATTTTTGTTATATCCAATCAAAATGAAATATTTTTATTGAACATAAAAAGCAACACATACTCGTATTTGTTGAAAATCAGATTGTACCACCGGCTCCAAAATTAACCTCTACCTGAGATTAACCGGTGAAACAAAGGGGGTTGTATGTTTTTTTTAAATGTGAAATATGTTTACATATTAAGTTTACCTAAAACCCTGAAGGACTGTCGTATTCCCAATTCAGATGTGGTGTCCTCAAGGTATAATATTATATTCATAACTTTGCATACTTATAACCCTTGAAAAATCACTGTACATTAATCATACAAAATTATGTATTTTACGATGTTAATAATACAATAGCATCACAAATGGCTATGTACTACGAAGTACCCACTCCCTTTCCCCTATGCAACTTGAGGGTCACTTAGTGCCACTAGAACGAGAGTGGCGAAGTGCTTTCAAGGGGCATGTATGGTATTCCCAAATAAGTGCCAAACCTATTTATCTATACATATTATATAACCCAAGTCGTGCACTATCTGTCTGTATACATTACTACTTTTGAAGAATTTTTCGCGAGCGTAAGACCGTTGCGTTGGCATACTTAAGAGTTTATATGGAAATGGAGTATAGAAAGTTAATATTTATGTATAATTCTATTAATAAATCCTTCTGCTAGCTGTTATAAATATGTATAGTATTTTTCATAATATAAAAACAATTTGGCAATGTATAACAAATTTAAAATGTTGTGCGCGTTTTGAGGGTTAAATAAATTTAATGGAAAAAGCGCGTGCACTGAGCATGTGACGTCACTCTCACTGCCAAGGCCCCGAGTCCCGACACAGACACGATCGATACCCGCATGACCGCACACGACTTGTAACTAAACTTATATTTTATAGCATCCATTTGAAAAACTACAATTTCTATTAATTTATCAGTTATCCATCTTTTTAGTAATCGCAATTGATGTTACTTCTATTTTTTATTAAGAGAAGATTTTCAAGGCTTTTATGCTAATGAATACCAAAAATAAACACCTATATTCGAAATGTAGCCCGAGTTTAATTTATGACTTATTTGAAACCACATATATTAATAAAGGTTATTTAGCCCAGATGGAGTTTTCGAGTGCTTAATTTGTGTTTCAAATTTATCTCGTGCTTAACGTAGGAGGAAAACATCGTGAGTAAACCTGCATGTCGTGGAAGAAATTCTAAGACAATTGTCATGCTGGTGGTAGGGCTTAAAAGGCCATCCTGTTAGCTGACACCGTACGGTTAGTGAAAAATTTGTGACTTGACTGCTCGTCAGCCGTGTTTCGAAGTCAGGTAGCGTATAACTAGTCGTATCTTAAGGGCGGCGACGCTCCTGCATGCCCTCTGATGGTGCAGATGTTAAAGGACGACGGTGATAGCTTAGCATCAGGTAAGCCTCCTGCTCGTTAGCCCTTCGTTAGTTAAAAACTTCTGTTATTGATGATGGCACCTAAACTTGCTAAAATAAATCAATGCCGGCATGCTAATTCACACTTTTCAGAAATCCTTAATTAAGAGATAGATTATTTTTAAGACTATAAGATCGAAAAAATTAAAAAAAAAAGAAAGATTTCTTCGAATCTTTTAAAATAATATTCTGACGAATTATGACTTCTGCTTTTCAAAGTCCGCTAAACCGTACAGTTATTTGTAATCAGTAAAAGTGAAACAAGGGTAAGTCGCCATTTTGAAAAAACTGTATACACAATACTTTTATGATGTACTATTCTTTACAGTTCAGTTTCTAAGGACTTATTTCTTTATGTTATGAAAGAAAACAATGAACGCTTTACAAATAAACAGAAATCACATTTTAAAACGGTTTTGAGCTACAAAAGCAATATTCGGAATATTCATACACATTTTTTTTATTTACGACAGCTTTCTGTTTCTTTTAAACAAAGACTTCTATCACACACAAAACTAGACCCAAAATGAGTGAAAGTTTAAGATTTCATATAACTCCCTTGGATAAAAATCAAAAAACAAATCATTTGGTTGAAAATCGAGAAGAGCTGGCAAGAAAATACGATAGAACATTTATTCATATTTAAAAAAAATACCTTGTAAATAGAATTAATATAATATTGTGATTTCAATTAAACGCCGCATTGGTTATAATATCTCTACTAATATTATAAATGGGAAAGTAATTCTGTGTGTCTGTCTATCACGCTTTCACGCCTAAAGCAATGGGTTCAGTGCTTTAGGCGTTTTGTTTCAAAATTGGTTAATTTTGATGAAATTTGGTATTAAAATAAACAAGACCTTAGGAAGGGACATAGGCAACTATTAATTGTAAAAAAGGCCTATATCGGTTGAAATAAGGGATAAGTTTGTATGAATTGTTTGCATTCAATGTCATTATTCACGCGAATGAAGCCGCGGGAAAAGCTAGTATTCTATAATGCAACCAGTTTCGTTGTTTAAATCTGCAATAAAATATTCACACAACAAAAATGTAATAAAACAATTTCGAAGTGAAATTTCACTTTACTTTCGAACAACGACAATAATACAACTATTGTGACAACGATAACGGAATTTATTGGTTGCGTAAATTATATAAACAACGAGAACATAAACTTCACGAAACTATGAATAGATTCTGTACGATCCCGGAAACTTTCGTGTTACGATTAACGACGTCTATTCGCTTTGTTTCCGTTCCGTTGAAAGGATAACGGGAACCCGGGCCCCGTTATGTGCATTTACTTTTACGATACACTTTTACTTTTATTACTTTTATTATCTTTCGTGTTCAAAGAATTCGCCGAAAGTCGGAATAACACGGTAATTAAGATAGTGCTCTACATAATTTTTTGAGTAAAATTTTAAGTACTTTGGCTCAGTCGCTTAGTAACATATTTAAAACAGTTACAAAATACCTTTCAACAAATCTACGGCATCTAAATTTTTCATTTACCTTAACAAAACTTTGAATATTGTGTATACTTATAATAAGGTATTTAAGTCTACGATAAGTTTAACAATTCTGATGAATTTTAAAAAGTAATTGTGTTTTTATAACAAGATTTCAAATCACAACTTAAAATATAGCTGCGACTTGTAACCTTATTATAAAACACAATTACACCAACCCATAGGGATACAGCACTATTACTTTTGATTACATGTTATCCTATATAGCCTATAGGACAGTGCCTCCATCTTTTGGTGTAGTGTATCTTGTGTTTATTTTAATTTTATAAATAGTTAATTGAATTATATTACAGCATCTCTTATGAAATTAATTGATTATTATTATCATTAAGTCATAAGAACCGGCCAACCCAAAATTATGCTCCGAATGAAATCTATATATATTATATTGTGTAAGTTGTGATTCTCTGAATCATCATCACTCGGTCCAAATCGTCAAGGGTTATTTTAATTATGTATGGTTTGATAAATTTATCATTTAATAATAGATTTCTTAAAATAGAAAAAAATTACTTGAGTTTATTATACCTAGTCCTGCGAAGCCAAAGCACGGCCATGAAATTTATCGGAATTGAGTAGTCAGTGTATGAACCACATGTTATATTTGTATTTATGTATTGACATTTAGACCACATTTCATTATTGGTATTCATTAGGAAGTATATTGGTAGACAAGCGTACAGCCCACATAGCGGTCACCGTAGCCTATAAAATAGACGTACTCTCCGTAAAAAGCATCAATTATTATACCTTTATTTAAGAGTTTACTCACTAGGAGTGATAGCACCATCGTTCGAGACCGTATCGTGAATAGGGGCCGTCTAAGTTACGTAAAATGCGACAACATCGCTTGCGTAATGTGCACGGAGCGACATTCGCTCCATACACATTACACATGTAATGACAGATCATTTGAAAGTTGAAACTCTCGTTATAGCTTCTGTTATCACAGCTTCGTAAATCGTTTTCGTATACTGTTTTTCATTTCAACCTGCACTCTTATTGCAGTGTCACTTTAACCTTGGGTAATTAGCGTATAAACTGTTACATCTTCAATTAGCTTCAGCTGATAGCCTCGCTCGTGTTATAAAGTTTGAAGTTTTTTACACCTTCAGGTATGGAATTTAAGGACATGTTAGAACACGAATTTCTTTATATTTAATTGTATGCCGAATAACAAAGTATGATTCTATGTAGTTCCAACAATTACATACCTCCATACTAACTTTTATCTAAATTCAAATTCTAATATTTTTATTCAACGTAAAAAGCATTACACTTATTAGTTGAAAGTCAGATTCTACTACCGGCTCCAAATTTAAACCTCTACCGAGAAGAGCCGGCGAAACAAACCAACATCCCTTTTTGAAAATGGAAATTTATGAACTATTAAAACAAGTATTTCATTATTTTTAATTATTCGACAAAAACCAGAGTGTCATGCTTCTAGTTTCAAAAATGAAAGACTTTTATAACTAACTTTCAACATCCTTTCTTAATGCGCGTTTACGTTGAAAAACGACATCGGTAAAAACATTATCCTCTCTAGGTCCAAGGGTTTAGGCTGGGCTGTTTTATAAGTCAGTCAGTTCTTTCTATTTTATATATGTAGATGAAGCTTAGATTTGATCCAAGTTGATTAAAGCACCTTGGACATTAGTTCGGAACTCTCGATGAGGTTTACATATAAAAGAACTCGTTAAAGTTTCGATAAAAACGTCAAAGAGCGACAGTCAAAAGACTGTTACGTATATTGCATAACTGATTATCACATAATAGAGGTCAACTTCCAAAAATAGTTTATCTTTTAAAATATTGAGAAACGAATTGAGAATCTTCTACTTTTTTAAGACGATTAAAATTAGATAAGGCTGAAGTATTACGTAATTAAAATGTTGTTTTCCTCAGCCTTCAAGCCGTGGACGTCATTCGCAATAAATCATCAGTGACACTGACTCAGGTTGAGGTTTTTATAGCTCCAATAAATATACTTCCAATGTTTATATTTTCAAATCTATTCCAATTTAATTTTAGTCAGGTATTTAAAATTAATAAGCATTTTATTATAGCCCAGTAAAAGAATACTGTATATCTTCAAGGTTCTTTCGCGATTGGTAAGGTATTTTCTTTTTAATGCCAAACAGTAGAGCCTGTTGTTGTTCTTATACGAGCGAATTTTTGAAAGCACCTTTTTTTGGTGGGTCCTACGCCTTATTGCAAGAAGCAAGGTAGGTAGGTATTGCCGTCAGTCAGATATTTTACCGCAAAGCAGTAGTGTGTTTTGCATATCTATGTTTCGATTTGAATCACACTGTAGCTAGTGACATTACTGGGCAAAAGAGATATTTTTTTAAAGAATATTAGCAATGCCTTTTTCAAGACATTACTAATATTCCTATAGCCCCTCCAAATAGACTTGAAGCTTGCGCTAGGAGTGGGTACGAACAAGGGGGCTGAGGATCAAACTCGCGACTCTCGCGTTAACGGAGCGAAATCGACCCTTCTACTATCGAGGCTTTTGAGATTTAAGAACCAATATCTCGAGGTTGACAGCCCGTGACACCTACAAATAAATGGTGTTGCAAGTGCTCATAGAATATGATAACCGCTTACCATTAGGTGGGTGGTCACCGTATGCTTGCTGGCCTAGTCGCATACGAAAACTCTTTCGGACGCTGACAATGTTATGATGATGATGTAGATATCGGAAAACATCACATTAACTATAACTACATTAGCTTCTATTTAAATTTACAGAAAACTATTATAAGTTACATACAGTCGGCGTGGAGCCGATCGTCATGTGCAATTGTACCTATAATTCCGAAAACTTATTTAAAGTTGTTTGTTAATAAGTCTTGGAAACAAATAATATTTATTCTACTCATATTTTTACTACTTTCAGTGGCAGATCAGAGTACGGTATGCCCAACGGAATACACCGTAGCCTACCTGCATCAGCAACACTAGACGCGGTTCGACGATCATTGTTGCAAATTAAAATGAGAGAGAAGTAAAAACCGGCCAAGTGCGTTTCGGACCCGTACATAAACGATTCCGTACCAGTAAATAAAAATTATCAAGTTTCTTATATGAGGACACCCTTTATTTAATTTCTTTACATTTTATTTATCGTTATAGCGGCAACAGAAATACACATTCTGTGAAAATTTGTGCTCTCTACCTATTATGGTTCGTAAGGTGCGGAACCCTAAAAAGGGAATATGTAAAGGCTTCAGTTATCATTACTCCTGATAATAGTCATGACCACAACAGAACACTAATTCAAAAGAAGTCATTGATTTGATTGCAAGGAATATTTTTTCAGTGTATATTACCCGACTGTCGACAATTCTATAATGATATGTTGAAAACTTTGATTTTAATTTTTTTCATGTTTTGACTATATTCTAAAATAAATAAAATAATATATACGGACATAATAACTGGTAGCGGCAAGGCTCTTAACGGAGTAGGTGCTCCTTCGCATCGAATAAGACTCAAATATATTATATTCAATATATTTCACGTGATAAAGTGGACCTTCTTTTCTAGGTTCTTGAAAACTAACAACATTAATTATGTTGAAAACTGACATAATTTAACGTAACGTATGAGTATTAAAACGATCTTTTTTATTTTATGACGGTCGGCAAACAAAGGCAAACAAACAAGCATACGGTCCGTCTGATGGTAAGCAGATACTTAAAGTATAACATACGCGTTGCCAACGCAAGGGATAGGAGAGAAGAATGAAAAGGGGAAAAAGGAAGGGAACAGGAGTTTGGGAGATTACTGCGGCGCTTTCACTCATCGCACAAAACGCAACAGTATTCTATGTTCACGCCGACTTTTTGTACAGGGTAGTACTTCTCCGGTCGAGTCGGTCTATTTGTGCTGGGAAAGCAGGCTCTACTACCGCATTTGTTAGCAAAAATATCAGAAAAAGTCACGTCATCAATCATGTCTCTCACTAATATTGTCATTACATTAACGACTTCATTGCACAAAAAATGGTTTACTACTTTTTGCTGAAACTATAAGATATCCATCACATTAGATACGGGAGAAAAGCTAGTAAGATTATAGTTAGCCTACACTTAAGGTTTTTTATAACTTAGCCGCTTTGCGATCGATTATGCAATTAGCGATCCGCCCCGACTTCGTCTGGGTACATATAAAATTTTTGTTTCGTTGACCCTGTTACCGTGGTAGTTAATCCTGTACCTACCTCAATACAATTAAGTAATACAATTTTTTCCATACAAACTTCCCGTTCCCGTGGGAATGTTGATCGTTGATTAGTACAAACCTTGTCCTGATAATTACAAACACAACCAAAAAGAATTATTCAATTTGATACAGTCATTCTGAAGTTATGTCCGTACATACATTTCAACGATTTATTTTTATTTAATACTAGCTGCGCCCGCAGCTCCAATCACGTGGTGTACTGATTTTTCTTTATTACACGGAATTAATAAATAATTCTTTTTCTAAAATAAAAGTAGCTTAAGTTACTTAAGTTTAAAATAAAAGTAGCTGAAGTTACTTAAGTTTAAAATAAAAGTAGCTGAAGTTACTTAAGCTACTTTTATAAGTTACCTTATAACATCAGCTATCTGCCAGTGTAGGTCCCGTTAAAATCGGTCCAGTCGTTTCAGAGATTAGCCGGAACAAACAGACCAAAAAAATTAAATATTTTTTTGATGTGTGTAAAGTATATATATATACTTTCATATGCATTTGTGAAAAGCTGTTAATTTGGAATTACAAACAGACACTTATTTATTTCTACAGTTATATACACATGTCTTGTTCTACTGAGTACAAAAACGAGACGCTAGTAGTTTTTGCTTTATTTGAGATTTGAAAGATTACTAGTTTTGACACAAAGCAATTTCCATGCCAATATGATCTCCATAATCTGCAGATACTAAATGTGAGAGAGTAATACTAATGTAATAGTAATGTTCTACTCAATAAGAAATTAACACAATATTTATTTGTTCTGGTGTATTAAGTTATATAACACAAGGTGGATAAGGAAGTAATCTATCACGGATGATGACTTACGTCATGACAGGATTAGGCTCAATGACACCTGTGACATATCGCGTCAACGCGTGCGTCATCGTGTGACGAAGCGATGACCCTTCGGGTTGAGAAACAAAATAAAAAATTTATAATTAAACTTTGCAATGGAATTAGGTATAAAGAAAGGGGAGTGATATTTCTAAAAAAGCCTTGACTTATTAACTTGTTATAGGTGCGATCGTGAGCACGACCATCGTCACGTGCGGGTAGTGAACCTGTTTTAAGCCTCAACGTATGCGGGTTCAGATGTTTGCTATAGATATCTGTTTCGGTCTGAGCGTTTGTACTTGTAGGTCTTCCCACCGTACCTCAGAGAGCACGTTAAGCTGTCGGTCCCGGTTGTTATCATAACATCTGATAATAAAAATCTCCAATAGTTCCAGTAACTGGTTCGCCTGTGTAAAAACTAGTAACCCATCAAATCAGGATGAGAGTATAAGCAGACCCTGGGTAAATACCGGGAATAATGCTAGGAAGAAGGTTCAATCCTGACCCTGAGAAGAGCTCAGTGACATAACAACGGCCAGCCTATAAACCTAGAAGCTAAATTTTCCTCCAGGTGTTGTTTTTATTATGTAAACGCACATTAATGGATTTTTCGAAATTCAACCCATAAAAGGGGTGAAAAGGGGCTTGAAATTTTTGAAGGCATGTACCTCATTTTTGAAACTAGAAACATGAAACTGTGTTTTTAGTGAACAATTAACGATAAAGAAAATCATATTTTAACAATTCGTAAACTTCCACCCCTTAGGAGGTGAATTTGGAGTTCAAAATTTGTATTAAAATATGTAGTTATTCACGCGGGCAAGGCCGCCGGCAGAACCTATTCTGTCTCTAATTCATTATAATATCGGATAACAAATATTTTATGTTAGTTGAATTGAGAAATCATCCGGATTGTATCCGGTAAAAAAAGCAATATGTTTACAAAGTATTCTAGAAGATGATACAATGTTTTCTATGACTATTTAAATTTTACATTACAAAGAATCATGTGAGTTACGTGAATGTTTTGTAATACAATTATCTGATATCTCCTCACTCTACATAACACAAAAATGTTGCACTGTCATCGTGATCTGCGATCTCCGAACTAGTTACTGTGTAAAAATAGATATTGAATTCATAATAAGTCAAGATAATTCTTATTATAATATCTTCGTTATGAGTAATTGTGATGACGTAGATATGGATGGCTCTGGTGCATTTGTATTAAATATTAGCAATGCTTTTTCGAGTAATTACTAATATTCTTTTTGCTCGAAACAAGCTCGTCGCTTGCGTCGATACGACAATACCCAAAGGGAGTCTTTAATTTCATTAAAAGATCTCATCCTTGTTATTTTTTAATGCAACAGGTAGCACACCGGCTAGAGACTCACCTTAAAGTGATAATCTCCATCTATGGATATAGCAACAGATTGGTTGCACGACTTTAAGAAAAGTACAACTATCCTGAAGATTTCCACGTCGCATCGGTTAGAAGAGACGCAGGATATTAATGAATGAGTCGCCTTCATAAGGATAGGCATCTCGTATATGAATCGGACATAAATGAAAGCCTCCAGACTAAAACAAATGTACGGCTAATACCAATATCTGTTTTAGTAGGAAAATGAACTTGTACCCATGACTTTCTAATTAAGTGAGTATAGTTACAGTAAAAATTTTCTCGCTCCCAACATTTTTCTTAGGATCAACGTATTTAAAAAACGAAATACGTGTGTGGCATTAAACAAGTATTAGATTTCTTGTTTGACGCCGGCAAAATAAAACTCATGTACATGTCTCGAACCTTCGTCAAACAAAACGATGTAGATAAAAAAACTATTTGTTTATAGTTTTTTCGATCAAATCTATACACAGAACCGAAGTCACCAAAACAAGAATATTTTGTTTCGTAATTAATATAATTGCATGTGTTTGCTAATGTGTTTAAAATCAACCGAGTGTAAACAAGGCGTAGCGTTGACGCCGTGCGAGCGTCACGATCACGAGCCGCGCGCATGGTACCGCGCTGTCTGATGCTGTGAGGAGATGCAGATAGGCCGAGAGACGGTGGTACTTTTAGTGCCCATACAAAAAAGTATCAATTTAAAGTTCTATTTCAACAAACTACTGCTTTTCTCGCCGGCTCTTCCCTGTAATAAACTTTTTCTGCCCTATACTTGCAGCTTCTTAAAACGCATGTACTTGGATTTTATTTTAATACCATAAAAGATTATTGTTTTAGTTTTTGTAAAATAATAGTCTCTGAATTAAATATATACGTCCTTAAATATTCATTAAGAAATTTATCCAATACACTGATTAATTGGTTAATTGATCAAAAGTTGACTTATTACCTGTTATTCTATGCTTAATTATATCAGAAAATTTATTACAATCACGTTTATATGACGAAATAAGACGTCGTCTCCTCGACTATGATAATGTTATCTGTTGAGTTTATAGTTGTGTTTGTGCCCCCATGTCGACGTGAGATACGACAGTCAATTGACATCGCAATTGGCGCAATTGTAATATAATAAAGCTAACATTAAACAAGATCGTGGCATTTAAATGTTATACGAGAATGAGGCGAGACTTTATGAGAACATATTAATATTTACAAGTGTAGTACAAATACTGGAAAAAGTTTCCAATATATTTTGCTAGAAATATTTTGAATTGATACTACAAATACCTGGTTACTCATACGTACACCACAGAATTTATTATTATATAAGTTTTTTTAAGCTATTACATAGCCTTTATCTCGGGCTTTGAGCGCGGCGACCGAATCAAGAAATTCCGTAACGACGTAACATTTCCGTACGACTGTACGAAGCTCGCACGGATCGAGACGAGCTGCTCCGAAATCGGACGAATACGTGTTAATTAATAAATTATTAATTTTGATATATTTGTAGACTTTATTTACTGTTTTTAACAAAATGCTATGCCCCCGAGTGCCACAGGTTTTTAATAAATTGGTCTTTTTCATGTCATGACGGTTAGCAAACAAGCATACGGCCCTCCTGATTGTAAGTAGTCATCGCATTGTATGAATGCGGGCGATGCTTGAAAAATCACAATCACTTCCGCGTTGACAGCCCATGAGACAAGAGGGGAGAGAAGAGAAGGAAACAGAGAGAACGAAACGCAGCAGTACCTACCCACCTATATTGTTACTTTACGACGATTTTCTGTGAGAGGGTAGTACAGTAGTATTTCGCCGGTCGAACCAGCCCATTTGTGCTGTGAGAAGCATGGATCTACTACTCCTACTACTACAATATAACGTTTATTTTTGCTGAGGTATGTTAATAAGAGCGCTTTGTTTGTATGTAATTTGTCTCGACTCAGCCCACGCAAATCCCGTTTAATTATATCGGAATAAAAATGTGTCATGTGCGAATAAAGTGTAAAATATCTGTTCCGAGAATTATTATCAAAATGAATCCAGCTACTGTGGCGCAGCAGTCGTGAGCCTGCCTTAAGCACTATTGGTTGCGGGTTTGAATCCCGTTTGTGTTCTGTTCTGGGTAGTTTTGCTTGTATTTCCGTGTTTCTCAGGATACAGCTTTCCCAATGGTTGTGTAAAGAGTATTTATTAGCATACGCATTATATACTCGTATCTTACAGATACATACATAGGTTAGCCCGCTCAGTTGTATAAGTTTGTAGACTTTTAGACTATAGCCAAAAATAACTATAAACATCAAACAATTTTAGTAAATATTTACTTTAGACAATGTTTATCGAGGTTAGGTGTTTGGTTTCCTAAGTGTTTTCGTCAATGTTGGCGTCCGCTCATATATGTGTGTGTAAGTGTTTATAGAATGCGCTTATATATGACATTTACATTTATAGACTTGGGTAGAATTTATATACGGCCAATTATACAATCATTTTTTAACAATGTTAATAAATTAGACTTTACATAAATTAAAATACATTAAAGTAGAAAGGATAAGGGCTATTATAAAATAAGTCAATAGTAGTGGTGGAACCCTTCTCAGCACAAATAGGCCGGCTCGACGGGAAAAGTGCTGCCCTCTCGCAGACCGGAAAACGCATCAGAAAACTGGAAGACGCATCTCCCACCCCTCTTTTACTTTTCCTTTTCCAAAGTTGGCAACGCGCATGTGGTTCTTCAAGTATGGCAAGCGTTCATAGATTGCAGTGACTGCTTACCAACAGGTGGACCGTACGCTTCTTTGCCAACCTTCATGACACAAAAAAATAATAGCCTGAAGATACCATGTAATAAAATTTACCACTAAAAAAATTCAAGCAAATAAAATGACGCCCTGAGTTCGCCTCAAGTAGAGGTTTAATTTTGGAGCTGGTAATAGAATGTGAATCTGAATCTTTTAAATGAATTATGCGTAATGCTTTGTACGTTGAGTAAAATATTTAATTCCATTTAAAAAGAAAGGTTTAATTGCACAGCATTACTCATACATGGTAATCGCTTTGACCTAAAACCTCGGTGTCAGCAAGTTATAAATCCGTAAAGAGCATTATGGCAATACCGCAAGCGTACGGCGTACTCGCATCGGCTATAAGTACTAGGCACTAGGTGCTGGTGGTTTATTGGTATGCACAGACATTCTCGTTCGCTGATCCGTATTCGGCGAGCGTAGCCGCACTACGTCATGACTGTACCAAGGTACAAGGTGGGTTTACTGTACAGGGACGGATTAAGAGATATGAAAAATTATTACTATTAGATTCTTATTAAAAAATGTGCGGTCGTGGACCTCCGTCGAGAAGTAGAAGGAAGGTAATTCAAAATGAAATCTGTATATTTAAAAAAGTTATATGATAAAAAGAGACAGAGACAGAGAGAGAGAGAGTAGGGCAATCCGGCTGTACGCATTTGCTTGTAGTAGGCTCGATACCCACACACAGCGTACGGCATTTCGTTACGTGACGATTTCTACTAAATCGCACTACTCATAAGCCGCGTTAAGGAACTTCTTTCCAAAAGTCCTTCGCGTCCTCATTAAAGTACTGTGATTTCACACCCTTTCTGTTACAGAGAGATGAAACATGCAACCCTAATTATCACTTAAGCAACGAGACGCTCATAGCCGAGTGCACCCACTGATCGGTAGACGATCGGTAAGTTAAGCAACTTTAGGCGCGGTCAGTCACTAGATTGGTGATCGCATAGTGGTATTTCAACCGAGCGTCTCCGTACTTCGAAGGGCACGTAAAAGTCGGTCCCGGCTGTTACTAATTTGACAACAGTCGATAAGTCAAGTCAGAGGCCTACGGGCGACCTGAACAACTCTGACACTAGGTTGGCCAGCAACCGAACCGTTATTAAATAAAGTCACGATCGATCAAATATTATTAAAAAATTGACGCACTTATTACTCGTGATCGTGTTATTATAATTAATTATAACTGATAATTCTAACTGACGCAAAGTATCATTGTGCTAAACTCAGGGTATTTCGCATCCCCTTGCTAACCACTCCGCACACAACGTTTGACGCAAATCGTTGGCTGTGGCGAGTTATTTTCCTGCTATCGTACTAATTCTTAAGCGAATATTATATTATATATTATATTATTTACGTTATTTTCCTCCTTAAAGATACCGGTCATTCAATCGCTGTAGGCTATTCCTTTACAACGAAACATTATAAATATGTTAATCTTTAACAATTTAACGGTAAAGTAATTGAATAATTAGATTCATTCTCGATATCTCGATAAATTAAATTAATACAACCTACTTTAGACTGAAAAAGGCTCATAATGCGTTTCTGAGTCAGGCTGTAACATTCTATAATAAGATCCCCATAGAAAAATTGCAATTGTCAGAAATCAAATTTAAAAAATTTATTAAAACCTGTTTATCATTAAAAGCTTATTATAGCATTGAAGAATATAAAAATGACTCCAATGCATGGACATAGATAAATGTATTAAATTTATTACTATTGTAACTATTACATTAATTTGTTGTATTTTGACGATTCATAAGTGCCTATTAATGCCTACATGAATAAAGTATATTTTGACAAAGTCAAAATATACTTTACTTTGACTTATCCGAAGACCATAATAAAAGAATGGTTAGAATTTTTTTACCGGATGGCTTTACCATTCGAATGAAAAATAATATGAACTTTTATCGACTGAGACATTTCAGAGATACACAACAAAAATCCAGACAAAATAAAAATCTTTTATATTTATGGTATTCGTTTCGGAATAAGTATTGAGGCCGCATTGAGAATTTATTTTTATTTGTCTTATATTCAGTAGGAAAAAGGTATTAACAATAACTGAATTCTGAAACTTTATTCTAAACACATTGACGGGTTGCAAACAACCATACGGTCCGTCTGATGGTAAACAGTCACCGTAACCTATAAAAGCTTGCGATACTTGAAGTATCACAAGCGCGTTGCCAACCCAGAGATACGTAGAAAGGAATGACAAGGGAAAAAGGAAGGGAACAGAGGGGTGGGAGACTGAGCCTCCGGCGCTCTTACTAATTGCACAAAACGAAACCGTACCTTCTGATACTGTTACTTTACGCCGATTTTCTGTTAATGGGTAGTACCTCGGTCGAGCCGACCCATTTGTGCTGGGAGGACCATGGCTCTATTACTACAAAAATGATTTATTACAGTCTGCTTGGGAAACAATAGCGCTGAATTAATTTCAAATTGTTATGAATGAAAAAAATTACAAAAACGTATTTGTTCTACGCACGTTATTATTATAGTTCCGAGTAAAAAAATCTGAAACAGTTAATTTACAACGTGAATGTTATTCGTAAAAGAAAAATTGGCAAAAGTCGGCCTTGATTATTAAGTATTAAGATATTTCGGACCTCGTAACTGTCGGTACTGTG
The DNA here is from genome assembly GCA_023373885.1 of Hestina assimilis. Classification (NCBI taxonomy): domain Eukaryota; kingdom Metazoa; phylum Arthropoda; class Insecta; order Lepidoptera; family Nymphalidae; genus Hestina; species Hestina assimilis. Next base: position 13,643,419 of record CM041755.1, on the reverse strand, counting down.
TCATATTTATCTTTTTTTTTCTTTGAACGATATTAATTTTGATGGTGTTGAATGAATTCTTACCGAAGCGGTTGTTATTTCAACACGTTATGCTATTTAAATAATGTAGTATTTGATCTCTTGGAAATCATCCAATTCGACTTTGTAAAGACTAATCAAAATGTTTTATACATGTCTATGTAATGTTGAAAAGTTACATAAAATGTTTTGGTTACTCTGCGAGTTCGAATTGTTTAGATAAAATTTACACACACAGTAGAAGATCTTTGTCTTACTAGCATTAATCCCGGTATTTGTCCAGGGTCTGCTTATTACTCTTATCCGGATTTGACAGGTTACTATCTGAACTCCGCAACCCTAAGGGCGAACAAGTAACTCATTGGATAAGAGAAAATTACTTATCAAGAGTTGACAATTATTATCAAACGTTATGATAACGACCGTGACCGACAGCTTATCGTGCCGAGTCACAGTGGGGAGGTCGACAAGGACAAACGCCCAGGACGAGACAGGTTTTTGTAAGATCAATTATCAATTATCCGCCCCGAGCAGGAATCGATCCCGCCACCTTCGAGACTAACGAGACTAATGACAATCTCCTGAAAGTTTAAATAGGAAAGTTCATCATATATTTAGATTTTGCCAACGACATTACTGTTCTTGGTTGACTGAGGAAGTAATCTGTGTGCACGGCAGTGCTCTCGCCAAGTCGAGCAAAAAAGCGGCACGGCCGACACTAAAGTATTTGTATGAGTAGAATAAGTTGCCGTACAACTGCCAAGTTTCAGGCGTAGTTATACATGAAATCTCACTACTTTTTGTAGTAGAAGAATTGCTTTGCGAGACTTGGATTTTTTTTATATTTTATGTTTTAAATGGTAAATAAACTTATAGAAAAATCTTAAAAGAAAATTATAATTATTTTTGGATACTTATGTTTTAAATAAAAATATTTAAAACATAAGTATTTTATTATTATTGTAAAGTTATAAAAATGTCAAAAACCTTCTTTAATTAAATAGTTCGTCCCTGCGTTATATCGGCACAAAATTCCCGCCGCGTCCGAAGTAAGGACGGAGCGGGGGCAGATGCACTGAAGTGAATCGTGATCCGAAACTCTTCGTCAAACACCCTTCCCCCTCCCTCTACCTCCACCCCACAAATCACAACGCACACCGATCAATACGATGCTCCCATTATACGAACTGCCTTTATGATACATAGTTGTACAAAATAACGGCACCCTTGACATGCATTATGCAGTTTTTGAGCTATGCTTTTGTATATTAAAGGTTTAATATAATAAGTTATTGATAATAAGTTGACGCTCATAGCCGAGTGCGTTCCCTGATCGGTAAACGATCGGTGGGTTAAGCAACTTTACGCGCCGCCAGTCACAGGTTGGTGATAGTGGTAATTTAATTGAGCGTCTCCGTGCTTCGAAGGGCATCTAAAGAGTCGGCTGTTATCAATTTGACAATAGTCGAAAAGTCAAGTCAGGCGACCTCAACAACCCTGACACTGGGTTGGCTTCTAACCACACGATAAGAAGAAGAATAATAACTTTATCTTGATGGTTGGACTCAATGTCTCCTTGGTTAGTTATCACCTTTCGGCGGTGAAAAGCTCGTGAAGTGACTGCTCATCAGGCGCGTTTCGAGGTAACCAGCATATAAAGTCGCGGGGCTTTTTGTTCGTTGAAATCTCTACTTTCTGATGGTGTAAAAAAATACGTTAACATAGTAAATGTTCTCAGAAAATGCAAGAAATTAAAAAAAACTCGACTTTTTGAAAAATGCTGATATTTTGACGCGAGAATTTTACGATTGAAAATTAGGGTGCTTTTTGGATATTAAGTTAAAATAAGGCGAAAAAATAAATATTTTAAATCATAATGTATTTGGGACATAATAAGGTAGGTTTTCACCAAATTTCGTAGAAAAAAAGAATTGCAAAAAGATAAAAATAAAAAACCAAAAACTTGGTTTTGAATTTTTCACCTAAATTTTGAGGTTATGTGAAAAAATTGTAAATACTAAAGTTGTAGATCTTTAGGTTAGATTTTTTTAGATTTTTTTGTAGATTTAACTTTTTTTAGAGGACTTGTAGTTATGCCGGAAATCGAGATAAACCATTTTTACCCTTAAAACTCACCCCCTTCCACTTGCTGAACTCGGATCGCCCGTAATTTATTTTTCCTTTCATTTTTATCATATTCCCCTCCTTTTCTAATGGGTTTCATTCTACTGTTATTTTTTTTTGTTTCAAAAATTATCGACCCTGGTCTATGATTTCTACTACAGATCGCTCTTAGAGTAATTTTACGAACGATATTATGAAGGAATCCCTAGAAAATGAACTAATCAAAGTTTCAGAAGAGCAAAATTGTTTTATGGTTCTTTGTCACCGTATTCGATAACAGGAGATTCGTCTCATTAGTCCCATGGCCAGGATCTGATGATGGAGTCTTGGAGATATCGAGGGAGCTCGTCAAATTTTAGTAGGTGTCTTTTGTGGCAATAACAGATACTTAGCTATACTTAACACCAACCTCTGTTTTAGAAATTATTTATCCTGTTGAAGATAATATTTATTTTTTAATTCGGAAAAGTCGGAATTTTTGATACCAATTATATTTATTGATGCGATTGATGAAAAAATGCAGCCGCTAGTTACTACATATTATTATGATAAAGGCATCGGCACATTTCACGCGTGAGCGGCCACGGCTCCCACGCGGCTCTACGCTCGGCGAGCCAAGCGCGAATTACGCGCTTTCTAAACTCAAGATGCTCATAAGTGTAACGATCTGCCAGGTGGCCTTATCGTCATCTGGTTACTGGGTCGTAAACATTTTTAACTAATTATAGACGTTCATTACAAATTCATACGTTTATTACTTTTGCAACCCACTTAAAATAAAATTTACAATCCATTTGTATTTACTTTTATAAAAATAATTTCATGCATCCGTAATGTTTTGACGGTTCAGATTATTTTTATGTCTGTTTGGTTTTTTTTTCATTCGAAAGTATGAGAGGCGTAGTAGCTGGATGGTTAAATTAAGTAATGGAAGACAAAGAATAGAGAATGGTAATTCTTAATTATCCTCGTCGGTTGTATATGCTTAGTTATGAAGTTTGAAGTTTGAAGACGATTGCATTGTCTTAAAAATAAAACAACTAAAATTTTCTACATGACATTCGGGAATAGGTTTGTTTTTATTTTTTTAACTTCAACGTATAAAGCATTGAGCTAAAATTTTCAAAAGTAATATTTTTAACAAACTTTCAGTCTTATCTAAAATATTTAGCAAATGAAAGAATCGCTCAGCAACCGTCAAGATAGACCGCCGATTACGCAAAGTTAACCGATATTTTTTGCTATTATTACACATATATCAAATGAAGGCCGTTTTATATTTAATGCTATTAACAAAAAAATTGATCGAAACGCAAAATCTGCTACATTCTTTGTTCGTGAATACCGCTTTAAAAGCAAGTTTCGAAGCGTAAAAAAACAAAGACTAATAAATATGAGGTAATTCGGATGCTCGTCACGGTGTGCTGGCGAATGAAACGGTCACGCGCGACGGCCGCGTCGTCACGGGACGTGACGCTCGTCACGCCGCACCGCCTGATGTGAACGCGCCTTTAAATTTGCATCAGTCTTCTTCAATTGGCACTACATAATCATATAATGGACTAGATTCATCAGCGTATTCTCCATAAAAGAATAATATTTCTTGAAATTTCTATTATTAATACAAATGGTGAGTTAAAATTGTGTCTAAACCATAGACTTATTATAAATGGACTGATCCTTCCATACAACAAAATGTTAAAGACTCGCTTGTGCTCTTTCGTAAATTCAACATCTAAGCAACGATCAAGTCACAAGTGAAGTTAGTCACAAACTTGCAACATAATTGAGTGTAACTAACTTTGTTTCTGACATCTTTGGACATTTTTTCTGTATAGAAGGGTCGGCCCTTAGTTTATAGTCATATAGTCAAAATGGTCTAAACTAATATTTAGTACAAAATACCATAAAATATATTTGTACCATTTAAGAACAATAGAATAACTAATGATGGATGATATTTATTATACAAACATAGAACAAAAAGCAATACCAAATGTAATTTATGCAAAGCAGACTTGCATAAGATATGTCTTGTAAGAAATCATTAAATCATTCTTTAAAAAATAACACATCCAATTATTTCATCGCAGGTACAATAAAATGATCAAAAATACACTCAATAATATAAATGATAAAACTAAATATTTCCAGTCAAATTTCTTACGTAATGTATATTCAGGTTTAATTAGAAATTCAGAACCACATATTATGGTACATTTGGAACTTCCTCTTAACAATGTACGTAATAACAAAATACGACAACAGTAAAGAGAAGAACGTTTAGCCAAACATGGTAGCACTAACACTTTCGTTTTTGGACCATTTGCAGATGGTATGTCATAATGCAAACAAGCACCACGTCACCATGTAATAATTCGAGGCGCGATGCGTGGAGGAATGCGTCCAAGCCGGGCAAATATTGCCGCACGCGATAAAACTCATATAACTGATAACGAACCTACACGCCGCACTAAATAACGCTCGTGGAATGAACCGATAGGCCGTGCTCGTATTTCTCAGATTTCGGGTGAAAATTTTCAAAAGCTTGACTCTTTCGTGTTGGTTCGGAGTTATTTGTGTCGTTCAGTTATTTCGTTGCTCTAGAATTTGACTTATACGACTTATACTACTGAACAACAAAAATCCTTGTTTTAACCAAAATATGTACGAATCTTTATTTCACTTTTTTTTACAAAGACTAGAAGAGTATTCTTGCATTGGATCTTACAAGAGATCTTTATTCAATCGACGAACGCTTAGGCGACCATCTAGATCAGTATTCAGCGAGACAAGCGCCTCACACTCGTAAATCACTGCATTGGCACAGAGCCATCTGACAACGCAACGTGCAATTTGATTTAGCCCGTGTTTGGACTCTCATTGTTTTAGTTCTCTCAACCTTTACAACGGGATTGTTCCGTTCATTTAACTTTACATCTTTTACATGTTTAGGTTAAGTAGTAGTAGAGCTATTTCCTTCTCATCCCTTCCCTCACATCCTTTGGGCTGGCAACGGTGTGAAAGATACTTCAAGTATCGCGCACGTTCATAGGTTGCGGTAACTGCTTACCATCAGGAGGAATGTATGCTTGTCTGCCAACCCTGATGACATAAAAAGACAAATTAATAGACTACATGTTTTTATTTACTAGAAAGTAATCCTTGGATAATTAAGTAATAAATAAGAAACAAATAAAACGATTACTACAATTGATATATTCTACTGCCTATATAAGGAGAGCATTGTTAATGTTATGTTCTAAGACATGTCGTGGGAAGATATAAATATCTCTAAATAATAATAGGTAACAATCAATCTCAATCTAAAGTAAACAAAGCAACGTGAGGCTGTCACTTCATTACAGCTGTTCAAATGGCGAGCGATGAGTCAGTAAGAGATAACAATCGAAGCACAATTGAAGAAATAAATGAAACGTTCCATACATTTTTTTAGTTCATTTGTTACGTTGATTCAAATCATGACTTCGAACATGATCTGAGCATTGGCTTTCCCCATGACAAAGGACTAACAAAAGGCGGGCACGTAGTCCCGGAGCTACATATTGAGGTACTCTAAAGCGGCGAGAGGTGTAGGAAATAAAAAAGAAAGTCCGTGTACCGTTCGACGACCCACAGGCCACATGCACGAGCGCACCGAGTACGCTCCAGACGTGACTCGGAATAAAAACGAAATTGAAAAATGTTATAACACGATGGTAAAAAACGCACGTTTTCTTTGTTATATCGAAATAATTATGTATCCAATGGGTTATTTTGGATTACGAAATGTAGGTTCGTATACTATAGTTAATAGATTTACACGCACGAATGTTGATTGGAATATTTGTGGGCAATCGAAAATTGGATTATTTTTGTAAAATAAATGTAATCCGTGTTGACTTTTAACACTACCTTTACTTAGAAGTCTCTCTATTTGCATTTATTGACAAAGAAAATTATGACTCTTTATACATCACGTTTAACCGCAAGCATTATATTTTATTTGATTTGAAAGATAAATACAAATGGTATTTTCTGGGATTTATAATGACAAAGAAAGTATATATTTTTGACAGGAACAGTGACAGACACAGCATTAACTCAAGAAGAAAATATAAAGTCCTAACACCAAATCGGCTTCATAAAGTGAATATGTCTTTGGGGCGAGGTATTCGCTTCTATAATAAAATTCCAGAGACAGAGACACCATTGAAATTTAAATCTTATCTTGAACATTGTTTACAGAAATATAAAGCATATTATTCCCTAAATGAAGAAATTGCGAATAATGAGGCATGGAATTAATGCACGATTAATTTCCTTCCGAATCGGCGACAGCTAGACTCAAACAAACACAACAGACTGTATACTTCATTTAAAAGGCCTCTTTGAAGTAAGGACAATTTGAGTTTGGGTATATTTGCACCAGTAAAAGGAAAGCCTTAGACAATGTGACATGTGTTAATATGTGTTGCAGCAAACGGTCGCAACGTAGTCGGGTCGTAAGAGGCTGTTTGTTACGTGCTTTTCGCGGACGATCAACGAGGTCACTGGGGAGACGTGATGATGATAGGGTTGTCCACTGACATTTTAATTATTTGATCATAGCATAGTAGCTTATAGGCAAGCGTTGTCTTTCATGGCCGAATAGGACGATTCAGTTTGTCAGTAAAAAACAGAATATATTCTTTTGCAATATTGAAAACGCTATTATTTTAAAAATACCAATGTTTAATATATAGAAGAAAACAAATAAAAAAATCCATCAAGCAATATATTGGTCAATTATTGTAACTTAGTAACGTAATGCTGTCACGTACCATCGGTGCTGAATAAAAATAATCAAAGTATACTTATTTCATTATAAACAAAATGAAACCACAAAAAATATTGCTGCATATAGCTACGTATACATAATCGTTTGACTGTAATATCGTGAGAAGTGTATATACTTAAAAACCGTGACGATTTAAATAACTTGTCGTCACGGGAGTGTTAGTACAACATTTTCGTAACAGCCCTGCATGCAACGCGTATGGGGTTAACGAACTCTGTGCGGCGTGACGCAAACTGTTAACTTTCTAACCGAGCGACGTCAGCGGCCGAGCATTCTGGTTAAGGCCGTTCGTTCTACCTTCACTAGCTTTAAATATCACGCCACACCAAGGGCGTTCCTCCCGGCGATTTATACACGAATTTATAGTAGCTAATGATTCATTACTGTACAATCGGTTATTGCCCAATGATAAGGTGAACGATACGGATTCTTAAATTGGAACGATGAATTGGATGCGTTTTTATCTATATTAAATTTGATGTGGTTCACTGGTTGACATACGATATTAATTTAAAATTGATGTAACAAATAAACATTGGGAAGACATTGGGGTAGAAGAATCTGAACAATATTCAGTTAACAAAATAACAAGAAAAGAAGATAACAACCTAGATAATAACTAGAAGAATATATTTCCATTAATTGGTCAGTTCACCGTTTAACAGAAACAGTATTTTTAATAGCAATTGTTTCTGAAATGGTAAACGAAAAACGAAACTCTATGGGTTTTAAAGAAGAATAAAAACCTTAATATATTCAGAACATCTTCATGCAAATGCATACGGTGAAGGAACACTACAAAACACTAGATGAATTCAAAAAAATTTTATAAATAAAATTAACAGTCGAGAGTAAAAATGTGTTTAGTACTAAGGAACAAAGAATTTTGTAAGATGTTCTATTTTGCTCAAACTCATAAGTAGTCCATGTATTAAAATAATGTCACACACATGGACCATATAAAATATGTCCCTCTACACACATGTACACAAATGGTGGTGCAAAATCATTAAAATGAAAAAACACTGACCTCACAAGACAAAGTAATAATTTTTTTCCGATTTCTCAGTTACTCAATTAATAATAATTATATTACATTAACTTTTGCAAATAACTACGACATTGCCGGATGACCCTGATGACGATGCGATGAATGCATTCTGTGTGTAAAAGAATACGCCAGTCACTCGCTGAATAATTTGCGTTGAAACCAAACTCCGAGTGGATATTAAGACTTGACGTTCAAGTTACAGAGGTTTGGCTTAAATTGCTGTAGTAATAGGGTGACCAGAAACACTGAAAAGTAGCTTATCATAAATTTTAACGAAATTAAAACAAGGCGTAGAAACATATTGTAGTAATTTTCTTAAATTAAACAGTACGAGAAAGCTACATATATAATTTTCATTGTAAGTTTTCTAAATTTTGGACAAAACAGAATCTGCTTGTTGTAGAATTCAGTCATAAGAAAGCCCAGACCGAAAAACAGATCTATGTTTTTATATATCAAAATGGCAGCTAAAAAGGATGTGATCTTCATGGTGCGAAGCTGTTACCGTAACTTATGCCTACACGAACACCAGATAACGCTACAGAGGCGGTGGAAAGAGCGTCTGCTTCTACTCATCGAATGAAACTCAACAATATGGACCCATCTCCTTGACGTCCATATTCTATTAGAGTGGGCTCGTTCGTACCGAAAATAACAACGTAAAGCCTCATATAGTTGCTCAACACTTACAAGAAGCCTTTGTAGACAGACAAACTTATCGTACTAGAACAACAATAATTAATAACGATGATAGTGATTATCCGAGTAAAGTCAATCATCTGGTTTGCCTACCGTGACAGGTCTCGGTTCGACGGCCAGCCTTAGCCTAGTTCAGTGACGTGAAGGGGCCCGTGAGGCGTTCCCCACCGAGCTCCGGCAGACTTGTTTAATGAAATAAGGTCACTGCTTGGCCATATGTGAACGTTGAATACCGATGTATTTTTTTTGTGTAATTAAAACTGTATTACATATCCATTAATTAATATTGTAGGTACCCACTATTATGCTAAGTAGTACTTCGCTTAATTTTAAGTTTTGTATGAGAAAAATTTAGAAAAAAGGCATTTGAGTCAATAAGCTTTTATTTACAATCTTTGTCAATTATAGTGATTTCAGATAGTTAAAGCTTTATTCCATATGTACCTTGTAGTTCCATCCGCCGTTTTGGACTATACAATTGTAGCGGTAAGGGATCATGCGACATTGGACCTCACTGACCTAGACATATTTATTTCCAGAATTATATTAACGGAACAGCTAACTTTAAACATCATCGTCGAGGGATAAGAGTTTGGGCTTCTGCAGTTCATTCTGATGGAATCCACATTTGAAATTTAGTTTTTAATATCTCCCCAGTCGGCCCGGCCAATTAAAACAGCAAGGTTCTGATCATAACACCTAATCTACCAGTAAATAAAGCAACCGTTTAATCATGCGTCAGAGAATGTTATGTATACGTTACATCATTTCATGCTTTAATAAACATGTCAACAGACATAAATAGAAATTCGTAGCTAATAAATTTAGCGTCGTTTTATCTTACGTAATTTTAACAACGTGTATCCTTACTTAATGTTTTGTAACTACTGGTGAGACAATGATATTATGAACAACTTTTTAAAAATAACAATATTAATAGATATTTGTAAAGATACAAATTACACAATATCTTTAACTAAAGTATATTAAATACGTTAAAAAAAAATACGTCCACTAAGCGTGAGGTTTACAAAAAGAAATGAATACGTAGAAACCCGTCGCACGGTGTTTTATACTTTCGTTTTTCTTCTTTTTTACATCTACCGCCAACATTACTTCTAACAATACATACTGATTTTACATGGATGTTTGGGTCCACAAGTTTTAAGTGCAAGGCAGGGCGAAGGTGGCTAAAACGGTTACATCCCGCAACTCGGTTAGTCGCCTTCGCGTTTGGACTTTATTTCCACTTACCATCAGGTGAAGTAGATTCAACTGCCCTACTTTCCAAATAAAAAAAAATAACAGCGACAACACAATGAAAGACGTACCAACGACAGGCTTATTACTAGAGGGACGAAATGGTGGTGAAAAGTCAGTGGGAGCGGTATCTATATGCAAAAACAGTCTTTAATCTATTTTGTAACACTTAATACTTATCTATGTCCTCATATAAGATAAATGATTAAAGATAATATCACAAATTCACAAAGCATGTTCTGATAAAAGATTTTTAATCTACCACTATTAGTGGTATAAAGGAGGAGAATCGATTAGTAAAAAAAAGTCACTTTGAAAGATATTTGTTACTCAGATAAGATAATTAAGATTTTTCTAAAGATATGAAAACTATATTTTATATATTACAAAAAAATTGTTTGTCTGATGATAGCAACGACAGTTGGAACATTTTAATAGACAAAATAGGGTATAGAAAACTGAATAAAATTGAAGATAAATTATTCAGCCACAGTTCACAAGTTGTAATTGACGTTAATTACAAAAAAATAATTACAAAAATCCTTGACCAAAATTGTTTTATTACATATCCGTAAACGAGTAAGGTAATGAAAAATAAGTAACTTAGTGGCACAATTTTGAAAGCTGTCTAAAAAATTGGCTAAAGTATTTATTACTGGCAATAAAATTTCAACGCGGTGCTTGTGAGCATTCCTTAAAATATACAAAACTCAATTGTCATTCCTTGCATGATTGGCGACACGTTTAATTTACAATCGAGTAGTGCGACCTTAGAATTTAATTTAGCGGAAATGGTATAAAACAATTATGTATCAAAAGTGACAAGGTGATGACAAATTGTAGGAAGTCGATAAGGCGCGGCGCAAGAACTAGAATGTGAGACCGCTGAAGATGGTATTTAATGTCACGACGTTTGGTAAACAAGCATACGGTCCGCCGGATGGTAAGCAATCAGCGCAACCTATGAACGCTTGATATACTTGAAGTATCGCTTTTAAAGTTGTTAACCCAAGGGATATGAGAATGGTTGAGACGGGAGAAAGAAAGGAAAGTAACAGCGCACGAAACGCAACAGCACTGATACTGTTACGTTACGCCAATTTATAGATAAAACATGTATTACTTACAATTCGTAATCCCATTCATGAGTTTCAGATTTGTGCTAATATCATTTCTATTATACTCTTATTTCCGAGGTTGCACCGACGAAACTTAATGGGCGTCCTTGATGACGACAGTGCGTTTTCCTGCTTTGTTGACTGTGTGCGAATTCGAACACAGTGCAAACGAAACGCTTACATAACTTTACGAAATATTTACACGATGAACACATCCATTCTTTGTATGCACAGGCCAACAGGTTAGCGTAAATCTTTGAGTTATATAGAACAAAGATAATTGTATTAATTGAAATAAAACTATGTAGTTGCGCAAAATTATGACGTTTAACGTCAACATAATTCATTTGTAACAACCTGAACTTTGAGTACCTATTCAAAGTCCCATGTGGCTATCGGCAAAGCCATTATACGATTACGTTTAAAAATAATAGAGACCACAACCAAAATTAATTTTCAATAATATAAGATATAAAGTACAAAGAACGTGGTTGATAAATGTGCTTTGACACATAATATACAACGTACTATAACATACCCTACAAATACATAGAAGAATTTTATCACCACTAGCTATTCATATACTAGGACTAAGTACGAGGTGGTCACTTTCTTAACTTTTATTTTGTTAGTATTTTGCGAATTCACTCTAATATTAAACTGTAATTATTATATTATTTAAGCAAAGTAAACTGTTGAATCGATTTTGATGAAATTTGATATGGTGACAGTTTGAACTTTAGAGAAGAACACAAGTTTTACATAAAAATTAAGACGTCGCTATCTTATAAGTTTTATATAAATAATATAATTTTTTTAATGTGTAGTTTTTAGTGCGTATTTAATGTCGCTCCTCCACAATATATTTCTTCTTGTTACATATTTAATGACACAATAGTGTCAGAGTTTGGTCGAAAATATCGACCAAATGATATACATATATAGACCTTCAGATATAGGTAAGTCAGACTGCTTACCAAATCAAAGTCCCCTCGGAAGCACGTAAGCGCTGAGTGGAAATACCACTGCGGTCACCCAAACTTTTTTTATTTCAGAGGAGACAAACGGGCCAGGAGGCGCATTTGATATTAGCGATTACCTCAACTCATGGACATCTGCAACACCAGAAGACATGCAGGTGCGTTGCCGCCCTTTAAGATTCAAGTTGTTTTACACCGGCTGATCTCCAAAGCAACGTATTCACCAACGTACGGTAAGATCTAACCAGGAAAGCCTTTTGAGTCCTACCAACAGCAAAACCTTATGACTAACCGGATTATGGGCTGACCGCTCCAAAAGGTTAATCTACTGATCGTTTGCCAACCAATGAACGCAAATTGTACACCCTGTGGCCTTTGTCCCTCCCTAAAGGAAGCTCTGAATATATCCATATAAATGTCCACAATAGACACGTAATGTGACTCAAGCGCCGTCTATTTTCTAGAATACATGAGGTTTAAATACGTAAATACATTAGCTAGCTGGTGCCGATAGAGTAGGTATGGTGTGACAATGAGTCACGTTCGATTGACCTTGACAGAGACAAAGAGCACACGATTGTGCTGGGTTAGGTTACCCATAAGTTATGATAGAAGTGGAACAAATCGAGACAAGTTTACGTAACACAAACGCAATAAACATAGTATTATGATGTCTTTATGAAAGACCGATCGGTGTTATAGAATCAAACTGAAAATTGATAACAACTTATTGATTTTGGATTGTCACTTTCATTTTGTCCAACATAATTTTTTTAAACAATCATTCTGTACTTAAAAAGTGTATTATATTCGTGTTAGTGTGCTCTTTTATTGTCTTAATGTAATTTAAGTACAATTTTCCAACAATATAATTTTTGTCTCGACTACCTCATTATCTTTTTATTTTATCAAAATAAAAAAAAAAATTAATATGTATAGTATATTACTTTAACTAAAATAAATGAATATTATGGGTGTCAATTGTCATTTGGTACTTAAAACTTATCGTATCCAGATAAAGACTTCAGTGGTAAGCAAGTTTCTAAATACCAAAAAGGGGTTAAGAGCGACTTTACATTTACATAATTTCAAAACTTAAAAAGAATAGGTAATATAATAAAATCAAGACATTCCTGAAACAAGAGAAAATATAGTCAAAGCAAGTATAATAAACAGTAGTGCAATAGCGATAAAAGTATACCTAAATAGGCGGCCAGGTCCGTGTTAAGAATTTTAATTAGCATGCAAACAATGAAAACATTTGCGAATTAATAAAGGAACTCGGTATTCAAGATAGCGCTTACATATGATCAATAATTACTTATTCATATTCATGAAGGATGAACGATTCGACAATTTATGAAAATAATATATTTCGCACGCGACTTCGTTCCCTTTTCTTCACAGAGCGAGGTAGGCATTTCATTGCAAGAGGCCACCGTAGTGTCAGTTATTCTATCGTAAAGCAGTTTACTGCGTTTTGGCTTGAAAGACACTGTAGCTAGTGAAATTACTGGGCAAGAGAGATTTAAGAAGCAATCTGTCGAGGTTGACAACGCGCGAGTGAGACCTACAAATGTATGGTGTTGCAAGCGCTAATAGGCTACAAGTCGTATGCTTGCTTCAAATGAAAAAAAGATCCTTCACAAACCTTCAAACTCAAACTCTTTACAAAATTTTTTTAAATGCAAGATCGGTTTGGCCGCTTATGCGGGAAAAGGTAAGGTTCAGGGTGATTTCGCATTTATAATATTAATATAGATTTCAAAAAAGGGAAAACATCGGCATTATTTATCGAGAAGCATTTATTACGAAAGGGATGAAAATAACCCACAAAACTAGGTACTTTACCTGGCTCCTTGGAGTGGTGTCCACTGCCCACTCATCACAAGCCTGACCCTTAGTCAAAGAGCCTCAAAGAGGTAAAGAGCATCCTTAAATCTAAACGACACGTTAATATTTTTAACTGACTTCAATAAGGAGATTATCAATTCGGCTTTTTTTCATGCGTATGTTACTGTGCGTTTGCACCAAAAATTAATGTCATGCCACGCATCGTAAACGTGTGATACGAAGCAAATTGCACATCTTGTATTTTTGAGATTACGTTCCCACTCAAGAAAACTGGTTAATATGATTGACAGATTTCTATATTTGTGATGATTTTTGTGACATCGCGAACACTGCTGACACACTGACATTGACAGAAACCATACCATTTGTGGTATGTTTCTTCAGTGCCAACTCACAGTCAGACTCTTGCTGTTTCAACTTGAATGGACCGACTAGACCGTGGAAGTATTGCCTTATGTTTGGAATATTATTTTATTATCACGTTTTTAACGTCAACGTACAAATAACCAGTGTATCAGTGAAACAGTTCACGTCTTCTACATATAAACCTTGTGTCATCTAAGGCTCACTGTCATGATGCAATACAGTGTTTATGTTCAGTTCTTGGAAATCTCAGTACAATTTCGTCATCTTAGTCATCAGACGGCAATTTGCGGTTTCAATAGATTAGTTAAGGCTATGTGTCATGTGGGTGTTATTCTTTAAAATGATTGATTACAAGAATAGAACTGTATACTGGTCTCAGATCCGTTTAATGAAACCAATTAAGAAACAGACTTCTTTCGTGATCCGAAATACACCAATTACAATCATTTAATCTGAGGCCATAATAAAAGAGACTTAGTTCTAATCCAATTGAAGAGCGTACAGTAATAAAAAAACCCGAAGCATTAAAATCTATTTCAATAGCTGAAATGACTCAACAGAAAAGAAAAATACATTGAAAACGTCTCGCTATTAAAATCATTCGAATCAGACCGCGAATACTTAGAAATTGAAGCAATTTCTTTATATCGAACAAAAGGTTTTGTCACGCTCGTTCTGGCATAACGTAATTTCACCTAAACCAAGGTTCCAATGTCATTGCCAAGGTTAGAGATAAGCAGTTCGTCACGGCGCACGTTTAATTGCATTCCGATATTATCGCTGGTTGCATCATTGCAACGTGATCGAAGTGCGCCTTTTATTGCTATTGCATTGCCGTTTATATTCATAATACACGACACCAGCCGTTAGAAGACCCTTCTTAAGATACCGATTACCGTCTACCGTCTCCTAAATAATAAGTTGATAATGTAATTTCTAACGCTTACTACCCACCCAATGTTAAGCAGATGCCTAGTCAGCTTATAAGCGCTTGCAACACCATACACTTGCAGGTCATACTCACGCGTTGCCATCCTCAAGATATTGGTAGAATAACTGATAATGTGGTTGTACCTACCTAGTCGGCCTCGCGCAATAAAAGGCCTAGAACCAGTATAACAAAATGTACAATTTTTTTTTACTGGTAAAAATAACACGCTGTCTGATCAAAGTGCACCTGATTCACTGTAGCCAGACTTCATTAGTCAGCGCCATGAATAGAACTTTCTAAAGTGACTCGACTGTTTATGTTTATTATCATGTTCTCTAAGCGAAACAATCGGATCAGCCGTGAAACGTCATGTGAGAAGTCACCTTCAGTCACGAACGGTTATGTCACAAGTTCATGCATTCCTATAGTCGTTGCATTAGCCACGCTCGATGGCTGCGCTCGCGCCTCGTACGTGCCCATCGCACGGTGCAAATACTACATTTATTTATTAAATCAAAGGATATTGCTGTCGTGAAATACTTTATGACAATGTTTTTTGTAGCAATTTGTCGTGGTATTACACATTAGAATATATTTAAACATAAATTGCATTTTTATATTATTATGTGTTACAATCATGAATAGGAAAACTTATCCATATTAATATTAAACACGCAATAAAAATAAACATATATATATAACTGCCAAACATACACGTTCACATGTCCTATGTAGGGGGTCCGAAAACATTGACAACGACAGGGACAATCACACCCACACCGCAACACATGCCTGATGATCAAAACAAAAATCTGCTCCGGCCCGGAATCGAACCTGTGGCGCTTAAGGTAGGTTCGCTACCGCTGCGGCACAGCGTCGCTAAATCAACAAAATACGCTTAAGCCACTGAACAGATTATGATGAATTTTGGTATAGGTATAGATGGGACTATGGAATTACGGTTTTTGTCTACTTTTGTCGTGAAGTTTTTTGCCGTCACATATTCTATATTACGTTAAACGCAGAATGTTCTGAGGAATTGTTTGGATTAATCCCGCTGGTGGGATTTCACTATCTGACATCGCGACAAAACTCTAAATTCCATCCATACCACCTCGATGTCTGGAAATCCACAACAGCGCGACTTTTAAGACATTTTCTTCCTCGCACAACCACTCTGTGGAATCAACTTCCGCCGGCGGTCTTTCCGAACCGATACGACCTGGGAACCTTCAAGAGAAGAGTGTATTCTTTCTTTAAAGGTCGGCAACGCACCTGGATGCCTTTTGATGTTGCATGTGTTCATGGGCGGCGGCGATCGCTTAACATCAGGTGAGCCTCCTGCTCGTTTGCCTCCTCTCACAAAATAAAAGCGCCACTATAAAAATCGTTATTCACACAGGCGAAGCCTAAATATAGTAATTGGTATTATTTTGCATTAAAATTTTCCTCATACTCCTTTTTTTTTTTTTATGTTAGAAGTTGGCAAACAGGCATACGGCCCACCTGATGGTAAGTGGCTGCCGCAGCCTATGAGCGCTTGCAGCACCATTAGTAGGTGCCACTCACGCGTTGCCAACCTCGAGATATTAGTTCTTAAATCTCGTTCGCCCAGTAATTTCACTGGCGTACAGTGCCCTTCAAACCGGAACACAGTAGTGCCTAAGCAATACTATTTGGCGGCAGAATATTGGACACTGCGGTGGTACCTACCTAGCCGGCCTCTTGCAACAAAAGACCTACCACCACCATACTCGAATTGTTTCAGATCACGACTTAAATCTAACGCGATACTATCGAAGAAATAAAAACGACACTAGGCTAGATTGGATACGTGATCGGGTTCCTGAAGTGTTATTAAAATCCTATCGGAAGCGGATCCGGCTTGTGGATGTGGCCACAAGTTCCTTACGTCTCCGACGATAATGTCGTCACTTGAATAGATAATTGGGTGAAATCAAAAGCGTTGGCTGAGATATGGTAGACAATAGAAGAGCTTATGAATACATACATATTTTGAGATTAAACGTTTTTACAATGAAAATCAACGCAATAGAAACAAGAACTAATATTTGTATCTATCTAATGTAATACTTTTAAACGAGCAATTCTTGCATAATATGTGATGTAATAACGATTTTCATTAAATTTAGTATGTTAGGGGGTTTCCGGCGCGATAAACTGATCTACCTAGGATTCATTTTTAGAAAATGTCGTTTTATCCACAACGACAATGAATATTCCGGGTCAAGTCCAGATTATTTTTCCCTTTTTAAGTTCCTTCTTTTGTGTGAAAAACTATTATTTTCCAAAAAAAAAACCGTATTTACCAAAAAAAAAACCTAGCGAAGCACGTTCATCCAGGGACTTACTAATTAATAATATTCGCGTTTAATTAGCTGTTATTTTCATGGAGTTTCGATCTCAGTTTCGGGAGTTCATTAATCAGATCATGAAAAAACTTACATGAGGACTAAAAATAATGATTAAAATTATTAACAAAATAATTTAAAAAAAACATTATTTATAATAACGTTTATACCATCAAAGGAAAACAATAAGTATATGGTTTGAGTAAAAAAAAAATAATTTTGTCTTAACCTATATTCACAGTAGCATGACAGGTATAACTCAAGTTGCATTTTCTGCAACTCAGGTAAGTTGTGGAATAGGAAAAACGGATGAATGATGAAGAAGCAAATGGAACAGGCAGAGAACGAGCATTGTTACCTAAATACTTTTGGTCATCATTGCGAAAACAGCAATGCTCTACTTCTACTAAATACTTAGGATTCAAACATGGTCGTTCCTCTCCTATTAACGAGTGAGAAAGGAGGAAGGAATCAATAAAAACATATCAAAATTCACAACAATTTGTAGATGTTGTGTCATAAATATTAAATGAAACTCATTGTATTCTCGCCGTACCGGCAGAACGGACAAACTTATTCGATTAACTTGGCTGGTGACCAAAATGGGACAGCTCTCCAATATTCTCCATCAGCGGTATACTAGATAATCTTTTCTAATAAGACTATACGTTCGGAGTCCTTGATAATTACAAACAACCATCGCGGAAGCGTATCCTATCCTGGAAAAAAAAGTCATCAAAATAAGCTCACCGACGCTGAAGCTATCCCGAAACAAACATACAAAAAACATTTCGATAAATTAATAGTCTCTTAGTCAGATAATGCTTCAAAAATTGAAGCATTATCTGACTAAGAAAAATGTTCACTCATGATATCTGCGGACTTATCATTAACTTTTAGTAAAAATTCAATGCAATTTTGAAAGTAAATTGATTCAGATTTTATATGAGCATGACGTATAAATATATATGTCATGATACGAAATAGCGAAGTAGCTCAGCTTAGGTCATTTGAATCGCAATAAGAGTTAATGGTAAGCCCCCTGTTTTATGTATTCCAGTTTTCGATATTTTATATAGTTAAGGTCTGAATATCGCTTCGCTTCATCACCATGATTGTGTCTAACGTAATCGAGTGCGGCGTCTCCTTATCAGCAATCAAGTACGTGGTCACTTTACGAACTATCAGTTTGTATGCGTCGGCGCATCGTACCGATTACCATTGTCCGTCGCTTTGAATATAAGATTAACCTTTTCTATTTTTACTGCACATGAAGACGCAATGTAAAACATTTATTTACATACCAACATTGCCTACGGCGCCGCTCGCGTCGACGAATAAATACGCACTTATAGCTTTTAGTACGTACGTCCTGTGCAAAAATAAAGAATTATGAAAAACGATCCAGTCGAGATATGCCCAAAGACAAACAATGAGACAACTCAGGGATTGACACATGTAAACAATAAAATGAAAGTTTGATCCACAAGTGCCAAGCGGAAGCTGTTAACAAATGTCCACTTGCATGATCAAATGTTCCACTTGAAAGAGAAGGAGGAAGAACGGAAGGGTAGGCTCAGCAGGGGAAAGGAGTTAGCGCTCCCCGCATACGGATACCCGTACCGCACAGTACACATTGACATAACACAAGAAAGTACTACACTCCATACGATAACTATCACTATGCATAATGGAAGGCTATCACAGTATTTGTTTTAATCAAACAGAATAATCCAAAAAGTTATTAAATCTCTAGACTCGACTCCCTGTTCATGATAAAATCGGCCAATCTGTTAGTTATACACGGCTAGTTAAAGTTAAAAGCGGCGGCGGAATTTAAAAACTAAAGTTATATGAAATGGAATATTTTTCCTGTTGCGCGCTCAATCTTAGAATCTCTATAAGTTAAAAATCAATGTCGCAGAACAAAGCAGCAATCACCTGCATGTCATGCCCTGCATTTCACATAAATCGCTTAACATCAGGCAAGCCTCCGGCCCGTTTTTTTTATGTCATGACGGTTGGCAAACAAGCATACGGTCTGCCTGATGGTAAGCAGTCACCACAACCTATGAACGCTTGCACCACAACCTATGATGCTTGACGTATCACAAGCGCGTTGCCAACCCAAGAAACAAGAGGGACGGGATGAGAAGGGACAAAAATGAAGGTATATTGGGCCTCCGACGCTCTCACTCATCGCACGAAACGCAGCAGTACCTAATGATACTGTTACTTGACGCCGATTTTCTGTCAGAGGGTAGTACTTCTCCGGTCGAGCCGGCCCTTTTGTGCTGAGAGAAGCATGGCTCTACTAACGTCTACACGTCCGTTTAACTAACATAAAGAAATAAGATAGATAAAAATACGAAATACCTAACAAAGAGACCGATATGAGAACGTTTGTCTTTTGGAGAATTGACAACTGTCGATAACATTACCTCAATTTAATCGGGAGGGTTTCTAGTCCCTTATTAATAAGACATAAATTGGTCGCTAAAGTCACGTCTCCCACTTGTAATTGTTTATTATACTCGTAAGAGTGTTATTGTGTTTAAAATGTATCAAGTAGAACGAGTTAACAATATAACTGTATCTAACTTCAATATAACCGTAAAATATTTTTTGATTTAAAAATAAAACACCAGTTAAAAATAAAACTTGAAGATCTACAAACAATTTTTTTAGTACAAACATAAACAAACTCCCGAACAATAACGACAAGAAAATTTGGAAGGAAATCGTAAAAAGTCGGAAAAAAGAGTAAAAACTTGGTTAAAGTTTGGGGAAGTTTCTGCGTGGGTTTTCTGTAGGCTGGTCACGTTGCTCTTTGACGAACGTTTGCTAAAGTTGCTCGAGCACGTGTCCGAGGAACGTGACTAGGGTCCAGGGGCAAAGTTCAAGTGTGAACAGTTACAATAATTTGGTGGTTTCATGAATCACAAGATATTGGAAGCAAATTTTGGTGAACCAGGCTTAGTGCTAAAACGGACTAAGAAATTTACTAAAGTTCTATGTTCTAGCTTGTCAATATTTCACATTTTTAATCATTAGAAAATTATTAACAATCACGGGTTAGATCATTTGACGTGGTAGCCGTAGCGAACCTGCCTTAAGCGGCACAGATCGCGGGTTCAATTTCCGCTCGGAGCAGTTATTTGTATTGACCATATAGGCATGTTTTATTTTATTTGGTCTAGGTGTGTTTGTCTTTGTTATTGTGTATGTTTTCACAGAATATAACTGTGTCGGGGTCCGACTATTCTAATGGGGGTCGTTGAGTGTGTAGCGTTTATTATGTATTTATTTAATCAAAATATATAAACATTTCTACTACATACTTAGCTTTTGATTGGTTTTCTTTATTTTTCTGTGGAACCCAATCCAAAAATCTTCACGGATTGCGTAGGCTCACATACCGTAAATAGATCTTTACAGTGAATTCAGCAAGAATCCTCATTAAATAATCAATATTTACCGTGACTTATTACACGTGTATATATCTATCTACACGTAAGTAACAGAGCCGTGCTGTTTGTCGGCACGAACGGGCTCGACCGGGGAAATATCCTCACATAGAATATCGACATGACGAACAGAATCTGTACTGTTGCCTTCGAAGAGTTGTTGTCTTCCTCGGCGTCGGGATGTGACGACCCCATCGCCCGCTGTTGGGATAACCTCTGTCACAGCTGAGATTATTCCACCAGTGCAATCAGTCACACTGGTGGTAGGTCTTTTGTTGCAAGAGGCCGGCTAGGTAGGTACCACCGCAGTGTCCAATATTCTGCCACCAAATAGTAGTGCTTAGGCACTACTGTGTTCCGGTTTGAAAGGCATTGTACGCTAGTGAAACTACTGGGCGCACGAGATTTAAGAACTAATATCTCGAGGTTGGCAACGCGCGAGTGGCACCTACTAATGGTGCTGCAAGCGCTCATAGCCTGCGGCAGCCACTTACCATCAGGTGGGCCGTATGCTTGTTTGCCAACTTCTAACATAAAAAAAAAGAGTCGGGACGCTGCAGGCCCAAATCCTCGCCCTTTATTATCCTCTCATTTCCTTTTTCCCTTGGTTCAGTAACAGCATCTATAGATTAAGGTGATTCCTTAACATCAGGTGAATCTTACGCGTACCTTTATTTGCCATCTTTATGGAGCATAAAAAAACCAAGATTAATTTTATACAAAAGCTACTCACATTATTTTTTTTATTTCATGAAGGTTGGCAGAAAAGAATACTTATATCACATGCAGGTTGCCAACCCAAGGGATAGGAGGGAGGGGAAAAGAAGGAAAAAAGGAAGGAGAACAGAGAAGGTGGAAGATTAGGCCTCCGGCGATCTCACTCATCGCACTAAATGTAACAGAACCTACTGATACTGTTACTTTACAAAGATTTTCTGTGAGAGGGTAGAGCTTCCCCGGTTGAGCCGGCCCATTTGCGCTGGCTTGGCAGCATGGCTCTACTACAATAAAATATTTAGCTTATGTCAGTCAGTGAGTAGGTTTAACTTATTAATATACCTTTTGGACTAGTGACAACATCTCCAGACTCCAGACAGATAAAACAAGTAAAAAGAAACAAATAAATACTTTTATTGTTGTTATTCTGTATTTGGAATTTCGAATTCTCATTCAGGAGTTTTTGTTTCATTGTTATACAATAGATAGCCTTGAAAGCTTGAGTTCATCTAAATTTAAAATTCAGTTAAAATAAGTATATCAAAAATAAACATTCGTCTTCAAATAAATGTATAAAATACTAAGTTAATTGTTTTAAATTTGAAAACTAGGTCAGATGACTCTACTCCAAGTGATGGTAAGTGGCAGTAAATTCCAAACGCGAAGGCGGCTAATAAAGTTTCAGAAGGCAACCGCGTTAGCCACCTTCACCCTACCTATTCAAGATGCCTTTTTAAGCCTCGTTTGAAGGAGCCCAGATTATAGGCAGGGGGAACACGTGTGCCGGTAATGAGAACCACTTTTTAGAAGTAAAAAAGAAAAGGATTGGCAAACTTCTTTGTTCACGAAGGAATTGATGCCACAGTTAGTCAGTGACATCAGTGACCGGCACGCCTTATTCTTATACTGAAAGTGGAGGTATGAGGAAGAACAAATTCTCTTAGCACTCGCCTGGTAAATGGTAAAACAATGGTAAATCCTCAAAAGCTTAACATGTTAACATGGGAGATACATGGTCTATCCTAGCCCGCATGGATTATTGTCCTACGGGTTATTGTCCTAGCATAAGGGCGCTCAGTTGAAGGGAAGATAAGAATCTTAGTAATTACTTGAAAAAATATTGTAGTAAAATTTATTTTGGGAATTGTGAATTGAATATTATGCTTTTAAATATTATATAATTGAAGTACCTACTGTACGTAAATTAGTAATGTCACTGAACTCCTTGTATACAACTGACGGATGACCATGTGCTTGTCCGACCATGCACTAAGATGAGTCCTCTATGTGAGATGAAATTCAGGGACTAGACTAAGACAGTAAATCACTACATAGTATAAAACCAAGTCGCTTTCTCTGTCCCTATGTATGTTTAAATCTTTAAAACTACGCAACGGATTTTGATGCGATTTTTTTAATAGATAGAGTGATTGAAGAGGAAGGTTTATATGTATAATTATAATGAAATAGGCTATATATTTTATACCCGTGCGAAGCCGGAGCCGGCCGTTAGTAATAAATAAATAAACGCTACATACTCAACGGCTCTCATAAGTATAGTAATATCCTGTGTCGGGGGTCCGGAAACATACACAACGACAAGGACAAGCACACCCAGACCGAAAAATACGCCTGTATGTTACATAAAAACATTTACAAACATTTGCTCCGAGCGGGAAATCAAACCCGGGAACTGTGGCAACGCCAGATTTCAGGCAGGTTCGCTACCACTGCGCCACAACCTCGTCATGAAATTTCAATATTCACAATAAATATTGTGTAATAAATTTATTTCTGATTATTTTTCTAAGACACTATAAAAAGTCTCATTATAAGATTATGCGATTTCTGGCCGATTGGATATGTCCTATATATAAAATTTAAAGCGAAACTGGAAAGTCAGGAATATAAAATATTTCAACTTAAATACTTTATGACTTTAGATATTAATTTAGTCTAGATATTTACTATCTCTGCCAAACAATAAATCAATAAACTCCACATAAATAACATAAAAACTAAAACACTTTGGCGCTGTATCAAATGCATTACTGACTCATTCCACTAAATTTATTTCCGTTCCGATATTAGACACATCTTATCACTCGTCGTCGTCTATTACGAGAGCTAGAGGTAAGTATCTAAAACAGGACGTACCAGGAAAAGGCTATGAAAATAAAGAGAATCTTAATTTAGGTATATCCTCAAAGTGTCTTGAAACAGTGAGCGTAAACGAAATCGTGAAAGAAAACTAACAATAAGATAAGCAATCTCGCAGGTCACACCTTATTTATCCTATAATTCAATTTGTCAGCAATCTTTAAATATTTTGAAAGATAATATTAAAAGAATTCACACGACCTTATTTGCCTAAACTAGGCGCAACTTCTTTAGCTCTGATGACCTTTTTTTCTAGTAATTTCTATATAAAACCTGAACTCACAGAATCTATTTTGATGAAATTTTTTGGTGCACATCTGAAAGGATATCCTAATCAAATTAATTAATAATAATTAATAATTATAAATAAAATTAATCGATTTAGATTGACACGACTTTGTCTAGATTTCATTACCTTTTAGAGATAAACAAGCAGCTCCATCGAGACTTGGCTAGTTTTTACAGAATGTTTTTGGTGGGATATTATTTTACAACTTTAGTGTTTAGTCAAACAGATGTCACACAATTGACAAGACATTACGTTTTCGTCAATTCAAACTAGATGGCGCTGATTGCACTTAGATCGCGCTGACGACTTTCCGTCCACCGTATTATAGGAGCCGTTGGCGCGTCGGAACATAGGCTACGGTAGACTATCTAGCTTAACAATTTTTGTGTAGGCACCTAGTAACTTAGTGTGTCCTCTTATAAGTTAAACTCCCATTACAATATACTGTACAATTAATCATTGTGTACATTGTTATTAATTAATTATTATTATTTATGTATTTGCATTTTTGACATGAGAACGAACAATCGACGTAATTACTGTATTTACTCAATCAAGTGTAAATTCGATTATTAAAACCGTTGACGCTCTAGATTGATTATTGCATATTTTTTACTGAATGTTCTGTTGGTCCTTTTGATCACATCAGCGTCACCGGTCGGGGCACTGGTGTACTGAGTGCACAAAGAGGAAGCCGTGACAAAGAGGAAGGTTCCTCCAGCGAACCCGGACCGGGGTCTAAGGACTAACTTAGATCGATTTTTTTCATACCCTCGTTGATTCATAAGAAAATCGGCAAAGAATGCCTATACTTTTTCACTGCTGATGGCTACTTACTAAATAAACTAAATATATATTGAAACAATTTAAAGCAATTTCTCTCAATAATAATAATAATAATATCATTTATTTGCACAGAAAGTAGGTACATAAAATATAGATGTTTACAAAACTTAAGATTCTTCTACAATCTACCTTATATTAGGCATGCAAACATAGAATACAATAACACTCCACTACTACTAATTACTATTATATAAAGTTATTACATTTAATTTCAAATGAAATAAATTTATTAGAAATATAATCTAGATTTAAATTAGGAGCTAGATGTTACATAGTCGAAACAGGTAAATATGGATTTATATTGTAATATCATTTAAAAAATCATTAATCGAGTAGTAGCATTTTTCTATTAAAAGTTCCATCAGTTTTTTTTAAACATATAAATTGAGTTATTTTTATGGTATCGGGGATTTTATTGTACACACGAGGACCCATAACAAAAATACTTTTTTTAAGTAGAGCTGTGTTGTAACTATCAATTTGTAAAAAATTTCTATATTGGTTCCTAATGGGCCTTTGTCTATTTTTAGATATCTTAGGAAAGTCATTTTTATTATTTCGTACAAAAACCGCCATTTCCAGGATATATAATGCTGGAAAAGTGAGTAATTTCAGGGACTTAAACACAGGCGCACAACTGTCAGTCACTTTTAGGCCACACATTGCCCTTAAACAGCGCTTTTGGGCTTTAAACACTTGTTCTCTCAAACTACAACTACCCCAAAATATAATACCAAATCGCAGAGTTGATGCTACCAAGCCGTGATAGGCCACTAATGAAGTAGTTATATTTACTTTTTTATTTAAATTAAATAGAACATATGCAGAAATACTCAGTTTTTTGCATACAGTTTCTGCTTGGGGTTTCCAAGACAACTGGCTGTCTATTAATACTCCTAAAATTTTTTGAACTGTAACTTGATCAATTTTTTGTTGGTTATATTCTATAGTCAATTTTTTTACCGCCAAACGTTGATGGAAATGCATTATATTTGTCTTAAATAAATTTATTTTTAAATTGTTAGTGTCAAGCCAATGTATTATGTCTTTTAATGTATTATTTATGTCGAATTCGTATTTGTTTGATTCAGTACTTTTTATTAATGCGGTGCTATCATCTGCAAATAGGATCATTGGGTGGTGAATATAACGTGGCAAGTCATTTATATAAAGTAAGAAAAGTAATGGGCCTAGTACGCTACCCTGTGGTACACCGTATTTGACAATTCTGTCTTCAGATATATATTGTTTTTCACATTTAGTCTTGACGCATATTCTTGTTAGTTGTGTGTATTGTATTCGGTCACTAAGGTATGATTTTATAAGGTTTAGAACGTTACCTCTGATACCATAAGTATAAAGTTTATTTAGAAGAGTTTCGTGATGTACGCAATCAAAAGCTTTTGTCATATCAGTATATATAGCACATACGGGCACTTTATTATCTACATTTTTCATTATAAACTTTAACATTTCATATATCGCTGAGTTTATTCCTCTTTGTTTTCTAAAACCTTTCTGTTCCTCACACAAAATATTATTTTTAGTTATAAATTTGTTAACAGAGTCGTAAATGATTTTTTCTATAATTTTTGAAAAAACAGGAATTAAGGCTATAGGCCTGTAGTTAGTTATTTCTTTAGGGTCGTTTTTTTTAAAAAGTGGTTTGATGACAGTTTTTTTAAAGCTTTCAGGTATACACCATTTAATACACATAGATTGATGATGTGACTCAAATGTATACTAATATTAGGGGAAACAAATTTTATAACTTTAGTAGTTATACCATCATAGCCTACACTGTTCTTGTTTTTTAGTGACTGAATAGCTCTCATTACATCTAGAGGGAGAACAGGAAGCATGAACATAGTATGAGTGTTGTTATTTAAATTATGATTTTCTGGCAAAACCTTAATGTTATTTTTTATGTGGTCGATGAAATAATTATTAAAAGCATTTGCGATTTCCATCGGATCTTTAATTATTTTATTATTTACATTTAGTTGTGATATTGGTTCAATAATATAGGATTTATTATTAATGATCTGCCAGGATGCCTTTGATTTGTTATGAGAGTTATTAATGTAGTAATTATTTTGAGCTTTTTGTGTCAACTTAATGATTTTACGAAATCTTTGAGAATAATTTTTAAATTTATTTTTATTTTCATTTGACCGATTACGCCTATATTCCCATAATAATTGCCGCTGCCTTTTACTGCAAACACGAATACCACGTGAAACCCATTTAATCTTTTTATTTGTTTTTATAGTTATAAGCTTGTAAGGGAAGCAAAGATCATATAATAAACGAAATTGGTGAAAAAAAAGATCATACGCTATGTTAGGATCTTCGGTAGAGTATATCTCTGAAAAACGAAAGACATTTAATATAATTTTTGAATCTTATTAAGTTTCGTATTGATATATCTCGTCTTTTAGCACGCCAAAATCCTATTTTGCATGTTCTATTTACTTTAACTTCTAAGATCTGTGCTGTATGATCCGACAATGCTAAGTCAATGATTTCACCTTTACATTTTAATTGTGAGTTACAAGCAAAGTTATCTAAGCAACTATTACTACAAAGCCTGGTTGGTTGTTGTAATTCCAGTTTGAGATTATAACCCAAAAGAAAATATTCAAAGTCGAGAGTCATATTGTTTCTCTTTAGTGTGTCTATGTTAAAGTCCCCACAAACAATTATTTTCTTATTTGAATTGCAGCTTAGTAATTTTAAAATAATGTCTAAATTTTCATAAAATATATTTAAGTTGT
Organism: Hestina assimilis; assembly: GCA_023373885.1. Classification (NCBI taxonomy): domain Eukaryota; kingdom Metazoa; phylum Arthropoda; class Insecta; order Lepidoptera; family Nymphalidae; genus Hestina; species Hestina assimilis. Next base: position 13,615,550 of record CM041755.1, on the reverse strand, counting down.
TTAATTTTGGTGGTCTGTATACACATACGATAATTACACTGTGATTAATCAATTCTATACCACAGCACTCGATAGCGTTTTCTCTTGAACAGCGTGAAATATTTAACAGTTCTTTGTATGCAATATTGTTCTTGGTGAGGATGCACGCGCCTCCTCGTTTCTTTCCTTTTCTCGCATAGCATGCAGCCAGTTTATAATTTTGTATATTCATAAATTTTTCATGTCCCAGCATAATAAAGTGTTCTGTTATGCAGATAACGTCTATGTTTCTATGTTTTCCGGATAGCTCTTGGAGATGTACAGTTAGTAAATCTGATTTATTTAAGAGGCCAGCAATATTTTGATGCATTAATGTAATTTTGTTATCGACGAAAAAACACAGAGTTCTCTGAAGAGCTTTCTTCTTGGAAACCACTATTTTGTTCATTAGTGGTCGTATTATTATTTTGATTAGGAATATAGTATAAGTATTCGTTCACCAGCCATTTCAAATTTTGGAATATCTTTCTCATTCCATTGTTATTAAGACAGCCCGTACGCTTAGAGAACATAGTAAAATCATATGACAAATCCAAATTAGAGTCCAGTAGTTCCACATAATTATGTATTTTGTTGTCTAAGTACAACAAGTTATTAAAAGTTTCAACCCTCCAATTAAATATTAAAGCGTTGTTCTTGTAAGTAGGAAGACATAGAATGACGTTCGTATGTAGTATTTTACTTAAAGTATCTCTAATTTTGACAACCAGGTCATAGTAATTGTCTGTTCTACGAAAATCTTCTTCTCCTATGAATATAAAGCAGAAATCCTTTTCCGTGTAGTTCACTAGTTTTGTGTCAATATTTTCAATTAATTTTTCTGTGCCACAACTTGGTGTAAGGTAGTGACATATTTGGTAATTATATAAAAAGTTCTCTGCAATTTGTAAAACTTTATTAGTTTTGTTAGTACTTATTATGCAAATATTATTTTTTTCTTTTATCTTATTATTTATGTTCAATGTCAATAAACATGGTGTAGATAGTTTTATCTTATCTCGGATGTAGTGGATGCTGGGACTAAAGGGGTGATGCGGATGACGTTAGTTTCATTGAGAAATCTGCGTCAGTTTTACGTGTGTTGGGACGTTGCCCTTATACGGTTGCGGGGAGACGTACGACCGAGCCAATTATCAGCTATTTTCCTTTTGTTTAGTAATCTATTCTTGGGATAGCTATGTGGGTGCATTTCGGCAGCAGCAACAGCACCAGTGATGGATGAGAAGTTTAGAAATATTGTATTAAAATTTGTACGTTGCGATGGTGTTATATGTAACTATTCGTTGCGGGAAAAATTAATGAGGAAAACAATTGTGAATGGTATACAAGTAGACATGAGATGTTTATATACCCTTGGACATACCGACTGCAATTAAAGGCTTAAAGTCTAAACCTTACTCAAAACTCATGTCTAAGCATATAAAATTCTGAGTTTAAAGACTCGAATTTTTTTTTATAACATTTAAAATCATTTCTTTTTTTTTTGGATTAATTACGTGATTATCATTAGCTAGCTGTGCCCACGACTTCACTCCCGTCGGACCGCCCTGTTTCACCAACAAACCGCATCTTATTGCCGCCCGCCCGCAGTTTCTTATTCTTCGGCTTCTAAGAATCGTATCGTGATATTATATAGCCTATAGGGCGCCTAAAGAAATTTACTATCGAATGCAAAAAAAATATCCAATCAGTAGTTCCAGAGATTAGAGTGTTCAACCAAACAAACAAACGCTTCAGCTTTATAATACTGGTATAGATATGGTTAATAAAATCAACATGTATCAAAAATAATTTATTCACAAAATGGAGAATTTGTATTGCTTGCCTTATGTACAGTCGAATACAAACATAAGTTAACTATAATATAATTTAAATACGATGGTCTCAATCCATTTTGAGAGACGTTCGATGGACGCGAAACTGACTGATAAAATGGACAGCCACAATCCAAGTAAAAATTTTGAAAAGGCAATATAATGTGTTCCGGTTTGAAGGACACTGTACGCTAGTGAAATTACTGGGCAGAGGAGATTTAAGAACCAATATCTCGAGGTTGGTAACGCGTGAGTGGCTCATAGGCTACGGCACCACTTACCATCAGGTGGGCCGTATGCTTGTTTGCCAACTTATAACATAAAAAAACAGCCTCAAGTTTAATACCGTTAAATAGACACTTGCGTCATAGTATATAATTATATTAATGACTGGCGCGAAGAATCATCGCAAGCATAATTTTTTATATTAACAAACTTTATATTTTTAACCGATTTTAAAAAAGGAGTTCTCTATTTTTTAGCTTGTTACCTCAGAACTCTTTTATTTATATGCCGATTTAGATTTTTTTGTTTAATTATAGAAGTTGCATGCAGTTTCAGCGATCTAATTCTGTTAGGTGATTTTTTTTTAAACAGTCCAATAGTATCACTTTTATACTTACCTGTACTTTAATGCATATACACATGCCACATGCCTATAAATAATTGGGCCACTCTAACCGACTAGCAAATGTTGAAAAAAAATTGAATAGTAATAAATTACAAAATGACAATCAATAAATTCGGAACACACGCACACAATGTTGGCAATCGGTTGGCAATGCGGTAATTAAAAACGTTTAATTAAATCTGGCGGGCCAACGACGGATATCGGTCGGGAATAGCTTGGAGGCGCGCCAGGCGCGGGCGCACGGAAGCGGATGTGACATCACCGCCGTCATTAGCTACAGCGATGCAAGTCGACTTCGCTTTTACGTGTTTGAAAAAACCCTAAGATTCTCCGAAAACGGGAAAATACATACAAATCAAGTAAGAAGTTAAATAAATTGAAGACCAAAAAGTTTTCCAATTAGTTATCAATTACATTTTTGGCCTTCCCGCGCTAAAGGGAGAACTGTCGGTTACGGACAATTAGCAATTAAACTAAACGTAAGTCCCTTTTCCAACCGGCACGTTTGAAAAGGCACTTAGGCATACTATGCATTTTGCCTCTTTTTGTAAAATTATACGACGACCGGCGTAATAGTAACGAGCCTATCTAAATCCCCAATGGTCGCGGGTTCACTTGCCACTCAGGATCTTTATATTCACCAGAAGAGCCATACTCTTCCCAGAGCAAATGGGCCGGCTCGACCGAGGAAGTAGTACTACTCTTTCGCATCAGTAGGTTCTGTTGAATTTCTTGCCCGGTTTCGTTCTAATTCCTTCTCCCTTATTGGGTTGGCGACGGGCATGTAATACTTCAAGTATCGCAAGAGTTCATAGGTAGCGGTGACTGCTTGCCATCGGACGGACCGTATGCTTGTTTGCCAACCGTCATGAAATCAAAAAAAAATACAGACATTTGTTTTAATCAGAGTTATTGTGTTTGCCTGCTTCCGGAACCCCAACACAACATATAAATATTTATCAGAATTAAGTGTCTATTTATAGCTTCACTGCAAGTATGTAGCCCTTCACGTCAAGAAAATTAAATTCACCTTCTAATAAAATTAATTTTATTCGCCTAAAACAATAATAATTTAAAAACACGTAAACAAGCACGAGCCGACTCGGAGTAAACATAGAGTGAGCGTGGGTAGTAGTGACCTAACGGAACTTTTGTTTGACGTACATAACTTTAAGCGGACGCTGCTATTTTCGTTTTTATATACTTTTTCAGATTGGATTTCTCAGTCTCTTGAGATCAGTAATAAATAATAATAAAAATTAAAGTGAATTGGGACACGCGGTAGGAACGAAGATATTTTTGCTATCTACCAAATATTTATCATTTATATTAATTATTTTAAAAATTTTACAATGTATATGACCGACCTGTGATGGTATTTCTGCTAGGGGTCAACTTAAACTGGACGTAAGCAAAATTTACACGGAGCTTTCGATTGATACCATTTTAGATAGACCAAAGTGTCGGAAAAACAAAGTTTTATTAACGCTATACGCCAAAGAACTATTTATTACCCCAATAAACGCTACACACTCAAACTGCAAAAGAAAGCCTTAGGTGATGCATAGTTATATATTTTACAGCAGTCGAAAAGTCAAGTCAGAGGCCTACGGGCGACCTGAACAACGGTGACACTAGGTTGACCACTAACCACTATATAAGAAGAAGAAGAAGTTGCCTCAGTCATAGTGAGTCAGCCGCTAAAAGTAACCTGGGTTCTAAGGATTACTTTAAAATTATTTTTTTCTATTCCTTAAAAGCTAATGGCGGCTACGAACAACCAGAAGGTTTGTATATCGAAACGTAGTTACTTATGGAGCAGCTAGAGACATCACCATACATAAGATAAAGAGGAGGGGATTTTGGCACTGGTGTTAATTGAAACTTATTGGCCATTTATTGCGCAAAGCCGGCTGGGTACCACCGCAATTTCAGTTATACTACCGGAAAGCAGTATACTATGTTTCGGTTTAAAAGAGCGTGTAGCTATATAGGAGATTTAAGAATCAATATCTCACTTTAGAAACACGTAAGTGACACATACTAATGGGATTTACCAGCGCTCATAGGCTACGACAACCGCTTACCATCAGGTAGGTAATATGCTTGCTTGCGAACTTAGTCACATAATAAATAAAATCTTTCATAAGTACAGTTCCCAAAGCATTATTTTTTTTTTTGTTGCATTGTTATTAAGCACCAATAATCAATTTATTCACTTATTATTAGTCAAAACTAAACTAGATAAAAAGTAAAACGCTATATACATGATGCCTCCTGTGAGGATTGAACTCACGACCCCTGGTTTACGAGACCAGTGCTCTACCACTGAGCTAAAGAGGCGATAAGAGACATCGCCAAATAGTCTTCCGTATTAAACAGACTTACAATGATAAACCTACCAATATTATTGTTATAAAATCCTTATCTCCACCTTGGATTTTTATTATATACTTTTTATATATAAATATAACAAGTATAAATATATATATAAAAGTATACAAAGTATTGTAAGTTATAATGGTGATATATTTTTAGGCATCAAGTCAATTATTTATATATTTTTAACTAAGATATTTACCTACCTTATATCCGTTCGTGTGTTATCTGTAAATAAATAAATTATTTACTTATTATTTATTTTTTTATTGAATTATTAATACAAGTGATAATACAACGTCTATTTCGAAAATAAACAAGTTTAAATAAAATATCAAAAATCAAACCCTTGCACAATTGATTTGAAAAAGTAATAAATAAAAAATTGTAATATTAAAAATAAAAATAATAGTGTTAAATTCGAAAATAAAAGTTCTGCCGAAACCCGGGATCGAACCAGGGACCTTTAGATCTTCAGTCTAACGCTCTCCCAACTGAGCTATTTCGGCCACATACTAAGGTTTCTAAATTTCTATACATACTTCTTGTAACAGATTAATTTATAACATTTTTAATCATTATTAAATGTCTTTTAATTTAAATTTATAATGATAACATTACAAAAAAAGCAGCACATATAATTCAATAATATTTATGTTTTATTAAAAAAAGTATACCCGTAATATCACTAAAAGAATTGTGGTTCTGATCTGTTTGGAATTGTGTTAATACTGCTAGCATCCTTTTGCAGCAAAATTTATATGACAAAAGCCTAAAAAAGTTGCTAGTATTTTTATACGATTAACACAGGTGAGGATTTACACAGAAATTATTAGGTTAATTGAGTTAATACTAAATAATTAATATCTTTAAGAATAGATAATTATTTTAATACCATTTAGTAATTTCTGTGTACCAAAATATAACAAATATATGTTATAATTTTCGTTAATTGAATAATAGCGCCATCTTTGAGCCTTCGTTCGAACTAAAAGAGATCCTGATGATATACAATAGTATTTATAGGTGGCAGTGTAAATGTAAATTAAAGAAGCGCCAAAATTTAATATTTTTAATTTTTAAGTTTATTTTTAGTTTGATTGAAAAGTAAGGTGGCCATACTCACCATATAATTACAAAATCATAATTAAATTTGACATATTTTTAACCCATTCACAGTCTAGACAGTAGACAACATATAGTTGAAACAATTGAATTGAGCCATAACATTTGGTTCAGTGGACAGGGAAGTAGTTAATAATATTATTTATTCGAGGACAGTTATGCATCTATAGGTTGTGAACCTGTTTTAAGCCCCAACAGTTGCGAGTTCGAGGGCTGCTCAGGCAGATGTTTCTAATGACCATATTGATAGTAATTTACTTTACTTTTTCAAATTTACAACATCTGTTATAGCAATAGACTATAATAAAAGTATTTTTTAAAATAAAAACATTTTTAATAAATATCAAATTTGTATGAAGTCAAAGAGCTAAAATACACATTACCGAGCTCCTCAACCTGCACAGCTTTGTCAGCAGCAACCTGCCCTGCATTGTCCAGAACAACACCACACTTCTTGTACAGATTACTGCGGAGGCTATTTAGCTTCTGATCCTCTTGAAATGCTTTTATTTCATCCTGAAAGTTGATATAGAATTGAATGAATCCAATTATATATAGAATGTATTTTGTAAAATAAATTAATGATAGCTTGTGTTATGGTTGAAAATAGAAAAGGCTTGTTGTACAGAGGAACTTTTGGCCAAGCAGTATGTAAACCAACTTCTGTGGAATGATAATCAAAGTCCCATGTACCAGTTACCTATTTTATTGAATAAGAATAATTTAAAGATATTTTTTTCTTAATACATAATTATAAAATTAATAAATATGAGATGATAAAATAAAGTAATCATAAGCCATTTATCTTGTTGAAAATATTTAAAATAAATTTTCTTCTAGTACAATAGATGGTCTATGGGATTTCATGACTTAAAACAAAATTATGTCGTCTGGTGATTACAGTCATTTAACAAGGTTTTAGAGTGTTTTTGAAACAAAAAATGACACATATATAATAAACTCTTTATAACTTTTAACATATTCATAAGTACATAATATGTTAGGATTATTTTTTAAAGTACTAAAGTAATAACTATTACATGTACCTTTAATTCTTTTAACATAATATGTTAGGAATATTTTTTTACGTACTAAAGTAATAACTATTACATGTACCTTTAATTCTTTTAATCTAGTATGTGATCTACTAGAAAGACACTGCCGGTAATGTATATCTGACCAGCAAACTGAATCGGGCACTTTTAAACATGGGGCAGAGTTCGGTACACTTATTTTAGGAGCTTGTTTATGTATTTGGCGTACTTTTTTACTCAAAATCGGAGATTTCGAAGGATCTAAAGATTTTAAAGTCTTCTTTGGTTTCGCGACATATTTTAACTTTCTGGATTTATTTATCGGTGTGTCAGGTTCATAGTCATGTAATACTAGAGGCAGTTCTCTAAAAGAAACTAAGTTTAAGTTTGAAGAACTTGCTTTCGCGCCAATATGTACAGAAGTCGGTGTTTCGTGGCGCGTTACGTTTGAATTCGATTTTAAACTTATTCGCGATCTATTATCGTCGGAATTATACACTCGCGACATAACTCTGCCGTATGTTTTACTACGTTTATTACCGATATTGTCCATTTCTTTTACCAATTTGAACAAAATTGAGAAAATCTGTTTCAATAACAAACCAATTGGACGTATATATCAGACTGTTATGACATATTATGACAGTTGACATTTGAGTTTTGACAGTATAAAAGAATTAAATTCAGATTTTGACTATTGACAACATAAAAACATAGCTCGTCGGAAAACCATAGCGCGAACATAAAAATAATTGTGTAAGCTACCCATATACAAAGACGAAAACATCTGATTCTTTACACTTTTCCTATTTTCATTTAACTAAAAAATAGGAATATAGGTGCACCTTAAAAACGTTTTTATGAGATTTTAAATAAATTAGTAATGTTAGTAAAGGGTAGTCTTACTATCTTCAATACGAATACGTCGGCTCAACCAAGAAAGAAAATTATTGAAAAAGCAACACTAAAAAGAGACAACCGCATACATCCATAGGATATATGGATAAGAATGTGTATACGAATATATACTGTGTGTAGTGTGGGTGACCGGTTAAGTAATTTCAGGCCCAGTTAGTTTGTGGATCGGTGACCAGTTAAGTAGCTTCCGCCGGGGTCAGCATATGGATGGGTGAACGGTTAAGTAGTCTCCAGAGCGGATATTATATGAATGGGTTACCAGTAAAATAGCTGTAGGCGCGGTCAATAGATAAATGGGTGACCAATTTAGTAGTGTTACGGGCTGGGGTTTGCAGATTTGGAAACAAACACCTGATGGCTCTAAATAAGACTTTATTGAGGTCTAGATTACACACAGAACTTCACAAATCACAAGTCCATATCACAGGTCAATCACAGTCAAAAAGAATAGCCGAGGTCACTAATTATCGCACTTGTTCACTGGTATCACTTGTAGTTTCTTCGCTTGTTGCTCAGAACTGAATGACTCAGTCGACGCGCCGGGCCGCTTATATAACGCGGAACACGGGTTCGAGAGAGTTCCGTCCGCGGAATGCTATTCTACATGTTTCGAGAATACATCTTTCTAGACCTGGCGTCGGGACGTGGCGACCCCATCGCCCGCTGGTGGGATAATCTCTGCCACAGCAGAGATTATTCCACCAGTGCAATCAGTCAATTCAATTAGTGGTAGTGCCACGCTGCACAGCTCTTTCTGCTGCAGCCGAATTGGGCCGGTACGCCCGGGGAAACACCACTCTCTCACAGAAAACTGGCGTAAAGTGGTGTCGCGTTTCGTACGGTGAGTGAGAGTCCCGGTGGCCCACTACACACTCCAATAAAAGTGCAGAATTCGGTTTATTTACCCCAGGAGGGTACCACCAGCTTCTGCTGTGGAGAATCCCTCTCTGGATGTCCATCTTCAGGACGAATCCTTCCTGAACATGGATACCCAGGCTGCCCTCCGAATTCTTTGGGGGCAATTTAGTGCTCAATACTGTTCGGGGAAAACGAAGCAGGCAACTTGAGGCAACCCCTTCCACGCTAACTGTGGACTTTTGTAACATTAGAGGGCTGAATTCCAACTTGAACGCCGTCCATCACCACCTTGAGACGGCGAAGCCGGCCTTGCTTTTTCTCACCGAGACCCAGATATCTTCTCTGGCTGATACTTCTTTCCTCTCCTACCCGGGATACAATTTGGAATATTCCTTTGTGGCTGGTCCCTTTCGGGCTGGTGTGTGCGTGTACGTCAGGGAGGGTGTCTGCTCTCGTCGCCTCGGCAGCCTTGAAGTAGGGGACCTATCGATTCTTTAGATGCGCGTAGACTGCGATGACCATCCGTGAATCTAAGCGTGCCTTTATAGGTCCCATAGCGGAAATGCCGAAACTGACCGACTCATTGAGCACATCCAAACGGCTACAGATTCCGTGTTGCAACAGATCCCATCTGCTGAGATCGTGATTCTTGGCGATTTCAACGCCCACCATGCCGAATGGCTTGGTTCACGTACCACCGATCACGCGGGGAGATCTGTTCTCGACTTTGCTTTGACATATGATCTGACACAACTGGTAACCTCGCCAACGCGAATCCCAGATGTAGAGGATCATACACCTTTACTGTTGGACCAGCGCACTTAGAAAGGAGTACAACTCTGCCTCCACATCCTTCAAAAGAGTTATTGCCAAGTCGGAGCACATCGGCAGAATTGGCGAGAGACTAGTGCGTCTTCCTTCGGGTACACGTGCATTCTGGTCCCTCGCCAAGTCTGTCTTAGGAAATTTCTGTAAGCCATCATTTCCACCTCTGCATAGGGACGATGATTCGGTGGCCCATGCCGCGAAAGAGAAAGCTGATCTTCTGTGCTCTCTCTTCGCGTCCAACTCGACTGTGGATGCCCAAGGAAAGTCACCACCGGCAATCCAGCGGTGTGTTACCACGATGCCGGAGGTTAAATTCCGGCAAAGTGTAAAAGTGTTCGCTGAGCACTTCTTTCCTTGGACATTCATAAGTCGAGTGGGCCCAATGGAATCCCCCCAATCGTGTTGCGGACATGTGCTCCTGAGTTGGCGCCAGTTTTAACGCGTCTTTTCCGGTACACCTACTCATCAGGCATCGTCCCGAACTCATGGAAGACGGCTTTAGTGCACCCGATCCCTAAAAAGGCAACCGCTCGGATCCGTCCAATTATAGGCTAATTGCCATTACCTCCTTGTTCTCAAAGATAATGGAGTCCATTATCAACTGCCAGCTCCTGCAGTATCTAGAGGAGCAGCAGCTGATTAGCGACCGCCAGTTCGGCTTTCGTCCTGGTCGTTCAGCTGGTGATCTTCTAGTTTACCTGACACATAGATGGGCGGAAACAGTTGAGTCCACGGGGGAGGCATTAGCGGCCAGTCTGGACATAGCGAAGGCCTTCGATCGGGTATGGCACAAGGCGCTTCTTTCGAAGCTTCCTTCCTATGGGCTTCCTGAGAAATAATGCGAGTGGGTCACCAGCTTTTGGCAGATCGGAGCATCAAGGTCGTTGTCGACGGTGCATGCTCTGACTTAAAACCCATTAATGCTGGTGTCCCGCAAGGCTGTGTACTATCCCCTACTTTGTTTCTTCTGCATATCAATGACCAGTTCAGATTCAGAATGTTGGAGATTTCCCACATTTATTGCTATGCACAGCACTGTAGACGCTTTATACACCCGCCGCTCTAATATTTCTCGGAAAAACGTCATTGAGTGCCGGAACAAACTTGTGTCTGAAGTCGAGACTACATTGACCAAAGTCTCGGACTGGGGCCGACTAAATTTAGTCCAATTCAAACCCAAGAAGACACAAGTTTGCGCTTTAACCGCTAAAAAATCACTATTTGTTGTATCTCCTCGTTTTGAGAACACTCCCCTGACTGCCACAGCTAGTATCGGAATACTTGGTGTCGACATTTCGAGCATCGTTCAGTTCCGTGGTCAATTGGAAGGAAAGGTCAAATTGGCCTCTAAAAAGCTTGGTGTGCTCAGCAAGGCGAGGCACTACTTCACGTCGGCTCATCGCCTAAAGCTCTACAAGGCGCATATTCGACCACACGTGGAGTACTGCTCTCACCTCTGGGCGGGGCTCCCCAGTACCAGCTACTTCCAATTGACCGCATCCAAAGTAGAGCGGCTCGCATTGTCGACGATCAAGCCCTTTCCGATCGGCTTGATCCTTTGGCATTGCGTAGAGATGTCGGATCACTCTGCATCTTCTATTGCATATATCACGGGGAATGTTCTGAGGAATTGTTTGGATTGATCCCGCCAGTTGAATTTCACCATTGGACATCGCGACAACACTCTAAATTCCATCCCTACCACCTCGATGTCTGGAAATCCACAACAGCGCGATTTAGAAGACATTTTCTTCCTCGCACCACCACTCTGTGGAATCAACTTCCGCCGGCGGTCTTCTCGAACCGATACGACTTGGGAACCTTCAAGAGAAGAGTGTATTCTTTCCTTAAAGGTCGGTAACGCGCCTGCATGCCTTCTGGTGTTGCAGATGTTCATGGGCGGCAGTGATTGCTTAACAGCAGGTGAGCCTCCTGCCCCTTTGCCCCCTCTTACATAAACAAAAAAAAAACTAGACTATTGGTTAGGCATGTAGAAGTAATCAGAGTCATTATCAAATAATGCTTCATTGAACTTTCTAGCACTTATTAATCTTCTATGGTTAGGCTTTGATCAAATCAAAACTCCAGATTTCTTTGGTATGTTTTTGTTGATTTCTTGTTAAGATAGTAAAATATGTATATGTATAGTGTAAATATTTACTGAATACAGTTATTACCATTAAATTACCTATTAATATAGATCTTTAATTACCTTATAATATATAATAAAAACTAAAATATAAGATTTTTATGTAAATAAGATTTTTTATTAAAAATAACTCCTATCTAATTTTTAGATCACTTAATGTATTTTAATCTTACATAATAATGAACAGTCAGTATAAAACTTATTTTCCAAGCAATTCATTGTTTTTTGTTTCATAAATATTTTTTGCTTGATTAAGGTATTCTTCGCACAAAGCTATTATTTGTTTATTAACACTGAAAATAAGATCTTCTGATACGTTGGTCTGTTTTTTATTCTTTTTAATATAGTCATTTTGGATATCCTTCACAGCATCTCGACAGTTAATATACAATGCTTTAGCATTTTTTGCCAGTGCCTCTCTATGTTCTTTAGTTACTTTAGGAACAGGAACGTACAATGTTGTACCATCTTGTTGAGGATTTAAGTTTAACCCGGAACTGTGTATCGCCTTTAAAACATCAGGTATAACTTGAGGAAATGATGAAAAATTTAAAACAATAGTTTTAGGGTTTTTTCTTACGATCTGAGCTAATTCTTGCAGTTCATAGTCCTTACCATCATATTTTATTGGCAGTGTATCGATAGCACCAGTCGTTGATCGCAAGGAAAGGTTCTTCGCAAAATCTTCTTTCATTTTCTCAATAGCATGTTGACATCTTCCTTTTAATTTATCTACAGCTACTAATTCCGACATCATTGCGGGGTTGATCTCAACTTTAGTCCCTTTATCTTTCTTGTCTTTACCTCTATCCTTACTCTTCGCATAGCTTCTAACTGTTGTACAATTTGATCCGGCGTAAACAACTTTCTTAGTTTCGCGTAGGTTAGGTAAAATTCTTGTGTTAAAGAACATAGGCACGATGACTCGAGATAATAATCTTGTCCCCATTTTTCTAAATTTCGAGATTCACAAAAGCCAATAAATTTTATTTATCCATTTAGATCAAAGAAAAACTAAAAATAAACACTGGTTTAGAATATAAATATCTATTCGAAGCCGGACAGCAGACATTAAGTGTTGCCACGTCAGGTATAAAATTGCCATTTGCTGAATGCCAATTATTGCAAACTCAATTCATTATCCTAGTCCAAAAGTTTTCAGTTATCAACTTATCACACAAATTGGACAATTGAAATAATAACATATTTATTAAAAAACTAAGTAGGTAGGTACTTAGTTTTTAGATTATAATTAATGACATTTTTATACACATGTAATTTATGTACAGTAATTACAATAAATGTAATTCACATAACAAATTCGGCCTTTGAAATTGTTTTTGAAATGAATCGACTTTTTGAATACATAACAGAATATTCTATAAAACGTTTCTAAACAAGTAGTGATACAAAAAGAACCAGTCAAATATCAAAGTCAATGTCTGATGTCACATAATTGACATGTTTTGGTGTCTAAACTTTGTCTGATAATTTTAACTAGTAGTCTTGTATAAAAATGTCTGTTTTATTACAGACAAGAAAGCTATGTTTATTTAGGAAACCATTTAAAAATACACTTAGTAAATACGTATTCTTCAGAAAAAACTCCGGTAAATTTTACTTGGGTGAAATTATACAACCAAATTGTGATTTTCTAATAGGTTATGTTTAATTTTCAGACGTTCCTAAAAAATTTATAACTTTCGATGAAATAGTTGCTCAGAGGAGAGCGGAAGCACGACGTAGTATTGTTGTTCAAGTAAATTCGGAGTCTTCGTTTAAGGAATTATATGGTTATTGTTCAAAATATGCTTCCATTAATGATATTCATCATTATAAAAATTCAGATGAGGTAGTAAAACTTGGAATTTTAGCTATTATTTAGATGTCATAGGCTATATTTTACTTTAAAGTTTAAAAATGAACTTTTATCAAAGTTTTCATATTAAAATCTACAACTAACTATTTGGTTTATCAATATTTACACATTGCCTGACCGTTTGCATGCTACTTTGTACAGTGGGAATAAGTAATTATATGTTATGTCCTTAAATTTCAGCATTTCATGCTCATAGAATTTACTACAGAAGATAACTTAAAAGATGTATTAAAATTATGTAGCTCTTACAACAAGGACCATGATGTTATGTCAGTGCAATCACCTTTCCTCTGGTTCAGAGCTGTGTCTGGCAATAAGGAAAATCTAGGAGCCAATGAGAAAAATCTGGCGATCAAGAATGGGAATGAAACTTTTGATGAGGATGCACTGTTTGAGGAGCTGCTGAACTGTGAAACAGTGTCTGATCAAATACAGTTGCTGTATGATAGAACAGCATTAAATGATTTGGGTGTGCGCCTTAGATATATGGTTGCTAGACAGGTGAGATAAAATTATCTTCATCCAAAAATTATTGTGTACTTTACAAGGGTCCAACAATCATTCTAATGTTAAGGTTCTGCTCATTACTTTTTTTATAGAGTTATTCCTCACAATTGTGAGTGTGTCACAATTTGTGCTTTTGAAGGGTACTGCCTGGAGCCCACACGGATATTATATTAGTCTCAAACATACACAAAAGATATTCTGTATAATCAATGCATTCTTTTTTAAAAAATTATTTTCTAAGTACCTAAATCTTAGATTAGAATTTTGACTTCAGCATGGTTTGAAACATTATTTTTAGTTTAATTTGTGGGTAAGCACCTTCATCTGATACAGCATATTATTTTTCATAATAATTTGATAAATTTGTTATAATCATTTAATATTAGCACCTTATTTGTTCCCAGTTGGAGGTTGTGTTTGAAAGTTTGTATACAAACATCAGAGTGCAGCCATTTGGCTCCTCTGTTAATGGATTTGGAAAAATGGGCTGTGATTTGGATCTAGTACTCACTAATACATTGCCTGAAGAAATGGTGAGCTTATAAACTCTGCTGGTGTGACAAATGAATTTTTTTCCTAACAAAAAGCTGAAATATTCTTTAGGTACCCGAGAATTAAAATAAGAATTGTATTATGATACTAATGATTTTAATTGTATTATTAAATTTATGTTATATTTAGATATAATTAGTTGGTGTATTTATGAAATGCTATACAATAATTAAATCCTTTTAGATTTATTATTACGTTTATCAAATTATTAGTATGATTAAGAGAGTTAAGTTGAGAGAAGGTATATTTTATTCAATTTGATAACTTCACTTCAAGCACCATTTTTAGGTTGTCGTGAATCTAATCTACCTTATCTTGGCTGTAATTTTGCAATAGCAGTCCTCCCACCGGTAAATGCAATAATAACAAAGAGTGCGTGCAGACGCAGGCCGGGCGGCGCCTCGTGTTCCAGCAGAAGCGGCCGGCGGGGCGCGGCGCGCGCGCGCACGTGGAGCTGGCGGGCGCGCTGCTGGAGCTGCGCGTGGCGGGCGCGGCGCGCGTCACGCGCATCCCGCACGCGCGCGTGCCCATCGTCAAGTACGAGCACCAGTACGCGGGCCTCGACTGCGACCTCTGCTACAACAACATGTGCGTCGTACTAGCTCCATATTGCATTCCGCTTTAATAGTCGTTCAATTTTAGATTTTAAATATTACAAATTTTTTATTATTTTTGCCCAACTGTTTTTGGTCGTACGTTGTTTGAACGATGTGTGTTGACTAACAAATATGGGTCAATCTAAATGGTGACCCCTTTGTTAGTGTAGGGGGTAAATGCCCGTCAGGTTAGGTACTTCTGTATGTTGGTGAAAAACTCGTGAAGTGATTGGTCGTCCATGCGTCTCGAGGCAGTTTGCCCCGTCTAACATAATTTTAGAGTTCCGTAGCCAAATAGCAAAAACGGAACCCTTATAATTTCGTAATGTCCATCTACCGTCTATTCGTGCGTATGTCAGTCATTTTACTCAGAGACTATTCGTCTACATCGGGTCTGCCTGAGGGTAAGCAATCACTGCAAACTATGAAGGCGTGATACTGCATGTATCACCTGCGCGTTGCCGATCCGAGGGTAGGAGCAAAAAGGAAAGGGAACAGAGAGCGTGGGAAATTGAGCCTCCGCCGTTCACACTCGTCGCGAGAACCGCAACAGTACAGAGAGCCCGGCGCAGGTCGGGCGTGTACATGTCGGAGCTGCTGTGGCAGCTGGGCGCGCTGGACGGCCGCGCGCGCGCGCTGGGCGTGCTGGTGCGGCGCTGGGCGGCGAGCGCCGGCCTCACGCAGCCGCAGCCCGGCCGCTGGCTCACCAACTTCCCGCTCACGCTGCTCGTGCTGTTCTTCCTGCAGCAGAGGAGCGTCGCCGTGCTGCCCTCCCTCAACTACCTCGTCCGGAGGGCCGGTTCGATAATTGTGACTTTTATTTGAAATTGCTTGTACAATTGTACATTTTAGCTTGAAATGTTAAGGTATCAATGGTGTCTGTAGAAGAACAAAGCAAAAAGAGATAATTGAATTTAATATGAATAAATCTTAATGTGATTCCAGAACTAGGAATTGTAAATAAGTTTTTCGCCATCTTTAAACTACTTTGGAATTTAAGATCAGAAGCCTTCAAAATATTTCAAAGTAATGTTTCATAATGTCATGCTCAATTTTCTTCGGAATGTATTAATGCAATACAAAATTATTATTAAAAAATTAAATAAAGTGCCAAATATTTAAAAAAAAAAAGGGGAGTATTTAAGACTTTTGGGGTATTTCATTTCATTAAAGTAACAATATAATACACACCACTGCTTAATATTTAGCATAGATAATGAAATAACGCGGGCCGGCGTAAACGCTGACACTGCGTCACCTAATGTGCGACGCTTAGCATCGTACAGATAGGCTGTTTTCCTGACCTTATGAACTGCACTAAAATTTTCCACTCTATAAAAATGGCAATAAAACTAATCCAAATATATAATTTCAGAAAAAGACGATATTCGAGTGGCTGAAGAGAATCTCAACTGCACATTCCTTCGGGACTTGAACAAGCTGCCTCCAGAATCGTACGGACAGAGCAAGGAGAATCTACAGACATTGCTCTTTCAGTTCTTCGAATTCTATTCCCAATTCGACTTCCAAGAGAAAGCGATATCTATAAACGAGGGCAGAGCTATCAGGAAACCAAATGCCCTACCTCTGTACATAGTCAATCCCCTCGAGCAGGCGTTGAATGTCAGCAGGAATGTTAGTTACGAGGAATGCGAGAGGTTGCGTCTGGAAGTGAGGAACGCGGCGTGGCACCTGGAGGCGTGCCTGGAAGGGAAAAAGACTGAAGACTGGGGCATCCTGGGGCTTATAGAGAAAAAGTCTTCCAGAGGCCTAAAAAAACTCTTGCGGGTCGGAAATTCCCACAGATTAGTTACCATGAAAGACTTATTTAGTGAAAACGACAATGAACCTTCAGAGAACGGTATAAGATCGAAATTGCAAAAAATCATTAGGAATGACAAAAAGATAGAAGCGACAATAAAAGAAATGACCAAGGAACCAAAAAATGATATAAAATTCAAAAACAGTCAGTCTGCGAGTGAGGTGTATAGGATACGGAGGGATAAAATAGTTTGATTGTGGCATGTGATTGGTGATGAGTGTTTTCTACCACTATAGTGAAGATATTTGATGATAGTGTTATCTGGCACACTCATATTTGTGTTTAGTTTAGTAGCCATTAACACATGGGCGGGGTATTAGAACAAAGGCAGACAAAAAATAGGCTCAAGGTAATGGAGTCAGGGTCCAAAAATTATTGGTATTGTTTTGAAATCAAAGTCCGAATGTTCAGATGTTAAGTTGGGCTTATAAGAAAATTAATTGATGTATTTATGTTGTTTGTATTCCATATCATACATACTTTGCTTTGGACTTTATTCTTTCAATCCGAATATTGTTACTTGCTATACCATTGTCCTAAATAATAGTAGAAAAAGACAAACCAAAATTCACAAAACTAATTTACAATATTTCGAAAATTTATTCCAATTATGGACAATGGACATGGCTTGTTACAATTTTTAGTGTAACCCCTCCCCTCATTCATAGACTCCTATCCTCCCCATAATAAGTAAAGCAACTTCCTATTGGTCCTTGATAAATGTAAATATAAATTCGGGTTTCTGATACTTCGAGACTAGTAAGTTAAAAACATTAATCATTTATTTCTTTATTTGTAAATAAATTAATATTGTAATAAAAGTTATAATAATAATAATTTTATTTTTATAAATGCGTTGGATAACCCATCAAGTCTTTGAGGCTGTGTTTGTAAATCTGTAAGATTCAGCCGGCATATCATATATGTGTGTCTTGATATGTAGTATAATTGAAATTATTTTCTTTGTTTTAGTGTATCGAAGAAAATTTGAACTTTAGGGTTAATTTCGCACTCAATACCCTTCACTAAGTTCTCGAACATGGTCAGATTGTCTTCGCAGAGCTTTTCAAATGTTCCCCTGTAGATATCCTGGTTCATGAGGCCGTATAAATATGCACAAAGGTCGCCTTCAATGCACAGTTCCCTGATCTTCCTCGCGCAGGTGCGCGCCCAGATCGTCTCCTCCATGTATATGTTATACTTTTCGTTGGTGTCGAAGACTCGGTCCTGGAAACAATTAAAATTTTACTGACAGCTCATTTTATTTATATTTTTGAATGATATGTATCATCAGCTCAGCTTTCTTGGATGTTTTTGGTGCGCACTCGGGATTCATTTATTTCTATGTCTTTTCTTTATCCTAGCATTATTCCCGGTATTTTATGTACCCAGGGTCTTCTAATTATTCTTATCCGTATTTGACAGGTTACTAGTTTTTAAACGGAGCGATTGCCATCTGACTTCCGCAACCCTATGGACTCATAGGATAAGGGCAATTTACTTATCAGGAGTTAACGATTATAATATGATGTTATTCATAATATCCGACAGCTTAACGTGCTCTTCTGACGCACGGTGGGGAGACCCGCACGGACAAACGCTCAGACCGAGACAGAAATTTTAATAAACATCTGCCCGAGCGGGAATCGAACCCGCAACCGTCGAGACTAAAGGTAGACTCGCTACCCACAACGCCACAACGGTGTCATTTATTTCTAGATATCGATAGAAAACATTTTGTGTTTTAAAGTTGGAAAATACGAATTGTGATCGAAACATGGCCAAGATCGAGATCTATGTAGAAGTATGTTCAATTGATACACAGATAAATGGTATATTCGCAAGGAAAAAATGTTTCGAAAGAAACATTTGAACCAAATTTCAAGTGAATCCGTCTCGAAACATTTTTGTAATCAAATAAGAATCGAACATTTTTCCGGGATAATAGGTATCTGTGATGACGTTCGGATAGTAAGTCGTTTTTGCTTGATCGAGTAACAAACTTCTAAACACACAAACATTCACATTTATTAATGTCAGAAGGACTGATATTGCCATCTAAATGATAACGTATAAATCACGTCGCCGTCCGGCTCACCTCCCCGCCGGCGCCCGCCGCGCGCACCTCCGCGCCCGCGCTGAGCAGCGCGCTCAGCGCCAGCTGCGCCGCGCTCTCGTCCCCGCCCGCGCCGGCCAGCGCGTCCGCCAGCAGCGCCACGGCGCGCCCGTCGCACGCGCTGCGCACAGCTCGGCACCGCACGAGGCGGCGCGCCGCGCGCGCGCGCACGGCCGGCAGCTCGTCGTGCAGCGCGAGCAGCACGAGCGCCCACGTGCACGCGCGCACGTAGACTGCCGGCGACACGCGGATATTAATTACGGGTCGATATTCGATGACGGGTTACAAGCTAAGCGAAGAGCTCGAGCCCGCCCGCTGTCTAACACGCAAGAGACTTTCGTGCGATAGGAACATAATTTAACTTTATAAACATTTCAAAACTTTTTGTATTAAAAAAAGTGTATTGCGAGAGTTTTTAAAGTGAAATTTCTTTAGAATGATTGTAATTTGAAACCGGATACAACGGAAAAAACGACAGGTAAGAAATAAAAATACAAAAATGACCGACCGACCGACGGACCGACCAACGGACGGACAGACAGGCAGATTAAGCCTTTACTCGCTGACTAGTTTTATCTAAAGAAGTTTTACTTCAATCCTGTGGTTTAAAGCAGACTGTTTTTTTTTTTAATGTTTTGGTGGGGATAAGAGTTATCAATTTTTATTTTGGATAATAATTTGTTGTTTTACAACCATATTTCAAAAGATAAAGTGATTTAAAAAAAACTTTATACATTTTTCAACACGTTTATGCCATACAATAAGAACCGTTTCTTAAAGACTCCAATAGGAAAGTAGTTGCTTCACACAGAATATCGAAGTGAAGCAACAATAATCAGCACTCCTCATTTGTCAAGTGGGAGTGTCCACTTGTA
The DNA here is from genome assembly GCA_023373885.1 of Hestina assimilis. Classification (NCBI taxonomy): domain Eukaryota; kingdom Metazoa; phylum Arthropoda; class Insecta; order Lepidoptera; family Nymphalidae; genus Hestina; species Hestina assimilis. The sequence continues at coordinate 13,595,428 of CM041755.1, read as the reverse complement.
TATATTCCTTGAACTGACAGACAATAAAACACAAAGATAAACTACGCTAAAATGGCGAACACCTCCAAAATTCAAAACGTTGCAATGTACTACGTCGTAATTTATGAAAATGACTGAATGAGTGTGATATCAGTTGGCCGGCTACGATTGTTTCACTTGCACACTACAACTACATACAAGTTGTGAAAAGATGTGATTATACACAGTGGCACAGTGACCAAGATATTTATCATCATCATCATCATCTTAACGTTAAGGAGCTAGCTAGCTTCGGAGCCCGGGATCCGCTTACAGGGTCGCGCCGTGTTACTGTCGTTAATGTATACGCAGCGTACTCACAGCGGTCCCGCGGGGCCAGGCCCGGCAGGCGCAGGCGCAGCGCCGCCCCCGCGAAGGCGCCGGCCGCCACGCGCGCCGCGTCTCCACGCGCGGGCCCCGCGTGCGCCAGCAGCGCGCCCACGCCCTGCAGCAGCTTCCCGTCCCACTGCCACTCCGCCTCATCCTTGGACATCACCCACCCGAGGTAGTGGCACAGGTTCCGCAGGTACAGATGAGTTAGGTTCTCGTTTTCATTATCTATGTACTGGATAAGTTTGTCTATGACCACTTCTCGGGAAACGTCTTTTTGACCAGTTTTCGCCGCGACGACCGTCTCCGGCGGGAGGTTCCCCTCGATGACGAGCTCCGTGAGTAGTTCCAGGGTCTTCTGCGTGCACTCCAGGTATTTGCTCTCTTTCAGAATCCGACTCAACGACTCGACGTATACCGATTTCTCCACTTCGATTCTGTGAAAGTCGTCCAGGTTGACGTCTAGCTCGTTCAGGTGTTCGTGAAGACCATTTTCCACATCCAGAGGCTTTTTAAACATGAGTAAGTAGTTAAGAGTAGCCAGTACCACTTCGTAGTTTTCATGGGAAAGACAGTTGTATTCGAACGAAGGAGAGTTTTGAAACCTCTTGTACTTTGTAGAGATGATGAGCTGTAAGTACACAGCGTTCGCTAAGCACAACTCCCTTCCCGGGTTTATTTCGTATGTGGTATCATTGAACAGAAGTTCGTCCAGAGTTTCTGTAATGTTCTTTATGAAACTATTTTCCATGACGGTATCGAATCTAAAAAATATAAACAATAATTTAAGTATTATAGTGTATGTATTATATTATAGCATAGAATAGCTTTCCCCCGCGATTTCGTCCACGATGTTCTTTGTATTGGCTCCACAGATCAATAATTCTATCATTTGTTAAGTAAATAACATTCCATACGAGACATCTCGACACTAATAAACTGAATTCGTCCTATAGCATGTTTTGTAATAATCCCAGAGGAACTGAACATATTTCCTGCATAAATGTATTGTATGTATTAACCGAGGCAGTAAAATGTCTGCGTTCAATTTCAATAGAATCCGTTCAGCCTTCATCATCCAAAAAAGCATCCAAACATATAAACTTTCACATTGACAATATTAGTAGCATAATAAATAACTATATCATTTAGTATCAATAAGAACCTACGCCCATTAACGGCAACAAGACAAATTTTATGACAAATAATAAAATAAAACGCAAAAGCATAAAAATTATACTGACTCAATATGGCTCAACATGCATTGGCTCAAACATCATCTTTGAAATTTCTCTTAACCGTTGAAATAAAAATTCCTCGCCGTGCCGTGCCGTCATATTTAGCAATACTTGCCAGTGAAATGAAAATAGTGAGTACTCTTACTTCCACAGAATGATATTGATCATCTTAATGTACTCGTCCGCCAGCGGGTAGCACGGCGCGCCCTCCCCTCCCACTCCTCCAACGCTTTGTTTCAGGATCCAGAACGTTCTCTCCAGGAGTGTCCGCAGGCCGCCGCTCGTCTGCTCGTCCAACGACAGTTTCTCTGGCCTCGTTTCTAGTATCTTTATCAGCTGAAAAATGATATATTTCAATATCTATTCATATGAACTAAATTGAAATAGTATTAAATATTTTAGTTTTTGTTTAGTGCGAGTCGCATAGTTTGCTCATATCCAGTATTTTTAGAATTTATTTAATTTTTGGTCATGGTATGACAGTCATTGTCGAACAAATATTGTGGCGTTTTGGTAGGAATTCCTCCGGTGTATGGGTTCGACTTCCGTTCAGAGCAGATGTTTGTCAAAATCTTAATGATGGTAAGTGGTTGCCGTAGCCTATGAGCGCTTGCAGTACCATTAGTAGGTGCCACTCACGCGTTGCCAACCTGGAGATATTGGTTCTTAAATCTCCTCTGCCCAGTAATTTCACTAGCGTACAGTGCCCTTCAAACCGGAACACAGTAATGCCTAAGCACTACTATTTGGCGGCAGAATATTTGACACTGCGGTGATACCTACCTAGCCGGCCTCTTGCAACAAAAGACCTACCACCAGTGTGACTGATTGCACTGGTGGAATAATCTCTGCTGTGACAGAGGTTATCCCAACAGCGGGCGATGAGGTCGTCACATCCCGATGCCGGTAAATTCTGTTCTTTTGTAAGACTTTATCCTTGTGGGTCTTCCTCCGTGCCGCGGAGAGCACGAGGTGTCGGTCACGATTATTCTCACATTACATCTTATGACAATCTTTATTATGTGCTCTTCTTCTTCATAATTATGCTCTTGGTATTTGGTATATCTTTATAATTATGCTCTTGGTATTTGGTAATATGTTATTTGCTGTTCGACTAAGAGTACGCAGACCTTGGGAATAGCCGGGAATAATGCTAAAAAGCACAAAAGTTTTTTTGCGTCAGAGTAATAATTCTTCCCTTCTCCAGGAAACAGTTAATGTGTAGAAGTTTGTTTTATTTAAGGACGGCCCAGTTTCTGCGTTAAAGAAGAACTATCTTACATATTGCTAATATTGTGATTAGAGATACTCACCTGCAACAGTAAGCCGTGGCAGTAGTTGCGCTTGATGTTTCTGTTCTCCAGTAGTTTAAGTATTTCTTCAACATTCGTTATGTATCTGAGATATACATTGATTAATACAGTATACAATTGTCGCCAACTTTTATAAATAGTGATTTGAGGTATACAGATTATCAATATAATAATATCCCATCTGTACGGCTTATGGTCGCCGTACAGGGATTTAGTTAAACATAGGAGCTAAGGATAAAATGGTTTAATTAAACTTAAGCACCATTTAGGTAAAAAATGGTTACATGGTGAAATGGTTATGAGAACACGCGAACCGACGGACGATTGGACGTGAACTGAGCTTATAACTAATGGAATAATGCGGGCCGGCGTAAACGCTGACACTGCGTTACCTAATGTGCGACGCTTAGCATCGCACACCATCGAAAATATAAAATGTAAAAAAATCCATATCTCGCAACGCAGTTCTTCTAGTACAAGAAGTAGTGAGGATCTCATGTGTAACCATGACTGAAACATGACAATTGCTTAAGTATATAGTAAAGTATAGCCCGCTACCTGTCGGGCGCCACGAGCGCGGGCGCGGCGCGGGCGGCGAGGCGGCGCGCGGCGCCCAGCGCGCTGCGGGCGCAGCCGCGCACGTGCTCCGAGAACGACGACAGCTGCGCACCCACACAGTACGTCAATGAGCGATACAGTCGACGGCCTCCAGAACTATATCCTGGTCGGGGCACCGAAACCACACACAACCACACCCAGCGCGAGACCCATTACCGTATGGTCAATATAAACAGCTGCCCTGATAGTGAATCGGATGCGGCTATTGACGCTTAAAGCAGATTTAATAACGCTGCCCCACAATGGTAGAATTGCGCACATTCATAAACTATCTACTTACATCCGAGTTTACTTTAGAATTGGCTCCAGAGAGAAATGAAACATGTACGAGTAAATAATGTTCTATGATATACCGAATTTTGAGTAGATCAAATAAAAAGCATCCTATATGTCAATCTATGAGCAAAATTATATTCAAACATGTTTGAATTGTATTTAACACACTAATACCATAGATTACCAAAACATGAATTAAATACGAGTTTATGTCAAACATAGATATAGAGAACAGTAAGTAGTGCATCCCATATATTGACATTTGTAAAAATTTAAGGATTAACTACCACCATCTACGAATTGGTTCGCACTAGAAAATTAATAAAACGACGCATTTACGAAAGCAATTGTAAAAATGGGGATAAAAAACTGACCAATTGAATTCAAGTTTTTAAAAGCGTATGCGCACGATTGCATTCTTTATTTCCCAGCCATTTTTAGATGACGCTCCAATTTTCAACTCTGTCTGTCATTTTAAGGCAATCGCGCAATCAGGTACATCCCTTTTATCTATCACATCAAACCTTCAAATTAGAGACGGTCCCCTCCAGCGACGAGGGGTACAGCCGCGCCAGTATCAAGAGGATCGGGAACAGAGACGGGCGCAGCAGCTGCTCCTCGCCGTCTTTACTTACTTCTTTTAGCTTTTCCTGTTCATTCAAATTTGTCATTAAAATACTTATACTAATACTTATAATATTTATAATTCATATAATTCTGTGGTAATAATAATAATATCCTTTATAAAACAAATGAAAAATGCCAATGTTACTGCCATAAAGACGGGAAATAAGGACATAAGATATGCCATGCATGATAATGCTTTCTATAGTCTTCGAAAGACAACCACTATAGATATTTTGATTATTAATTAATTTCAGATTGGTCGATTTAATTTGCAAAAGAAACAATAGTACATTAGTATAAGTATAGTTTTTCAATGTGACTCACGAGCATAAAATCATAGAGCTGCGGGTACTTGAGAAAGAATATCCGGCCCGTCATCTTGTTGCGCACGCACGGCCGCTCGTCGTCGCGCTCGCGCGCCACGCCGAACACGCGCGACACCAGCGCGCCGAACAGCAGCGTGGCCGCGTTGCGCTCCTGCGGGCGAGAGCCGGGGTCACACGCGGTCGGAGGGACAGTACACCGTGAGACGCGAGAGAGCGCGCGCCACTCACGAGCCAGGTGGCGCCGTCGAAGCCGCGCAGCGCCAGCAGCAGCGCGCCGGCCACGTGCGGCGCGGCGCGGTCGGCGAGCGCGCGGTCGCGCACGAGCGCGCGCAGCACGTTGAGCGCGTGGCAGCGCGTGCGCAGCTCGGGCGCGCCGCCCAGCCGCAGCAGCGTGCGCATGCTCGCGTCGAAGCTGGAGCTGGACGTCGCCTGCAGCTCCGTTATCACCAGCGCCTGAGGGGCAACGATGAGGAGTCATCGACGTGCGTTTGAAAGGGAAAATTTATTTCGACCATGTCCATGTCATAATCATAAGTTTCTCGAACATTCCAGAGAAACTGTGAGTAGAGTGGCATGTACGAGGAGAAGAGGAACGATTTTAATCGATACATTTACATTACCTCTCTTCGAATATGTGATACATTTATGTGATAATTATTTCCAACCCAAAGACATATCGCCGGGGTAACAAGTAACTTACTCATCATTGATGTATCACAAGGTATACAAAATTTCATGGGTGTATAGAATTATTTCTTTAAATTCATTTTTTTATAAGTAAATAATATTTATGTGGAATTGTAGGACTTAATTAATAACTAGCAATAAAACTAAAATATATTTTGATCACTTTATTTTAATTAAACAAATAATACTTTTATACCAAAATCAAAATTATTCTTATTCAAGTAGACTTTTAAAAAGTACTTTTGAATAGTCAAGCGCTACCGACGGTTCGAAAGGTTGATTCTATCGAGAAGAACCGACAAGAAACTCGACAGTTACTCTTTTCAAATATATGTTTTTTACAATTGTATTTTTTAATATAAAATTTGGTTCTTGAATGAGATCCAGCAATATTAAGAGTCCCAAGCATTTTTATCAGAAAAATATTCCTCTAACGAATAATAGGCTTTATTGTTAAGTTTATTTTTATGTACATTTGGAACTGGCAGTTCCAATAAGCAATTTGGAATTTTGTTAAAAATGCGAATACCTAGCCCCTTAAAAGAATTACTGACTTTACGCAGACGAAAGCTAGGATTACAAAGTTTATTTTTATTTCTAGTGTTAACTGAATGTATATCACTATTTTTGATGAAAGATTTTAAATTATTCCTAATATATAAGAGGTTAGAATAAATAAATTGTGACACCAGTCATTATACATATATCCTTAAAAACATCTCTTAGAGGAGCTCGCGCTTCTAAATTATAAATTGCCCGAATTACCCTTTTTTGATGAATAAAAATAGTATTAATGTCAGCCGCCTTTCCCCAAAGAAGGATACCGTATGACATAATACTATAAAAATAACTGAAATATACGATTCTCGCTGTTTCTACGTCAGTTAGTTGTCTGACCTTCCTTATAGCATACGCAGCGGAGCTGAGCCTACCCGCTAGAGATGACAAATGAGCGTTCCACTGGAGCTTGGAATCCAAAGTTATGCCTGTTCATTTTGAAAATTTGGACTAATTTGTTTAATATTAGGTATCGAAAAGTTTACACATTTAGTCTTCTTTGCGTTAAGAACTAAATTATTCATGGTAAACCAATGTTGAGCACGTGACAACGTATTATTTACCTCGTCATAATTTTTTAAATTTCTGTCAACCTTAAAACTTAACGAAGTGTCATCGGCAAATAACACAATATCACAGCTCTTTTAAAAAATATTGAAGGTCGTTAATATATATTAAAAACAAAAAAGGGCCCAAGATGGAACCCTGTGGGACACCCATTTGCACGGAAGAGCCGGATGACATCACACCGTTAACTGAAACCTTTTGAATTCTGCCAGTCAAATATGATTTTAGAATTTCTAGAGATTTACCCCTGACACCGTAAAACTTAAGTTTACTGAGAAGGGTTCTGTGTTCCACACAATCAAAAGCCTTAGAAAAGTCACAAAAAACGCCTATTGCATTCTGTGACCCCTCCCAGGCATCGTAAATATGTTTTAAAAGTGCTATACCTGCATCAGTCGTTGACATTCCTTTGGTGAAACCGTATTGTTGGTTATGTAAGATATTGTTGTCATTTAAAAATTTCAATAATTGATTTAATATAATTTTTTCAAAGATTTTACTTAAAGAAGGTAAAATTGAGACTGGTCTATAATTACTGAGGTCATTTCGATTGCCAGACTTAAATAGAGGTAGAACTTTTCCATGTTTCATTAAGTCCGGAAAGTTACCACATTCTAAACATTTATTAAAAATAAAAGCTAAAGCACCTGCTTTAAGCAGTATCATAAATTACTTTGCTAATTAAATTTACCGAAACATCCCATAAATCACCGGTTCTTTTATTATTAAGGGATTTAAAAGTTTTAATTATATAATTGTGAAATATGTGGTTGAATTTAAATAGGACATTGCACTCTGAAACACTATCCCGATGCAAAGTCAAAGCATTAGCAGGTGAGGAAGATAGAGCGCTAGTTATTTCTACTGGGAAATATATTATATTATATATTAGAAAAGAATTTACCGAAGGTATTTGCAATGTCTGATCTCGAATTTATTTTCACATTGTTAATTATTAATTCATTTGGCTTTTCATTTTTTTTATTTTGCCTGAAATGCTAGAGATTACATTCCAACTACTTTTAACTGGATCTCTTGAGTTCATAATTTTGTTATTAATATGCATTGCCTTCGCGTAAATACAAACACTTTTGAAAGTTTTAGAATATTTCCTAACATAATTTATGAAAGATAAATCATGGTTGTATTGTTTCATTTCATACAATTCATACAACCTATCTCTACTTTTGTACAAGCCTTTTGTAGCCCAGTCACTAAATTTTAAAGTATTGGTAGATTCAAAAGTTTTCAGCTTAAATACTTTATTGAATTCATTTGTTATCAAAGAAAAGAGTGAATTGTAAAGTCTATCCGGATCATCCTGATTCATGTTTAATTTTTTTCCAATTTTTGGATATTTTGACTAATTAGGCTTTTAAAATTATTAATTTTATTTAAAGTAATTGGTCTACATGTCACTTTATTTGGTTTATTTATTTCTTTCCTCACTAAAGAAAACTTTTGTCCGCAGTGGTCTGAACTAAGATTGTTTATAATTACTTTATCTAAAACCTCACACTGACTAAAAACATTATCTATCTATACATGTTGCAGACTTATCAGTAATCCGAGTAGGCTCACAAAACAAATTAACTAATCCAAAAGATTTAAATAAACCTAATAATCTAGTACTATACGAGGATGATTGTAAAAGGTCGACATTAAAGTCCCCACACACTATAAGAGACTTGTTATGTGAGCAAACTTTATTTAATACATCTTCCATAGTAATTTCAAAGACATCAAAACTACGTAGGGGGGGCCGGTACACGCAAATTATGATATATTGCTGGAACTCAATGCAGGAAAGTTCCACAGTGCGTTCGATAGAGACATACAATATCATCTCGAACTTCACACGTTATATCTTTGCGAACCAAAATTAATGAACCTCCCCGGATAGCTGACGCTCTTACGAACGAACTTGACAAATTATAATTTTCTATATTTACACAACAGTCATGTGTAGCTAACCAATGCTCAGTTAAGCATAAAAACCGTCATTCCATATCCAATAATGTGTCATTTCCCATGGCCGCAAATCCGTCTTCCATCTCATTCAATCATGTCTATCTTTCACTCACTCATCTATCATTACTTCTAAAATTATATTTAATCTAATTATTCTTAGATCCCACAGTTATGTAAAATAAATTATTTCAAACCGTAATTTTATTTAAAAATTTTGTATAACTGGTTTAAGTATATAATATGCAGAAATAAAAATTACAACATCGGTAAATATATCATATATTTTGTATAAAAATAGTTTTTATATTACAATATATATACATTTTTTGTATGAACATAGTGTTTGCTAAACCAAATAATACTAGGCGGTACATCTTGGCTCTTCAAAATCATCAAAGCCTTGTTCACCTTTGCTTCTTTGTCTGTGCTTTTGTAGGTGAAGACGAACATTGCTCCTCCGTCTTATTTCTAGAAAACAAAAATGAAATATGATTTAAATGTAATTCAAATTTCTCTTATGATTTCATTCTTTTCTACATTTATTAAGATGAAATAGAAGCATTGGCTCGAAGGATCAATAAATATAAATATATATGGCATGCAGAGCTGGGCAGATTTAGTAAAGCTGATTTGCTAATCTCGCGTAAAGCAATAGAAAATAAATTCACCAGGCATTCAATTTGAATATACTTGCAAGTTCAAGATTGACTGTGACAAATAATGGTCCATCACTGTAGCCGTTTTGTAGTCAACGACTAACAGTGGAGACAAATCTGCTCCACCGCCCTTACGGTATCCAGAACGTTTCGGTGCCGATTTTATTTTGAGTCGTTTAGGTATCTTTCATTTGTGACAGATTTTAAAAAAGAAGAGGTTATCAATTCGTAAATTTTTTGGTGTGGTTCAGTAGCATGGTTGAGCGGTGTATTCTTTTTTTGTATGATAAGCTCTGATTTCCTTTCTTTTTAATTATCCACAATATCGCCGAGTTTCTTAAGGTTAAAAACCTAGACCTCAGCAGTTATTATTTTTACAGTGTCCTGTTCAGATTCAATACTGAAAATCACATGTGATATACTTACAAGATATACAATAATACAATACTTTAGCTTCAGGGACGACCTTTTGGAGGTGCCAATTATACCCTCGAGTATTTTCACCATTTAAAGCAAGTAATTCTATATTGTGCTCTCCTATTATTAGCATCAATCAAAAATTCCTACACCAACCGTTGGGACGCCACCAGCCAATACCAGCCGTCTGACTGGAAGTCTCTTCCGTTGTGTCAATATCAAAAAAAAAAAAATTGTCGTCCAAAAATTTCGCACCAATTGTATGTTTAAAAAGTCATAATAAAGACATCAACCAATACAGACGTCTCCTCATTGCTTACGTCTCTACAACATCGCACCCCCTTCGCTACAGAAGCCTAATTACTTTTGGTCAAAGAACCAATTGTTGTAACATTGCTCTATTTCAGCTTAGCTAACACTTGCTTTCTTCTAGTCGAATAATAGTTCTCATATATGTATCGTCTTCATGAACACTAATGAGCATCGCATCAACAAAGTCTAGGTTTAGTTAGTATGACATTGTGTTTTGTTAAGGTTATCCTTTAGGCTCAAAAAAATCAGTATAAAAGTTTTAAAAAGTGGGAAATATTTTGCCATTGCCATTCACAATGTGCAGGGTTTCAAAATTTCCACCCCTGTCCCGGTTTATCTTAAGACATTGCACGGAAACGATTTTTAATCGTTATCTCTTGGTGTGCAATTTACGTATGTTATCCGATAAGTTACTGTTTTTCATTGTAATCGTGAAGTGGAGATAATAGGAAAATGACTAGGAAACATTGTTATGAGTATATGATGTTAGTAATAAAATTTTTCGAGAATTAATAATCTCAGTTAAACAGGTACGTCACTGGGCTACATGGACGCAAATAAGCAATGCCATGTCAACCCACAAAATTGAAAAACTGAGTTATATATGCAGAAGTGTTGATAAATGGCTGAAGAACATTTTTCTTCAATATTTGTAGGGTTTTAAGCTTTAAAACTTCTAAAAAGCCATTTTCTAGTCATGCAATTTATGTATTATGATAAACGTTTTGGGTTATATTATATACGAAATATGCAGTTTGTATACTTATTTTTTTGAAAATAAGTAAAATAACTTACATAAATCTAAAAATGTCAAAAACTTGACCAATACATTAAAAAAATCATATAAAGCAAGTTGTTCAAAATTTTCAAACGCGTTTTTCTCAAAATGACATTTGTGGGTTGACATGGTATTGCTTATTTGCGTCCATATATGACGCGTACTTATTATAAGTGCAAATATAAAGCATTTGTGAATATACTGAGAATTGCATAAATCGAGATATTACACGAAAACTTATTTTTGGGCGGATAATTATAACCACAAAGCAATAGCGTGTTATGCATTAGTGTGTTTCGGTTCGAAGGGCGCTGCAGCTTGTGAGGCTGGAAACTGGGATAATGAGGGGTTATTTTGGTCACCGAGGGGGGAGGGAGGGATTATGCTGAAAATGATGAAACAATGTGTCACGTAGTATGGGTCCGGACCCCTAGTGCTATGTAAGCACCATACCTGCATCATGAAGGGCAGGCCGGCGCTGCGGCGCGTGGAGCACAGCCGCCCGCCCTGCGCGCCGCTCTCCAGCGCCGCCATGAGCTCGCGCGACCAGCGCGCGGGCAGCCGGTTCAGGGCGGGGTCGGGGCTCTGCCACAGTCTACAACGTCACAGTATACCTTGCATTAGGGCGCTTACACACCAGGGTTTTATACGAGTCTGCTTTCGAAGCACAAAGAAGTTTCACGTAGTCACGTAGGCGCGCTTTTTTTTACGCTACACACTTAATGGCTATTTGATATATCGGAAACACACACAATAACAAGGAAAAACTCACGGATGGAACTCATGCCTATATGCTCAGTACAAACACATGTCCCGAGTAGGAATCGAACCCGAAACTTGTGGCGTTTAAAATAGGTTCGCTACCGCTGCGTCACAACGTTGTTCTACCACACGTGCAACTCGTACAAGCGTTGACGCGTTTATAATTTCGTATAAGGTTGGGACTCGGTGATCAGAAATCAAACCATCTCGTCAGATGCTAAAGTAGTACTGTTTATTTGACATTAAGGAATCTAATTTATAGAGTACATATTTGTCATTACGATACACACATACATAATATTAATTTCCACATTACATTCGTGTACGCGCGTACACTATACTTATCCAATATTCTGCCGCCAAATAGTAGTGCTTAGGCACTACTGTGTTCCGGTTTGAAGGGCACTGTACGCTAGTGAAATTACTGGGCGAACGAGATTTAAGAACTAATATCTCGAGGTTGGCAACGCGTGAGTGGCACCTACTAATGGTGCTGCAAGCGCTCATAGGCTGCGGCAGCCACTTACCATCAGGTGTGCCGTATGCTTGTTTGCCAACTTCTAACATAAAACACTAAAATAACATATTTTATGTTCGAAAAAAAAACGCTAGTCTGAATCTGCTATTAGTTGCTTTAAAAACGCTTATGGCGGCAGATTGGATTTCTGGTCGGGGCAGATGTTTATACGATCAATATTAGCGTTTGTCCGTGCTGGGTGGCTATGATTAGGTCTACGTGTTTTTCTTAATATTTAATAGCGTATGTTACTATGAGAGTCGAATAGTTCTTTATTGTTGCGTTTAAAATTGTTAAGACAAGGTTTGTATGAAATCATTGGAGTGTGGTTTGTGGTTTAAGAAATTTATTGTTTAATAAAGAATATTACAATATTCACATTTAATGAAACTTACAGGCTAATTTAAAATATAAAGTAAATCTGCTTTGACATATTTGAGCGTACAATAAGTTAAGTGATTATTATTATATACAGTTAGTTATTACATTATATACATTGCAAGACAAGAAAAAAATAACAATGGAAAAAAATAAAAATAAAAATAAAAATTGTGGAGGTAGTTTTATAATTTAATACATACAAAATAACATGATAACCAAAATCATACCACTGCGTGAGCGCTGCGGAACAAATTCATCGATACTTCACAACTAGATGTGACTTACGATGTAATATAAAATTATGTTATATAAATTATATCAAATTATGTATTTTTTTTTTTAGTTATTTTTATTGATGTAGTTCTTTAGTAGTTTTTTGAAAGTTTTTGTTGTTTTACATTCTTTAATATTTTTAGGTAGTTTGTTATATAACTGAGAACTTTCAAAAGTAATGTTTTTTGACCATATTTAGTTCTTGGTGGCCGTAATATAATATTATTTGCACTTCTTAGCCGTTTTAATTGAGGATATTTATTTTTTGTAGTAAGGGTTATATTTGTATGTATTTCTTTTGCTAATATTTTTCGAATTAATATGCATGTGTAGTATTTATAAGTATCAGTTACATTCATTAATTTTGTTTGTTTATAATTTTTTTTTGTCGATGTAAGAAAATCGAAATTAAATAATATTTTTATCAATTTATTTTGCTCTGTTTGTAAAACATTTATATTAGTCTTAGCTGCTGACCCCCAAATTTAGGTTAGATAGTCTATATGTGGCTTGACTAGTGAGTTATAGATCATGTAACGGACTCTATGAGGTAGACAACGTACTATTGAGCGGATAGCCCCCGTAAGCGATGTCAATTTGCTTTTTAAATGTTTTATGTGTGGCCTCCAGGTAAGCTTGGTGTCTAAGGTTAAAACTAGATATTTTTCACACTCTGATCTAATGATGACAGTGTTGTTAATTTTCAGCGGCTCAAAGCAATTCATTTTTTTGGTTTTTTGCAGTAAATATTACATATTGGGTTTTGCTTATATTAAGAGTCAATAGGTTACATTTAAACCACACAAGAAGTAAGTTAAGGTCATTTTGGGCATCTGTAATTATATTTTCTATTCTATTACCATAATAAAAAAGATTGGTGTCATCGGCATATAACGATAGTTCGCCTTTGCAAAGTTTGCTAATATTATTAATATAGATCAGAAACAATAAAGGACCTAGTATTGAGCCTTGAGGAACCCCATAAGTTATTCATTTTGCAGCTTTGGTGTTCCCCAATTTAACTACTTGCAAGCGATCAGTTAAATATGATTCAAAAATTTTGTGAGCAGTGTCAGTTATGCCTACGTCTTTGAGTTTTCTTAAAAGTATCCTATGGCTAACCGTATCGAAAGCTTTTTTCAAGTCGATAAATATACCAAGAACAATTTTTTTTTTCGTCTATACTATTTTCATTTTAGTAACTAAATCGACAGTGGCAGATAGTGTGTTAGACATTGCTCTAAATCCATATTGTTTTGAGTATAAGAAATTAATAGACCTCAAGTAGAATTCTAAACGGTTGTAAATAAATAAATAAATAAATAAATAATTTTCTCAAAAATTTTGGACATTGTCGGTAGTACAGAAATGGGGCGATAATTGCTTGGATCAGATTTTGCGCCCGACTTATAAATAGGGGTTACTTTAGCTATTTTGAGAGACTCGGGGAAGCTACCATTTTCTATACAAGCATTTATACATCAAGTGATTTCGTCGGCTATGAGAATTTTGATAGATTTGGTTGTCTTAGTACTTACGTTATCTATGCCTGAACTGGTGTTATTGTCTAAATTATCAATTATTTTTACAATTTCTTTGTTTGTAACAATTTGTAGTTTACTAAGACCAAAGTTAGGATGATTGACGTTGGGTATTGCACTGGTATGAATTTTGTTATCATGATACTTCGTGTTAATACCCCGACACAGGATATTACTATCCTAATGGGGGCCGTTGAGTGTGTAGCGTTTATTAGGGTATGAATTTCAATAATATACGACACACATGTTCCATCAATTCCGTTAAAAAAGATTTATAAAAGATTTATAAAGATTAATAGCTTCCGCTAGTGTTGATCCCATAGTTGAAAAACATTCATTGAAATATTCACATATTTGTTTCTCTTCCTTCAATTCTATGTCTCCTTTTTTCAGTTTAACTGGTATCTTTACTTCCTCTTTCTTATTATTGGTCAAACTATCTATCACGTCCCACATTTTTTTGGTTTTTATTACATTCAGAGAATCGCTTTAGATAGTAATTATAAGGAGTGAACTAAAGTAATAGATATAATATAAATACATAAGGCGATAATATAAAAACTACGTGTGCGTCACCTGGTGAGCATCTTGGAGAAGCCGACGTAGACCTGCTCGAAGGCGCCGCGGTGCTTGGTCTCCGTCAGCAGCGCCGCGAACAGCTCGCCCACGCGCGCCGCCAGCGCCGGCCGCAGCGCCGCGGGGAACTGCTCGTGCAGCAGCGCCGCCGTCACCAGCGAGCTCAGCACCAGCGACACCTGGCACACGCCTCCATATAGGCCACGCACAGCCTGCGCCTCTACATGCCGTGAGGCGACATCTGGCGAGGGGCCGGGAACTAAATACCACGCGCATGCGCTACAACAACGTATACGCACAATTTTTTGGAACGATGGAACGATGGATTGGATGAGCACACGAGCAAGTAAGTGCGCAGCCGAGTGCGCAACTCTCTTTCTATCCCTACCTCCTTTTATAACATAGGTGGTGTCAATACATCACTCAATTTTTAAAAACTTCAATATATGGGATACAGTATCTATTGTCCCTCTATATCTATGGTGTTATAAAACTATACTTATTATCATTTTATCATTTTATTATATTGACATAATTATAACGCAGCAGTAAAACTAGCCATTGACTCACATACTTGCAGCCCTGTCTCTCACCATGTTGAGTTATACCTATTAAATATGCAAAGTTAGATTGATAATGGAACACACTTATTTACGGCGAAGAAATAGACATTTATGAGTCTATTCATATTTAAATTTCATGAATGAAAGAATTTAAAACAATAATTAGTAATCTGAAATTATCATTGAGGGCCATTAGATAAAAAAAGAAGAAGATAAGAATTGAATATTCGCAATATTTGCTTAGGACATATTTATTAAAAAAATTGATTTCTAAATATGTCAACAACGCAAGTTTTGACAGAAGTTCCATTCGCCAAAATAGCTATATTCCTTATACACTCTGAAACTCTTTAATATCTAGTATACCTCCTTTATTGATCTCCAAGCGCAGAGTAGAACCATTTGAGCTGTCACCTCCTTGCCATCTTCGAGAGAAATATTTCTGGCAGAAGAAATAATTGATTATGTGATGTAATATTTGCTATAAAACAAAGTTTTAGACCTAACTTGTAATATAATTAAGCTCTGTGTAATCGAAAGTACAAAATTCGGAATAAGAAACCTTGGGCTTTGTAAAAATGCATTTTAAAGGGTGATTCTATTACTTTATTTTTTTTGGACTTTTTAGAAATTAGTCTGAATTTTCTCTTTGAGTGTACAAGTTAAACTATCTAATCTTCTTCTTCTTATCGTGTGGTTAGTGGTCAGTCTATGTTTAGGTCGCCCGTATAGACCTTGGACTTTTCAACTATTATCAAGATTACAGTCGGCTCCAACGTTTTGCTGTCCCTTGGGGTGTCAACGTGCACGTGAAATAAATAGTCAGGTTCGCACACGAAGGGGTCCACACTATTATTTATAAAAAATTGCAAAAAAATCAAGTTTGCTGTATGGGAACTAGTAGTTATAGCGGCTACAGAAATACATCATTTGTGAAAACTGTCTAACTATCACGGTTAATGAAATACAGCCTGGTGGTAGAAGGACGGACGGCGTATCTTTAGAAAAAGGGTCCCCGTTTTTTCACCGTTTGGGTACAGAACCTTGGCAATAAAAGCTTCAGTGCTGCGTACTCACCCCCTCTCGTCGGCGGGCATGTGTCCCTCGGGCGCGGCGGAGGTGAGCACCTCGCCGGCGCACGCCCACACGGCCTCGCACGCGTCCACCGCGCGCACCACGCTCTGCGACCAGTCCTCGGCGGGGAAGTCGCTGCATTCAAATGTTAATTGAAGCCTTGCATCCTCTATAGCACAACAGTTACAGGGTCGCCTCCGCTCCGCTAGCGCGAGAGGTGCGGGTTCGACCCTCAGCCGTATGGGCTATCATCAGGCCCACTCTTAGTGTGCGGTTGGAGTCTATCAAGAACGAAGTTCCCTACGTTTTTTCTTCAACTCAAACTTCAAATTGAAATGAAATCTGTACATTTCAATAAACAATATGATAAAATCGCTTGTATGCTCATTTACTTATAGCAGGCTCGATACACCCACGCGGACACACACAGCATACAGCATTTCGCTACGTGACAATTTCTACTAAATCGCACTACCCGTAAATCGCGTTAAAGAACTTCATTCCAAAACAATTTGTAAAGTAATACTTTTTGAGCACGCTTTTGAAATATGGGAGTTAATTTACGTACGTAGTACGTTTTCAGAAGTCGAAAACAGAAGGATACAGAGGAGGTGGGAGATTGAGCGCCCGGCGCTTACAATTATCGAACAAAGTGCAACAGTACATACGCTTTTTTCTGTGCAAAAATACTATTTCCCAGTCGAACCGGCTCATTTATGTTTATTTATTTATTTATTTAAGGTTACACCAACGGTTTGTTCACAAAAATGATTATATAACATAAATGACAATGCTTCTTTTTTATCTCAGTGACAACCCAATTACAGGTGAACTCAACATAAGTATATAGAAGACCAACGAATAAAATCTAATAAAAAAGAATTACACTATAAAAAAGTTAATAATAATTAAAGTTACAAAGTTAAAAAAAAATAATAAAAATATATATACAACCTCAATCTTAATCCAAAACATCATTAGGAATTGACGTAACAGCAGATTTAATTAATTTCTTAAACTTGTCGAGTTTCGAATTGAAGATGTCGATACTATTGTGAGATAAATCATAATTATTGTAGTCACGCATCATACGATTAAGCGGTGAGTGGCGAGTAAATTAGTTCTAGTAGAAAGTGTAGTAGTGTTGTGAAGGTCCTTCGTGAATTGGGCCTTGATATTGAAGTTGAAAATGAAACTTCCGATAATAGTTCAGGTACAACGAGATCTCCGTTAACTATTTTATGAAGAACAGACATATCAGCTATTTTTCTACAATCATACAAAGGAGAGATTTTGAAAAGGTCTAATCTTTGCTTGTAGGTAAAGCCTCTCTGCACTCTTTCAATCCGTGCTATATGTGTTTTATATTGAGGACTCCATATAGTTGAGGCATACTCTAGTTGACTGCGAACCGATGCGTTAAATAATAATATAATAGTAGTAACACGTTTAAATTTAGAGCAATGCCTTTTGATAAAACCTGACATTTTAGCAGCTCTTTTTACAATATCATCAATATGATTTAATAAAACTTAATTTATTGTCTATTAAAATTCCTAGGTCTTTAATGATTTTAACTTCATGTAACTTGTTAGATTCGATCGTATAAACAGATGGAATTAGGCGCTTGTTGCGTGTATATTTTATATGCATACATTTTGAACTATTAAGTGCCATGTTATTGTTCTGACACCATGACTTAACTGCGTTAAGGTCACTCTGTAACTGCTCAGTATCCTCGATAATTCGGATTTCTTTATAGATTTTTAAGTCGTCAGCAAATAATGAGAAATTGCTAAATTTAATACAGTGAGTCAGGTCATTAATGAATATTAGAAATAGGATAGGTCCCAAATGGGATCCTTGTGGAACACCAGAAGTGGGTTTAATTCGATCAGAATGGAAACCTGCGGCTACCACACGTAAAATATGTTGAGAGAAGCATAGCTATACTACTTCTCCAACTCCTCATCAGTACCAGGCACACTCACTAGGGGCACAGCGACTCGACGACGTGTCCTATACAATGCAGGACGCCGTACATCGGCGCGTCGCGGGCCCCCAGCGCGATGCCCCTCGCACACGTCGCGATCTGCCTCTCCAACTCCTCCATCAGTATTAGAAACAATGCGTTGTTGAAGTCACCTATTGATTTGCTGAAAAAAAAAAACAAACCTTAACACGTTACCAGTACACATAATAATAGGACAATAGACACAGGAGAACAGGAAATTAAAAATAAATCTTTTTAAAACCGCGTAAATATCAACTTGATGAAAGCTACTGTTACGGAGAACCTTAACACAGGGGCATAAGGTTCAAAATCGCTTGCTACTCTCTTTGTTTATTTCTTCGACCGTCGCGCGGGGTCTTTTTTTTATGTAAGAGGGGGCAAACGGGCAGGAGGCTCACCTGATGTTAAGTGACCACCGCCGCCCATGAACATCTGCAACACCAGAAGGCATGCAGGCGCGTTGCCGACTTTTAAGGAAAGAATAGGCTCTTCTCTTGAAGGTTCCCAAGTCGTATCGGTTCGGAAAGACCGCCGGCGGAAGTTGATTCCACAGAGTGGTTGTGCGATGAAGAAAATGTCTTCTAAATCGCGCTGTTGTGGATTTCCAGACATCGAGGTGGTATGGATGGAACTTAGAGTTTTGTCGCGATGTCCGATGGTGAAATTCTACCGACGGGATCAATCCAAACAATTCCTCAGAACACTCTCCGTGATATATGCGATAGAAGATGCAGAGTGATCCGACATCTCTACGCAATGCCAAAGGACCAAGCCGATCGGAAAGGGCTTGATCGTCGACAATTCAAGCCGCTCTACGTTGGATGCGGTCAATTGGAAGTAGCTGGTACTGGGGAGCTCCAGCCCAGAGGTGAGAGCAGTACTCCACGAGTGGTCGAATTTGTGCCTTGTAGAGCTTTAGGCGATGAGCCGACGTGAAGTAGCCTCGCCTTGCTGAGCACACCAAGCTTCTTAGAGGCCAATTTGACCTTTCCTTCCAATTGACCGCGGAACTGAACGACGCTCGAGATGTCGACACCAAGTATTCCGATACTAGCTGTGGCAGCCAGGGGAGTGTTCTCAAAACGAGAAGATACGACAAATGGTGATTTTTAGCGGTTAACGCGCAAACTTGTGTCTTCTTGGGGTTGAATTGGACTAAATTTAGTCGGCCCCAGTCCGAGACTTTGGTCAATGTAGTCTCGACTTCAGACACAAGTTTGTTCCGGCACTCAATGACGTTTTTCCGAGAAATATTAGCGCGGCCGGTGTATACAGCGCCTACAGTGCTGTGCATAGCAATGAATGTTGGAAATTTCCAACATGTCATTGATATGCAGAAGAAACAAAGTAGGGGATAGTACGCAGCCTTGCGGGACACCAGCATTAATGGGTTTTAAGTCAGAGCATGCACCGTCGACAACGACCTTGATGCTCCGATCTGCCAAAAAGCTGGTGACCCACTCGCATAATTTCTCAGGAAGCCCATAGGAAGGAAGCTTCGAAAGAAGCACCTTGTGCCATACCCGATCGAAGGCCTTCGCTATGTCCAGACTGGCCGCTAATGCCTCCCCCGTGGACTCAACTGTTTCCGCCCATCTATGTGTCAGGTAAACTAGAAGATCACCAGCTGAACGAACACGACGAAAACCGTACTGGCGGTCGCTAATCAGCTGGTGCTCCTCTAGATACTGCAGGAGCTGGCAGTTGATAATAGACTCTTAAGAACAAGGACTATCTTTAAGAACAAGGAGGTAATGGCAATTGGCCTATAATTGGACGGATCCGAGCGGTTGCCTTTTTAGGGATCGGGTGCACTAAAGCCGTCTTCCATGAGTTCGGGACGACGCCTGATGAGTAGGAGTACCGGAAAAGACGCGTTAAAACTGGCGCCAACTCAGGAGCACATGTCCGCAACACGATTGGGGGGATTCCATTGGGCCCACTCGACTTATGAATGTCCAAGGAAAGAAGTGCTCTGCGAACTACACTTTGCCGGAATTTAACCTCCGGCATCGTGGTAACACACCGCTGGATTGCCGGTGGTGACTTTCCTTGGTCATCCACAGTCGAGTTGGACGCGAAGAGAGAGCACAGAAGATTAGCTTTCTCTTTCGCGGCATGGGCCACCGAATCATCGTCCCTATGCAGAGGTGGAAAAGATGGCTTACAGAAATTCCCTAAGACAGACTTTTGGACAAGACCAGAATGCACGTGTACCCGAAGGAAGACGTACTAGTCTCTCGCCAATTCTGCCGATGTGCTCCGACTTTGCCTTGGCAATAACTCTTTTGAAGGACGTGGAGGCAGAGTTGTACTCCTTTCTAAGTGCGCTGGTATTTACATCACGAGACGTCGACGCCTTAGCCCAGGCTTGGTAGCATTCCCGTTTTCGGCGAAACGCCGTTTTACAGGAGCGACCAAACCAAGGCTGAGACTTGCCTCCGATGGGCACTGCAGAAGCCGGAAAAAAAAGTTCCATGCCCGGGAGTATCACATTGACGACAAAGTTGGCAACGACGTCCGGATCATCCGGCGAGAAGCAAATCTGTCCCCATGGGTAGGACGCAAAGAAAGAACGCATCCCATCCCAGTTTGCCGACCTGTAGTGCCAAACGCGCCGGTAGCCCGCGAAGCGGGGCCGTGCTGGGCGCGAGACCGGCACTGTACTCCGAACAAAGCAGTGGTCCGACGAGTCTAGAGGAGTATCGACGGATACCAGTTAGTTGTCCGGATGAGAGGTCAACAGAAGATCCAACAGTGAAGGTGTATGATCCTCTACATCTGGGATTCGCGTAGGCGAGGTTACCAGTTGTGCCAGATCATATGCCAAAGCAAAGTCGAGAACAGATCCCCCCGCGTGATCGGTGGTACGTGAACCAAGCCATTCGGCATGGTGGGCGTTGAAATCGCCAAGAATCACGATCTCAGCAGATGGGATCTATTGCAGCACGGAATCTGTAGCCATTTGGATGTGCTCAATGAGTCGGTCAGTTTCGGCATTTCCGCTATGGGACCTATAAAGGCACGCGTAGATTCGCGGATGGTCATCGCAGTTTACGCGCAGCCAAAGAATCGATAGGTCCCCTACTTCAAGGCTGCCGAGGCGACGAGAGCAGATATCCTCTCTGACGTACACGCACACACCAGCCGGGGGTACAAAGGAATGTTCCAAATTGTATCCCGGGTAGGAGAGGAAAGAAGTATCAGCCAGAGAAGATATCTGGGTCTCGGTAAGAAAAAGCAA
Organism: Hestina assimilis; assembly: GCA_023373885.1. Classification (NCBI taxonomy): domain Eukaryota; kingdom Metazoa; phylum Arthropoda; class Insecta; order Lepidoptera; family Nymphalidae; genus Hestina; species Hestina assimilis. The sequence continues at coordinate 13,573,791 of CM041755.1, read as the reverse complement.
GGCCGGTTTCGCCGTCTCAAGGTGGTGATGGACGGCGTTCAAGTTGGAATTCAGCCCTCTAATGTTACAAAAGTCCACAGTTAGCGTAGAAGAGGTTGCCTCAAGTTGCCTGCTTCGTTTACCCCGAACAGTATTGAGCACTAAATTGCCCCAGAATTCGGAGGGCAGCCTGGGTATCCATGTTCAGGAAGGATTCGTCCTGAAGATGGACATCCAGAGAGGGATTCTCCACAGCAGAAGCTGGTGGTACCCTCCTGGGGTAAATAAACCGAATTCTGCACTTTTATTGGAGGGGGGAGTGTGTAGGGGGCCACCGGGACTCTCACTCACCGTACGAAACGCGACACCACTTTACGCCGGTTTTCTGTGAGAGAGTGGTGTTTCCCCGGGCGTACCGGCCCAATTCGGCTGCAGCAGAAAGAGCTGTGCAGCGTGGCACTACCACTAATTGAATTGACTGATTGCACTGGTGGAATAATCTCTGCTGTGGCAGAGATTATCCCACCAGCGGGCGATGGGGTCGTCACGTCCCGACGCCAGGTCTAGAAAGATGTATTCTCGAAACATGTAGAATAGCATTCCGCGGACGGAACTCTCTCGAACCTGTGTTCCGCGTTATATAAGCGGCCCGGCGCGTCGACTGAGTCATTCACTTCTGAGCAACAAGCGAAGAAACTACAAGTGATGATACCAGTGAACAAGTGCTATAATTAGTGACCTAGGCTATTCTTTTTGACTTTGATTTGGACCTGTGATTTGTGAAGTTCTGTGTGTAATCTAGACCTCAATAAAGTCTTATTTAGAGCCATCAGGTGTTTGTTTCCAAATCTGCAAACCCCAGCCCGTAACACTACTAAATTGATCACCCATTTATCTATTGACCGCGCCTACAGCTATTTTACTGGTAACCCATTCATATAATATCCGCTCTGGAGACAAGTAGTCTCCACCCATCCATAACCCAACCGTTCACCCATCCATATGCTGACCCCGGCGGAAGCTACTTAACTGGTCACCGATCCACAAACTAACTGGGCCTGAAATTACTTAACCGGTCACTCACACTACACACAGTATACATTCGTATACACATTCTTATCCATATATCCTATGGATGTATGCGGTTGTCTCTTTTTAGTGTTGCTTTTTCGTTTCATAAAATTTTCAAATCACGGCAATTCCAAAGAAGTTTAACTTCAATAAGGCAGGTATAATGGCTCACCAGTTCGGCAGAACGTTTTCCGGCAGCTTCTTCTTCAGCAGCATGAGCTTGTAGGCGGCCGTGACGCAGTCCGTGGGCTTGATGCTCGACGCCTCGGCTAGGATGTCCTTCAGCTCTAGGCTCGTGCTGTATGTCTTCCGCTGAAAGGAGGAGTATCGATCAGCTAAGAAAAGTAACCACTAAATATGACAATAAATTATAAATTGCAATCATATATTCTTCTTTATATATATGCCATGTTTTGGTTTGAAAGATATTGTAGCTAGTGAAACAAAGGTGATTTAAGAACCAATTTCTCTCGTTGGCAACGCGTGAGTAAAATTGGTGAAATTGGTGTTGCTCATAAGCGGCGACTGCCGTTTACCATCAGATTGCTTGCTTGCCAACTTAATCGCATAAAAAAAAACAATAGAATAAGTAAAAATTGATTACGTTTTCTTTATGAGAAAAATCTACAAACTTTAAACTTAATTCAACTGATTAAGAAATACTTCATGGACTTGGACGGATTCAGGTAATAGTAATACAATATCATTTATGTAATCCCCGACAGGTACGAATTTCCATAAAATAAAATAGATTTAAAACAGAATTTTCGTCTGCTCAAATTGCGTTCAATAATCAACCGCACACGCCTGACATCGTTGTGGCGTTGTGGGTAGCGAGTCTGCCTTTAGTCTCGACGGTTGCGGGTTCGATTCCCACTCGGGCAGATATTTGTTAAAATTTCTGTCTCGGTCTGGGCGTTTGTCCGTGTGGGTCTCTCCACCGTGCCTCGGTGCCTCGGATAGCACGTTATGCTGTCGGTCCCGGTTATTATCAATAACATCTGATAATAATCGTTAACTCTTGATAAGTGAATTGCTCTTATCCAATGAGTTACTGGTTCGCCCTTAGGGTTGCGGAGGTCAGATGGCAATGGCTCCGTGTAAAAACTAGTAACCTGTCAAATCCGGATAAGAGTAATAAGCAGACCCTGGGTCCATAAAAATACCGGGAATAATGCTAGGATGAAGAAGAATCAACCGCACACGCCTTTATATAAAAAGACAATCAGTAGTATATATAGATAGAGAGAGAGTCGCCGATGGCAACCAGTTAGCTGTTATATCAAGTCTCGTTCCAGAAATTGGTTTTTATAACACAATTCTTGATATACAATTTATTGTTTTTTTGTAGATATGATATGTGTTAGTGACGATTAAGCAGAGTGGGATGGGGATCACCTCCAGCAGGTCGGCGGGGCACAGCAGCAGCAGCTCGAGCGCCAGCGCCTTGTTGAGCTCGTAGCTGTCGGCCAGGTGGCGCAGCAGGGCCTCCACCTGCTCCGAGTCCCACTCCCTAATATCACGGAATTGAAAATATTGTGTAAATTTATCGAATTCTGGGATTAGGCATGGGCATTAAAAATGCCGCGCTCCCGGGATTGGATTATTATTTTTGTGGTGTGTAAATTGGAGGTATAAAAAAGTAATATTAAAATATTTATAATATAATAAAACTGCATTTAGCCAATTTCTGTCGTAGAAGATATTTAAGAAAACTTTAGATGAAGGTTATTTAGTAACATCAATAAACCCGAAACAATTATATTTAAAATTTTTATTTCTTTATTTGTCTTTAAGTATATTTGCATCGTTGTAAAAATTGTTTGTCTATTTATAACGGTTAAGAAATAATTGGTTTCCCATACATTTTCTCATTCCTTATTTCAACTTTTTCAAATCTTTTTTCGCAATAAAAACTAGCGTATGTCTTTTCTGAAGTTCTAGTCTATCTCTATATCAAATTTCATCGTAATTGGTCAAAGCACTGGCTTCAGGCATGAAAACTTGACGGACAGAAAGATAGTTACTTTTGCATTTATAATTAGTACGGGTTAGTAGAGATTTAATAATTTAGGTTAATTTTTTTTTTTTGACGTTAGAAAATTTTTGTAATGAAGTGTGAATGAACATAGAGATACTTGTATACCTGTGATCCAGCAGCGAGGGGTGCTTGACGATGGGCCACCTCCAGGGCCCCTCGTCGGGGGCCTCCTCGGCCCACAGCAGCAGCTGCAGCGCCACGTGCCGCCGGCTGTAGTTGGCCCCCGGCGCCAGGCCCTCGAAGCACAGGCTGCGCAGCGAGTGGAAGAACGACACGTAGTACTGGCCGCTGTCGCCTTCCCCGGACGAGCCCTCGCGCACCAGCCACTTGTAGCTGACCTCCAAACGTTTTAGGAACTGCCAAATACATTATTACCTATGAATAAATACTTTACAATTTTTGTACTAGTGGAGCCAATGGACCGACTCGACCGGGGAAGTATTAGCCTCTCAAAGAAAATCGATAGGATTTTCAGCACTTTTGAATCGTCAAATATACAGTCTGTTATGTCCGTCCAAGTGAAGCTAACGCCGATTCGGAAGGTAGATTCTGCAGAAAAGAAACGCCAAGAAACTCTACAGTTACTCTTTTCAAAAATACATTACATTTGTGAAATGTACAATTTAGCTATATATCCAGCATGAAATTGAACGTATATTAATTCCATGCCACATTATCTGTAGTATATTCATTAACGGAATAATAAGCTTTATTTAGTAAACACCGTTTAATATAAGATTTAAATTTCAAAAGTGGTGGATTCAAAATTGTCTGCGGAATTTTATTATAGTAGCGAATACCTTGCCCCAAAAAGGACATAGTCACTTTGTGAAGCCGAAAACTTGGTGTAACAAGTTTATCTTTTCTTCTTGTATTAAAGCAGTGTCTGTCACTATTCGTGTCAAACAAATCAATATTTTTATGAATATAAAGGATATTGCTAAGGATATACTGCGAAGCAACCGTCAGTATGCCTGCCTTAGTAAACACATCCCGAAGAGAGTCTCTAGCTTGAAGATTATAAATCGCCGGAACAGCTCTTTTTTGAAGAATAAAAACAGTCTCAATGTCTGTAGCATTACCCCAAAGTAATAGGCCATAAGACATAATACTGTGAAAATAACTGAAGTAAACTAATCGAGCAGTATCGACATCACTTAATTGTCTAACTTTCCTAACCGCGTAAGCAGCAGAGCCGAGTCTTCCTGGAAGGGATGTTAAATAACAGTATCGGTAGGTACGGTTGCCCTTGTTTAGGTTGGCAATGTCCATGTGACACTTCAAGTATCGCGCGCGTTCATAGGTTGCGGTGACTGCTTACCATCAGGCGGACCGTATGCTTGTTTGCCACCCAGCAAGAAATAAAACAACTATCGTCCAAAAAGCTTTGTCTGAAGTCACTTACATGGTCACCCACCTTTATACAGACCGCGCCTGTATATACTTAACCGATTACCTATCCATATGCTGACCGCCTTTAATGTCGCTTAACTCACTGTTTGTTTGCATAAATTTACTTTTATTTATCTTATAAGAACCATATTGTAACGATACCTCATTTTTAAGGCACGAAGTAAAGATAAAAGTGATTTTTTTTTTTTTACCTTTTTCATGATGGAAAGTAGAAGCTGCCTGAAGTGCGGACTCTGCGCGTTGATGTTGTTGTCGAGGAACCACAGCACGATATCCAGTTCCTCCTTGTCGAAGATGTCCACCATCTTCGGTGAGACTACGATCAGCGAGATGCACAAAATTCGTTCCTGAAACGGGAGAGCATATTAGGCGTAGAAATTATTTAGGAGAGTTGCCACTGTTGTGGCGTATGGGTAACGAGTCTGTCTTTAGCTTCTATGGTTGCGAGTTTGATTCCCACTCGGGTAGATAATTGTATTGATCTTACAAATATCTGCTTCGGTCTCGCCACCGCGCCTTGGAATTTTTGTTTAGAAAACTCTGTTGTAAGGTTCTTCTTCTTATCGTTGTGGCGTTGTGGGTAGCGAGTCTGCCTTAAGCCTCGACGGTTGCGGGTTCGATTCCCGCTCGGAGCAGATGTTTGTATTATTCGTACAGGCATGTTTTCCGGTCTGGTTGTGTTTGTCCTTGTCATTGTGAATGTTTCCGGACCCCGACACAGGATATAATTATCCTAATGGGGGCCGTTGAGTGTGTAGCGTTTATTATCGAGTGGTTAGTGGCTAATCTAGGGTCAGAGTTGTTCAGGTCGCTTCAGGGCCTCAGCCGGCTCTGACTTGACTTTTCGACTGTTGTGAAATTGTCAACGGCCGAGACCGACTTTTTACGTGCCCTCCGAAGTACGGAGACGCGTAGACGCTCAAGGTGCGAGTACATAGGCTTCTCATGAGTAAGCTCCAACGTAGACCTCATCTATGCCTTCGCGCTCCATGGCGGTCGAGAGCTTACCCATTTACGGATAAAAAAAAATGTGCGTTATGTTTGTGTACGGAAACAATAATGATGCGGAGCCACCTGGTCAGCAGCGCTTGTAGCGGCGCAGCGCAGCAAGGCGTAGGGCAGCACGCCCTTCCAGCGCGCCGCCCCCGCCCCCGCGGGCGCCAGCCGCCGCAGCAGGCCCGCGCGCCGCGCCGCCGCCGCCAGCAGCAGCGGCGCCACCACGCCCGCGTCCCCGCCCGCCAGCCGGTCCAGCCCCAGGTACGGCCGCCTGGGGCAAAATACCAATATTTTTTTTCAACGTAAAAAGCATATCACTTATTAGTTGAATGTCAGATTCTACCACCGGCTCCAAATTTAAACCTCTACCCGAGAGGAGCCGGCGAAACAAACTCAGGGGTTTATATTTTTTAATGTATTATTTTTTAAAAGTCAAGGTAATTTACATATTGTTACGCCGAACCTTATCACCGGAGTATAAGGTTCAAAATCGCTTGCTACTCTTTCTGTCTATTTACTTCGTTCGAGCAAATTCTAAAAAGATGTGTGATGTGTGTGATTGCAAGTGTTCATAAGTTGCGGTGACTGCTTACCATAAGGCGGACTGCATGCTTTTTTCCCAACCATCATGAAATGAAAAAAAAAAAAAAAAATACAGTGTGTTTTAGATCACACGATTGAAATAAAACTTCATTAGCTAAAATTAGTCGCGAGTAAAGGCTTAATCTGTCTGTCTGTCCGCCCGTCCGTCCATTCATCCGTCCTTCGGTCGGTCTGTCTGCCTGTCTGTCTGTCTTCAGTAAATCGATAAAAGAATGAAATAAATATATATAAAATAATATGTATGTTTCTGTCTCATTCATTCCTACACATTTTGGTATTTGTGTCTCTTACCTGTCGTTTTTTTCCGTTGCGTCCGGTTTGAAATCACAACCATTCTAAAGAACTTTCACTTCAAAAATTATGATTAGAAGATACTATATAGGTATACATACACAAGATCCACAATGCCGTTTTCTTTCAGCGCTATCGCTAGCAGGTTTTCTAGAATATTCAGAACAGCAGTGTCCAAGCTGAGGTTGTGCACTGCTTCCAGGATTCTCTTTATCCACTGATAAAATATAGTCTCGCTGTCGGATATCCGTACGTGCTTCTGTAGCAGCGTCTCGAGCGCAGTGGCTGCCTGCAATGATAGATACAGTTGGATATCGAGCCTTTTTAGGAAGAGTGTTTTGATCTCGGTGTGTTTGTCCTTGTCATTGCATGTTTCCGATTCCCCGACACAGGATATAACTATCCTGATGAGGCCCGTTAAGTGTGTAGCGTTTATTTATTTATTATTTATTTAAATACCGCGGCGAACTTGCACGAATAAGTGAGAATTTAAGCAAGACACGGTCAGCCGAGCCAGCTATGGGTTCCGCTATATTGGCCTTTGCTGCTCAACCGAGCACTCTTTCACTCCATCTCCACTCCGCGGGCAGCTGTAATGCGACATATGATAGATGGACGAAAAAATGTGAGGGAAAAAAAGTTTTACTTTAAAAATATACTTACACTAGCTTGCACGGCTTGTGTTGTCAGAGCGTGTATCAGTTCATCGACAATGGTAGGCATTTTCTCAAAAATGCGCTCGGCGCCCAGCTCGTTGATGAGAGCCGTGAGGCTCACGTAGAAGCTCTTGCGGCAGCGGTCCAGCGACGCTAGTGTCGACACCAGCTTGTTCATCGGCTCCTCGTTACCTGCACCGTTTTGATAAGGAAAAAACCAAAAATATATTTAAAAAGCGATCATTTAAACTCTTAGAAAGGACTACATCAACATCAAAATTTCCGCCTGATGGTAAGCAGTCACCGTTACCTTTGCTTGCGATACATGAAGTATCACATGCGCGTTGCCAACACAAGGGATAAGAGGGAAGGGGTCCTCGCTCGTGGCGGGAGGAGTGCGCTCACCGTGCGCGCAGTCGGCGGCGCAGCGGCGCACGACGTGGCGCAGCGCGAGCGCGGCGAGGTGCTGCACCGCGTCCGCGCCCAGCTCCAGCGCGCCGCACAGCGCGCCCAGCAGCGCCGGCGGCGCGCCCGCCCAGCGCGACAGCGGCACCAGCGCGCGCGCCACGCCCAGCGTCACGGCGGCGTCCGCCGTGCACCTGCCGCGTCACCGTCCCTTGTAAGTGTGTGTATCGAGCCTACCACCAGCTAATGAGCACACGAGCAAGTGGGTGCGCAACTCTCTCTTTATGTCCCTGTCTCTTTTAATCATATAACCTATTGAAATATACAAATTTCATTTCGAATTACATTCGGAGTTGAAGAAAAACGTAACGAACTTAACGTTCCTGACGGGTACCCCCGACTGCACAACGTTTTTTTTGTATTATATTATTATCACTGGTGAGACGCTCATAGCCGGGTACGCTCACTGATCGGTAAACGATCGGAGGGTAAAGCAACTTTAGGCGCGGTTAGTGACTAGATGGGTGATCGCATAGTGGTATTTTAACTGAGCGTCTCCGTGCTTCGGAGGGCACGTAAAAAGTCGGTCCCGGCTGTTGACAATTTGACAACAGTCGATAAGTCAAGTCAGAGGCCTACGGGGACCTGAACAACTCTGACACTAGGTTGTCCACTAACCACTCGATAAGAAGAAGACTGGTGGGAGGCCTGTTTTTGCAAGAGGCCAGCTAGGTAGGTACCACCTGTGTCAGGTATTCTACCACAAGGCAGTATACTGTAGCTCTCGATTATAGTAGGTAATATGGGTAGCAGGGATAAAATATTTATTTGATGACTCTCAAAAAATTATTACTAACTTTTTTTTATTAAATTTGATGATAAATATCTAAATTATTCGATAAGATAATAATTTTATTTTTACTTATTTAATATTTATATAATTTAACAGTCATATTGTCCTAATTGCGTGGTACATTATCCCGGTCCCACACTCAATATCTTAATTTTGACAAAGCAAAGTGATACCTATTAAAGTATGGTGTTTCAAGCTCGTGTTACGGTGAACCTTATCACCGGGGTATAAAGTTCAAATCGTTTGCTACACTATTTGCTTCGTTCGAGTAGGTTCTAGAAAAATATGTTCTCGAAAAGTGAAGTATAACATTCCGTGGATGGAGCTTTTTGTTCAACACTATATAAGCGGCCCGGCGCGTCGACTGAGACATTCAGTTATGAGCAACGAGGGAAGAAACTACAAACGATACAAGTGACTAAGTGCGAAAACCATTGACTGATTTGTGAACTTCTGTTGTGTGGTCTAGAAGATCTCATTAAAGTCGCACTTAGACCCATCAGGTGTTTATTTCCAAATCCGCAAACGCCAGCCCGTAACACTTGATCCTTTAAGTTCTAATATCTATTTATTTATAGTTAAAACATTTAAAACAATATTATTTACATACCTTTCTCCTATCTCCAATATATTATTTGTCAGTTTCAACATAGCCTGCTCTCCATTAGAGAGTTTAACTTCCAACTTGTCCATTGGAATTACTGTTACAAGAGCGGAGTATATGCTCAGTTTTGCCGATTCATTTGACATTATTTCTTTTAAATTGTCATTATTTGGAGATTCTAATATCTGTAATCAAGCATATTTATTTAATTGTTGAACACATCTTGGCTCTTGAAATTGCTATGTGTAGTATACAATATATATTTTTTAATTTCAGCATGAATAGGCTGGTTCAACCTGGGAATTATGCTTACAGATAATGTTGACATGACGTGCCAGTATCTGCGTTGTTTCGTTATAAGTAGTATGTAAGTCGTTTTATAATATTTTCCAATAGCTAATCTTAACTTCAAAGACTATGTAACTGTTACTAGCACTACCTATCAATGACAAACAGCATTTATATAGCTTATAGGAACAGGTTAAGGGAATATGTTATGATGGAGTTTTGTCTGATTTTACCATCCAGCATGGATCTTAAGTATACTAGCAGTAGCGACATCTACACGCAACACAATAAAAATACAAGACTGTCACAATTACTCATCGAGCCATTGAAGTTGTATATGTAGATGTCTACACGCAATACAACGCAACAATATTGAGGAGAGATTGTGAATCGCGCTATCAAAGTTTTCAACGTGGCGTAACATACACAAATTATCGATGTAGTTAATACAAATATTTGATATTCTTTGTAATGTTAATAAAAATATTTGCTGATTAAAACAATACGATTTCTAGAGATAAGATAAGACAATAGAAATTGTGAATTGAAAATAAAGTTTTATCACCTAAATTTTTAAAGATAAGTTTATTAAATTCTCCAAAAAGAAATTTTATTGAATAAACCTTAAAAGAGAATTACAAAATAAAATCTCCACTGCACCTGATGGTGCACCTGAGTGGTTAAGTTGGCTAGCAGAAGGCAACTGTATTAGCCACCTTTGCTCTGCCTACATACAAGGTGCCTCTTCATGCCTCGATTGAAGGAGCCCAGATTATACGAAGGAGGGACGCATGTTGAGGCAATTAAGAAACTATAAAAACGATTTTTTTTTGTTAACTTACTATCATCCAAGAATTGGGTCCATTGTGCATGATATGCATAGATATGTATAATATGCCACAGACCGACTTTGTGTCCATTGGTGCATCTTCGTCTGACATGAAATGCTTTAAACATTGCCTTATTTCACCAAATAATGCCATTAATTTAGCCACATTCTCTTCTCTTACTTTCTGTACCACATATAAAAGTAGTCTTAAAACTGAATGAGTTAAGTTATAGATTTCAGTTTTCTCAGTGGGTGCTAAAAGTGTGTCATCACTGAAAATATAAAATAAACTATTTATATAGAATATACTTATTCCTTATTTGTTGCATCTCAAAATATATTTATTTAAGCCAACAATGGGTAAAGAATCACATCACTCCTTTATATCCTTAAATAATTTATGATAAAATCCTAAATGCACAGTTGAAGTATGATATTGATATATATGTTTACGTATGTTTTTGATAGTGAAAACTTCAAATAAGTTATAATAAGTGTTATAGTAAGTGTCATGCCAGGTAGAGTAGTGTGGAAATCATTATGTGTTTCAGAAGGGCCAACTTACATAAAATGTACAAGTGTATGGAGCGCTTAGAACTTAAAATTTTAAAGGAATGGAATGGCAGGCTGTCTTTATAAACTAATACTAATAGTAATACTAAATAAATTTAAAAATAACAAAAAAACAATTTTTGTATGTGAGAGGGCAAACGGGCATGAGTCTACTGATCTGATTTTAATCAATTACCGGCGTCCATGAATGTGTGCAACACTAGAGGGCAATCAGGTGTGTTGACCTATAAAATACAATTGATTATATATTTTCTGATCACGAAACACTAGCTATTACTTTGCAAGTTTTTCACCAACAAAGAGCATTAAAATTGGAGCAATTGTTAGTGTTGTGTGTGATTGTGATTATAAGGATAGCAATATGCCCATATTGCTGTAGCTAGGATTTGACCCAGGGGAGGCAAAATCTTAAAACAACTACTCTCAACAATAGTTATTGGTTAAATAGTTCTAAATGCTCCCCTTTGCTTCTACCTCGCTATGCCCATTGGTAACAACAATAAATATACTCTTGTACTCAACATACCTTAATGTAGTTTTGCAACAAAGTAAGCAGTCTTTAAAATAAGCAGCGAGTCTGATTTCAATTTCCCTCACTGCAGCTTCTCCAGATGGAAAATTCTCAGTGCAGTTACTCACTTTACTTATAACACTGACGTAACTTTTGTAGTCTTCTGTGCTTGGATTATTTACAAGATTTTCAATTTCTTTTGTAAGGATATTTGTAAATTTTTGCTGGATAAACTCATTTTTTGTGACGAAACTAAAAAGAAATAGTAAAGATTTACATAATTTTTACGTCTACATTAATTACCTATGTTTGACGACGTTGTGGCGCAGCGGTAGTGAACCTGCCTTAAACGCCACAGGTCGCGGGTTCGATTCCCGCTCGGAGCATAATATGTTTGTATTGACCATGCAAGCATATTTTCCGGTCTGGGTGTATTTGTCCTTGTCATTGTGAATGTTTCCGGACCCCGACACAGGATATCACTATCCTAATGGGGGCCGTTGAGTGTGTAGCGTTTATTTACTGTTATTTATTTATTTACCGTTATAGTCAAATTAAAATATTCAAATGAACACAACAAAATTGCCACAAGTGTACCAAAATTGCACCTGTTGATGACATTATTAAAATTGTTATTTAACCAACTTAACAACATTATATTATCTTAATAGTAGGACGCCAAATAATGTCAGTTTTTGTTACCATGTAGGATTAACATGTGTGGTAAGTTGTTAACCATTTAATAAATAGATCGGTATGGTTGAATGGACTAATTTCCTTCACTGTTAACTTAGCAAATACTACAGGGACATTCTAGGACCTAAAATGTTCATTATAAACTAAATACTCACCCACTAAGTTACTTAGGTTATGAGTTACACATTATAACCAAATAAACTTAGCCCGCATTTTCATAGGAGCAACAGGGCACCAACGAGTCTATGACATTTTCACCGTACAAATGGGCCGGCCCTTGGATTTAATAAGTCTATTGTAGTAACAATATTTTTTGTTTAGTGAACATAAAATATTACTTCATTATTGTGCAACATTGGTACATACATGAGTATATAAATATGTATATAAATATTATGTACATGTAACAGGGATTTAACCTTTTTCTATTATTCTTACAAGCTTAGCCATTTAAATTGGCTCTTCTGGCATCAAACTAGTAGTGATCTGTTTAGTATTTAAAAAGTAAGTATAATAAAGTTTTTGCACAAATTATTATTTTTATATTTTACCTCGACAGCATGCCTTTTGCTGGGTGTGCTGGGTCAGCCTCTAAATATACTGCGACAAGAAAATTCACAGTATCATCATTGTGTTTATTCTTTATATCATACAAAATTGTTTGCAATAATGGAACTTGATTTCGGGAATTTGCATTTAAAAACTGTTTAAATTTTTCATTCTTCTCACCTGCAATAAAAAAATGGCTCGTTAGGTACACCACAAGCTTTGTTTTCTTTATTAAAAAAATATTACTTACTAAAATTGTTTTTATGTTCTGATAAAGTCACGGGATCAAAAGCAGGACCAATTCTCTTTTTAGCATCACTGCCACGTATTCGTAGAGTATTTGAATTCATATTTGTTAATTTTATAATAACAATTTGCAAAAATTCATTTATAAATCTTAATTTCAGCAAAACACTACAATACACGTTTCTAAAATAAACACATTGTATGTCTGTATGACATTACAATGATACACAGTCTGTTGAAATTTCACCGAGAAAAAACGAACTATTGAGACATGGGCTTTTCTAATGGCGTCTGACACTTCTTCATTCGTTTCACTCTTTACGCTATCTGTCTCGCTCTGTTAATATAAATAATATTTATTTTAATTTTTATCTTCAGTACTCAGTAATCACAATCAGTTCAATTCTCCATCTTGTTTTTGCTGACTTGCTGTTGTTATGAAATATAAATTGTGTTCTACTAGTTTGTGATAAAAATAAGAAGTTATTATGTGTCCATATGTGTCTTTTAATTGCTATTTATTTATTATATAATATATTATTACGTTTGTAATGTAAAATAAACAAACATGGTTAATGGAAAATGTGAAACATGTAGGCTTGAGACGTAAAGAAAAGATTTTCAAGAAGGTATTTTATGAAATAATGTGATTAATGATTATTTCACATTTTAATTGAAAAAAGTTCGGTAAGTTTTCTGTATACAAAATATCATTATGCCCTAACCTAACCTATCTAAGAAAATAATGAAGTAGCTCTATTACATATTTCATTATTATTTAATTCATTGAAGATTTTATTATTTAACGAAAATCACAAAACTCATAATAACTTAATTTTTATATAGGTATTAGACATCTTAAATTTGTGACCTGGCATTATGAATTATTAATTAAATTCAAAGGCTTATCAAAAACATAAATTTAAAAGTTATCTTAAATAAAATCCTTTGCTTTGTTTTATACATATTGAACATCATCTCTGGATAACATATAAGTTTCAAATAGTTCTAATATTACATTAATTACTTACATTAATTTTACTGAACTAATATTATTAAAACATAAAATACTTATAAATTGTAATAGTAATTTATTATATTATGATATATGTGTCTGTATAGTAGATGATTTTTAATAAAAACAACATCTTTTTAGGAAAACGCTGCAACCGTAGAAAAAAGGTTTAACTATAAAAATACAATAATCAATGCTTTTTTTCCAGATGCAGAGAGTGCACCAAAATAAGTTAATGTGTATTAAACATTTTAAAGACTTATTTTTAAAAAAGAGTGCTAAACCATATCTGTTACTCAATGCTCCACCATAATCAGATATCAAAGGGTTACAGATGAGATTATGGCAGAATTGCCAATTTATATTATACCTAAATCTCTTTGAATTAAACATATAGTTTCTTGAATTTAAAGAAAGGCTATATATAACAAAAAGGTGAACATTTATTTGAAAATACCTTCTATACTTTGATATAACTTTCATATTAAACATTTATAATTAAATAATTTCCCTTTTGATATGTAACCAAATTTGACAAATAAAGATATAATAAGAATATGTAAGATATATAATAAGCAAATTATGATACAACTGTTCGACTTTTTTTCTGTTAATTTTGTTAGTCTTCACTCCAGTCATGATAAAAAAAAGAGGTATCAAAGGCTTACAGAGAAAAATATATAATAATGTATCATATGTATGTTCCTCTTTTTTATTATTTACAGTAAGGTGTTTTATTACATTTTCCCTTTTCTTTCAGATTCCAGAAATCAATGGATAAAAGAGAGTTTCAATTAGATCTCATGATATATACACATTTGTATAAATATAATCGCAAAATATTTTGTTGTAATCCATATCAATTCTTAGTTATCTTGAGACTATTGTTACATTTTCGTCTAATTCTATTTTAATAAAATTATGGTTTGATTCGATTCGATTTATTTATCAACATAACAATTTGTTACTGATTTTGGTTTAGTGGTAAATTGAAAACAAAATAACCTAAATTATTATACACATTAACCACTACCAAAAATCAGTAATAAATAATAATCCAGTAACCCTAAAATACAATAACAGCGGAGGGGACATCACTATCGATCTATTATTTATCGATATATTTTATCGACATAGCACGTCACTAGTCTGCTATATTATAATGTTGGTAGAATTGAATGTTTTTTAAATAGTTGGTAAGAGAGCATTCCACAAGAATTTATATTTTACTATGGTCACCTCAATCTATGGGAGTTAAGTCTCTTACTTATATGCTCTGTGATGATACAGATAAAAATTGTCATGAAGTATTGACTATTTTGACGATAACAGTGCTACCAACTTTAAAAAAATATTTACCCATAAACTGCTGTCAAAAATGCCTAAAATAGCTTCAATTACTTCAAAATGCTCCTAGAAAAAGCATGCGCAAGCATCCTTTAAGCATACGATACCATCCGAGCACATCAATTATAATCAATGTTGATAAATATAATTCAAACTATAAGGTTTTAAAATAATCTTTACGTATAACTTATAAACTATCTAATATTTCAAATATTAATTTGTATTTTAACTTATTTAAATCATTATACTTTTAGATTAAAAAATCCCAAAAATAAAGCCCCTAAAAATCCCAACTCACTTATTTTCCCTAAATTTAGAGTATGTCTCCTCTAAGTTTGGAACATTGGGCGATAAATAATTATATTTTCTTATAAAATACTAAGAATTTATAAAAAGGAGCAAAACTAGATAAAATTATCTAATCATCATAATTATAATTGAGAGAAGGAATGATCTAAAATCTATCTCAAAATACCTACGTTGAACATTTTAATTATATTAAAAACAATTGGTATATCCAGTTTTTATAATCCTATGACTACTAGACTACTTTTTGTGTTGGTATAGCCATTTTGTTTCACTACATATATATTATAAAAACTCTTAACGCTGGCCTAAATAAACTAGTACAAGTTGGCTACCTGAAACTAGTATTCTTTCAGTTAACCTTCTGGAACTATTCTATATGTCGAATGGAAGGGCCATACTCTTTAATAAGTGGGAGCTAAACGGTTGCCCTCAATCCACTAGAGAAGTTTTTATTGTACCGTGTACCATCTCATGGTGTTACTTATTCCGTTTTCTGCAGCTCTAAACATTTCCCATACACTAGTACTTACTGTATTGAACAGAATTATGAAGCGTCCTTGGAAGAATGGCAAGGTGGTGTCCAATCAATATTGGCTTGCAGAATAGAGCAAAGAGGTAATCTACCACATCTCAAGTTGTTTTTGTAAGAAAAAGGATCTTGAGTTTAAGTTTAAATCATGAACACAACAATATTAGAGTAAAATTAAAGAATGCTGTTATAATTGTTTGGCGGCCACAAGGTATGGTCAGACCAAAAGTACTATTAGGTACAGTCAAACTTTTGGTCATGAATAGTATTGTTTTCTTTATTAAAAATTACATACTGGTAACAGAAAATTTATTGAAATACTGCGAAAAAATAAAATAAATTGCGATACTGAGATATGTTATCGATATAAATTATGGCCTTATTTCCTAATTCGTTATACTATAACTTGCCAACGAGAAGATAACAATTAGTAGAGGAAATCGTAATAAACGCTACAATAAACACTACACACTCAACGGCCCCCATTAGGATATTGATATCCTGTGTCGGGGGTCCGGAAACATACACAATGACAAGGACAAATACACCCAGACCGGAAAATATGCTTGCATGGTCAATACAAACATATTATGCTCCGAACGGGAATCGAACCCGCGACCTGTGGCGTTTAAGGCAGGTTCGCTACCGCTGCGCCACAACGTCGTCAAAATCGTATTTTATAAAACCCTGTTTTAAGCAGAGGGCTTTATTACTGTTAAATTAAAATTAATTGGTGTCTGTAAAAGTTGCCATAGGTTTTTGAAGCTCCACTGTCAAAGGTTTGGCTGATAACGCGAAAACTGTCGGTCGTGTTATGACTGAAAAAAAAATAATAATTAAAAGTTCAAGTTTTACTTGCTTAAGCCACAGACTAAAGCAAACTACTATAAATAGTGGGTTTCTGCTTTGTAAGTTTGGCGTATGAACAGAACCGATATAATTGAAAGTCTTGTGTAATTAATATTACAATCAAATATAATAATTTATAGATAAAGATACCATTTTATTAGTCATATTATGAAGCCTTAGGGTATTTTATTTTTATATATTATTTAGGTATATAATTTTTTTATTTAGGGATATAAATTTTTAATTTTTATATAATTTATTAACATTCCCTTGAGCTAGACAGAGTTTTTTGTATGTATGTCGTTGAGTTTGAGCATTTGAAAGTTGAGTTTGACGTACACAGTACGTACGAAGCTGATCCCAGATTACAGGATTTTTTTAAGGCATTCGTCCATTTTTTAAGACATTTTATCATCTTCAAGTTTTGTTTTCACAACAAAAATTAGCTAATTGCCATTTCTACGGTCCTATCTATACCTAAATTTATAATAATGGTTTCAGAAACACAGGCGTGAAAGCATCACAAAAAAAAACAACTTTCGCATTTGTAATATTAAAGTTGGGATTCTAGAAGATGTCTAGAATTTTTTATTATATGTGTCTCTGAAAAATTGTTATTAAATATATATGTAAAAAAACAGAACTGATTTGTTCCAAAAATCTTTTATTAGATTTGCCGAAACACGTTTTTTTTTTGTATTTACATTAAAATTACTTAATAAATAAATTATTTGAGCTACTGTATCACACTACGACTTCTTCAGTCTTTTCGGAAAGCGATGGGATTTTCGTTTCTTCCACCTTAATTTCTTCTTCTACTATTTCCTCTTCCGCCTTCGTAGAAATCACATTCTCTTCCTTTTTTTCTTCGGTTTCTTCTACCCTATCGATGTCACTATTCCCTAGAAGAAAAAAACTATTAATAATTTCAATATAATAATGAAATAATTTTTAAAAAAGTTTTTATTAGGGAACAATTATTTTTAATAATTTATTATCACACTTGTTTACACAATTCATTAGTAAAAATAAGCTTTTTTTGTTATGCACTCTTATACATTGTTAAGTATTAAAAACTTAATAATACAATTGCGACATTTATGTAGATAGTAAGTTATGGATCTCTATAAATATTTGTTTTGTTTTAAATACAATTGTAGCGCCTGTAAAAAATCAACGAAGCTCCGACATATTGCTATTTAATTTAGTTCCCACAAAATGTTTACGGAAATTTCAATAATAATGTATTTAGTTACTAAATACAACATTGAAGACATATAAAGCATTTCCTGGCAGTAGACACGACACTTAAAGCAGTTGTATTATAAAATACCTGAATATTTGTGCCTACAGTGTTTATGGCACTATTAACTGCGGTCGACACAGATAATGTTGTACCATTTATCAAGGCGCCTATAGTACCAATGAGATTGTTTACGAAAGTCGTCCATGCTGTCACTAGAGGAAAAATATTGACGGAATTTTCTTTAATCAATATTTTGACTTGAATTAAAGTAAATTATTGAAGTGAAATAATTACCTTGATTTTGATTATTTCCAAACTTGCCCTTTCCGCTTTCTTCTTCATCTTCAGTTTTGACAATATCATTCCTCGGTGTGTCAGCTTTAGGCGGACTCTGTATTCTATTTACAGCACTTTGAATACCTTTGATGATGGGGTTATTTTGCACAAGCTGCTGAATAGGGCCGCTTTGAACAGGCTGCGGCTGTTGAATTGGAACCGCTTGCGGTGCTGGCTGCTGCACTGGAACCGCTTGTTGTACTGGTTGTGTCGGTAATGGGATAGCATCTGCTTGAACGACATTTGCTGGTTGATTATTTGTTGCGCTCGGTTGTTCTGGAACTTTCGCCGGTGACGGGCTAGGATTGCTCACAGGAGCTGGTGTTTGCTGTTGGAAAGCCTGACCGGGGTTTTGTATAAAGTTAGCAATGTTTGTAAATGTTGCCGCCAATGGATTCGTTGGCTGTACGGTTTGCTGAGGTGCTTGTTGATTATTTTGTCCACCATTAAATAAACTTTGGAACGAATTTTGAACTTGCTGGAAAAATCCTTGAGGCCAAGGAGCAGATGTAGTAGGTTGCGTTTCAGCAGGGACAACGGTGTCGGATTGTGCATTTGCAGGCTTAGAGCCTTGGCTCTGTTGACCTTGAGGCTGATTTTGAGGATTGCCACCACCGAAAGTATTTTGCACTAAAGAGCTGAAGCCATTCATTGCATTTGACACAGAGTTTTGGAAACCTGTTATAAATTGTTGAATGGGATTTTGAGCTGGTGACGCAGTAGTTACGGTTGATCCTGGTGATCCTGCAGCCCCACCATTATCCGTTTGAGGATTATCTCCTGGTGCATCTGCTTTGACAGCTTCATCTTCACCAGGGATGGACTTCGGGTTTATTTTTGCCTGGTCATCTTCTTCTTTAAGTATAGTAAGAACTTCAACTCCTTCGTTTAAGGTGTCAATGCCATTCTTAAAATTTACGTTTATATTTTCTAGACCTGACTCAATAGCTTCGAGATTTTTCTCAGCTTGTTTATTTTTTTCAGGAGAAATATGAAGTAAATTGCTTCGTACTGTTTCATTCAACTTAACGAATTGTTCTGTGAAAGTCAGTCTTAAGTTCTGAATGTTTTGTTGGATTGTTGGTATATCGACATTATTTTCGAGCAAAGTGTTTAGGCTGTTAGATACACCCTGAAGCCCTTTAGTAAAAATGTTCCTCGTATTATCTATGCTTGATTTAATACCAAATAGAGCTTTTTCCATTTCTCCATAATTTTCAGGATTTTGAGTTTCATGTTCTTGACGTTGCGGAGGTCCGGGATTATTTAAATCTATTTCCACCCTCTTGATAATAACGCTGCCTTCATTGCTCGGAACGTAATCGTTAGAGTTTTCATCTAAAACCTTTTGCTCCTCTACAATTTTAACAGGTATATCGACGACAGTTTTCCGGAGATGATTATCGACATCCGTGACAGTGACCTGGTCTATTAGCTCAGGTTCAACGGCGACATTGTCGAGGTCA
Organism: Hestina assimilis; assembly: GCA_023373885.1. Taxonomy (NCBI): domain Eukaryota; kingdom Metazoa; phylum Arthropoda; class Insecta; order Lepidoptera; family Nymphalidae; genus Hestina; species Hestina assimilis. The sequence goes on along the minus strand of CM041755.1, from coordinate 13,554,090 downwards.
ACGTTGTCGAGATCGTCCAGCTTTTTCTCGGGCGAAATGGATGCTGCACGTACGTGTAACGCGCACACGCAAAGCGTGAATATAAACGTGTATAATCTCATGGCGGGCTGGCGGACACTGGGCCGGCGTGTGGTCCGTCGACATATATACCTGGTATAACGGTGCCAGCACACATGCAGCGCCTCGACCGACGCTAAATATATTTGTCATTATTTGTGTTTCATACTAGCGTTTAAATGCGGTTGTCCTCGCGCATTTCTCTGAACTCGATAATCTTTCTCAATACTTATTTATAATAAAAAAATACTTTGAGGATAATCTTAATAAAAATTGGTACAAGGTTTAATTTTATAAAGAGTATCTTATTAATTTCCTAATTCGGAAAGACAAGATTCGTTTACTTAAAGTATAAGATGAATCATAAAAAATCTTGGATCTCAGGGAAGATCTAACGAAAAAACAAAGTTACAAAATAGTAAATACTAAAACAGCAAACCTGAAAGTTGTAAACTCTCTAATAAGTAAGTACACAGATCACGGTTTTTCTGATAGATGTTTTGCTACTTTCTCCAAAACAGAGACTACAATAGAAATAACAAAATATTTTTTTGTGGGCAAAAACAAAAGTTTTCTATGACATCGTTTAGTTTCTATGAATATAATATGTGTCTACGTAATAGGTAAAAACTTTATTCAAACAATAATAACCGTCTTATGTTTCGAAAAAAAACATGAGCCAATTTAAGACGACCAAGAATTGTACAATTTGAGGACATTTGTTTTGTATTTCTGAGAACTTAATTAGAATATTTAATACATTAAAGTATACAGTAGCACCATGAAAGACCACGGCTAAGAATATAGTTATAATATATACTATAAAAATGTCATGTTAATCTTGTCATTGTATGTAACCACAACAAATTCAAACTCCTTTATTGTTGTAATAGTACAATAATAACCTATAGTATTACCAATAACAATATTAGTCAATCGGAGCGTGACGGAAACCCAAGTAATATGTATGCAATTTATAGTATTCATTAGTATAAAATTCTTTGGCTTCCTAACATCTTTCCTAATAGAAAGAGAATTATCAAAACGATTCGAGGTTCAAGTTGTGAAATCGCATAGTATACTCAAAAAATATTCAGTCAGATTTCGTATATTCGTTCGTTCGTATATTAATAATGAATATTTGAACTTGGTTAAATCCCTTTAATAAAAAAAACAGTATTTTTTCTTGACATCTTACGCAATAAAAAAAACTGAGTTAGCATTATTTGTCAATTTGAAAAGCGGTTATTTGCAGTGTTTGGGGTCAGGAGGCAAGCGAGTCTATTCATGTATTCATCTCAAGAGTCTAGATGTTGAGGTCTCATTCATCTAAGAAGATGCGTGCAGAATACGAATGTGTACATGCGAACAATACTAAGATATAAGTAGACCATTTAGATTAAATTTATAATAATTGTACTTTTGGATAATTTTTGCGTAAACAGAGTTTGCATTTTTGTGGTATAATTTTTTTTGTTTTTAACTATAATACAACGCAGGGTAAACTTCAGTAGAGATAAAGCTTAAATAAATATAAGCACTGCTTCTGCATGTATCTAATTATTCTGTTCCTTCTAATTAAACGGAAACCTTTTACGAAGAGCGAATTATTAGAATTTAGTGGTTGTAAGAAAATTTAATACATTAGTCTTACTATATAATATTATATGCTGAAGTAGCTTTGTCTGTGTATATGTCACGCTTTCACGCCTAAAACACTGAAACGATTTTAATTAAATTTGGTACATAGATAGACTAGACCTTAGGAAACACAGGCTACTTTTTATTGCAAAAAATATTTGGGATGAAATAGAGCACGAGAAATTGTATTTTGTTATATTCTACATTGCATTAAGAGTGCCGCATTAGAAATCGTTATTCAAGTCGCGGGCAGATGCTATAATTATATAATCGAGAAGTTTAAAAATAACTACCTTGCTTACGTATCCTCTAGCCATCAATATGCGCTAGCACATATTTAAAAAATGCTTAAATTACTAATACTTAGGTTCAAATCGGCTAACAAACGCGTTGAAGTCTTTTCCACTATTTACTTCTTATAATACGAATATTTCAGAAAGAGTAAGCTATTTATTTATTTATTGTTCATTTAATGACAAATTTTATTCTTTTTTTTAATGTTAGAAGTTGGCAAACAAGCATACGGCCCAGCTGATGGTAAGTGGCTGCCGCAGCCTATGAGCGCTTGCAGCACCATTAGTAGGTGCCACTCGCGCGTTGCCAACCTCGAGATATTAGTTCTTAAATCTCGTTCGCCCAGTAATTTCACTAGCGTACAGTGCCCTTCAAACCGGAACACAGTAGTGCCTAAGCACTACTATTTGGCGGCAGAATATTGGACACTGCGGTGGTACCTACCTAGCCGGCCTCTTGCAACAAAAGACCTACCACCAGTGTGACTGATTGCACTGGTGGAATAATCTCTGTTGTGACAAAGGTTATCCCAACAGCGGGCGATGGGGTCGTCACATCCCGACGCCTGTATTCTTTTTTGTCTATTAAATAACTTTGAAGCCTTTGAACGTTCGAGGTTGATCCTTTGATTTATATTTTCTTCTTGACTCATTGTTTAATTTTAACAGTAGTAAAACATTCCTGTTAACAGGATAACGATGTGACTTTTTGGGATATCGACGTTTTGAATTGCTGTTGGCCCTACTGGCCTTAATAGAGTCACCGGGTGAAAAGAAATTAACGTAATGTATGCATTCGTATAATGTGTGTATTCGTACTGCTGCGTTTCGTTGCGGCTGAGTGAAAATGATGCAGGCTCAAGTTCCCATTCCCTCTATCCTCGTAACACCTAATGAGATCAACACTGAGAAGAACACAACAACATGTGATGCTCCTGTATTTACCAAGCGTAAGCGGCCTTAAGCTGCATCAGATCGCTCATAAGTCTGTAGGCTTGTTTTCAATATATAAAACTTACCAGCAATACCAGAGACATCAAGTAAGATGAGATGACGAAGGATGTGAGGCCTCCGACGCTACAAAATTGTTTTGTTGTTTTTATTTCAATGAAGTTCATTCACCTTTCGTAAAATTACTAAAGAATCAGACAATATATATTTTATCACGTTTTATTCTTCACTTACAGTTATAATCGTTTTACACAATTATTAAATCACCGAAAATGGGCTTAAGTGGTTTTATTTTTATAACATAAAATTGGGGTTCAGTATTCAATTGTAAAATTCTATTAATAATGACCGGTTTGGCGAATTTATAGTGAATCTATAGCTGATGATAGTGGGTTGAAAGTATGCCTAAATAAATATTAGACCTTGAATTTTCTACTTGTTTTTGTAGACTGGATCTTCAATGTCTTGCAACCTTATGGTTGCCTATTTAATTATTATCATTATTTATATAATTTGGAGGTATTTAACCAACTTCAAAAAGGATAATGCTATCAATTTATCTGACTTTTTTGCTGGGCGTTCTTCTTTTTTTATGCTACTAAGTTGGTAAGCAAGCATAAAGGGCATCAGATGGTAAGCGCAGCCTATGAGCGCTTGCTCATGCGTTGCTAACCTCAAGATGTTGGCTCTTAAATCTCACTTACCCAGTAATTTCACTAGCTACAGTGCCCTTCAAAGCGAAAACACAATAAAGGAAAAGACAACCTCCTTTGTGGTAGAGTATCCGTCTCTGCGGTGGTAACTACCCAGCTGACCTTTTGTAATAAAAGGCTTACCACCAGTGAATATAATATTGATGCCAACTCATTATTATTATTTTTTTTGTTTTGTTGCATTCGGGAGAGCTCAACGTGTAAAAGCTATTTATATATACATATTTATACTTGTAGGTTTTGAGCTCTCAAACTTGACCGGTTTATTGCCCGGATTAGTTAACTTGAAAAAAAGATCAAATAACACGATCGTAAAATTTAATTATTCCGGTATTCAATTAATTAGTATAATATATAAAGATTTATTTAAATTTATGTATTCGAGCTGTTAGCTATGCAAATATTGATTGGAATCTCTTATTTGTATAGATCTTGAGGTACCGTTAATTACGAGCCTGATAGGGCTGCCACCTTTTTTCTTGAATTTAAAGTATATTCCTGATTACAGGCAAGAATAACACAGATGTACACGATGTCAAAATAAAGTACATCGCTGATTTTTGTACAAATAATAATTTTTTCACAAGGAATAGACACTAAAAGTGATATTTCTTTATGCAAGTACCTATTGTTAGTCTTATTGCCCTTTTTTGTATAGTAATCCCGAAAAACCCAGAAAAATCAAATCAAGTAAAATAAAGTATTTTTGTGTACTTAATTGTCCTCGTAAGGTATAGAGTACAATTGCCTGAAATTACGTACAATCCTTTATTATAAAGTACGGGAGGCAACCCTAAGCTTGATCGACGGCGCCCGCGCATACATGATGACCCGCATTACTGTATAAGGATTTTTGTTCTCTTACCTGAGTAGTATGTAGTTATAACTTGAACACTATCAAGACCATTATTTCATATTCTTGTGTTAAAATATAATAATTTACATAAAAAATTGTAGATTATCAAAAAAGGTATTGAAAATAAACTTAAGTATTGTTATATACATAACTACCAACTGCCTGTGACATCGTCTGTATGTCAACGAAGACACTGATAGACAGAGAATATTCTAGAAACATATTATTTTGTATGAGGAACGTCTCACACACTACTAATGCAGTCTATACGTAAACCAAAATTTCTTTCCTTATTTCTGTGACCTGCATATATATATTTTATTATTTGAATAGACCGTCCTGTTCCACCAACTAAACGCATCTTATCGCCCGCACATTCTTCTTCTTCTGATTGCTCGGCTTCTAAGTATCGTATCGTGATGTTAAGCAGCCTATAGTCTTCCTCAAGAAATGTGCCATCAAATGCAAAAATATTTTTTCAAATCCGATCCTACTGATTCCAGAGATCAGCGTGTTCAACAAAACAAACACATAAACAAACTCTTTAGCTTTATAATATTGTTATAAAGATAATTAACTTCTTTCTTGTTTGTTAGTCCGGTTCAAATTTTGTAACGGTAAATAACACTGTAATTCCTAAAAGTGACAAAAAGCCTTATTGAGCTATTTCCTAGTATAGTTATTGTGGACTAGCAATAAATTTAAAACCCGTTATTTTTATTCAACATCCTGTGAGTACTTTAGTCATTGCTGTGTAAATAATAAACACACACTCACACACACAACAATTTTATTCATTTGTGTTAATTTTACAAGTGTTTACTTTGAGCAAATAAAATTAAAACTCATATTATGCTTTATTTACTTTAGCAATTATTGCTCACATTACATAAGCACACAAATCGCTTCGCATTTATATTATTTTATATACCATATCAATATGTGATGCAGCAGGACCCATCCTGCTGTGTGGCATTTGATGAATAGGGGCACCGGAGGCCCAAACTCGTCTATTCCATCTCCTCTGTCTCTTAGGCTGGCACTCGCTTGTATTACTACAACTAGTGCTACATATGTTTATTGTGGCAGGCCTTTTATTGCAAGAGGCCGGCTAGGTAGGTACCACCGCAGTCCGAGACATTCTACCGCAAAGCACTATATTCAATATAGCTACTGAAATTACTGTACAAAGGAGACTAAGGACCAATATATGTCGTTGGCAAAGCGGGTGCTGACACCTACAAATGTATGTTGTTTCAAGCGGACAACAGCTTACCACCGGTGGGTCGTCCGACTGCTTGTTCTGTGTTCTGCTTATTTATATATCATGTTATTCTTTTTATCACTCTTATTGAGTATTCAATGAAGGAGAATTCAACACAGTTTTTTTTTTTTTATATAAACGCCGGAGGGCAAATAGCTCCACTCCACCTGATGGTAAGTGGAAGTGGAGTCCACACGCGAAGGTGGCTAATATGGTTGCAGAAGGCGAACTGTACTAGCCATCCTCGCCCTGCCTACCCGCAAGGTGCCTCTTCACGCCTCGTTTGAATTGTTGTATTCTTGGCATTACGGGTAAATCAGAAATAAGCATGAAGAGAATCAATAAGTATATACAATTTAACATGGAGAATGTAAACCAGAGATACCAGTGTATCTAAACACACTTCGGATATCACCATTAACATAATTATACCGTATTCGATATAGTGAGGCACAGAGTGTGTTGGTGTGGGTGGCCATTATATTATACTATCTCCTGCCAGCGACTATAGCTGACTATTATTAGTACAACGAGTAGCTCCACCGTACTGTCTTAAAAACTATAACTACCTAACCATCTTTGATTATATATACAATAAATCTAAATAGTAATGGCTAATAATTATTGTTGTTACAAAAACATCTCACCCGCCGCCCCGACTTCGTCCGGGTACTTAGTAAAATTTTATACCCTTGATTCCGTGTCCATGGAACCATTGGTATACACTGGTGGTAGGTCTTTTGTTGCAAGAGGCTGGCTTGTGGTGTACCACCGCAGTGTTAAATATTCTACTGACAAATAGTAGTTAGGTGGGCCGTATGCTTGTTTGCCAACTTTTAACATAAAAAGAAAAAAACAAAGAAACGTAACTTTCGACGATTCATTTTTATTTATGTATATGGTCAGACATTGGTATTACAATTTTATTATATGTATAGATAACATCCTCGATGAGATGGCATCCTGCTAGACGTATTAATTCAGATAAGTGATAGTATATTTCTAGAACAAGATAATTTAGCTAAATCTATGTTATTTTTTTTAGTCTCCGACAAGATAAATTAATTGACCCACTCACATAATATTAGCTTATTTTTGATGTGACCTTAAATACGATTTTTTTGACTTTGTAACATTATAACTTCGTTTCTCTGCGATATCCGTGTGTGTGTATTAAATATATTTTTCAGAGATTCAGTAACTCTTAGCGTCACTTTAACTTAGTATGTAATTAGTTAATAAGTAATACTTAAAGTATCATATGCGTTTTGCTAACCCAAGGGATAATAGAGAAAGGATGAGAAGGAAACTGATGGGGTTGAAAATTGCTACTCAGTTACTTTACGCCGATATTCTGTAAGAGGGTAGTAATTTCCGAGTCGAGCCGGCTCAATTGTGCTGGGCGGAGCATGGCTCTACTGCCTTTAAGACCTTCTTTATATATCTGTATTTTAGAAACGAAAGTTGAGATCGAAAGATAAATAATGAATAGTATTTTTATTCTAATTTTGACTACCATCTTCATAGGTTTAAAAGTAGTAGAGTCGTTTTTCCTCTAAGAACTACCATCTCACAGAAAACCAGCTTAACGTAACAGTATCAGCACTGATGCGTTTCGTGTGATGAGAGAGAGCGCAGGAGGCCCAAGTTCCCCCTCAGTTCCCTTCCTTTTTCCCTCCTCCCTAGGGTTGACAACGCGCATGTTGTATTTCAAGAATCACAAGCGTTCATAGGTAGCGGCGCCTGCATCAGGCGGACCTTAGGCTTGTTTGCCAAAATAAAGAAAATGCCTATTTGATTAGCTCAAATAAACACGTCATACAGCTTGTAAAATCAAGGTAGCGATACATCACTGATCCACACACACACACATTGCCAATAAGAAGCTAGCGCCGGCCCAGTATTCAAAACAAGTAAAGTGGGTCCGTCACCTGTCCTATACTGTAACACTAGTACATACAGATATCGCATTACATCGACTTGTCTGGGTCAAACGTTTGCTAAATTGGTAATATTTAGGACGCCACCGTGGGAACGGCTTTTTATATTTTACTTAATAATGTTTTGTGAATGCAGTATTTGTATATTATATTCAGTTATATTTTTAAAAGATCCGGTCTCTATGTTTAGACATCTTGATTCGAAAAACGGTCAAGTGTCATTCAGATTCGCTCGTAAAGGGTTCCGTAACACCATAGAATATATAAAAAAAATTAAAAATATAAAGTTTATTGTATTATTTCTTAGACGTTTATTTTTCAATTTCATTTTATTTCTAGTATTTGTTGTGGTAGCAGAAATGCACATTCTATGACCTATTACGGTTTGTGGTTAGTGGGCTGCCACTGACAGACGGACGGACGGACAGCGGACACTTAGTAATATCTTTGAATATCCAGCAGAACCCTATAATTTTACTAATACCACTGAGAACATCATCTCTGGAAGCAAAACTATATACAACGAAAAATGGTTCATATTGTATCTTTGGGTTTCTTGAAATCTGTTTCCTGAAGTGAATATGTCAAATAACGTAATTTACATTAGTAGAGCCATGCTTCTGTCAGTACAAAAGGGCCGGCTCGACCGGGGAAGTACTACCCTCTGACAGAAAATCGGCGTCAAGTAACAGTATCATTAGGTACTGTTGCGTTTCGTATGATGAGTCCGAGCGCCGGAAGCCCAATTTCCCATCCTCTCTGTTCCCTTAATTTTTTTCCTTCTCCTCCCGTCCCTCCTGTTAGTTGGGTTGGCAACGCGCTTGTGACACGTCATGTATCGCAAGGGTTCATAGATTGCGGTGACTGCTTACCATCAGGCGGACCGTATGCTTGTTTGCCAACCATCATGACTTAAAAAAAAATAATAATAATCACACACAAAAAACCTTTGACAATTCCTAAACATCTTCCTTTAAGTTGGTTAAAAGCAATATGAACAGCTCACTGGTACTTTTTATCTCGTTTCTCGGTTCATCTATTAGATTTCACGTCATGTATGGCAGATGATGTTACCAGTTGCGCACCTTTTATGTAATTACAAGTTAAGTATATGAGATATTAATACATGTACATATATGAGATATACAAGTCAATAAGTGCTGGACGTGCTCTTAAGAAGCGTTTACACCAGCGTTACTGGATTGGTTGTTTGTTATTTAAAGAGCAGTAGAGCCTTAATGCTTCGTGAATGATTGTACGTTTATTAGCAATTTTTTTTCATGTCATTACTAATACTTTTATTACCCCTGGAAATTAGCTCGTAGCTTGCGCTTGTGAGTCAGGATCGAACCCACAACTCTCGCGTTAACAGAGCGGAGTCGGAACCTTTGAGTTATTGAGGATTTGCAATTTCCGTTTCAGGTTCCTATTTTTTATGTTAGAGGAGGGCAAACTCGTAGAAGGCTCGTAACGTGCGGTGGTAGCTACTCAAGCGGCCATTTAACACCACTAGGATTAGCGGATGTACAGGTCTTAGAATTTTTCCTACGACATGCAGGTTTTCTCACGACGTTGTCAACTCTTTTGCCTAGAAAGGAAAACAGGATGACACGCCGATTTTCTGTGAAAGGGTAGTACTTCCGCGGTCTAGCCGGTCAAATTGTGCTTGGAGAAGCATGGCTCATACTACAAAAATAGATCATAGATTGAATAGATTAAGCTTAGGAGATAGAAAGAGATACAAAGAGTATGGTATGGTATTACTAGTATGGTTAGTGTATAAGGTTTGTTAGAATTACGTTCTGTACCGGTCGTTGCCCGCAAGCTGCACTGCTGCCTTAAAGCTTGTTTTTACCGTTCTCAGTTATTTCATTTCGGTCAGCTTTTTATTTTGCTCGTTTCTTTTATTTAACTAGCGACCTGCTTCGGAAGACTATATTTATAAATAAAAACTTTAATGACGTAAAAATGTGATAAAAAACTTTGTGGTTTTAAGTACACAATTTGTTTGATTAATGTAAATGATAAATTGATAATATTAACTGTAAACATTTCTTTGCTAAAGCACACACCTTTAAAAGCACACAACTAGTTTTTACCTGTGTACCTGGTAGTGAATCTGATTTGATATTATTAGTACCAGTGGAGCTATGCTCTTCCCTGGATAAATGGGCCGGCTCGACAGGGGAAGTATTACCCTCTCACAGAAAAATGGAAAAAAGTAAAAGTATTATTAATGTGGCGTTGCATGTGATGAGTGAGATCTCTGGAGGCAAAATGTCATACCCTCTTGTTCCCCCTTTTTTTATGTACGGTAGGATTATGATGATAAGGATGAACGTCCAGATCGAAACAGATATTTATAACAAACATCTGCTCCGAGCGAGAATCGAACCCGCGACTTCGAGACTCAAAGCAGGCTCACTACCAGCACGCAACTGGTCGTTGAACTACTGATAGTTATAGCCATTATTAAATAAAACGAAATAGGATGCAGTTCAATTCTATTTCTTTGATGAGTTCTCTTATCCTAAAAACATTTAATGTATACTTAAAATTTAATTAATTAAGGTAGAGAAGAAAAATCCCGAAGGTAATGTGTAATAACATCCTTCTTATTCTTGAAGTTGGTTAGATATAGTACAGACGAAATACTCATTAATAAAAGCAATCACTAACATTTAACGCCATCTATCGTAATAAAAGTTTCCTCTCATTGTAGATCTGACTCCATCGATACAATACCCGCATTTACATTCTCTTTGCTTTACAGTGGCAATAGAGGGCACGATATATAAGATTATTTTATTAATTTCATTATAATATTATGGTAAGGCAAATCGACACCGTTGTGGCGTTGTGGGTAGCGTGTCTGCCTCAAGTCTCGACGGTTGCGGGTTCGATTCCCGCTCGGGCAGATGTTTGTTAAAATTTCTGTCTCGGTCTGGGCGTTTGTCTGTGGGTCTCCCCACCGTGCCTCGGAGAGCACGTTAAGCTGTCGGTCCCGATTTATTTATTTATTTATTAAGGAACTCCAACAGAAGTACATATGAAAATACAAAAAAAGAAAGTTTTACACAATACTTAGATGCACCCCCAATTACTGGAGTACACAACATGCCATAAATAGTGTTGATAACTTAGTTAAAGATTGTTATCACATAACATCTGATAATAATCGTTAACTCTTGATAAGTAAATTGCTCTTATCCAATGAGTTGCTGGTTCGCCCTTAGGGTTGCGGAGGTCAGATGGCAATCGCTCTGTGTAAAAACTAGAAACCTGTCAAATCCGGATAAGAGTAATAAGCAGACCCTGGGTAAAATAAAAATACCGGGAATAATGCTAGGATGAAGAAGAAGAAGATTATGGTAAGGCAATGTGACTTGGCGGTTGTACGACACTAAAGTATTTGAATGAGTAGAATATATTGCCTTACGAAGAAGTTAAAAATAATTGAAATAGGTGTCGACAGTGTGTCCGCTCAGTTGACGAAAAACACAGGTGGAATATTGTCGCCGAACTTCCTTCTCTTAAATATTTTTAAGAAGTTTTAAAATGCATTCTTTTGATATTTCTATATTTTGAATAATATTAGAGCAACCATCTTAGTCATTACGATTTGGTAAATTGTCATTAACATTAAAGTTAAAATAAGAAATTCTTTTATCAAAGAAATTGAATGCTATTCATTTCTATTCTACTATAAGTCATAGTTTGGGGATAATTCTAAATAAAGTTCTTTTTAAAATAGTAAGTCCGTGTCAAGGAGTTTAATTAATTATTATTGTAATCATAACATAAAATGTTATTGCAAACTTTATAGAAGGTTTTAACCACAACTGATTATAGAAACCAGCAAGCGAATAAGGATAATTCAAAAACAAGATATTTTTGGTACCTAACAGTACATTTGATTACTTCAATATTATTTTCGTATTTTATTAGATGTACCTACATTTAATTTGTATCATGACAGGACCAGTTGCGTGTACTGTTATATTTTAAAGTATAATACCCTGAGGACAGCTTGGAATCTGTATGTCTAGAATATAAAATGATAAATGTAATGTATAAATTCTAGTTTGCTAACTTGCGTTTAGATGTATTTTTACTTGTTGGGTGATAAGCTAAGGCAATGACAACTTTAATTAATAGTAATTTATTTTCCTCCTTTACTATTTTACAGATTTTGATCTATTCCGAAGCTTTTCATATTCGAGGCCAGCTCTACTTATCACCACTACTTACTATCATTCTATTTTAACCGATTTTTAAGAGGATTCTCAATTCTGTACTACTTTGATTGTTTGTTACCTCAGAATTTCGAGATTTATGCAAAGATTTCTTTTTTTAAATTGGTCTTAATTTAATTGATCTTATATTTTTGCTTCGAAGTGTGTAGGCGAAGACCGAAAAAAGAGTAATAATACATATTTCCGACACTTTTTGAAATAAATAATTATGATAATAGGTACAAAGACGTCTTCCTAAAATGTTATCAATTGACAGCTTCCTATAATAATAATAACTCTTTATTGAACACAAACATAAGTTACAAACATAAACGATTACTTACATTATTACACGAGTTTTTATTTCACTACATAGTATAAAACAAAGTCGCTTTCTCTGTCCCTATGTATGCTTAAATCTTTAAAACTACCCAACGGATTTTAATGCGGTTTTTTTTAATAGATAGCGTGATTGAAGAGGAAGGTTTATATGTATAACAACATTCATTAAATAGTGGACAAAAATTAACTGTTAAATTAAGAAAAAAATAAAAATTACATTTAACGTGCGGGCCACGGGCAGCAATGAAAAAATCAAAACTACTGGATCGATTTTAATCATTTTTTCAGTGAATGACATAGGCTATATATTTTATACAGAGCCGGAGCGGGCCACTAGTTATTTACAAAATAAATATATTTATTTAATACAATTTTATTAATATCTAACGTACTGATAATTATTAGTTCTAGCACGCATATATTACGTTAAGAGATATTGTTTCCTCCAGGTCAAAGATCTAAAATTAATTTTCTTTTCATAATAATTTAATTACTAGTGGATTTCTATTTTTTAGGTTTTAATTTGATTTCGAGTGAATAAGAACATGCTTATTACTGACACCACAATCTGAAACAGAAAAACAGGTCCATTAAAGTACTTACCGACGTCGGGACGTGACGACGCCATCGCCCGATAATCTCCGTCACAGCAGAGATTATACCAGTGCAATCAGCCACACTGGTGGTGGTCTTTTGTTGCAAGAGGCCGGCTAGGTAGGTACCACCGCTGTGTCAAATATTCTACCGCAAAACAGAAGTGCTCAGGCATTCCTGTGTTCCGGCTTAAAGGGGACTGTAGGTTAGTGCAAAGAAGATTCAAGAACCAATATCTCGAGGTTGGCAACGCGTGAGTGGCGCCTACTAATGGTGTAACGCGCGCTTATAGGCTGTGGCAACCGCTTATCATCAGGTGAGCCCTATCCTTCCTTGTCTACTTGTAACACAAATAAAAAATCGGGGACCTCAATCCATTACGAAGTTCCTTATGTTTTTTTCTTCAACTCCGAATGTAATTAAAAAAAATCTGTATATTTCAATAGGTTATATGATAAAAAGAGACAGACATAGAGAGAGAGAGTTGCGCACCCGTCTGCGTTCTCACTTGCTCGTGTGCTCATTTATTTTCAATACCTCCCTCTGAAGTCATGTCGTGCTAATACTTCCCCTTTACAACATAGACCTCGAAAAGTAATCTGGGTTTTAATTCTGCCATTAATAGAACCCAGAGACAGTATAATTCGCTGGCCAATAGCAAGAATATTAATATTGCAAGGTTGTTCGTGTCGTTGGGCTTCGACCCGCCAGGCAATATCACCCGCCTGGTTAGAGGATCCTCCAGTTGTGTTGAAGGCATTTCTCACGTCATACCTCCACAATAATTACTACGAAATTACCAACTTGGTTTTGCGGTCAATTTTAATTCGTTATTTTAAAAATTCTTAAGATTCTTCATCATTATGTTGCGGAACCCTTTAGTTTCGACTGTGCGTGGTCTACAACGCACTTCACTGATAATTATTTGGTCTATGTTTTGTTGGTTGTTCTAAATAAATAAACGTTTTTAATGACATCGTACTTACTTCGGTAATAGAGTAACCGAAAAATAAAATCATAAATTTCCCACTCCAAGCGGGTTTGGCACATTTCGATATGACTTCGGCTAACTCATTGGTGGGTAATTCCATGAAGACCGTTGATGTATCACTGCACAGCCACTGGAAAAACGAACAACTAATTATATACATTCGAAAATTACAGTTATCGGCTCGACCGGGGACGTATCTACTACCCTCACATGGTGTATGTATCCCACACTCTCATAGTGTCTCACACACACACATAGTGACATTATTCGTATTGTTTCGTTCTATACAATCAGTGTGAGGTTTCTTGGAAGATAAGTAAATAAACGCTATACAGTCATCGGTCCCCATTAGGATGGTGATATACTGTATCGGGGGTCCGGAAATATAGACACACAATGACAAGGACAAACACACCCAGACCGGAAAACATGTCTGTATTGTCAATACAAACATCTGCTCCGAGCGTGAATCGAACCCGCGACCTGTGGCGCTTAAAGCGGGTTCGTTACCGCCGACCCACAACGTCGTCGTCGTCAGTGGTCGAACAACTGATAGAGTACTTGTAGTACTTAGCGTTGTGCCTAACGCACCGAAACCATAACCCATTTACAAACATTTACCCCGCCTTTAGATAGTTCCACTTTATAATTTTCTCACATAAAGAAACGAATTCTTACATTTATAAAATTAGTTGATTATTTATATAAAACTTACGCCATAAAACGCTTCCCATTTTATAATTTTTTCTATTTTAAACACGCCCTGAAGTAGAGTTTGAAAGACTCTTCTTACTTCAAGTCGACTTAGCCCCAATCCCGCAAAGGTGCCAGTCGCGATGCCAAACATCAGCATAGCCACGGCGTACTGAAAAATAGCTTTCATTATGTTAACATTAATTAATAATGCTATTATTACATTGTTTTAAACGTTTCTTGTCAACTCAAATCAACGCAAATAAATCAAAAGATTTAATTTAGAGAGGAATGAAAAATTAACGAGGAATATTATTCATTACTGTCTAATAGGTGGCAAACAAACGTACGGCCCACCTAATAGTAAGTTGTTACCTTAGCCTATAGAGCTTTAAGCGCATTACCAGTTAAAGGGACAGAGAAGGAAAAAAGAGAAAGGAGGGGCTTGGGCCTCCGCGCTCCCACACGCAACACTACGGATACTATTACTTCACGTCTATTTATTATATAGATTTAGCATAAAAATCTTCAGTGTTGAATTTTATCTAAATTTGAAGCCTCAATAGCTCAACGGTAGAAGGGCCGACTTCGCTCCATTAAAGCGAGAGTCGCGGGTTTGATCCTGACCCACTTGGGCTATTGTCGTACCCACACATAGCACAAGCTTCGAGGTTATTTGGAGGGGCAATAGGAATATTAGAAACGACTTAAAAAAGGCATTGACAATTCTCAACCCCACTTCTTCCTCGTCTGCGACCGTGACCGTACGTCGATCCTATCATCCTGGCATATGCACATACCATCATAAGCATGCAATTATTGTTGGTGGACTGGATTCCAATAATGGAGATTGAGGAGGTGGCCATCCCTGCCCCCATTATTATAATTGTTTCTGACGGCGGATTTTGTATCACGTTGCCTATTATATCTGTGATGGTGTCATTGTCCTTCTTCAGCCCAATTACACCAACCGCTACTGCCGTCAAACCTGATAACTGAAAACGTTTTTTTTTATAACATGACGGTTGGCAAACAAGCATACGGTCCTCCTGATGGTAAGCAGTAACCGCAACCTATGAACGCCTGCGATACTTGAAGTATCACATGCGCGTTTCCAACCCAAGGAACCGGAGGAACGGAATGCGAAGGGAAAAAATAAGAAAGGAAACAGAGGGAGTGGGATATTGGGCCTCTGGCGCTCTCCCTTATTGTAGGAAACGCAACACCTGCCTACGCAACACGTACCTAATGATACTGTTACTTGACGCCGATTTTCTGTGAGAGGGTAGTACTTCCCGGTCCAGCCGGCCCTTTTGTGCTGACAGAAGCTCTACCGTAATATTATACGGATTATAGTATATTAAGAAATGCTCACCATCGCTTTGGATTTTGGAATTTTAAATAACACATCTATAATGTTACAATACATATGAATACAATATTGCATCCTTTTCCTTGTACAAAATAGCTTAACCTCGAAATTGGACAAATAGTTTGACGTACATCAAGTTAAACTTTAATTAATCAATTAATAAAAAATATTGAAAAATTAACAATTACAATTAAGACTATAAAAAATAAATTAAATAAATTTTACTTACAATCAAAATCACATTAGTTATAACGAAAACAAATAGCAAAAAACTCGTAAAACCACTTTTAGACATTTTAGCCTTATTAATGTAAAATCCAATTAATATATAATATTAATAAATAGGTAAAGAATATATAGCGTGTTAGTGCTTCTAACAATAAGCGCCAATAAATGTATTTTAAGGAAAATTTATAATTTATAAACAATAAACGCTGCACACTCAATATAATTATAACAATGTGTGTGTCATAATATAAGTCAATAATAAAATTAATTTCCTCGATCGAAGACACATTTTTCGTGGGTTTTACTTTATTTGTGCTATTTTAAGGATTGATGAATAAAATATGTATTATTCTATACATTCCAATATATAATAAGCGTAGCTATTTCTAATAAAATTATAAATAAAATTCTGTAAACATTAACTTAAACGCCACTTACCAGATTTCATAAAATTAGTATAGCTCTTTGAAAGACATCGTTGTGGCGTTGTGGGTAGCGAGTCTGTCTTTAGTCTCGACGGTTGCGGGTTCGGTTCCCGCTCGGGCAGATGTTTGTTAAAATTTCTGTTTCGGTCTGGACGTTTGTCCATGTAGGTCTCTCCACCGTGCCTCGGAGAGCACGTTAAGCTGTCGATCCCTGTTTCGCCCTTAGGGTTTTAGAGGTCAGATTGCAATCGCTCCGTGTAAAAACTAGTAAGTACATAAAATACCGGTAATAATGCTAGGACGAAGAAGTATAGCTCTTTGGAAAATTTTACCATAGAAGTCCTGAAGCGTTCATTTTAATATTCCATGAATAAATAAAAAGAGTTCTTGGCTGGTGAACCTGTTTAATTTTAAGAATAAAGAATTTTAAGAATAAAATTGTTTTTAACTGACTTCAAAAAAAGAAGGAGATTCAATTTATTATTTCTTATTATATTGGCCATAAGAATACAAAATCTATGAAATTCCAGATTTTTATTTGTTGTAGGTTTTTACAATAGTGTTCTTGCAGATTCGGAATCAGATGAAGCCAGGGCATTATATATAAAGTCGTGTTAAAGGTCTTAAGGTTAGATAATATATAAGTGAATAATATTATAAAAATTGTATAACTCTGAGGGTGACATTTTCTATTCAGAAAAAAAAAACCCTCTTAAAAAAAGAATTAAAAACTATTTATCTGTTATAGTTCACGAAATACAGAAAATAATGACAATGAAATTAGCTCCATATAGTTAGCGGACCATTTTCTGAAATTTGACCTCTAAAGTATATGGCCTAATTGGTCACTAATTGGTCATAATTGGTCAGTATATATGAATAATTGGTCAGCACTCTGACAAAAGTTACAAACATTTTAAAATTTTAAGTTCACAAAAAAATTTTGGCGGAGCATTTGAATCCTAGACACCAGAACTAAAGGTGATTTAAATTGGTCACGTAATGGTCATAATTGGTCACTAAGTCACAGTAATTGGTCAGCCTTGTAACGATCAATATATCACAAAATATCCTCAAATTGGGGTAAAAATACCTTCAACACGATTATAGTGGTACACATTTCGTACACAGTTCATACAAAGTCCATTCAAGGTTTTTTCATTTGCTAACACTCTGATCTTAATTGGTCACAATGTCACAGTAATTGGTCAGCCTTGGAACGACCAATAAATCACAAGATATTCACACATTCGGTGTAAAAATAAATACCTTGCACACGATTTTAGTGATACACGGCTTGTACACGGGTCATACAAAGTCCGTTCACAGTTTCTTTAACTGTTCACACTCTGGTCATAATTGGTCACTAAGTCACAGTAATTGGTCAGCCTTGAGACGACCAATACATCACAAAGTATTGGCACACAGTGCATAAAAATATCTTTACTGCATTATAGTCATACCTGGCTCGTAAACAGTTCATACAAACTTCATGCAAGGTTTTTTATGTGGTAACACTCTGATCTTAATTGGTCACTACGTCACAATAATTGGTCAGGCTTGTATAAATATTTATATCAGAGTTTACTCGCACATAGAGTAGAAAAATACCTCCCACAAGAATATAGTCATACACGGCTTGTACACGGTTCATACAAAGTCTATTCAAGGTTTTTTACCAGGTCATACTCTGATCTTAATTGGTCACTAGGTCCCAGTAATTGGTCAGTCTTGGATAAATAATTGTATCAGAGTTTATTCGCATAAAGAGTATAAAATACCTCATACACGAATATAGTCATACACGGCTTATACACGGTTCATACAAAGTCTATTCAAAGTTTTTTTAACTGGCCACACTCTGATCTTAATGGGTCACTAGGTCCCAGTAATTGGTCAGCCTTGGATAAATAATTGTATCTGAGTTTATTAGGATAAAGAGTATAAAAAAACCTCGTACACGAATATAGTCATACACGGCTTGTACACGGTTCATACAAAGTCTATTCAAGGTTTTTAACTAGTCACACTCTGATCTTAATTGGTCACTAGGTTCCAGTAATTGGTCAGGCTTGGTTAAATAATTGTATCAGAGTTTATTCGCATAAAGAGTATAAAATACCTCGTACACGAATATAGTCATACACGGCTTGTACACGGTTCATACAAAGTCTATTCAAGGTTTTTTACCTGGTCACACTCTGATCTTAATTGGTCACTAGGTCCCAGTAATTGGTCAGCCTTGGATAAATAATTGTATCAGAGTTTATTCGCATAAAGAGTATAAAATACCTCGCACACGAATATTGTCATACACGGCTTGTACACGGTTCATAAAAAGTCTATTCAAAGTTTTTTAACTGGCCACACTCTGATCTTAATGGGTCACTAGGTCCCAGTAATTGGTCAGGCTTGGATAAATAATTGTATCATAGTTTATTCGCATAAAGAGTATAAAAATACCTCGTACACGAATATAGTCATACACGGCTTCTACACGGTTCATACAAAGTCTATTCAAAGTTTTTAACTGGCCAACTCTGATCTTAATTGGTCACTAGGTCCCAGTAATTGGTCAGGCTTGGATAAATAATTGTATCAGAGTTTATTCGCATAAAGAGTATAAAAATACCTCGTACACGAATATAGTCATACACGGCTTGTACACGGTTCATACAAAGTCTATTCAAAGTTTTTTTAACCGGCCACACTCTGATCTTAATTGGTCACTAGGTCCCAGTAATTGGTCAGGCTTGGATAAATAATTGTATCAGAGTTTATTCGCATAAAGAGTATAAAATACCTCGTACACGAATATAGTCATACACGGCTTGTACACGGTTCATACAAAGTCTATTCAAGGTTTTTTTACCTGGTCATACTCTGATCTTAATTGGTCACTAGGTCCCAGTAATTGGTCAGCCTTGGATAAATAATTGTATCAGAGTTTATTCGCATAAAGAGTATAAAATACCTCGCACACGAATATTGTCATACACGGCTTGTACACGGTTCATAAAAAGTCTATTCAAAGTTTTTAACTGGCCACTTCTGATCTTAATTGGTCACTAGGTCCAGTAATTGGTCAGCCTTGGATAAATGATTGTATCAGAGTTTATTCGCATAAAGAGTATAAAAATACCTCGTACACGAATATAGTCATACACGGCTTGTACACGGTTCATACAAGTCTATTCAAAGTTTTTTTAACTGGCCACCTCTGATCTTAATTGGTCACTGGGTCCCAGTAATTAGTCAGGCTTGGATAAATAATTGTATCAGACTTTATTCGCATAAAGAGTATAAAAATACCTCGTACACGAATATAGTCATACACGGCTTGTACACGGTTCATACAAAGTCTATTCAAAGTTTTTTAACTGGCCACACTCTGATCTTAATTGGTCACTAGGTCTCCAGTACTGGTCAGGCTTGGATAAATAATTGTATCAGAGTTTATTCGCATAAAGAGTATAAAAATACCTCGTACACGAATATAGTCATACACGGCTTGTACACGGTTCATACAAAGTCTATTCAAAGTTTTTTTAACTGGCCACACTCTGATCTTAATTGGTCACTAGGTCCAAGTAATTGGTCAGGCTTGGATAAATAATTGTATCAGAGTTTATTCGCATAAAGAGTATAAAAATACCTCGTACACGAATATAGTCATACACGGCTTGTACACGGTTCATACAAAGTCTATTCAAAGTTTTTAACCAGTACACTCTGATCTTAATTGGTCACTAGGTCTCAGTAATTGGTCAGGCTTGGATAAATAATTGTATCAGAGTTTATTCGCAATTTATACAATTATTTATCCAAGCCTGACCAATTACTGGGACCTAGTGACCCATTAAGACTGTCAGGCCAGTTAAAAAAACTTTGAATAGACTTTGTATGAACCGTGTACAAGCCGTGTATGACTATATTCGTGTGCGAGGTATTTTATACTCTTTATGCGAATAAACTCTGATACAATTATTTATCCAAGGCTGACCAATTACTGGGACCTAGTGACCAATTAAGATCAGAGTGTGACCAGTTAAAAAACCTTGAATAGACTTTGTATGAACCGTGTATAAGCCGTGTATGACTATATTCGTGTACGAGGTATTTTATACTCTTTATGCGAATAAACTCTGATACAATTGTTTATCCAAGGCTGACCAATTACTGGGACCTAGTGACCAATTAAGATCAGAGTGTGACCAGGTAAAAACCTTTGAATAGACTTTGTATGAACCGTGGTACAAGCCGTTTATGACTATATTCGTGTACGAGGTATTTTATACTCTTTATGCGAATAAACTCTGATACAATTATTTATCCAAGGCTGACCAATTACTGGGACCTAGTGACCAATTAAGATCAGAGTGTGGCCAGTTAAAAACCTTGAAAAACTTTGTATTAACCGTGTACAGGCCGTGTATGACTATATTCTTGTGCGAGGTATTTTTCTACTCTATGTGCGAATAAACTCTGATATAAATATTTATCCAAGCCTGACCAATTATTGTGACGTAGTGACCAATTAAGATCAGAGTGTTACCACATAAAAAACCTTGCATGAAGTTTGTATGAACTGTTTACGAGCCAGGTATGACTATAATGCAGTAAAAGATTTTTATGCACTGTGTGCCAATACTTTGTGATGTATTGGTCGTCTCAAGGCTGACCAATTACTGTGACTTAGTGACCAATTATGACCAGAGTGTGAACAGTTAAAAAACTGTGAACGGACTTTGTATGATCCGTGTACAAGCCGTGTATCATTAAAATCGTGTGCAAGGTATTTATTTTTACACCGAATGTGTGAATATCTTGTGATTTATTGGTCATTCCAAGGCTGACCAATTACTGTGACATTGTGACCAATTAAGATCAGAGTGTTAGCAAATGAAAAAACCTTGAATGGAATTTGTATGAACTGTGTACGAAATGTGTACCACTATAATCGTGTTGAAGGTATTTTTACCCCAATTTGAGGATATTTTGTGATATATTGATCGTTACAAGGCTGACCAATTACTGTGACTTAGTGACCAATTATGACCATTACGTGACCAATTTAAATCACCTTAGTTCTGGTGTCTAGGATTCAAATGCTCCGCCAAAATTTTTTTTGTGAACTTAAAATTTTAAAATGTTTGTAACTTTTGTCAGAGTGCTGACCAATTATTCATATATACTGACCAATTATGACCAATTAGTGACCAATTAGGCCATATACTTTAGAGGTCAAATTTCAGAAAATGGTCCGCTAACTATATGGAGCTAATGAAATTTCAAGTTTCGTGTAATTTATTTTTAAATTTTATTTTATTTTTAGTATTTGTAATTGAAGCGGTAACAGAAAATACACATTCTGTGAAAGTTTTGAATCTCTTTCGTGGGACACAGCCCGTGTGAGTGAATCATAATAATGTTCCATGAGACAGATGTCCAGAATAACTAGAAACCAAATTTTAAATTCATATATGTACTATAGTTACGTTTTTGATATTTTTGATTCCATAGGAAACTAATTTTTTTTCCGGGGTAAAAGGTTTATATTTTTGAGCCGGCCAATTTATCGCCAAACTATAAAAATAGCTAATAAAACCCTTGTTCCCATGAGGAAATTAATAAAATAATAACATTTTATCCTTACGTATTAAATATCACATTGGCACTTGATGCGGGTCTTGATATACATACACAAGTGTGCTTGCTTTATCGCTTATGTGATTTCATTGATTTTGTCGTTTAAAGGTGATGAGTGCCTTCACAATGCGTCAAACTTATGGGATCATTGTGACGAAATACTGTTATTCATTACATAGTATAAAACAAAGTCGCATTCTCTGTCCCTATATCCCTATGTATGCTTAAATCTTTAAAACTACGCAACGGATTTTGATGCGGTTTTTAATAGAAAGAGTGATTGAAGAGGAAGGTTTATATGTATAATAACATCCATTACATAGTGCAGTAATAAAAAATAATTAATTTTTGAGGTTTCTAATGTGATGTCGTAAATAATTACATTTAACGCGTGCGGGCCATGGGCAGTAATGAATAAAATCAAAACTACTGGATCGATTTTAATCATTTTTCAGTGAATGACATAGGCTATAATTATATTTTATATCCGTGCGAAGCCGGAGCGGGCCGCTAGTTGTTTATAAATCTTATTTTGACAATAAGTAATGGTTATATTAAACATATATCATACAATCTTTTCCATACTTACTTTCAAAATATTTGCATTGTAAAGTAAGATGACCGCAAAATATCTGGAGGTTTTATGTATATTTTGACTTTATATATAAGATCTCAGTACAATCAAAAAGCAGATAGAATCTAGACAGTGTCATCCCTATACAGAGTGAACTAAGTGATCATGCCTTTGAGCGCATAGATAAGACTTTCGGTAATCCTAAAATAAATCTTTCTGCTACAAGAATAAATTTAACAATGCAAGTATTCTATTTTGTTGATTTTATTGGTAAACTAGCTTCGTACACGTGAATAGCGATTTGAATACAAACTCTGAACAACCATAAAAACTTTGAATATCATATTTATTTTCAGATATCGAATCAACAGCCTAAAAATAAAGTTTCAAGCTACTAGCTCAAAAAATTATGATACTTCCATACAACTTTTCACAACCCTTTCAAAAAGTGTGTGATATTTCAAGTATTGCCCGCGTTCAGAGGTTGCGGATGGTCTTCCGACCAGGCCAGTGATATTGCCTGGCTGACCGAAGCCCAACGACTTACGTTAGGAAGTTTTATATATACTGTTGAAGCGTAGATAACTCTGATAGCGCGATTTAGCATAGTAAAGATCATTGGTATATCGTTGCGTAGTATGCCTTGAAATTGTCGCTGTAGCTTGATGCGAGATGTGACAATCTAATGTTTCTATCGTTACGTCGTATTGTGTATAGATGTCGCTACAATAACATAAATTGCTTGAAATTTTCATAACTCCTTTCGTCTTTATGTAAGAAGAAACACAAGATTTGTTATAAGTTAACCTTGTCTAAGTTTTGGATTTAGTTCTTACTACTTATAGCAATTTTCTTTAAAACATGTAAAATTTAAATTATTGCTAGTCTCTTGTTTTTAATATTGATGTACAAACCGACGCTGAAGATCGTTGCTGCAAGCTGAAAAACATGAGATTATATAAATGCATGGGACCGAACTGTATAAATAAAGGGAGACGGGAGGAAAAAGAGGGGGCTTACGAGGTTAACATTTTAGCTTTGCTTATACTCATCGAACGAAACGCAACAGTAAGAATACTGCTACATAAAGCTTAATCTTTTCTTATTGGTTAGTCTTATATCAAACAGCAATAGCTCAAAAAGGATATATTTCCATAAGCTAAGACGGCCCAATGAATAGGAAACGTAGACTTTAACCGTCAAATAAACTAAGTTTTTTTACCGGCGTCGGGATGTGACGACCCCATCGCCCGCTGTTGGGATAACCTCTGTCACAGCAGAGATTATTCCACCAGTGCAATAAGTCACACTGGTGGTAGGTCTTTTGTTGCAAGAGGCCGGCTAGATAGGTACCACCGCAATGTCCAATATTCTGCCGCCAAATAGTAGTGCTTAGGCACTACTGTGTTCCGGTTTGAAGGGCATTGTACGCTAGTGAAATTACTGGGCGAACGAGATTTAAGAACTAATATCTCGAGGTTGGCAACGCGCGAGTGGCACCTACTAATGGTGCTGCAAGCGCTCATAGGCTGCGGCAGCCACTTACCATCAGGTGGGCCGTATGCTTGTTTGCCAACTTCTAACATAAAATAAAAAAAAAAAGTTGCTTAGTGTGTTCCCAATTTATCTGGTGCTTAACGATTACGGAAAACATCGGAAGGATGCATGTCACAGAAGAAATTTTAAGACATGTTTATCGGCCTATCCTGTTAGTGGTCTCCTGTTAGTGGTAAGGCTTACGCCCTCCTGGTTAGCTACCACCTCGGTTAGTGAAAAACTCGTTAAGTGACTGCTCGTCAGCCGCGTTGTTGAATCTTGCAAGTAGCAAGGGCAACTAGTGCAGTTTGCCTTCTGCAATCAAGTGTCAGTTAAGTAATAACCACACCGGTGGTAGGTCTTTTATTGCAAGAGGCCGGGGGTGGGTAAGTGGGTACTACCGCAGTGTCAAATATTCTGCCGCCAAATGGTAGTGCTTAGGCATTACTGTGTTACGGTTTAAAGGGTACTGTAGGCTAGTGAAATTACTGGGCAGAAGAGATTTAAGAACTAATATCTTAGTTTCTTTAACCATAACCATAATATCTCGAGGTTGGCAACCCGTGAGTGGCACCTACTAATGGTGCTGCAACACCACCACCACTTACTATCAGGTGGGCCATATGCTTGTTTGCCAACTTGTGACATTATATATAGATAATTCTATAAATATAAAGAGAAGACAAAATACGATACCTCTGCTACAATAATAACTGGCATAATTATTGTGATAGCTTCCACGTAAGTAGAGCAATAAAATACCAATCTTTTTATACAGCCTTTATATGCCTTGTCTGCGAGACATATTTGCGCGGACTCCGGGCAGCAGGAACTTGGTAACTCTGTTAGAATTCCAATGTAGGAATCCGGACCAGTCGTGCCACAGCAGTGAAACTGAAAAGGAAGGATTAAACATAAGTAGTTCTAATTTATAGCTGCTCTATCCATGCAAAGAATTATAATTCTCTAGTACAGAATAGACTATATACCAGTAATAATAGCATACTTTTTAAATCAACTATATTCAATAGTGTACCTTGGTTAATAGGCTTGGGTAAAAATAATTGATATATCAAAATAATATTTTCTATATAATAAATAGCATCGATATTTTTATTCTCCATAAATTGATAATCTATATTTATTTTATAACATCGAATTCGATATATTTTTGGCGGGAAATGTAAAAGGTCACCAAACATGCTTACCTTATACATACCTTGTACAGGTACAAGGAGAAGTGCTTTGGTTTTGAAAAAAAAGGTCAAAAGACACACGTATACCGAAAATGTAAATATGTGGATAATCTCAAACGATAATAATCGATACAATAAGAAATCGATATTTTTTTCACTTGCCCATCCCTCTTCATATTATGTACATTTGTAAACTACACCACATGGACAGATCGTATTTTTCAATAACCAAATATGTAGATGTAATCGTGTATACTTATAAAGAATTAAAATAAGCAATTTGAACATATTTAAAAATATCTTTACACTGCAAAATAAGGTAACAAATAATTTTTAACGGAGCAATAAAATATAAATAAATAAATAAACGCTGCACACTCAACGGCCCCCATTAGGATAGTAATATCCTGTGTCGGGGGTCCGGAAACATTCACAATGACAAGAACAAATACACCCAGACCGGAAAATATGCTTGCATGGTCAATACAAACATATTATGCTCCGAGCGGGATGCGAACCCCGTGGCGTTTAAGGCAGGTTCGCTACCGCTGCGCCACAACGTCGTCATAATCGTTCGTCGTAATATACAAAACATTTTTAAATACATATTGACAAAACGCTTCTTACAACATCTTCAACGGTATGGAAGTTTCCAGCGAGATTATTTTCGAAGACCGATCCCAGCCAGCTCTCCACCAAGTCGTCAGCACCATCGGCATTTCCTAATATAACCACTAGTAGGTAAATTTTACCTGTAGCCAGAAGGAGCATAGAAATGACGTACTGAAAACAGTTTAATCTAATTAATCAAAACTTTTGTACTTGTATTGTGGTTCTGAATATTAAAATCTATAGTTTACTAAATTCACCAAAACCCACACCTGATTTTTTCACCCCCCACCAAAATATTAGGTCAAAATGTTCAACATGTGTTTTTGTATCTGTGTTTCTGTCTGTAGCATTATAGCTCCTTAAAAGTGGATTTTCAATCGCACTAACTTTGATATTATGCAAAAAATAAGATGGTGTACTCTGGCTTTTGCCACTGAGTTTGCCTTGTGGGAAATAGAACTTTTCTACGTATTCGTTTTTAAAACGTAACTGCGTATGATAAAGAAGCATACATAATTCTAATTTTGGAACGAGTAATCATGCATTCTTATTTGCTTAATTTATGCAATGCTAACTGTGCCCGCGGTTCCTCTCGCGTTATATAATTTTTCGATGATCCCATGAGAACCCAACATTTTTCCGGGATAAAACGTATCATATACGTTAATCCAGGTAATAAGCTATGTGTGTACCAGGATTAACTTTAATTTTTTTCATTAAATTTCATTCAAATGTGTCCAGCAGTTTTTACGTCAAAGAGTAACAAACACCCATCCATCTATCAATCCGTCCAAACTTCCACATTTATAATATCAGTTGGATAATGAAACAATTGTTTAATCTTACCAGTGCTATAAAGCATTTGTTCTGTCGAGCAACGCTGTAACATCCGAAAACTGCTATAAAAAATATAAGAATTCCCAAAACTATACATGTAATTGGGGTTGCTGTAAAGCTTTGAGGAACCACGTCGAAGACTGTAAGCTGTAAAAGCGCGGCCGTACTTATAGCCACCAGTGAGAGTCCAGTTACCTGATAAAAGTAATTAGATTTAGAATGATCTAATGTAAGCATTTTTCTTCTTAGCAATATTCCCTTTATTTACCTAGGCTCCTCTTATACTCTTCTCCTGAATTGACAGTTAACACTAGTTTTTACACACAGCGACTTCCATCTGACCTCCGTAACACTGATTTTCGAAGCAGTAGATCATTGGATAAAAGCAAATTACCTATCATGAGTTAAAGATTGTTATAAGACGTTATGATAGCAACCATTAGCGATGCCGTTGATAAGATGTTATTTTATTATTATTTTTTATTTTAAAAGTAGGGCAGATGATTCTACTCCACCTGACGGTAAGTGTCATTAAAGTCCTAACGCGAAGGTAGCTAACACAGCTGCGGAACGCAACCGCGTTAGCCACCCTCGGCATGCACACCCGCAAGATATCTGTTCACGCCTCATTTGAAGGAGCCCTGATTATAGGAATGAGGGAACACGTGAGCCGGCAATGAGTTCCAGTTTTTAGAAGTACGACAAAGAAAAGAATTGGCAAAATTCTTTGTTCACAAAGGAATTGATGCCACAGTTAGTCCGTGAAATCGGAGACCGGCACGCGTACTTCTTGTATGGAAAAGGGAGGGAGGTATGAGGGAGAATAATTCCTCTGAACACTCACCGCATTATTCTTTATCATTCTAAATATTCTATAAGATTAACATAAAGTTTATGGAACTAATTGCACGAAATTCGATATATATAAATTGGTTAAGAAACGCGGAAACCTTGTTAATAAGATGCAATAATTGACCATTTTCCTTCTAATTGTAATAATTAACTAATTTAATCTAATTTTAATTTTAAGAATAGGCATAAATTATTACTTACAGTAAATACTAAATTCGCGAAGTATAATCCATATTTAATAATACAGCACATTTTTAATATGCGATACAACAACAATTCGGAAGAAATTCCCTTTAGTAGTTTTATTATTATCCTACGTTGAAAACCAACAACTTTCCCATACTATTCATACAATATGATGGCAACAACATAGATAAAATAATTCGTTACAAATGACATCTACATTATAAGACTGGTTTGCCAAGCTAATAACTAATTTAATAAAACTTATTATTCCATGGTTGAATATATTGCAGATAATGTGACATGGAATTAATGTACGTTGAACTTCATGCGAAATATAAAAAATATTTGTGAAGTTTGACAAATGTAATTGATTATATTATTTGAAAAGTAACTGTAGAGTTTCTTGCCGGTTCTTCTCTGCAGAATCTTCCGTCTGAATCTGAATATCAAGTTTTTTGTACGTGGACTCGGCTTATTTTTTTACTTTTTTTTTTTATTTTGATTATTTTTTAAGTAGCAGCAACAAAATATACATCATGTGAAAATTTTGAGTCTCTACCTATTATGGTTAATGAGACACTGCCCTCTGACAGACGAACGGTCAGGCTTACTAATAGGGTTCCGTTGGCACGGAATGCTAAAAAGAACTATTCTAGATAGAACTTAAATTGCAAACTAAATGGACTTAACTACTAAAACTAACATAAAAGCATCATCACTTGGACCTTTCATTATAACAGCGACGATATGACATTTTTACCGTGATCGTTGTTCTGTGATCGAAACTAATTGCATTTCTATCACTATCTCAAAGCCATATAGCGATAAATGATAAGTCGATACACATTTGACTTAACAACTTACGGTAACAAATATTAATAAAAGCTTTCCTGTGATACACCGACTTCAAAAGAGTATCACAGATGAATTGATAATTTCGTAGGCTCTGTCTCTAATTTAAAGTTTTGCATGTTCTGATTAATGACTGAGAGATAAGATGAGATTTTTTTTTAATTAATCAAGATTTTTTTTAATTTAAAAAGGAAACATACACAAAGACAAGGACAACACACACCAAGACCGGAACACATGCCTGTATGGTCAATAAAAACATTTGCTCCGAGCGAGAATCAAACCCACGACCTGTGGCGCTTAAGTCAGGTTCGCTACCACTGTGCTATAACGTCATCAAAATAAGACAATCACATGTCTTTAAACACATAATAAACAATCTCAAAAACGCTGATCTGAAACCGCCGATAAAATAAAATAAAACAATTTTTAAATAAATATATGAAATTTTATTATTTAATATCACAAAAGAAACTTGATTGTCACAGTTGCTAAGGTCAATGGATGGAGCTTCTCACTTCTTCCCTCGGTTGTAACAAGTTAAGAAAACTGCCATTGCTGCCGCCACGTACTGAAACATAAGTTTATATAAACATTATATGTACGTTAGAGTTTGTTTTCAATACCATGTTACAATATAGACGAAAGAGGTTGTAGACTGTGATATAGAGTGAACCTGGCGGCTTTTGATATCCGTCGTATCAGCATAGTGCATTTTTTATTCGAGGGAGGAGGATAACTTTGTGAAGCAGTCCTTATGAGTTGTCCCGATGACGTCCTTAATCATAACTCGGCCTCGCTGGAAGCACCGTAAGGACGGAATCACCGTAACAAAACGGAGCCCGCGAGACCTGTCTCTTTTTCACGGCTGAGTCTCAGTACTTGGCTTCCCCCACCCGGTGACGCTGTCAAGACCAGTAGTGCCAACAGTAATACACATTAAAAAAAAAAAAGCCTACGGTCGAACTGATTGATATAATTATCATGGCAGACACAATCATCAACCCAGATTCTAATCTAGTTGATTCTGCGACATGTATACAGTTAGAATCATAATTCGAGTAAGACAACCTAGATACATCGATCATCGGTCAAAGTGTAGTAACTACAAGATTGGGTTGAAAGCCCATCCATCATTTCATGCCGAAAACGCAAAATTTCATGCAGCTGTATCTATTTAAAAGCCAAGACGGAGGAGTGATATTTATTAAAAAAAATTTAATATATTTAGGAATCCAAAATTGCTTAGACAAATCGACGACCAATCAAACAGTTCCGTCTTCTGGTTAAATATTAAATTTATTGCTATGCGGTTAATAAAGGCGTGCCCTTAATGTTTGAAGGTATGTTATTAAAATTTTAAGTACATTAATAAAATGTCCTAAGTATTAAACTTACCTCACCAATGCTAACCCAAATAAGTACATTAATAAATATCGTCAGAACATTCTCAAGCAGATTTACAAAAATTGTAACACATCCGGTTTGATAAGCATCCTGGACATCGCAGGTCATTTCCGTTTTGATGTCATCCGCAGTTATTGCAGACATGTCTATATTTTCCAATGAGATGTTTGTGCTTTGAATATTTTGGAGATTGGACAAAATACCGGGACAACAGCTGACGGGTATAGAAGAGTTCAAATACGACTCCGGTCCAGTGGTACCGCAGCACTCCAACTGCAAAAACCATTTTTTTACAGAAAAAGCCCATATAGTCAATTAAAGCTAGTAGGTATAGCATAGCTATAAATTACTCGTGGACTTAAAGTAACTAGTATGTCTGTATGTCGATTTGGTTTGACAAAATTGACAAGCGGCAATTTCACCGATACTTTCTTTGACAGCTTTGGTTGTATACGCTACGCTAGCCATCGTTTAAATTTCCAAATTATTGTTAGGTTTTTAAGTTTCATTTATGTTTGTCACATAAATCTTAAGCCGTACCGTGTCGTCAATAAATGCAGGTCCTTACACATCATAAATTTGACTTTAAAATAAATTTTGTTTAATAATATTTTCACTATTACTTCACACAATTTCATATTTTTTCTGATGAAACTCCCAATGGCGAACGACCACGTGATTATTGCACTTCACTCTGACTAAGACCTTTTCTGACCAAGTCAGAAACAACCTGGTCGAAAGAACTGTTAGCTAGTGTGTGTATTGCAAGGGTTTGTTTTTGGATCGTAGTCCCTTAACGCGCCTTACGGATAGTGCGATTTAGTAGAAATCCGTTTGCTGTGTGTGTGTGCGTATGTGTATGAAGCCTACTGCAAGCAAGCGAGTAGGCAGCCGGGTATGCAACTCTCACTTTCTCGCTCTGTCGTATATAAACGAAAGAAACTTCGTTCCTGACGGTGGTCCACCGACTGCACATTTCTTTTTTGTAAATATACCAATACCAATATTATAAGGCAGAACTCTGGAACTAGAGGTAGGATTTGAAAAACTCTTTACATTACATTTGCATAGGTTATAATAACTTTTAATCAAAAAGGCTTTGAAGCGCATTCCGATCGTCAACTTCACTCTATTGTAGAAAAGTATTTATTAACTTACTGCTGATTCTAACACATTGATAGAGTAGTTATCATCTCCTTCGTCGAAAATTTGTGTTATCTGTGAGGAAGCCGTTTCCGTCATTAGTGGTTTGTATTTTTGTGTATACACCGCCAAGACGACAGTCAAGCTGGCCAGCACCACCATGATCACGGTATACTAAAAAAAACTATCACGTAAGAGGGTAAAGTAATTTTATAATTTCCTAGGACGTTAAAACAATTCGTAGCTCGTTGAATTTTTAAACGATTTGTAGATATATTAGGAGAAGACAATTTTGTGGCTATGTGGGTAGCGAGTCTGACTTTACCCTGAACGGTTGCGGGTTCAATTCTCTATTATTGATCTAGAAAGCTGTTTTTTTGCCACGCGTATTTATGAAGACAGGATTTTTAGAAATTCAACCCTTAAGGTGTGAAAAAGGGGATGAATATCTGAATGGGATGTCCGTTATTTTTGAAACTAGAACCATGAAACTTTTTTTGGTGCACAACTAAAGAAAAAGAAACACATATTTTTCTAAAATTTAGAATTTTACATATTACATTTAATTTTATATAATTTATGTTGGAAATTTACTTTACCCTCATTCGGGGATAATCGAGTAAAAAAATGTGAAGATCAACCTACTGTTATTAGCATACATGAGTTCTTCGTGATAGCGCCGCAGCATCCAAAGAAGAAGATGGCGGTGAGGACGCAGCCCAGCACTATTATAATTATAGGCAAAAGCTCTACATTAGTCTCGCTAAATGCTGTAATTTCTTTCAGTTTTACGAAAGCAACTACACCAACCGCTACGATAGCCAGCCCAAATACCTGAAAATAATTGAATTATTGCTAGTCAAGTTTTTTAATTTTCTCACTTAGTCATTGTCAAAATTAAAAGGTACTTCTAGCAGTCTCAAAAACTTCAAATTTTGAATTTAGTTAGCATCTAGCATAAAAGGTAAATCAAAAAGAATGCTAAATCACAAAAAGATATAGTATCCTACTAAAAAAATAAAATGTAAAAACCTAAGTCTCGCATAACACAGTTCTTCTACTACAAAAAGTGAGAGTGAGATCTCATGTAAACTAGGAATTGTACGGCAACATATTCTACTCAATAAGATACTTTAGTGTAGAAGCTTTGTGGGACTTGGTTTTTACATTTTATGTTTTTTGATGGGAAATCCCATGAATACTTATGAATTCTTAACGATATTAAAAAAAAACTTACGGACAAAATCAGATTAACAATGAACAAAACATATTTAACAATACAGGCTCCAAAACTTAGACACATTTTTCTGGGAAAAATTCACGTTTAAAATTTCGATTAATTATGAAATATTACTATAGCGATCCACACGTGACTTTCTATGTAAAAGTTGGTTGTAAAATGAGTGTTTACAATAGATCTAATCGCGTTGTCACTTTACAGTTTAGTTATAAATGACGTTCTGATATTTCAAGTATTGAATTCGAGTACATATACTTGAAATTGATTATTAAAACACTACCCATGTTATATATATTGCACAGTTATATTATAAAAAAAACGTTGAGGAAATGATCGTTTGTGATTTAAGGAAATGGTGCATATACTTATCTATCTAATAATTTATATATTATTTTTAGATGCATATACTTATCTATCTAATAATTTATATATTATTTTTAGATTTTGCTTTACTGCACGGAGCCCTAATTCTAAATTTTCTTTTTTTTTAAATGAAAGTAGCCTAAGATACAGCCTGGTTATAGACAGACAGACAGACGGACGGACAGCGGAGTGTTAGTAATATATTATAACATAGATATTTTTCATGGATTTTCTTTTGTTAACAAAACGAACCATATCCTTTTATGATGGAAGAAGAAATATTTTCATGCTTATCATTTTATAAGGGTAATTTCCCATTCCATGAATTATCTACTGTCAGTAAAATAGATGTTATCTTTGAGCAAAATTTCCCGCATTAGTCATCTCTAATAGATACGAGTACAAGTAATTAGTGTTATATCCATGGAAACGTGTGGCGAAGTCTCGACGGTTGCGGGTTCGATTCCCGCTCGGGCAGATGTTTGTTAAAATTTCTGTCTCGGTCTGGGCGTTTGTCCGTGTGGGTCTCCCCACCGTGCCTCGGAGAGCACGTTAAGCTGTCGGTCTCGGTTATTATCAATAACAT
Source organism: Hestina assimilis (assembly GCA_023373885.1). NCBI lineage: Eukaryota > Metazoa > Arthropoda > Insecta > Lepidoptera > Nymphalidae > Hestina > Hestina assimilis. Next base: position 13,520,462 of record CM041755.1, on the reverse strand, counting down.
CTAATAATAATCGTTAACTCTCGATAAGTAAATTGCTCTTATCCAATGAGTTACTGGTTCGCCCTCAGGGTTGCGGAGGTCAGATGGCAATCGCTCTGTGTAAAAACTAGTAACCTGTCAAATCCGGATAAGAGTAATAAGCAGACCCTGGGTACATAAAAATATCGGGAATAATGCTAGGATGAAGAATCCATGGGAATGGGAATCATGGGAATTTTTCTCTACCAATATTGCTGGTGGGTCTGGTACAGGATAGAAGGGAGGGAGTAGTGGAGACTACATAGATTTTAAATATGTTTAATTGCCATATGGGGCTTTCTTTTACTTAGCACCGACTTCTATGGTAGAAAGTATTTATTATTTTCTTTTCAATTTTGAAGTCAGTGTGTTTTTTTCTTCTAAAAATTATTTTATTTAATTTTTTTAGTTACGAATGATAGTACTTAATGATTAATGGAAATTTAAAACTTATATGCTTTTCTCGTGGATGCCTTTGTCAGATTTGGACTTGGACTTGGATCTTGAATAACACTTGAGGGTATAGTGCTCATTGAGACCATTCTAAAGAGTACAAGCACGATGTGGTTATCTTATTGCGTTCAGTAGGTCCTATGGCCAACTTATGTCACTATCATCAGACCTTGAATATCACCTAGAGGTATAGTACTCATCAAGACCATTCCAAAGAGTCCAAACACGTTATCTTTTTGCGTTCAATATTTCATATGACTACCTTCCGACGATGTCATCAGAAAAGCTCAATGGCACCTTATTATTGCATTGTCATGCAAGTTACACAAGTGTTTCAAATTTCAACTCAATTGAACGCCGGGAAGAGGGTCAAATAAGGCTTGCAAGATTTGTTAATAAAATCTTTTAACTTTTATTAATATAGTTCAAAAAATAATTCCGTATTAGGCCTTATTGTTTCGAAATACCTAATGATGAAGTCAACGCTATGGCTAGTAAAAAAAGAACAGGCGCTTACTTATCATGAATTTGTGAAAAGGCTAAAATACTTACTGACAGCGTGATCTAAGAAAAAGGTAAGAGTAGCTAATAACACGCAAAAAACATTTTTATCATTTTTAAAAATATCTGACGGTCTGTTTGTTCGTGCGCACATTTTGTTGCTAAACTAAAAAGTTCAAATTAAAAAGTCAGCAATGATAAAACATTTTTTTTTTATATTACTAAGTTGCAAGTGAGCATACGGCCCACTTGACGGTTAGCGGATACCGTAGCTAATGAGCGCTTGCAACACCATTAGTAGGTGCCACTCACGCGTTGCCAACCTCGAGATATTGGTTCTTAAATCTCCTTTGCCAAGTAATTTCACTAGCCTACAGTGCCTTTCAAACTGTAACACAGTAATGCCAAAGACACTACTGCTTTGCGGTAGAATATTTGTCACTGGGTGGTGGTGCTACCTAGCTATCCTTTTGCAGCAAAGGACCTACCACCAGTGTGACTGTTTGCACTTTGTAAATATACAACTACATTAACGAGGGCTAGTAATTTATAAAAGACATATGTCCTAGGTAGATGTCTATAGGGTGACGACAATATAAATGACGACTACAAAATATTAATAACCATTTTTATTATTATATTATGTAAATAAATTACAGGCTTAAATTATTACAGAACCAGCCATAGCTCACCACTACACATTCATTCTTATCGTATCTTTTGAACAAATAATCCAATCACCAATGCGTGGTCTAGAGACATAAATTATAGACTTCTTATTATTTTATCATAAACTTTTTATTATTCTTCTTACACATTCGTAGGCCGAACAGAAGAGAAGTCTAGTTCTTTAACTTTAGAAAGTTGCTCTTGACTTTCTGACAGATCTTGAAAAGCATATACTAAACATGGCTGCGACAAACTGAAATTAAGACAATATTGATATATTAGTTACTTAACACTTTAATCCAGGTCAGTAGCCAGGTCTAAGTTTCAGGGATGCCTTATTGACCGTCGACTGACGGACATGACACTCCGCGTGCTACTTCCGCGACTATAATTTGGCAATTTTCCAAAATTTTATGTATATTATGTACATTTGGAAGTTTAAAAGTGCTTGAAAGTTTATGTATTCATCAAAATATACTTACGATCGGATAAAGATATTAATAATTACCTCAAAAGCAGCTACAACTATTGCGATAGCGGCGACTGATAGCCCAAATGAATAAAACACGTTATCAACAACTATGTTACAGCCATCGTGAGCGTTAGTTAAAGTGCAAGGGGGTGTGAAGCAGCATGAATCTGGTAGAGGTACGTTGACGTAAGACCCTGGTCCCATGGGGCCGCAGCACTCGAACTGCAATTAAAAAAAAAAAAACCTTGCATTTACCAGGCTATGTCTCTGTAATCTAAAATAGATTTGGGACAGTTCATGACAGACCACATTTTGCACAGAAAAATTGCCTTTCGCCCAGGGATAGTGCTGAAATTGTTATTAAGTGTAATTTATCACTACTGTCATCAAAAATGCTGGATATAATGAGACATGACATTGACTAAGCTGATATTGATATCCATGTAATATGTCAATATCAATAAGCTTCCAATGTTTGGACTGTAACCGGTATAGTTTGAAAGTGTCGAGCTTAACCTCCAAAATTTTATAACAGTACCAAACAGTTAATAGCTCAATACATTTTATTTATATGAAACTAATAATACTTACAGATCTTTCAATCCTCTGGAAGTCTGTGGGATTCCGTATGAATGCCTGAAGCAGCCAGCGAGGAATATTTTCAAGGAAATCATCTTTCTCCACAAATATTAGAATGGAAAGAGTTATCTTTAAGACCATAAGTATCAGCATAACTATAGCATACTATAAAAAAACACAAGAAATTATAAATAAATTTGTCCTAGTTACGTAAAGCATGAAAAAGGACAAGTAAGTTAACAAAGGGACTAGTCACAAAATGTCTTTATTTATTTGAATTATCTATAAATTATACATATATATTGTAATTAAGTTAGTAATGATACACCTTGTGAGATTTCCGCTCTCTCGCGCGCCCTCTACCGATTGTGTCACGGCGAGTGTTAAGCCTTACAATCTGGGTTTCTTCAAACGAGGCTAGAAGAGGCATCTTGGAGAATAGGCAGGGCGAGGAAGCCTTTGCATTTGGACGCTAGTTCAGTTGACCATAATGTGGAAATGATTCTATCATTTGCCCACAAGGATGAATAAAAAACATATAACTCACCGTCAAAAGCATGCAATTGTTCTCTCTAATGGCCCCGCAACATCCTAAGAAAGCCACGAGGAACACTAGGCAGCCGGAAATAATTGCTATGATAGGAGCCCAGTCGAACAACTCCACGTTTTCAAATATATCTGATACATCAACCATACGAAGTGCACTCAGAACACCCAAAACTATCAAAGCTATCCCAGCCAACTGTAAAAAAATAAAGGATTCCATTGATAATTGAACTCTGGTAGTAGTAGATGTAGGTCTTTTTCTTCTTCCAGTAAAATATTCAGGCTGAAAATTTCAACGGTACAATGATAGACCGTCTTTTGCCACTTGTATTAATCAAACTAATTTATTAATTCCTACTATTTATTCCTACTATTTACTAATTAGAGACTATAGACTCTATTTCGGGGAGTGTGCTGATGAGCTCCATAAACTTATACCGCCATCGCCGTTCTTCTACCAGGATACCAGTCGCACTGCGGGGTACCACCCATATCTCGTCGATATACCTAATATTCAAACTGCGGTTTCATTCGTCATTCATAATTCGCACAGTCAGTGAGTGGCATGCTCTTCCGGCGTCTGTATTTCCGAACGCATACAACCTGAACCTCTTCAAGGTGCGAGTAAATTGTCTTCTCACGAGTAAGGTCGCTCCACCCCATCTATGCCTACGCGCTCGATGGAGGCCAAGAGAATTAAAGAGATTAAAAAAAAATCCACTTGTATGAATCAAAAAAGTCAAAATGCAACGTCGTTATTATTTTAGAAATGTTTCCGTACGCTGTTTTTTTTTCGACCCTCAGTTACATGTTTAGATTGCTACCCTTAATTTTTAACTATTTTATTATTGCACTACAAAATCCCGTAGCGGTTTATAGAATACACCTATTTACCAATTTTCGTACAGATAAAGCCCATCGGCTCTGTATCGGATTCTGAGTAAAATGACTGTGAAATACGGATGGAGAGACGGACGTGACGAAACTATAAGGATTCTATTTATGCCATTTGGCTACGTAACCCTAATTACATTTATAATGGGTTTTGGTCTATAGCAATAAGTTCGGAAATTATCAATTAAATCAATAAAATAGTTACACTAAGGCTATGTTTTAGTGGATAGTATAATAAAAACAACTTTTATCTAATCAGATGCGTCACCTATTATATATGTACTGTATTTGTAACCTAGAATTACTAATACATAACGTATTGGTAACATTTTGTGAGTCATGTCTTTCTAAACACAATTACACTTGTGTTTTAAGTATTTGCTTTTTTACTTTACTAATTACAATATTTCTACACAAATGATTGTAAATTTGAAAGTTTTTATAGATTAGCCGACAAATAAAACCGTTTGCCGCAGTTATTGTATAACAAGGGGTAAAAGTAACATGCTCAGCAAAATACTTTCTTTTTTTATTTCATAACGGTTGACGTTGACGGAGCAAGCATACGGTCCGCCTGATTGTAAGCACCGTAACCTACGAACACTTGCGATACTATATAAGTATCACATACGCGCTGCCAACCTAAGGGATGAGAAGGTAACATAGAAGGTGGGAGATTGGGCCTCCGGCGCTCTCATTCATAGCAGGAAACGCCACAGTTCCTACTGATACGCTGATTTTTTATGAGACGTTCGGACCGGGGAAGTACGGGTAGTACTAGTAGTAGTACGGGCCCATTTGGGCTGTGAGGAACATCGCTCTACCAATACAAAATATTTTTTTTAAATATATTTTTGTAAGAACCAACAACATTATATTTCTGGCGTTATTATCAGATAACACGATATTAAGTCTGTCCTGTTGTTATATTTGTAAGAAATTAATTTGTAAAAAATAAAAATTCAATTCAAGAAATTAGTTTTTCTTAGCTTTCAATCAATTTTAGTTGAAATATCGGTTCTTTAAAAAGCTTCTGGTTAAGAATTTGGTGTACCTACTTCAAGTCTCCAAGAGACAGCGTCACAGCGTCACGTTGGCATTTCTCAAATTTAAATATAAACACCTTTCGGTTTGACGCCTATTGATAATACGATTTTGATTATTCTGTTTTTGTTACTAAATTTATCAAATAATAAGTATATACTGAATATCACTATATTCAAGCGGAAGTGTCTCACAAACATTTAAACAGTTGTCCTATAAATAAATACAGGACAATGATAATATATTAGAATTTCTGAAAGGAACTTAACAATAAAAATAATATTTTATATTAACTTACCACGAAAAATAAGTTTGAAAGGAAAATAATGTATTTTCCTAAAAATCCAAAACAACCCAACCGACCCATTTTATATATGTAAATTATTTAAAAAAACAAGCAATTTAATTCTCAAACACTCTAATTAAATACGTAATTAAACACTACAATTAAGTATCCTCCTTACGTACTTTATACAAAGTGTAAGAAATATTATAACAATCCTATGTGTTATCAGAAATGATAACAATTTTGATAATTATTTTTTTGTAATACATTTTTGTTAATTATCAGTAATCTTCGTGACTAAGAGATTTAATGGTAAAGCTGACTCATGGGATAGGGCTGATAAAGGCTGAATGTTTTTTTTATAGCACAAATGTGGCAAACAAGCGTACGGCCTTCTTGATGATAAGCGCAGTCTTACAGGCGTGTGGTGTCCCCTCCTTGTACAGAGCAGGGAAATAAAAGAAGATTTTAGTAGGAGCAGGAGTTTGGGCTTCCAAGGCCCAATTCATCCCAATGTAGGAATATTTCTTCGGTCAAAACGACACATTCAGGCTGATAGCACATTTTTGCTAAATCAAAACTACCTACTATTTCCTCCTCTATCACATTTCATTTTTCAAAATTTATAGACACAACTCACAAGGCTGTTAATGTGGCATTGCTGTTCAAGGCATACCTTTTTACAGACATAGGGCTAGGCCCAAATTTTTTGCTATTAAAAAACTAAACTAAAATTATAATATATATTTTTCTTTTCTACTGAAGAAGTTGATATTATGTTATTTGATATTATATTGTATATAATGTAATAGCTGAAGCTTGTAGTGGGCTCGACCGGGGAAGTACTACCCTCACACAGAAAATCGGCTTACAGTAATCAATACTGTAGCGATTCGTGTGAGAGCGCCGAAGGCTCAATTCGTCTGGTGCCTTCCTTTTCTCTCTTCTCTTCCCTCCAATCGGTTGGCAACGCGGATGGGATACTTCAAGTATCGCGCGCGTTCACAGGTTGTGGTGACAGCTTACCATCAAACGGACCGTAAGCTTTTTTGACGACCATCATGATATAAAAACACGTAACAAAATCAGTGATAGTTGAAAATTCAATCAATATTACCAAACACCTTTAAAAAAATTACAGGCTTTTATCAGTAAAAACGCAGTTGGTATAATCAGTCGCGATCGAATAGCGGGTGGCAATGTCCTACTTTTCTATAATTGTGCGGATACGTCTTTTTTTCTACGTTGAAAAGATCGCTTTTAGTCCCTGGTACGAGGGATAAACATACGGTTGTTAGGTTTCTTGCCGGGTCCAGGCCATGCCCGGGAGAAAAGGTTATCGGGAACTCTTCTCCCTGTGTGCCTCCCCTCTTGTAACCGTATAAAAGGGAACTTTTCATCGAAGAAAAAAACCTTATCTAGGAAAAAAACAATAATTTCATTGAAATTTTTGATCGCACATCTCAACACGATCTTGTAATTTAAAAAAATAAATTAAATATTTTTTTCGAAAATAAAACAAGTAGCTATAGTTTTAATATTTTTTATTAGAAACATCGATGATCGATACCTATATTTCTATTATATGTTTATAGTCGAATATATGTTATTCAGGAACCAGTATAATTATTTTTTTAAGTTTAGTATGCCCCCACAAAAACTCTTATATCTAGTCACACAATTTTTAATTTAAATTCTTAAATGGCTAGGTATATATTTCACGCAACCTTAATTGACTGAGATGAAGTTAGTCACGAGTAACTGCGTACTGCAGGTTTTGGAAGTAAATGACGAGATGAGGAAACATGCACAAATATTTCCGAAAGTCAACTTCAGACCGGTCAAGTAAGACTGTGCGGCTGACTTTTATCAGGTCTCGAAATTGTTTCTTTATCCTTTTTTCACTTGATCCATATTAAAAAATCTTTCGTCCTATTTCGGTGAATTATATATAAAGTTAGGTAACAAAACTTATCTCTAGTATTGGCGTTTACAGTAATATTGCTATATCACCTCAGAATATGTATAGAAAATATTTACAAGTAAGTTATTTAATAACGCGTACGTCGGCTCTTGTTACGGGCGTGGTTAGCGAGACACAGTCCGAAAACAACAGCAATCAACTGAAACGAAACAAAAATAATAATTACAAACCTATTAATAAAATGCTCGGAACGCCAACAAGGAAACTACTGGTTACACAATGTACAATGTACATTAATACTTCCTTAGGATAATTTTTAATATATATCTAGTTATCTTTCGTAAATTAGCATTTGTCGAGACCTCGACTGCGTGAACTTAAAAATTATTTTCAGAGACAATTTAAAAATATGAGAGTTATATTTTCATTTTGTCTAAAACTTATTTTTCTTTCTCTAGGGAACAATATTTTTTTCAAGATGAATGGTTTTCTTTTGTGACAGTTTTCATAAGAATCAGTTGAGTATGTATGCGCGAAAGCGTAACATACTCACAAATAACAACTCACATTTTAGACAATTTTTATATGAATTTACTTTAAGCGGCAATTGAACTCACCTTAAAGTTAAACTCCCTTCCAGTTACAACAGAGCAATAATCATAATTTCATATTTTTAGGAACACCATTTTTAATATAAGAAGAGATACCTCAATAGCAGCAACGACGATAGCAACAGCGCCGATGGACAAGCCGAAGGTCTGGAAGAAGTCCACTATGACAGTGTTGCAGCCGCTGTACGCGTTGACGATGGTGCAGGGCGTGCTGGCGCAGCAGGACTCCGGCAGCATGAGCTCGAGGTAGGAGGCAGGTCCCGTGGGGCCGCAGCACTTGAACTGTGAAATATTACAGCAAGTGAATATTTTACAAATTTCCTTCTAAACCATTTCACACCCCTCCAGATAGGAGAGCAATATTCTAACTGACGATGAACTCACGAATATATTTTTGGTTCCAACTCAGACCCGTAAATGAAGTGGGCTCAACCAACTAACACAAGATATATAGTATTTTACGTGTGGTGTTTGCTATATATAGATTCACAGAACCTTCTTCCTAGCATTATTCCCGGTATTTTATCCGGATTTGACAAGTTACTAACATCTGCCCGCGCGGGAATCGAACCCGTAACCATAGAGGTTAAAGGCAGACTCGCTACCCACAACGCAACAGCGCTGTCCAGACATACTCTCACAGACACTTAAAATCTCACTCAGTCTGCGTCGTGTCTCGTCACACAAAAAACTAATTTTGCATTTTGTTTCTTTTATACACAACGATTTGCATCACTTTGTCGCATTTGTCTTCCACCATATCCTATCGAAACGCCATGTTTGGAGTTGCGTCGATCGAATTGTAAAGCCATGATTTTTTTTTTTATGTTAGAAGTTGGCAAACAAGCATACGGCCCACCTGATGGTAAGTGGCTGCCGCAACCTATAGCACCATTAGTAGGTGCCACTCACGCGTTGCCAACCTCGAGATATTAGTTCTTAAATCTCGTTCGCCCAGTAATTTCACTAGCGTACAATGCCCTTCAAACCGGAACACAGTAGTGCCTAAACACTACTATTTGGCTGCAGAATATTGGACACTGCGGTGGTACCTACCTAGCCGGCCTCTTGCAACAAAAGACCTACCACCAGTGTGACTGATTGCACTGGTGAAATAATCTCTGTTGTGACAGAGGTTATCCCAACAGCCGGCGATGGGGTCGTCACATCCCGACGCCTTTCCCAGAGAGCCATGCCTCTCAAAGTACAAATGGTCCGGCTCCACCGGGGAAGTACTTCTCATCTTATAGAGTATCGGTGTGAAGTAACAGATTATTGTTGCGTTTCCTGCGATGTGATCGCCGAAGGCCCAGTCTCCTCCCTACCACTTAGCTTGGCAACGCGCATGTTATACTTCAACATATATACTTCAAGTATCGCACGCGTTTATAGGTTGCGGTGACATCTTACCATGAGGCGGAGCGAATGCTTGGTTGCCAACCATCATACATAAAATACAAGCCCATGAACCTGCCGGCGACCGCTTGTGAACAATTACATGCATGCTTACGTGACTTTAATATCTAATCTCGTGCTTGATCTAAAAAAAGATAGCGAGTGTTTTTGTGACATATAAAAGTAAAATCGTTTCGTATTTAAAGACTTATTATTTTGATTTATTGCCCAATAAATGTCTAACAATCAATATATTAAACAATATTAGAATTAGACAAGCTAACTCAAGCAAAAGCAAATATAGAGAAATATATTATTTATTCCCTATAATTTAACTAAGTTGATATATTTATTAAGTTACTCTTGTTTTGTAATAAATATATGTTTCTATCTGGTCCCTATGCGTCTCACCACCGTGCCTCGGAGACCACGTTGAACAGTCGGTCCCTGTTGCTATCATTACTGATAAATAATATTTAATTCTCGAAATGTAATTTGCTCTTATCCAATGAGTTACTGGTTCGCCCTTAGGGTTGCGGAAGTCAGATGGCAATCGCTCTGTGTAGAACTAGTAACCCGTCAAATCAGTATATAGAGTAAGTAGACCCTGGGTAAACACCTGGTATAATACTAAGAAGACGAAAAAGCACTAAAGAGCGTTGCTGTTGTCAACATAAATCCAAAAGTAAGGCGTCCTAAGCACGTCCTCCAAGACCCTGACGATAGGATTACATTAGAAAATGCCCTTACACAGCACAGACACGCACACAACACCGTCCTCGCCGGCGAGGACGAGGTCCTTTGTTTCGCACGTCGCGTCGCGCTCACACCGTCGGGTGAGTATATCGTATAGAATGCGCTCGGAGCGCTGCCTCCATCTCCGATGACGTCCTTAGCCGTGGTTCGGCTTCGCAGGAGGCACCCTAAGGACGGAATCAAATTTGAGCCTCCGTGAGGGCTGTCCCTTTATCACGGCTGAGTCTCAGTACTCGGCCCCCGCCCGGTGACGCTGTCAAGGCCAGTAGGGCCAACAGTAATACACATTCCGGAAAAAAAAAAAAAAAAAAAAAAAAAAAAATCATTCTTACCGATCTCTCGAGATTCTGGAACTGGACACGATCCCTGGCGAACGCTTCACTCAGCCAGCGCGGGATGTTCGTCAGGAGCTCGTCTTGTTTCACAAATATCAACGTGGCGAGAGTTATTTTCAAGATCATAAGAACTATCATAAACAAAGAGTACTGAAAGAGAAATATGAAGTATTATTCAATATGCATGAAAAAGTTGTTTAACAACATTAAAAGCGTTTTTTAGAGTTCGTGCTATCGAACTAAGTTCTTACTATAGTAACATTATTTTTGGCATGAATAGTCAGGCTCGACCGGTGATGTACTTTCTGGACACAGAAGGTTTTATAGAAGTATTCGTATGTTCCTTTTTGTTCGACAAATATGAGCGTAGGATTCCGGGAGTAACCCCTCGAATCTCAAAATTAATATGCATGAATGAGTTTGTTGGGGCACTTCCTCACTACTACTGACCCATCCCCAGTGACGCTGTCAAGGTCAGTAGGACCAATAGCAATACACATTAAAAAAATTGATCCACTGATCGATCTAAAGAACTTCAATCATGTGTTGACTTGTGAGGCTTACTCCTCTTATGCTTATACGGGGTCATCTCATCAAAGGGCCTTGTCATTAAGTAGGCCGTATTCTTCTTTGCCATTAAATAGATAAAATATGACTTACAGTGATAAGCATGCAGTTGCTCTCCCTGATGGCTCCACAGCATCCGAAGAATGCGACGACGAAGATGATGCTTCCCACTACCATAGCACCAATTGGTGTCATTTGAAATATTTGCGAGTCTTCAAATACATCTAATATTTCAGTGACCTGCAGTTCCATTGCAACTCCCAAACCTATCAGCGCTATACCAGCTAGCTGAAATTTTTTAAAATTACATTTTAATGGAGTTCTATATTCAAAATTAGCAAAAATATTGCCATTCTAAAATAGGACGATGAAAAGACCAGCAAACTGTTTAACAGACACAATTATTTATAATTATTCATATATATATATATATACTATTTGAATTCCAATTATTTTCTCGTCTCTTTTCTTTCATAAAGAGACTTACGTTATATTTTGTTTAAACGCTAAATTTTGTTATTTTTATATTTATTTAACTTAAATAGTAACTATGATCTACAGTCAAACCAATTATCTGATTTTGTGAGACTATAATGTAAAAAACAAATTGTAAACAATTATATTATCTAATAAATAAATAAATAAAGTTTTTCTGTCTGAACAACAACTTGTAAAAAGCTTACTTCTGTGGATCTGTGCCAGTAAATCCAATTTTAAATCCAAAAAAACAAAAAGGTGAATTTAAGATAAGGCCAGATAAAGCATATCATAATTGGAACCCTAAAAAATCTTTAATTATTATCTTGCCTTCAGTATGAATTGGCAGCCCCTAGCCAAAACGTCATCAAAAGTTCTATTTCATGTAAATAAATCGTGCATGTATCTCTAAGTTTTAAGAAAATACATTTTATGCTTAGCTGGGAAAGATAATATCGTAAAGAAACGCATATCTTAGGAATAATCTCGTTAAGGTTTGTAATCTTTCTCTTTAATACGGGAACGCCTTTGGACAGACGCTGGCCATCAATAACTATTACTTTAGTGTACTCGTAAGTTGAGATGGCACAGTGGACTTTAAACGAGGTCATGAGTTCAAATCCGGGCAAGCACCTCTGAATTTTCAAAAACATCGTGAGGAAACCTGTATGTCTTGGTGGAAATTATGAGATATGTATATCCGCCAATCCGCAGTGGAGCAGCGTGGTGGATTTCAACTCATAATTCTAAATCTTTCTCCTTGACAGGAGAGGAGAGGAGGCCTTAGCGTTACTATTCGTAATTACATTTAGTATCTACAATACGTGTAATTACAAATAGTAACTACAATATAGGCTTTGATATTATTGATGTATAGCTATAATTTCCTTATTACTCATTGTTCTAATAAATAGTGATATCAAATAGCTCCGTCTCTTATCTGTTATATCTCGAAAGTAAATACTAGAAATAGTCTTAGGAAGAAGATGAAGGTAGTTATAAATTGGCATTTGTTAAAAATATATATATTTTACTAGGATCTGCCCGCGACTTCATCCGTGGCCTTAAAATTGGCTCCAAAGATTAATGAATCATTTGTAACTAAATAATGTTCCATAAGACACATTTATTCCGAATTTCAATTGAATACCATGTTTTTTGACAGCTCCACGGAAACCGATTTTTTCCAGCATAAAAGTATTCAATGTGTTTATCCAGATAATTAGCTATCTGCATGCCAAATTTCATCCAAATCTGTTAGGTTGTTTATGCGTGATTGAGTAACAAACATACAAACATAATTGCAAGTGGATACGCCCTGCAGTACATTTTTTTGATAATCCCACGAGAACCTACAATTTTTCCGAACTAAGAAGAACCCTATGTGTTAATCCAGATAATAATCTGTGTGCTAAATGTTATCCCAATCCGTTTAGCCGTTTATGCGTGATCGAGTAACAAACATATAAACATTATTGCAGTATATTTTTTGATAATCCCACGGGAACCATACATTTTACCGGCATAAAAAGTGCCTATATTCCAGATTATAATCTATCTTTGTGCCAAATTTCACCCAGATCTGTTCAGTAGTTTATTAAAAAACAAAACTTTCACATTCATAGCATTAGTGGGATTAAGCTTTTAACAAATGTATATAAAATTAATCATTTTACAGATAAGGTTGTGTTTACATTTAGGTATAGTTTATTGCGTTCTCGCATATAATATTTATCTTTAATTTCCTAACTAACAGACATAACTACAAAATTGTTATCGTATGCTGATAAATTAACGGGAATTAAAAATAACAAAACACTTCAGGATTAAAAGAAAACTTTTAAACATTATCAAAATTAAAATCAAATATTTTTATTTAACATAAAAAGCATTACACTTATTTGTTGAAAGTCAGATTCTACTACCGGCTCCAACATTAAACCTCTACCTGAGAAGAGCCGGCGAAAAATGTAAAGTTATGTTCACAGAAAAGCCTGGGGAGACGATCTCATTCTCAAGGTGTAGTATCTACAAGGTGTTCACTAATTTTATGATAGCCTTCACTTAGTCTAGACTTACTACTGAGATCTACTTGATCTTATTCACGCTACTTATAATCATGGGCGTAGCGAGGTAGCTAACTATTGGTGAGGTGGTGATTTTGCCACAAATAGGCCCTAAATTAAGATTTTGCTCTCCCCTGGCCTAAGTCCTGGCTGTGCCCATGCTTATATTATGAATAACCTAGATTGGATCTGACCATTTAAATACCTGTCTCTTTGCCACAATTAAGATATAATTATGTAAAGATACCAAAGAAACAGACATACATGCAAACCGGGCGTGGGAAATCCTAACTAATACTATACGAGATACGTAAGTGAGTTTGTTAGTTTGTGACGCTTTTACGCCTAAACTACTCCACGCGTCACTGCAAAGGACCATGGACACGGTTATTGACTACATCTTGTCGCAAAAACAAATCATCAAACTATAATCTTTCTTTTTATATTCATAATAAGTAAATATCTATGTGTATTAAAATCGGGACTAATATCACAATTGGGAAGCAATTTATAAAAGATTCACCCCGACTCGTTTCCTCCACAGTACAGCAGGGCTGGTTCATATTCGCCTTACACCATTTAACATTGTATTTCGCTCAAACCATTCGTTGTGGACATGATTTGTACATTAGTAACGAATTTTAAATATAGTTGAATTGTAAATTTATTGTAATATTGGTCGTAAACAAAAAAAATGGAACTTCCTCCTTTTTAAATATTGAAAACCATAACAAGGCATAATAGTCATAAGTATTTTCCAACAATGACGCCATATTGAATATTAAATATAAGATTATTCAAATCCGCTGGTTAAATTAAAATCTATACAAATAAATAATGTGTCTGTGTGTCATTCGAAATAATATTTCTATAAACGCATATGCAAGTATAAATAAATAAATAAACGTCGGGGGTCCGGAAACACATACAAAGACAAGAATAAATACACCTAGACCGGAAAATATGGTTGCATGGACAATACAAACATATTATCTGGGAATGGAACCCGCGACCTGTGGCATTTAAAAGGTTCGCTGCCGGTGCGTCACAACGTCGTCGAATAAACAGTACTTCCAAAAAAAAAAATTAATTTTTTCTGTCTGTCTGTAGCTGATGTTGTATAGAGTAACATAGACTACTTTTATTTTAGAGAGTTATTGGGGTACCATGTGATAATAAAAATCGCTACGCCACGCAAGCGGAGCCGCGGGCGTAGATAGTAAGATATACAAACGTAGCGGTTAACCAATTCCGTGGTACGTTATCAGCGGTCCGCAGAAATATCGTTATATCTGACTATCTTATCTCTTATCAGCGAATAGGTGTGCTGTGTTCACACAATAAACTTTTTATAGTAAGTACTTAAACATTTATCAATATATTTTTGTGATGGGTTTTTCATTTATGCATAATATTACATTTTATCGACATTTCTGGTGTAGTAGTAACAGATCTTCTATTAAAGATAATGCGGTACCTTTAACGCAATATAGAAATAATTGGTTCCCCATCGAGTTCGCATTTTTCAAGTTTTGTTTTCGTGACAAAAATCAGCCGCTAACTGGTTCGATGGTTCCCTCTATCTCTATACAAAAACTCATCATAATCGGTTCAGCGGTTTACGCGTCACAAACAAACAAACATATCCATTTTCGCATTTATAATGTTAGTTAGGATGATTGAACACACTGGATGCCCTAATTCTTATTATTCTTCTCTTCCCCCCATTTCTTCTACCTCACTACTACGCCCAGGGACTTATTGTAAAATGAACATTATATTTTTTAAAGAATATTAGCAATGCTTTTTCAAGGCGTTACTAATATTCCTCAATAGGGTCAATACCCTCCGAATAAGGTCAAAGCTTGCGCTAGGAGTGAGTAAGACAAAGCCCAAGGGGGTCAGGATCGAATCCGTGACCCTCGCGGTAGCGGAGTTGAGTCGGCCCTTTTACCATTGAGCTATTGAAGCTTATTTACATCCATGTTTGTGACGCCAAAGGCTTGGCTGTTTCTGTCCGGGCGTTGTACAAGTTAAACTAATTCCGAGCATCACACAAAGCATGTGATAATAATTCAAATCTTGGTTGACAATTTACTCTTATTTAAACAGTGACAATTTGATTCTTTCACGATAATCATTCTGTGTAAAAGATTCTGAAACTGAATTAGGGTAAGGGTACTGACACACATGCTCATTACTAGCACGAAAGCATGCTATTTATACGAAACTACTACTTAGTAGCATGTGTCTAAGAGTTGCTAGTAATGAGCACGCATATTGCTCGAGCTTGCTCAAAAATCAACAGAGGTTTGATTTTTGAGCATGCTACTTGATGTGCGGGTGGATGGAGGCGTCCTTCGAGTGCGTCTGAATAGGTTTGATTATGATAATTCTAGTAAGTGGTAGGTAGTATCGATTTTATCAATGTGGATGCTGAAAACTAGTATGCTTATTGCTAGATAATGTGAACAGATGCTGAGCATGCTAGTGTTAAGCATACTTACAAGCATGCTTAAATATGAGCATGTGAGTCAGTACGTTAACAATTGAAAAACTAAACAGAACACATGTTATTTTTAAATTCTTTAAACTTACCAAACTTCCCCTAAAATGGAACATATTGCTATAATGATTCACAATTACATTATTGGTGTTTGAGACTATTTTTCTACGTCTCCGATAGCCAGACATACACTGATAGTTGATTCATATTTATAAATAAAAGTACTTTACCGTTTTAATATACTTGGTTTTATGACAAATATTGAATTGTTTACGCCTATTTGGAATGCTGTGCGTACATATAACGCCTTACTTACATATAACGACGACTTCATTACCGTATTTTTAGTACGGCAAAACTTTAGTATCCGTCAAAAATTAAATTTGAATGATGTCTTATATATAATTGTACCTAAATTAAATACAGACGTAGGTAAGTTGTTATTTAAGTATAGATATAGGTTTTTGGGGTTTTTAAAGCAGCAAATGCAAATAATCACACTTCAATATCAACCTATCATTATGTACAACATTGAACATAATTTTATTATTTTAAACAATGTAATAACTCACCGCAAAAAATAGGTTCGCGAAGAACAATATATATTTAACCAGGAATTCACCACAACCCATTTTGATAATATATTATTTTACTTTATAAAAATAAAATCACAAAAAAATGTGCGTCGGTCGCGCGATAGCCGCAAACTGAACGCAAGATGGCGTCGATCCACCTTATCGATCTGATAAGGTTTAGCGATATTTTAAAGAAACACCAATTTATTCTCAGTATACCGTCGAAATTTAACAGTGACTAATAGTGACGAAGAATAGATATTAAGTATGATTTGGTTGACATGTTTCATAATTTTATCGACTAGTAAGCTTTTTATAACGTCTCCGGCTTTAGTAGGAAATAAGATTTTACAGACAACCCGAACAACTTTTCTCCTTCTTTTAGTGTATATTTTATGTATAACTGAATTTCGAAAAGATAACCTAAAGCCTACAAGCTCTTTGTAATAATTCGCTGAAATTTATAAACATTATGGGAAAATTTTAATTTACATAGAAATATTGGATATTTTAGCTAAGCGAGAGTAAATGAAAATGAATCGATTACAATGACGATGAGGACTGACCGCCTTCTACCCACTCCTAGCGCAAGTTCCTATTTGGAGGGGCAAAAGGAATATTAGTAATGCCTTAAAAAGGTTTCTATGGTTTCTAAAGGTATGCTACTCAAGTGGCACTCAATTATTTGAGACTTTTTTTAATACGTTCAATTTAGATATATATTACAATTTAAGTTCATAGTTAAATTTAATATCGCTTAGTTACACAAAAACAATCTGGATCGCCGGTGTCGATTGAAAATGGGCTTAGACTTAACTTAAAAACTTAATTAGTTATAGTTCTCTCAATTTAAAATGAACCAAAATGGCCGCTTCTGCGTAGATACAATCATGGACAAAATTGTTAAACAAAAATATTGATTTCATCTTATTTAAATATATTTTTTATAAAGTGGGAAAACGGAATAATATAGTTGTTGTTTCTTCTAAATTCAATTAATTATTTAAAAATAAAACAAATAGATGGTATAGAAAAAGGTATATAAAAAAATAACAATAGTTAATGTACATTTTTAATCACTGTCACTTATTGGGATGACACCTTATTTTGAAATAAAATTAAATGTTCACACACTTGAAATAATTTATTTTTATGTAATTTTTAATAATTTATTTTTAAAGAACTAAAACAACCATGAGCGAGTTTTTTTTATGTCACAAGTTGGCAAACAAGGATACGGCCCACCTGATGGTAAGTGGTTGCCATCGCCTATGAGCGTTTGCAGTACCATTAGTAGATGCCACTCACGCGTTGCCAACCTCGAGATATTAGTTCTTAAATCTCATCTGCCCAGTAACTTCACTAGCATACAGTGCTCTTCAAACCGGAACACAGTAATGCCTAAGCAGTACTATTTGGCGGCAAAATACTTGACACTGCGGTGGTACCTACCTAGCCAGCCTCTTACAACAAAAGACCTACCACCACTATGACTGTTAGCTCTGGTGGAATCATCTCTGGTACGTCAGAGATTATCCCAACAGTGGGCGAAAATGTGTTACTGCGAATGGTTCAAGTTATATTGAGAGAGTTATAACTACGTTTTTTTTATGCATACTTATTACTAAACGAGCGGCTTTACACGGGAAACTCTATTGTTAATCAAATCGTTTCCAAACTTTACATAATTCAAAGCTGAGCTAGTCTGAAGATAGCCTGCAAAATTTCATAAAAAGTACAAGCTGTTTATAAATCCATAAGGATAAGGAACATACGTTTCTTGCCACAAACACTCATTGATTTTTATGTGAATAAATATAGACTTACTCTTGATAAGAAGTATAAAGTTCCTGGGCAATAACGAATTTAAGCGGCATTTAATATTCGACTGTAAGGCGCTTAATATACCTACAGCAAGTATGCTATTATTTTTGAACCCTCTTCCGCGACCTGTGGCGCTCATGGCTTTAAAACCCTGACTGCCTGACTGGAAAACATGCCTGTATGGTTTATACAAACATATTCCCGAATAAAGCCCGTGACATTTGGAGCATAAGGCAGAATCGCTACCACTACACAACGACGGTCGTTAAAAGTTTAATATAAAATGACATACGTCATGTATTAGTCACATTTTCTATAATCATAAACCTAAAAAGTCTGTCAATACTCATTCAATTTAAATAATTAATATACCATGGGACATCCGTTTAACTGGTCTTTCGTTGCAAGAGGCCGCCTGGGTAGGTACCACCGCATGCTGTGATCCGGTTTGGAGGGTACTATAGGCTAGTGAAATTACTGGGCATAGGAGATTTAAGAACCAATATATCAAGGTTGGCAACGCGTGAGTGACATCTACTGATTGTGTTGAAAGTGCGCATAGGCTAAGGCAACAGCTTATTATCAAGTGAGTGGGTAGTCACATAAAAAAAGGTCATTTTGCGCGACTCGAGAAAAATATAGCGATTTGAGATCCAACGCTTTTTTTCATTTGGTTAAAAATTGTTCATGCAATTTGATGCAGTTATCGTCAAGTTGACATCAAAATTATAGGAAATGAGAAAATAACCAGGTACTTACAACGTTAACATTACAACAAAATAACTTATTATCCACACGCGAACATTTATGTACCGAGGTCTGTGCCATAGTGAGGTGTTTCCAATCCAATCTTCGTCATAGCATTATTCCCGGTATTTACCCAGGGTCTGCTTATACTCTTATCCTGATTTGACGGACCACTAGTTTTTACACAGAGCGATTGCCATCTGATCTCCGTAACCCTAAGGGCGAACCAGTAACTCATTGGATAAGAGCAAATCATCTTTCAAGAGTTAACAATTATTATGAGATGTTATGATAAAAACCGGGACCGACGGCTTACGAAATGGATGTGAAAGTATATACACTACTGACATAAAAACAATTTTTAAATTTTTGTCTGACTGTTTGTTGCGGCTAATCTCCGAAACAGCTAGACCAATTTTAACGGGACTTTCGCTGGCAGATAGCTGATGTTATAAGGAGTAACTTAGGCTGGAAATAAGTAATACTATAGTAATTTGTTGGTTCGATACCCGCTTGGGACAGATTTTTGTATTGACCATATAGGCATGTGTAGATGTGTTTGTCCATATCCTTGTGTGTGTGTGTCCCCGACACAGGATACTATCCTAATCAAGGCCTTTGAGTGTGCAGCGTTTATTTATTTATTTAGTACTATATAAAGACCTGGAACTTTCTACACACAAAATGTACCTACTTTACAGCGTCACCAGACGGGGAATATTAATTGAATATACATATAATTCCATAATTATACATATTATGAATGTGTGCTACTGAATAGTGATAACAAAATTTCCCGTACAATAACAGTTCCCTCGAAAGTGTCACCTAATTATTTCATACTAGCTTTTCCCGTAGCTTCGCCCGCGTGAATAACTGTTAGAAAAGCAACATTTAATTTTTAAATATATTGCCTATTACACAAAAGTCTCTCTTATATATTATTATTTGTAGTCGTTGATCAGAGGGTTCATATTTAGTTTATTCAGGACTGAACGTAGTTTTTTTTTGTAGTAGAGCCATGCTTTTCCCAGAAGAACATCGGCGTAAAGTTACAGAGTACTGTTGTGTTTCGTGTGATGAGTGAGAGCGCCTGAGGCCCAATCTCCCAACCTCTGTACTCCTCTTGTCTCCCTTCTTATGCCTTCCTTCCTATTCTTTGGGTTGCCAACGCGCATGTAATGTAATGCACTTCAATATCGCAAGCGTTTGTAGGTAGTGGTGGATGCTTACCATCAGGCGGACCGTATGTTTGTTCGCCAACCATCATGATTAAAAAAAAAGACGAACTAACGGTCATCAGTCAGACGTCTGTCACATGCGCATGGCTACGTGAGTAAACAACGCATATCGGTGCCTATAACCGCATACTATGGTCCCATATATGTTATTCTTATTAAAATAACATAAATGTTATACTTGGGTGATAATAATGCGCGCCCGGCGTTTTAAAACGTTGAGTCAATAAATGCAATTTTAACCAATTTTTTTGATAATAATCTTAAAATACTATTAGAACACCCACGCATTTTACACCACATAGAAGCGGTTTTTTTCCTTATGATTGCATAAAAATCATCCACTTGAGCCTCTGCAAACATTTATACTACATATACATATGTATTTATACCAAAATTCATTATGATCAGGTACAACAGTTTAGACGTGAAAGGGTCAAGAGCAAACAAGGAAACTAACTCACTTGAGCATTTATAATGTGTATTGTTTTTAGCTTTAAATTCGATGACTTCATCACTGTCCATAACTGGACACCGGGTTGCGGAGGTTAGATGGCAATCGTTCTTTGTAAAAACTAGTAACAATAGTAATAAGCGGACCCTGGGTAAATACTCGTATAATACCTCCCGGTATTATACGAGTATTATATTTATATTATAATGCTAGGAAGAAGCATCACTTTCCATAATTAAAGGGACTGATGTGGTCACGTATTCTCTAAGCCCATATCAGAGATCCTTTTTGTCTTAATACCTAAAAATTTAGCAAACAAACCTGATAGAAGTTACCGACGCCTTTATATCATGATGGTTGCCAAGCAAGCATACAGTCAGCCTGATGGTAAACAGCAACCGCAATCTATGAACGCTTGTGACACTTGAAGTTTCACATGCGCGTAGACAACTCAAGGGATAGGAAAGGATGAGATGGGATACATGGAAGGGAACACAGAGGGTGGGAGATTGGACCTCAGCACAACTCGCAACAACAGGTACAGTTACTTTACCCTATTTTCTGTGTTAGGATACAACTTCCCCGGTCGCACCGAAACAATTTTGGTAGGAGGAGCATGGCTCTACTACTAATGCTTTTTTAGAAGCATAGCCCCAGGACAGCTAGTAATCTATTAAATTTGCCCATACTAGAAATATCTACATAATTTTAACATATTATATAAATTATGAAGCCTACACGAACTGGTTTTAAACAGAAAGCCCCAGTTTACCGTAGACGTTAAAAACGTCACAAACGTCAAGGTTTTCCCGTTGTCTGTTACAACCTGTTTGTCGCGTTGATTCATAAGCAAAAATATGGCAAAAACCAACATTCTGACACCTTTTATGATATTATGGCTTTCAATTATTATCATAATCATCATCATCATCATATCAGCCGAAAGACGTCCACTGCTGGACATAAGCCTCCCCCAAAGAGTGCCACAATGACCGGTCCGGCACGTAGAACCGATGGCCGTTGGGGCGGAAAGGTTCTCGAGTGGCGACCGCGTACCGGAAGGCGCAGCGTGGGTAGACCCGACAAGTTGGTCTGATGACCTGATAGGCCGCGGGAGTCGGCTGGATGCAGGTGGCGCAGGGCCGGTCATGGCTTCGTAATTCGACTGTTTTTGCAACCTTAACCAACCGACTCTAAATGCTTAAAATCTAAGGTATATTTTACAAAAGCAATTTTAGAATCAGTGATCGATGGTAATAAGTTGTTATATTTTTATTTATCACAAATACAACAAATTATATGGTTGTACTTTGAAAGCAAAGCCTATGCAACAAAAAATAGATTATAGATTTAGGCATTAAGGCATAGGATACTTTTTATCGCGAAAAAATGTTTAGTTCCCGTGATTATTAAACAACGTTCTGCAACTATGTTTAAATGTTTGTTACTCAATCACGTATAAACGGCTTATCGGATTGAGATGAAATTTGGCACACAAATAGATTATTATTTGGATTAACATATAGGATACTTTTTATCCCGGAAAAATGTTATGTTCTTATAAGACTATCAAAAAACATACGGCAAGACGTGTTGAATTGAAATTCGATACATATGAAACTTCCAAGTTATTCATTTATTTCTGGACAATTGTTTCACCGCGGGCAGCTGCTAGTAGGGTATAATGAAAATATTCAATATAAATGAATCGGCTCCAACCAGGGAAATTCTTCCCTCACACAGAATATCGACGTGAAGTTACCGTATCTGTATTGTTGCTTTTCGTTCGATCTACCGGAGGATGGAACCCCCTTTTTTTTCTTTTTTTTTGTTGTCGGGGATGAAATCTGCTTCACAGATACCCGACCTCCTGGGGAGGAGAACCGGGTTATCTGGGGATCCATGACAGGTCGTTCGTGGGTACCCACTAAAACCTCCTCGGTGGCCGACCTCAATGACAGAGAGGCTCCGGGATCTCTTACAGAACTCAAAACCGGAGCATCTCGAGCACTGTGCTGGCAGAGCTCGGTCCCAGGGGCCAAGATGGAATGCCTCCCTACGCTTCTCAAGGAAGAGTGAACGGCATTCGGGCCGACACCGACTGTCATACTCCTCAGGGCCGCTCAACACGTACGCACAGGTTCCCCACCCTGTGCGTCCACGGCCCGAGGGCACACCCTATTTATATAGCCCCGGGTAAAGGAGCTGAGGGGCCGGGACGGCTAGCGGCATCAGGTGGTCGACGCCGCCGCCGTCGTTGGCGTCTAGCAGGATCGGCCCTCTCCCGATCCCGCTCGGCCGTCTCCTTCCGGACCATGACGGTCTCACAGAAGGAGACAACGGCCCTCCACGCCGATTTCCTCTCTAACATTGCCGACACGACTGCCGGCAGGGAGAGGTCTCGCCCAATCAGGTTGACCAAGACTTGGTGTTCCCCGTTCCACGCGGGGCACACCTGGAGAGTATGCTGCGCAGAGTCCTGGTCTCCACCACAGTGATGACATCTCGCCGTCAACTCTCGTCCGATCTTGAATAGGTACTCACCGAAGCACCCGTGTCCGGTGAGTATCTGCGCAAGACGGAAGGTGACTTGCAGTCTCCTCGCCATCCAGGCTCCGAAGACCGGTAGAATGACCCCTACGACTCGTTTGCGCGCGTACCGCTCCTCGCGGAGGCGGGCGTGCCCCGACTCAAGGATGCGAAGCCCCTCCTGCCGTCTGACCCTTCCGAGCACATTTGGAGGTACGTTTTCCCCGCTTTGACGCAGGACACGGATTCGGTCATAGACCCTCGCGTCCATTTGCGCCAGCAAGTCTAGCGGCGGGAAGCGCGCTAAAACTGTCGCCGCCTCGTACGATATCTAGCTAACTTTATGCTTGTTTGCCACCTTTCTGGTATAAAAAAGCACCTTTGTAGTGTAAAAACATTGGCCCTCCAACGCCCACATCCCGTAAAACTTAAACGAAATGAGTTCGTACGAATGTTCTGTACTTCTGCGTCTACTCCAATCGAGCAAATCCATTCATGCGTAAAACAGTAAGATCTCTATACTGTAGATACAGGCCCATCGAAGCGAAGTAAGTTACACACTAACTTCATTAGATTATATTGCAAGCTCGTGAAGCACTTGGCCGTTTTTATAAACATTAAAAGTTCTAAATATCTATCATATCACATAACATATAATTATTCAACAATATATTAACATATTTTAATACGGAAATTCCAGTATAATTTAGCACACCTCAATCTCTTTATATGTCACAAAAAATAAACCGACTAAATTAAAAACAACTTCACCGTGAGTAGACAATATAGACTCCAATGAGTTGACGTGCTATTAACATTAATCGTGTAAACATTGGTATTTTTAGAGATCAACTCATAATTAAGTATAGTTCAATGTACTATACAAGCAGCACTCGAATCAGTAACTCAGTACCGCGAAAATCGCAGACTGGACAGTACGCTTCGATGCGCTTAAGAGTTAAACAGTTACATCTTTTAATTAATTAAAACTATTTAATAATACAGAAAAACCAATTAATTTATTAACTTTATTAATTTAATAGTGCTTATTTATCTGTGATAGTGAATAATGGCTTCAGAAAACCATATTATGAATATAGTGAAACCAAAGGCTTCCAAAGCTAAACCCCTGGATCTCAATGATGTCGAGATGGTATTTGGGACACCATCGGCACCTAAAGAGAGAGTACAGCCTGAAGTACATCTTGTGAATGAGAGAAATGGAGATAAGGTTTGTTTATTTTGTTATTTGATAATACCATTTCTAGTAATGTAATTTTCATAAATACTCTTTGTCTCTGTGCGTGAACAGCTCTGGAATACAGATAATATAGTATGTCTGTAACAGTGTGTAATATTCAGAACTATTGAAACCAGTTTTAATGGCTCTATGTACCAATGCATTCTTAATTGCTATCGCTTCCATGATAAAAAAATTGCTAAATGTTCAAAACTGATTGAAATTTTTCATTAATTAATTATTTAAAATTGAATTATTTAAAAAGATTATATTTATTATATTAATTCTAATTATTACGTAATGGAGTTTCTCAGTGTTTATGACTGGAATTAAATAAATAATTGTGACCGTGAAACTATACATGAGTGCATAATGTTCGCCGGCACCTATTGTCTTAAGATAATATCAGTTTTATAAAGATGAACAATCACTTTTTTTATTTAATGACAGTTGGCAAGACAAGAATACAGTCCGCCTGATGATAAGCAGTCATCGCAACCTATGAACGCGCTCGATACTTTAAGTATTACATGCGCGTTGTCACCCCAAGGAACAAGAAGGAAGGGATGTGAGGAGAAAAAAGAAAATAGAGGGGTGTGAGATTGAGCCTCCGATGCTCTCACTCATAGCACGAAATGCAAAAGTACAGTTACTTTACGCTGATTTTCTGTGAGAGTGTATAGTAGCATGGCTCTACTACCGTAAAAATACATATATAGCATTATTTCATTAAGAAAGGCACTTATAGGGATTAATTAATTAAAGGCACTATTAGGGATACTTGTATTTATAATACTTTTCATAACGTTATCTTTAATATTTAATAAAATACCGACTTCAAAACGAAAAACCAAAAATAAAGAATATTTACAAATACAGAATTTTTCTTCGAAAATAAAATTTTAAATCGATGTTCGTCATAAATTAACTTAAAGTGCAATGGACTTACAACAATTTTAATTAGTAGCATTTGGGAGAAATAGAGCTTTATTTGTTATTTCCTGTGTTGGAGAGTCTGGAAACAGTAAGAAAAACACACGTACCTTCGTGGTTAATACAAGTTGCTGTCCCGAACGGGAATCGAAACCATGACCGGGTTCGTTTTCACAAAACCACAGCGGTCGTAACCAAGGAGCTATTATACAATAGAATAAAATTAAGATATTTTTACCGTTATCTTAAAAATGAGCTTGATTCACAAACGTGAAAAACTGGTATTATAATAGCAGATTATACGTTCTTACATATCGTTAAACTATGGATAGGTCAAATAAATAAATAATAAAGGCTGAAATATTATATAAAGATAGTAATATCCTGCGTAGGGTTCCGGAAACATACACAAGGACAATCCTAAAGTGTGTATCCAAATGGGGACCGTTGAGTGTGTACCGTTTATTTATATTTATTTATAGAACTATGAATTCAATACCGATTTTATTACTCTATGAATAGGAGAGTTAAATACTCATAAGTATCACTTTGACTTAACCAAATTCGTGAACTTTTGTCAATTATAATATTACAAAATACAAACTATGCACTATATTTTAATGCAAACACTCAATAAGAAAAAAAAATGTGTTGAGTGTGAATATTGCCTAAATGGTTCACTATCTCAATAGGGATTTTAGAAAATTGACTTTACTTCGCTTTCTGTGGCGCTACAACCTTTTGTGGGTCACCTCAACAATGTTTTGCCCTTCGTTCCGATCCTTGGCTTTCTTTCCGTAGCCAAGGTCGTAGTTTATTAAGCGATCCGGTATTCTATCTTGTTGGAGTTTTCGTAACCAGGTTTTTTTACCATGTGGGGTGGTTAGCCCTACGACGAACCCTCCTCTTTTATCCGGGCTTGGGATCGGCAGCACAATGAGTTCCCCCATTGCACCGGCAGAGTTAGAAAATTGACGTCCATTATAAATATGATTGAACGGCGAAGTATTACCCTCACATCGAATATCATGTATTATAGTTGAATAAGTAAGAGCACCAAAAGCTCAAAAGCCAAGTACAACTCCTTCTGTCTATTTCCATTTTACTCGTCCTCCTCTTACATTAGAACGAAGTTAAGCAAAATAAACAAAGTAGTGAAGATCTTTCTCTTAGTACAAAGTTTCGCAATATTAAAACGCATGAATCGATGGGGTCAACGCTCTCGCCCACGTGCCTTCTCAAACTTCTGACATTGAAATACAGCCTTCATGAAAACACAAACATACATGTACATACAGTGAACTCGTTTTTTATCTAAACTGATTGTTATGTACATGATCATGTCTTACGCTTACGTAAGATACTGATGTTAATGATCTCTTTATTTTATTTTTTTGCCACGATGATGGCAAACAAGCGTACGACCCAGCTAAGTGGTCACCGCAGCCTTTGAACGCCTGCAATGCCAGAAGTATCGCATGCGTGATGCCTCAAAAACCGTTCCCTCCTTGGAAAAACCTCGACAGGGAGCTCATTCCACAATCGGAGGGTTCGCGGTAGTAAATTCCTTTGGAACCGCACTGAGCGCGGCGATATAGGTTCTAATGCATGTGGATGGATGGCTGCCGATGGCAAGCGGTGCGGTGGTGGAAAGTTGGTGTAGGAAATCAAACAATTCTTCGGAACATATACCATTGTACAAGCGGTATACGCATAAGGAGGCAAAGTCTCTTCTAAGACTTTGGGATCGTCGACTATTCTTCTGAAGACATTCACATTTTTAAACTACTCAAGGAGGCAAACAAGCATACGGCTTTACTAATTCTCCAACTTCTTATTGTGTAGTCAGTGGCCAACTTAGTGTGAAAATAGCTCATGTCACTTATATTCTGACTTGACTTATCAACTATTGCCGAATTCATAACAGCCGAGACCGACTTTCTGCAGAGTCTTCCAAGCATGGAGACGGTAAATTTAAATACGACTATGCGATCACCTATCCATAGACTGACTAAGCCTAAAGCTGCTTAACTCACTGATCGCTTACCAATTATTAGTAAATCAAATCAAATCAAATATCTTTATTTATGTGCACATTTCAACACAAATAAAAAAGCAAGCCATAATCTGCTACGATAACAGATAACTACGCTTTATAATAACTACTATAAAGCGTAGTTATCTGTTATCGTAGCAGATTATGGCGTGGCTTGCAAACGATGAGAGGCAAAAAGAGGGAACAAAGAGACTGAAAAGAAAGGGAAAATTTAAGGGGGTAGTGTGGAACTAAAATCCTTCAGTCATCAAACGTAGCTCAAGAGCTTTACGAATATCTATTGCTATTTTATTCAAAGTCCATTCAGCGGGCTTACCATTAACTGTTGTTGCGATCCAAATGTCGTCCAATATATGTTATGACATATATATATTTGTGCGTCATGGACATATAAAATTTGAATGTCAGAATTGAATTGGATTGATTTTGAATCGCTATAAGAGTTAATGGTAAGCCCCTTTCGAATGTTAGTTAGAAACGGATTTTCAAAACCATGATATTTACCTAATAATACCACAGATGCGTAAACCAATAGGCATTGTACGTACATTCTGCGTAAATTAATTATAGGTGCACTCAGCGACTGCATCTGTCATGTTTAACAAGGAAAACCTAATACCGATTTATCGTAAGAATATTTACGCGTTGCATTTGAACTTATATTTGACCTTATACTTGGAATGTTAAAAAAACCTGTTTTTCGATAACATTCTTGCAATATTATACAACAACAACTATCCAATATTATACTTAAAAAAATGGGTGCGCGTACTTATGTACGCGCGTCAGAAATTGTACTTCTTTGGCATCAGTAAAAAACAAGTTTTTAATTGCGTGTAAATAATTAATTGCAATAAAATAATAAAAGGACTCGTGAATTATAGTCAGTCAAGGTTTAGTTTACATTTGAAAAATTAAATAAATATATTTTTTTTTTCATTACTAATATTCCTATTGCCCCTCCAAATTAGCTCGAAGCTTGCGTTAGGAGTGAGTACGACGATAGCCCAAGAGGATCGAACCCGCGACTCTCGCGTTAACGGAGCGAAGTCAATCTACCATTGAGCTATTAAGGCTTCACCAATTGGCATTTTGTGTGTTTATTATTATTATTTATTAATCGAGGATATAAAAAATATAATAAGTAGAGCTATAACTTAATATCAAACATCTTAATCGTAAGGAAACATTGAATGAATTAAAAGTATATTAACAATTCTCATTTTTAATTACACTTACGAGTCACTAAATATTGAAACAAGGAAAACGCTTCAGAAAAATTAGCAACAATTTTAACTCCTAACAATCTTCATACTTCAGAGAATTCTTAGAAATAAATAAACTTAATTATGGTATACATGTTCGTGTGTCGTGCCAGCATTGTCGTTTAACTAAAGGTTTTTGTTTACTTTTGATAATAATCCACTACCCAAAAGAAGGGTGCTTTTTTATTTCATGACGGTTGGCAAACAGGCATACGGTCCGTATGTTAAGCAGTAAAACCGCGCGATACTTGAAGCATCACATTTGCCAGCATTGTAAGTTGCCAACCCAAGGAACAGGAGGAAAGGGATGAGAAGGAAAAAAGGAAGGGATAAGCGGGGGGACAGATAGGGCCTCCGGCGCTCTCACTTATTGCTCGGAACGCAACAGTACTTACTGATACCCATTTCGTTTTATTTACTAATGGCTAAAACTATCAGTAGCTAAAGACCAGTGTGGCGTGCTCCTTTGAGTCTCGACGGTCGCGCGTTCGATTCTCGCTCGGAGCTGATGTTTGTTATAAATATCTGTTTCGGTCTGGACGTTCGTCCTTGTGGGTGATGACCCACCTACATGTCATCCGTACGTGAAAACAGGAAGGTATCAGAGGGACTAGGACATTGGGCCTCCAGAGCTCTCACTCATCGCATGCAACGCAACAGTAATAACACTGTTACTTTAATCAGATTTCCTGTGAGAGTCTAGTACCTACCCGGTCGAGCTAACTCATTTGTGCTTGGAGAAGCATGGCTCTACTACCGTTATAACTTGTCTTAGATTATCTGTTTGTGTTTCTAATATCGTAGCTGCTAAATGGCTGAACCGATTTTGATTTAGATTTTTTAGTTTGATAGAAAGTGTTCTTAGATCCGATTCAAGAAACTCGGTTCTACCAATAACAAATCAAATCAATAAGATGTATCTGTTTGTTCGAAATACCAATATTATAAAAGTGAAAGTAATTCTGCCTCTGTCTGTCTGACTGCCTGTCGCTCTATCACGCCAAAACTACTGAACCGATTTAAATGAAATTTGGTACACACATAGTCGGCTGACAAAGCACATAGGCTATTTTGTAATGTGAAAAGGTCTGTAAGGGGTTTAAAAGAGGGGATGAAAAGTTGTATAGAAGTATAGTCATATTTAGGCCTAGAAGCTTGAAACTTATTTTTAAGCTGCTAATTCGATCAATAAATATAACATTCAAAATTTGTAAAAGGGCAACACCCTCAGAGTTTGTATTAAAACCGTTATTCAAGCGGGCGAAGCCGTTGGCAGAAGCTAGTTACAAATTAACAGCTTTCCGCTAAATGCACATGAAAGTATATACAGACAGTCTGATTGTTTCGACTAATCTCTGACATGGCTAGATCGAATTTAACGGGACTGTCTCTGGCATATAGCTAATGTTAAAAGCAGTAAGTACTTTTATTTTATGTACAATGCGAGTGTGGAGCTGCGGGCGCAGCTAGTGCAGTATACAGATTAAGTAAAAACATTTTATACACAATTATTACAAGGAAAATGTTAAAATTAACATCAATATAAAGAAAAATGACGAGATACAATTATTTCATTACCTACTTCGACGCATAGCATTAATCGTACGTACCTACCCATACTATTTCCTTGTCATAATAATAAATCATAGATATAGCAGATACACTAGACTGCGCGTCTATATGGCGTAAATATCAGAAAGTGTTTAAAATTGAAGCGCCATCTAAAAAGTGTCTAGAAATTAAATAATACCATTGTGTAGTGAACGATATGTGACGTGTGAAACGTCCATCCAACACGAAAGGAAAGGATCCTCCAATCCTTCCACCAGGCGGCCCAAAGCCTAACAACTTTTGACGACGTTGTGGCGCAGCGGTAGCGAACCTGCCTTAAACGCCACAGGTCGCGGGTTCGATTCCCGCTCGGAGCATAATATGTTTGTATTGACCATGCAAGCATATTTTCCGGTCTCGGTGTATTTGTCCTTGTCATTGTGAATGTTTCCGGACCCCGACACAGGATATCACTATCCTAATGGGGGCCGTTGAGTGTGTAGCGTTTATTTATTTATTATTTAACTTACGATGGGAAGTTGTATATATACTTCACTAGCGTAGAAAACTAATAGCGCGATGAAGGATCGTGACGATCGTTGGTCGTCAATATCGTTGCGTAGTATGCCCAGTAGGTGTCGCTGTATCTTGATACGAGATGTGACATTCTTGTCTTTCTATCGCGTTACGTCGTGTTGCGAATATGAAAAAAGGGACAAAAGAACTAACTTCTATTCCGTAGCTTAAAATACTTTATAATTTTAGTTTTAAATGTTATGAGCTTATCATTAAATATGTCTAGAGCGGCTTTATTTTGAATCTTATTTGAAGTTCTCATTATTCTATATAAAGGTGCAGCTAATCCTAAATTCGTCCGAGAAAACCCAGTTTTAAACGTATTTACAATCTATTTCTCTTGATATTATTTTACCATCGTACGAATGCGCTACAAAACCCTTAAATGTTGTAGTATTGCCGACCTATTCTTACTCTTACTTTCACACATGCGCGGTTTTTTAATTCTAACCACTTCATAGGTGTCGCTAGTTTTTCTTTGAATTGTAAACAATTTCAACACATGGGATATATGTTGGTCTCTATATCTATGTAATAATATGTATTGTAACAGTACGACTTAATCACTAGAGAGCTGTCTCATGGTCACACGTCGGCGACTGGCGGCGAGTTGACACCGTTGTGGCGTTGTGTGGCGAGTCTGCCCTTAGTCTCGACGGTTGCGGGTTCGATTCCCGCTCGGACAGATGTTTGATCTTACAAATATATGTTTCGATCTGGGCGTTTGTCCTTATAAGTTCCCTCACCGTGCCAATATGTTATTAAATGCGGCAAAATAATTAAATACATTATCTGTTATTTTAATAAAGACCTAATCTAACTAATATTATAAATGTGAAAGTTTGGGTGGATGGATGAGTGGGTGTTTGTTACTCTTTTACGCAACAACTACCAGACACATTTAGATGAAATTTATCACAGAATTATACATTTTATCGCAGAAAAATGTTGTGTTTTTGTAGGATCATCAATAAAATAACGTGAGCAGAGTCGCGGGCGACAGCTAGTTACTAATAAACAGTTCATAATATTATTTCACTAAACATGACTATGTGAAGTTTATGCCAGTTGGCAAACTTTCCGCGTAGGTAGGAGGAAAAAACAAGAAATTATTTTAGTCACAAATATATATTTCACAAGAAATTTAAACTACTTGGTCTTTTGCTGAAAGAGGCCGCCTGGGTAGGTGCCACCGCTGTGTCAAATATTCTACCGCAAAGCAGTAATAACGATGTTTTGGCGCAGCAGTAGCGAACCTACCTTAAGCGCCACAGGTCGCGGGTTCGATTCCCTCTCGAAGCAGATATGTGGCCCGTCTGGGTAGGTTGGTCAGTGTTATTGTGTATGGCTCCAGACCCATGACACAGTAAATAATTATCGTAATGGCCGCTTAGTGTGTACCGTTTATTTTATTTTATTTATAGTAGTATCTTTGGCATTACTGGGTATATAATTGAAATATACATGTATGGTTTTAAACTGCTTCTTGCCAGTCAAATCAATATTATACGCAAAGACCCAATACAGAGAATAACCGTACCAAGAACAACAGAAATAAATATTTACTCATTGTTCAATAACTAATAGAGTTTTTTTTTTCATATTGTATTATTAGTATTGCTTGCCTTGACAGCGTCACCGGGCGGGACAACTAATAGAGTTATTGAACACTTCTTAGTAATTGCAAAACCATGCTCCTCCTAGAACAAAAGAGAACTACTACCCTCTCACATGCATTTTTTCATTCGTGCGATGAGTATGAGCGCCAGAGGCTCAATCTCCCACCCCCTCTGTAGGTACCCTTAATTTTTTCCTTCTCATCTCTCCTCCTATTCCTTGTGTTCGCAACGCGCATGTGATACTTCAAGTATCGCGCGCGTTCGTAGGTTGCGGTGACTGCTTACCATCAGGCGGACCGTATGCTAGTTTACCAACCGTCATGATTTAAAATAAAAATAAAAACTATGTTAAAATAAAAACTCCTATTTCGTGGGGTAATATAAATAAATAAACGCTACACACTCAACTGCCCCCATGAGGCAATCAGTCACACTACAACCTACCCAGACCGGCCACATATCTGCTTCGAGAGGGAATCGAACCCGCGACCTGTGGTAAGGCAGGTTCGCTACCGCTGCGGCATAACGGCGTCAATATGATTGATGTAACCTCATTGTAACCTCTATTTAGGCTACCACTAATTACTGTGACACTAATAACTGCACTCACCTTGACCTCGACAGATAAATAAAGCACCCTTGTGATATTTATTAACCATGTTATTAGTTTATGTCCATATTTTGATAACTGAGATGATACAAACAAAAATGTTTTTTGTGTTACTTGTTGGCAAACAAGCATATGGCCCACCTGATGGTAAGTGATTGCCGTAGCCTATGAGCGCTTGCAGCACCAGTAGTAGGTTCACTCACGCGTTGCCAACCTCGAGGTATTAGTTCTTAAATCTCCTCTGCACAGTAATTTCACTAGCCTACATTGTCCTTCAAACCGGAACACAGTAATACCTAAGCATTACTATTTGGCGGCAGAATATTTGACACTGCGGTGATACCTACCTCGCCGGCCTCTTGCAACAAAAGACCTACCACCAGTGTGACTGATTGCACTGGTGGAATAATCTCTGCTGTGACAGAGGTTATCCCAACAGCGGGCGATGGGGTAGTCACATCCCGACGATGGGAAAATTAAGGGATAAATATAACGAGACCGTATTTTATTAGCAATACTTTATCAAGTAATTGCCAATATTTTTATTGGCTGTAGTTTGTTCTAGAAGTGTGTGGTCGAGTTCGAACCTGCAACTCTCATGTTAAAAGACGGTCCTTCTACTATTGAGCTATTGAGGTTTCATACTTGATATGTCATGCCCATCATATCATCACTAGATAACCTTTTTCAAAATTACATCAATACTTTGACAGTCTGATTCCTAATAACAATGTAATTGTGACTTAATTTATCATGATTATATATCTATTATAATAATGTTCGCCATAGAACTTTTTCAATACTTTTCAAACTCTGCCATTTGCTGTTATCATGCTCTACTACCACTTATTTAGGTCATTAGTTTATTGGGATGACTTTATTGAAATGAATAAGGCAGTGAGGCTATTAATAATAATTATGTATGTCATATAGTATAAAGGATCGACGATTATTAATAAATTATAATAACATACTTGTGGGCAATGGTGTAGCTTGCCTTAGAGGGGCCCTCTATCAAATTTTTGGGGACCTTCTACTTCTGTAGAAGGCCCTCACGACAAGACAATAAAAATCACTAAAGAAATAAAAATGTATATGTATAATGAGTATAAGTTACTAGCGAATTGCTCCGGTTTCGCATGGTTGTAAAGTGTAGGTATGGAAGCTTAGCGTACGGCCAGAGTTTGAGTGAGATTGTGGATAGCATTTTACGAATTCATGCTTACAAGGGTTCGGGGCCCGTTTAGTTGGGGGCCCCGTATCTTTGATAAGGCTGATACAGTGTTAGCTACGCCCCTGCTTGTGTGCCTAACAATCTTTTTATGCCCAGAAAGTGAAAAGTAATCACAGCGCCATCTACTGACTCCCGTAGTAAAAACAAACTATTCAGAGTCTACAACTATCAAATTCGCATTCAGATATGGAGTATCTTTCTTTTATTCTTTTTAGTTTCGCCAAGATCGCTCTAGTGTAGGAATTCAGTGACAAATAGGCTTAATAGAGAAGAGTTACACATATAAGGACGGATTTTACAATTTCATAGAGACATTTATCTGCGTCAAACTCAATTTCCGTTTGTGACAAATGCGAAAAACAAGTCTTGGTCGTAATTAGTAGACTAGAGGTAATAACTGCTTAGATCACATATTAACTAAATCAAATCATATCACGCATACAGCGGTTATCACTTCAGAGTTGACTGACCATTACACTTGCTATATACATTTTCCAGTACAAAATATATCAGCCAGAGCAGCAACTACTAGAACAATAATTAATTATGAAAAACTAAAGCATTACCTGCGTTCATTTGACTGGAATGTAGTCACATCTGAAACCGATCCCAATGTTGCAACAGATATTCTATTAAATACCTTAAGATCAGGTATAGAAAATTATAGCAGCACTCAGTACATTACACATTCAAAACGAACTATTAAGCCATGGATAACAGCAGGACTGCTTCGCTGTATTCGTAAAAGGGATAGACTACATAAAAAATGCATAAGGTATCCAGAAAACATAACATTAAAATTACAATACAAAAATTATAGAAACACCTGTAATGACTTACTTAAAACAATGAAAAGATCATATGAGAGGTCAGTATTAGAAAAATACAAAAGATCCAAAAGATTGTGGAAATCAGTTAAAAATATTTGCAGCCTACATAGTCCAAAATCTGATGCAATTGAACTCCTCAGCCCAGGACTACCAACAGATTCAGCAAATAATGTTAATAAATACTTTACGAGCTTAGGATTTCATCTTGCTAAAAATAAGTTAAGTAAACTAAACTGTAACGAACAACATCTAGCTAAAACTACTACTTGTAACTCTATTAACTTAAATTCTTTTGTAATGTTACCTACGGACGAAAGCGAAATTCGTAATATTATCAAAAATCTACGATCTGATTGTGCGCCTGGCTACGACAACATAACTTCTGATGTTCTTAAAGAAAATGTAGATATACTCACTTACCCCATAACTTATATTTGTAATTTATGTTTGGAAAAAGGTATATTTCCAAAATCATTAAAACGGGCTATTATACGCCCCATATTTAAAAAAGGAAGCAAAGAAAACGTAAGTAACTATAGGCCGATAGCCATCTTACCAATGATGTCTAAAATACTAGAAAAAATTATAAATGATCGTCTAAAAAAATTTCTAACCTACACAAATTTTTTATCAGAAAACCAATTTGGGTTCAGGGCTAATATGTCAACTGAAGACGCATTGAATAAACTGACTGAAACAGTAGTGAGATCCATCGATGGTGATCAAAAATGTTTAGGCGTGTTTCTTGATTTAGCCAAGGCATTTGACACTGTCTCTGTTCCCATCCTATTAGCTAAACTTCATAAGCTAGGCATTAGAGGTACAAATCATGATTTATTAAAAGACTACCTAGCAGACAGAAGGCAATGTGTAAGAATCGGGGATACTATTAGCTCAGAAATGTCAATAGAATTTGGTGTGCCACAGGGCAGTATTTTAGGGCCCACTCTCTTCATAATATATATTAACGATCTTTGCTCCTCAGAAATACAATATTGTAACATAATAACATATGCTGATGATACAGTGCTACTTTTTAAAGGTAAAAAAATTGGGATGAAACAAAAAAAGCAACAGAAATGGGACTAAGCAGAGTATGTGACTGGCTAGATAAAAATTTACTTACAATTAACCTCAGTAAAACTAAATTCATAACGTTTAGTGCAAACACCACATTACAACCAGGCCCCTCTTTTTCGATCCGAGCACAGTCATGCGCCTATAATCCGAAACACTCTTGCAATAAATGTAGTTGCATAATGTTAGAAAGAGTTTCTCAAATTAAATATTTAGGCATAATAGTTGACCAACATTTGAAATGGGAGCCCCATATATCTTTCCTGGCCTCACGTATTAGGTTATTGACACGAGTTTTCAAAACACTGAGGCATTTAGGTGATTTTTATTTTTTAAAATTCATGTATAGATCACTATGCGAATCATTAATAAGATATTGTATAACAGCATGGGGTGGTGCTACTAAAAACGTTTTACTAATAGCTGAAAGAGCACAACGCATGCTACTGAAATTTATTCTATTCAAACCACTTTTGTTTCCAACGGACCAGTTATATTTTTTAAGTAAGGTTCTGTCTGTAAGAAAACTGTTCTTACTGAGAATTTTGTTGAAACAACATAAAACAATAACCTCCCAGACTATTGTAAAATTTTCACAAACGCGTAATCACATTATATGCCCTATTCCAAAAACTAAAAAAAGATATGCACAAAACTTTTTTCCATTTCTAGGTCCTTTTATTACTAATAAAGTTAACAAAATATTAAATTACTATAAATTAAAAAACAATAAAGTTAAAATCAAAATTGAAAAATGGTTGCTTGAATTAGACTATGATACCACAGAGAACCTTTTGAACCCTTGTTAAGGAAAATGGATTTATTCTTTTGACCCAAGTAATTTTAACTTATTACTTATTATTTGAATATTGTTTAAGAGTTCTTTAAAATAAGAAACAATACGTAATATGTATGTATGTATATATAGGTATATGTGTGTATGAATATATATATATATATATGTCTGTATGGGTGTATTTATATGTATGTATATTATATATTTATAATTATATATAAACTAATTAAAGTTTAATCAATATTAATATATACCACGTAAGTAAACGTACACTTATATCAATATTGCCAGTAGTGATCACTGGATGTCTCCGCACAGGGTCTCCTAGTGAGATATCCAGGGTAACTCAATCACATCAAGCTATCCCCTTTAGTTTCAAAATCATAAGTGTAAGATATTATTGTGAAACAAACTTTGTAATAGTAAATAAATAAAGTTATTATTATAATAGTAAATAAATAAAGTTATTATTATTATTATTATTATTATTATAATTGGTCGTAACTCATAATTTTGCGGTTTGATGTTGTTTAACCAAAGATTCTAATTAAAATACTGAGTTAGCTTAGTGATTGGACAATGTACATATAGCTTTTACACCGATTTCGTCCGGGTAAAGTAAAATTTTATTCCGCTGATAAAACCCATACAAAATGTCTTGAAAATTACTAACACACCAAAAAACAGAATCGACCAATTCCGAGCAGTCTTTCTCAAGTTAAGCGCCTACATACATTTTGACGATTCATTTTTATTTATATAGATACTTAGATAGATATCCTTACTGAGTCACAACGTCGTCAATCGTCTTCGCACATGATGTTTCAAATTGGTAAAATATTTTCTTTAATAAACGCATTACAAAAACCAACTTTTAATATTAGTATAATGTAAAACTACTAATAAATAACATTACTCAAATGTCTCACACATACCCAATTATAACGTCAAGATACTTCAGCAAAAAACCAGAGGTACTTGCCATTAAATGATCTTGCAACTACAATGGTCTAAGTTTCCTATTCAATAAGCAATTAAAATCTGTTAGATAAAAATATAAATAGACTTAACTTGTGTATAATTTATTTTATAATTGTCTTCAGTGTAGTAGTAACTGTGAAAACCCATTATATAAACCAAGTATCTAATTTTCCCATCATAATAACAAAGTATAAAGGACATCCACTTTTCATTGTGACGTGACGGACATGTACAATTAAATCTAATATAAGCAAATGATTCTCAACGTGTTATTTCCTATCAGTTTTGTCAAAACGAAAAACGTACTTTTTATAAGTTAACTTGTAATTAAAATAAGAATAATCACTTTTTAGAGCTACACAGCCAAGTGGCAAACCTATGTCTATCTCAGTCATATAGTCTTCCTTGTCTCTCCTATTTTACTCTGAGACTTAGCACTATATAGACGTAGAAAGGCGAGTATGTTTCCTTTATGAACTACAATGAGAAGTGAAATTAAAATGGAAAAAACTTATAACCGAGCGTTGAAAAAAGTTCCAGTATGTGTTGGTTATGAAATACAAAACATTTATGAATCTTTTAGTATACAAAGGTGGCAAACATACCGCCTGGTGGCCTATAGGTAGAACACATAAAACTATAGCCAATAACACAATAGTAACAACACTGCCATCATAGTACCTACGTACCTATCTAAGATGAAAAATAGAAGTTGAGAAATAATCCTTGGGAGATCTTACTGATATTATGTGTGAGGGTAGTACTTCTCCGTTCGAGACGGCGAATTCATGCCGGAAAAAGTAATGATATACTATAGTAAAGTATATAATATTTTTCCTAGTTTATTATGTGACTAAGTTGGCAAGCAAGCATACAACCCACCTCATGGTAAGCGGTTGTCGAAGCATATGAGCGCTTGCAACTCCATACGTTTATCACATCTCAGTCACGTGTTGCCAACCTCGATGTATTGGTTTTTAAATCTCATTTGACCAGAAATTTCACTAGCTACAGTGTACTTAAAACCGAAATACAGTATACTGCATGACAGTAGAATAACTGATACTGGGGTGGGCTCTGGGTAGGTTCCTAAAGCGCCCTGTTAAAAAAGGTACTTTATAAAAACATCGTCCATTATATCAGTTTGTTTCCCGCGCAGTGCACTCTTTAATGTATTACACATTGTTTAATTGAATTATTATTTGTCTGTCCTCTGTGGTTATTTGATTGACTCATGCTTAGGGGAAAACCTTCACCTTGAAATTAATACATCGAATAATTAACATTCATTTTTGCAAAAATACATTATGGTACATATGGACTATGTACCCGCCCTTCCAAGAATTACAATCCCCCCCTTCCTGCCCTTAGTAAATTCAAAACAAACAAAAAGAAATGGAGTTAGTCACACACTTCATTCGGTTATTTTGTGCACAATGAATATGCATATTGTATGTTTTGCTACACTTTTTCGTCGCCTAGATTCAGTACGTGTATCTAGTTATGACTGGTATTTTTGGGAAACGCTTATTGCCAGATATATTAGATACTTTTACCGATTTCGACAACCTTTTAAAGGGAGAACCAGTGACTCATTAGAGAAAATTTTGGAGATTATTATCCATTATTTTTATGACAACATTCAGAAATCAAAAAAGGTAGCACAAGCTGACACAAATTTCAGTATAATCAGCAATTATAATTAAATCTCGTCTTTTTGATATATCACAACAGTCGGCAAGTTTAACCTTTTTTCGTAAGCTCTGGGAAAGAGAAGGAATAAAAGAAAATGGATCCTTTATTGAAAAAAAAATCCGACTATACTTTAATTTTCTTTTTTTCTAGAATCACAATGATAACAAGCAGACAGGCGACACAGAGATCTCGACCCCCACACAACCTCTCTTGGAACCAGATAAAAAACGCCCGACACCACCGCTAGCGGGTAATATATTATTAAGATTTTTAATCGTTATAAATTAAGATTAGTTCTTGATATATAATTATAATTAAACCGCATCAGTGTACAAAGATTTATTAGTAAAATCTTTGTGTACACGAAATGGTAAAGCATATTTTCGAGTAACATTTAGTCTTTGTTTTATCCAGATTGTTTTATTTTATCAAAAGTCATTGCTATTTAAAAGTTTGAACTAACTATGAAAGATTGTACGTACTCTTTCACGCACAAAATACTGTACGGATTTTGATTAAATTTGATACACACATCCCTTATTGCCTGGTCTAATACATGGAATGATTTTTACCTCGTAAAAATGTAAGATTCGCTATCAAAAAAATTCGCGATTGGTGCCACAGAAGCAGTTAATACTTAAATACGACATTACTTTCCACCCCTTACTGAGGTTTATTAAGAAAATCATATGTATGGACTGTAATAATAATGATCAAGTAATGTGACTTCTTATGTCCCATTACTGGTAATCATAATAATATTAATGGTAATCATAAGTAAAAGTATCCTCTTTCATTGAATAGAATAATTAGTAGCATTATTGCATGATTATTTTATAATGGTCGACATTTTTCATCCCAATAATAATAATAATAATAATAATAAGCCCCTAAATCCAACCATACGTCCGAATCGAACATCTGATTCACGTGGGGGGCGGACACGCGATATTTTTGTTACTGGCGCGGCTAACATGGCTCTGGAAACCCATTTATGGTGATGCAACTTAGAAGTAAACGTATAGGACCGCTGCCCGGGGGTGATCGCCGGGGCGCACCTGGAGCTGACACTGGGTGTCTCAGTATGCGAACCGTCAGCGGAGAGGAGCTGATTAGGCGGGCTCCCTCCGGGTCTCCCGAAAATACGACAGCCAACCTGACTGATAACAAACAGACTGACAGTGACAATATTAGTTTAAACTCCGTCTCAATAGCAGAACCTTTTAGTCCATCCACAATTTCTTATATCCCTACACCGGTGTCTTCCGTAGACGAAAACTCACGTGAAGCACTAACACCAACCTCTAGTGCTGCGCAGGAGGTGAACTCCTTTTTACCTGCGTCCACTAAGGCTGGGAAACCCCGAGTACGTATGCGATGGAGCAAAGATGTTAATATATTTATCATGCGTACTTACTATCTTGTTACAAAGCTAGAAACAGACATGACCACATACAGAAAACACCTACACGAACATTTTTCAAGACAATATCCAGACATAAAAGTTACCGAGCAACGAGTTTCCGATCAAAGGCGAACTATAATTAGAAACAAACTCTTAACCGAAGAAATACTGAACCGATTGAAAGAAGAAATTAAAATACAAATAGAAGTAAATAAAGATAATAATATAGATGTAACACCACTTACACACAACCAAATAGGAAATAATTTACAGTCACAACCACAACTTAATACATTTCCACAGCCACAGCAACTCACACAGACATCACAAAGTATACTCTCTACATCTATATCTACACAAACAGAGTTCACAACATTGCTGCTAGAGAATGAAGTAGACACTTTAGTTAACCCCGTAACAGAAACAAATTCCCAAGAAATACTACAAAAGTTTAGAACAGCACTTACAAAGTTTTCGGGAATGGATCCTTGTGCTCGGCCGAGGCTACCAAAATTAAAGTACGGTTTTCGACTATCCCAACTAATCCAATTATTTAATCAACACATACTGCCACAATTTATTACTCCCGATATACAACTAATTGACTTACACACTATTACATATTGCACAGCTGTAGTGATTATAGAGGAATTTAATTATAAAATAATACAAAATCATATCCCACAATCAAAAAATGATAAACCTCCCTGGCAAATACGATTAGAAAAAGATATAGAAAAACTCAGGGCAGACTGTGGCAGACTTACACAATATATAAATAACAATAGGTCAAATAAAGTAGTTAAGAGAGTAGAAGAAATATTCAAGTCAAGAATCACACATACTAGACACGAAAATAACAATAGAACACCCGAAGAATTTCTTGATACACTTAAACAAAAACTAGCTTTAAAGGTACATA
Source organism: Hestina assimilis (assembly GCA_023373885.1). Classification (NCBI taxonomy): domain Eukaryota; kingdom Metazoa; phylum Arthropoda; class Insecta; order Lepidoptera; family Nymphalidae; genus Hestina; species Hestina assimilis. Next base: position 13,478,206 of record CM041755.1, on the reverse strand, counting down.
GACTTAGAAGATACAAAAAGGCACACCAAAGAAAACACGAAAACACTTTATTTAGCTCAAATGAAAAAATATTCTATCGAAATTTAGGTAAATCATACAATAAAACACATTCAACACAAAACACAGATTTACCTACAAAAACACAACTTGAAACATTTTGGTCTAATATATGGGAACAGCAAGTAAAGCACAACGATAAAGCGGAATGGATAACAAAAGAAGAAACCAAGTGGAGTACGATAGAGGAGATGGAATTTGACAAAATCTCAGAATCGGATATAACAAGCATAACAAACAGACTACATAATTGGAAATCACCCGGTATAGATAAAGTACATAACTTCTGGTACAAAAAGCTAACTTCACTACACAACCCCATAGCACAAACATTAACAAAAATAATTTTAGGACATCATAACATACCTGAGTTTATTGCCACAGGTTTAACTTATATGATACCAAAAACCTCACAAACATCACAACCATCCCAATACAGACCCATCACTTGCCTACCCACCATATATAAAATTCTTACTGCAGCAATATCTAGAAAAATAACGTCACACATTGAACACAATAAAATAATAGCAGAAGAGCAGAAGGGATGTAGACGGGCCCATATGGGGTGCAAGGAACAGTTAATTATAGACTCTACTATACACAAACATGCCATTTCTAAAAATAAAAACCTACATTGCACCTACATCGATTACCAAAAAGCTTTTGATAGCATTCCGCACACGTGGTTATTAAGAATACTGCAAATTTACAAAATCAACCCAAAAATAACCAGTTTCTTGCGTAATATAATGCCTTTTTGGAAAACTACTTTGAAATTAAATAACTGCTCCGAAAATATCACAACCCGTCAATTATTAATACGAAAAGGTATGTATCAAGGTGATTCCTTGAGCCCGTTATGGTTTTGTCTTGCCATGAACCCCCTATCACATCTACTGCATAATTGCCGAGCTGGATTTAGCCTTAAGAATGGAACAGAAGAAACAGTTATTTCACACCTAATATATATGGACGACATTAAATTATACTCAAAATCAGAAAAGGAAATGAAAAAACTTATAGAAACGACTACACAATTCAGTAAAGACATTAATATGCAATTCGGTCTGGATAAGTGCAAAACCTTACATATAATAAGAGGAAAGGTACGGCCGGGAGACTATGCAGTAGATGACAACAGCACCATATCAGCAATGGAACCGAATGATTTATATAAATATTTAGGATATAAACAGTTAAAAGGACTAGACCACACTACAATTAAACACACATTAAATACAGAATATATAAAGAGAACTAATGCTATCTGTAAAACACAACTATCGGGAAAACACTTGATAAAAGCATTGAATACATATGCAATACCCATTTTAACATACTCATTTGGAATCATCAAATGGTCAAAAACTGATATAGAACAAATAGAACGAACCACGCGTACTACTCTTACAAAACATAACCACCTACATCCTAAATCTGCAATAGAAAGACTCACCATCAAAAGACAGAACGGAGGCAGAGGCCTTATAGATATATATCAGCTTTGGCTAAAACAAATCCATACACTCAGATCATTCTTTCATACAAAATCCCTCACAAGCTCTATCCACAAAGCCATAACTCAAACTGACAGTAATTACACTCCACTAAACCTTAAGGAACACACAAATACACAAAACCATAATAGCTTCAATTCACAAACACAAAAAATTGATGATTGGAAAAAGAAAGTGCTGCATGGACGACACCCACATGATTTAGAACAACCACACATAGATTCAATAGCATCAAACAAATGGCTTCAAATAGGTAGCTTATTCCCTGAAACAGAAGGATTCATAATTGCGATACAAGACCAAATAATAAAAACAAAAAATTATAGAAAATACATAGTTAAAGACCCGTCCGTTACTAATGATAAATGTCGTAAGTGTCACACCCAATCAGAAACAATCCAACACATAACAGGAGCATGCACAAATCTTGCACAGACGGACTACACATATAGACATAATCAGATATCGAATATCATTCACCAAAATCTAGCACTCAAATTTAAACTTATACAGAACACAAACACTCCGTACTATAAACATTCACCTCAAACGATATTAGAAAACACTACACATAAATTATACTATGATCGCGCTATTCTCACCGACAAAACTATACATTATAATAGACCAGACATAACACTGCAGGATAAAATTAATAAAATAACCTACTTAATAGACATTGCCGTTCCCAATACACACAACCTGAAAAAGACCATCGCTGAAAAAATCAGTAAATATGCTGATCTTAAAGACGAGGTTGCAAGGATCTGGAGGCAGGAAAAGGTTTACGTAGTGCCAATAGTTATTTCCACGACAGGTATAATCCCCAAACACCTGCACCATAGCCTTAAACTAATAGACCTGAAAGAATCTCTATACATAACTCTTCAGAAAGCTGTCATTCTAAACACATGTAGAATCGTTAGGAAGTTTATGCAAATAGAAGAAAACCCAATAACAACACCACATACCGCAAATCCAACCTAATGACACCACACGCTGCGTTTACTTGGCTGATGCCCGTAAATGCAGTTAAAACCAGCTCATGAGCTGAGATAATTAAAAATAAAAAGAATAATAATAATAATAATCGTTTATTTCAATCACTAGGATCATAAATAATAATACTTTAATGTTTTTCTTTCATTGGCAGGTCCAGAAATCGATGATTTAGACGACGAGCTTCCCACTGACGCGACCCCCTACCACGGTATTGACGACGGTCTCCTAGAACCGAACAACAACAAACCAGAAGTGAACAACGAAGGTACATATTACGATTCCTTTAACAATTTACGGCTACAATTATCGTTTTGTATTTTAAACTCGACCTCGTTCATTCGGATTTACAAATTTTCAAGCTATAGGCTGTGAGGTTTTAGCCGATTTAGTGCAGTTTTCGTCATTAGGTATATTTTTTTTAAACTAGCAATCCGCCCTCTCTTTATCCAGGTATTATTATAATATATATCTTATTAATGGGGAAAACAGCATTAAATCCGTGTTACGTGGCTTAGGCGTTAGCGGAGGCAGCGGAGGCGGTGCAGCTCATGTTGAAATCATTGAAATCTATAATCATAACTAATATTATAAATATGGAAATACATTTTTTTTGAAGCTTTAACGCCTTAGCAGCTTAACAGATTATGGTGAATTTTGGATAGAGATAAATATGCCATCTTTATGTGGAGACAGTCCCCTGACGCTGTCAAGGCCAATAGGGCAAAACACATTTAAAAAATATTGACAGTTATAGGCTCCAGTTTGGAATATGGTGACGTAGGGGAAGAAAGTTTAAATGGAGAACCATATATTTAGGTGTTTTTAAAAACAGTATTCAAGCGAGTGAAACCGCAGGCTGAAGAGAGTGTTAAATATTTGAATGAGATAAGCAGCGCTAAAAAGTCCCGTGGATACAATTGTGACAATAATTATATTCCAGTATTCCCCTCGACGCGAGCCGGATGTTTCTCGCTATTCTGATAAAATATGCTTTTAGTCATCGCTATTTTTATATTAGTAATAAGCTTAAATATTAAACAGCTTAACTTAAGCGAATGCGAAAATCTGCCAGCTAAATATTAAATAAAAACTTAGCCTTTTCCTAAACTCATAATTCTAGCACTGACGGTATGATAATGATAAGGAACGGATAGAAAGTTTAGCGTTTGTGCATATGCACGGGTGTATCCCAGATTTGGCCCAGGGGGTCTTAATTTAGTGCCTAGAGAGGGGCAAAACGACTATTCTCTTTAAGTTAGTCCTAAATGTATCATATTCTTCAATTTCTGAGTATTTAACAAGGTCCAAGGTGAGGCAGCTCGCACAACACCCCTACTCCTGATTCACCGTTGCGGCGTTGTGGGTAGCGAGTCTGCCAGTAGCCTCGACGGTTGCGGGTTCGATTCCTGCTCGGAGCAGATGTTTGTATTAATTGGACAGTCATGTTTTCCGGTCTGGGTGTGTTTGTCCTTGTCATTGTGAATGTTTCCAGACTCAGGATATAATTATCCCAATGGGGGCCGTTGAGTGTGTAGCGTTTATTATTTATTATTATTACTACGCCCATTTACATATTGCATATATTACTAAAAGTTCACTGTAGACCGCGGCCGTTATTGCGAAATGACATTTATTTTTCCAATCAAAGTAGGGAAATTTTTGATTACAGAAGTTTACATTAGAAGAAATTACAAAATAAGTTGGACATGTAAACTGATTATTGCAAAGGACATTCATAATACATGTAAAAACCTATTTCTTTAAAACAGTGATAACATAAAAATAATCTGTTTATTATTATTGTTTATTATTATCATATAAAAATAAATTAGGTTATCACGAGGGATGTGGTCAGTCAATGTTGATTCCGATAATTAGTACGAGTCATATTGTCAAAGAACAATCAAAATGAAATAATTGCTTTGTTCTTTGACTGATAACTGATAATAATTTGTGACGTGTAATTTCACTTGCTCTAGATAATTTAATTTAAAATTAAATAATTGGGCTGTTAAAAAAATCCCAAAAGTACATTAAAAGGACCTGTGGATAAAAAAGACTACTACAACTACTGACTTTACACGAAGATCGCGGGTTCAAAGTTCAGGTTTTAGGAATATTCTTGATCTTATTTTGTGAAGGAAAACATCGTGAGCAATACTGCATATCTTGGGAGAAATTCTGAGATGACACCCAGTAATCTGCAGTTGATGATGCCTTTTCACAGTAGTGAGACATTAACAGGCTTTTAATCAACTTTTTTTAAAGCCTCTAACATAAAACAACTTGGATGTGACTAATTTGGTCTTTACTTTACGGTCTTTACTGTAGAAAATGCTGGATGAGTGGACTCCACTACGGAATAATCAAACATGTCTATGAGCGCACCGAGGTAGGAGCGTGGGGCAGCGGACCACCTGTCCGAGAACTGGTTAAATACTAAAAAATGCACGAATACAATGCATTTCGAACTATTTAACTAATAAACTAATAACTATTAAAGAAAATTGTCATATTAAACCCCTCTGCACCCTAAATTAAGATTTTCCTCTCCCACCGGCCAAACGCTGGCTATGCCCGTAGACATATCTATATGATATATAATGTCATTTCAGGAGGTGAAGGTAATTCAGATGGCGGTTCCAAAGAAACCCACCCGACGCGGGAAGACGGCGTCGGCACAGAAGACGGTAAATGGCCGTGGCCGTCCACCGATGATACGGACTATCCATACGGTGATTTGACGACGCACTACAAAACTTACGTGCGCAGGATTATATATCCAATTTGTAGTTTATTTTTTAAAAGCTTAGCTGTTGCAAAAGAAACATCATACGACGTTGTATCGCAGTGGTAGAGAACCTGCCTTAAGCGCCACAGGTCGCGGGTTGGATTCCCACTCGGAGCAGATGTTTGTATTGACCATACAGGTGTGTGTTAGTCCTTGACACCGTGTATGTTTCCGGATCTAATGGTTGCCGTTGAGTGAGGAGCGTTTATAAAGAGCCATTTTTATAGCATAATACAGTTCAATAATTTTATAAAAAGTTCACACTTCACGTAAATCTAACTACTTGTTTCCTATATTTCTAAATGAATCCTGCGCACGACTACAATCACAAATACATTCAAATATACATCATTAATTATTAATTACAACAAAATGATTTCTATTGGCATTAATGATTGAATAAAAAATACAAAATTTGCATGTTACATTTTTCGTACTAACATAACCAGTTCAGGTTTTCGTGTGGGGTAAACGGTCGCATGTACTATTGTGTGTATATCGTGTTATGTGTAAGCATGTTGCATGTGTGCGTTTAAGGAAACTTGTACGATCCAAGTTAAAGCTAGAAACAAACTATTTTACTTTATTTACTGAATTATAAAAAAAATATTTGTTCCTAGCATTATTCCCGGTATTGGGTAAATACGCAAGGTCACGGTCGCAGTTTTTACACGGAGCGATTGCCACCTGACCTCCGCAACCCTAAGGGCGGACCAGTTACTCAATGGATGAGAGCAATTTACTTATCAAGAGTTAACGATTATTATCAGAATTAATGGTAACAACATGCTATCCGATGCTCACAGAGGCTCAAAGTAAGACAACACGTTTTTCAAAAATATTATTTGTGTTCCAAACTCATTTTGGTGAAGGAAAAGGTGGTAGGCATCTTGTGTGAGTTAGAAGGTGCTCTGAAAGATATATGTATGTCAAAAATCTCGAAATGAATCAGTGATGATTCTGTGCTCAAACTAACTTATAATCAGATTTTTTTAGAAGATCAGTATTTTTTTTTATTGAAAGATTTTTCTTTCAATTAACTTTTTTCCCCTGTATCTTGTTTCTAGCTTAAAAGATGACGTATTCCTTTTGGTATGTGAATAAAATCCTTTTAAAATAACTGCCGGTATCGCAAAAGAATATAGCAAGTATACAATTAACAAAGAATGCAGAATGTTTTACTAATACGAGCATGCGAGTCATTCAATAGCTTTCCTTTTACACGGATATGGTTACGAAATAAATGATTGAATGCTCTATGGCCTATGGAATTGAATTGGCGCGCTTTTTACTATTATGACATTTTATATGTATCTTTTTGTATTGTTATTACTCAGTTTAGACTATTTAACATAGCAATCTTGGCAAGTAACTAATATAAATAATTTTGTAAAATAATTAAAACCATATGTTGTGCCTCGTTTAAGCAAGTTAAATGTTCAATGAACTAAGCAAAGCTACTGATTTTAGCCAGTTTTTAAATCAATTTACTAAAAGAAAATGTAAAATATTGCTGGTAAACTATGCGGGTACGTCTTATGACTTCAAATATATTGTCATAAGATTTAAATTAAAATAACTTTGTAGGAAACAACTGTAGGTAAAACTGTGCATGCTATAAAAATGCATACACGTAATATGAAATACTAGCTGCGCCCAAGGTTCCGCAGGCGTACTGTTCCTAACGATTTTTCTTTGTTATACGGAACCGTAATTCTTTTTCTCAAGTAAAAGTAGTCTAAGTTATAACATGAGCTATCTACCAGTGAAAGTCCTGTTAGAATCGGTACAGCTGTTTCAGAGATTAGCCAGAACAAACAGAAAGACTGACTGATATTTTTTTATGTGCCGTATATGGACGCAAATAAGCAATACCATGTCAACCCTCACGAATGTCATTTCGAGAAAAACGCGTATGAAAATTTGGACCAACTTGCTTTATATGAATTTTTTTATGTATTGGTCAAGTTTTTGGCAATTTCAAATTTATGTAAGTTATTTTACTTATTTTCACAAAAATAAATCTACAAACTGCATATTTCGTATATAATATAACCCAAAACGTTTTAAAAATACATGTAATTAATTGTATGATTGAAAAGATGGCTTTTTTAGAAGTTTTAATGCTTAAAACCCTACAAATATTAAAGAAAAATGTTCTTCAGCCATTTACCAACACTTCTGCATATATAACTCAGTTTTTTCAATTTTGTGGGTTGACATGGTATTGCTTATTTGCGTCCATATATGTTTATATGCGTTTAGTGAAAAGCTGTTAATTTGAAAAACAAACACAAAATTTTATAATCCAAAACGATGTTTCAAAACAACTATGATGACTTAACAAATTTCTTTACAGATTTGAATGGACTGGAACCAAGGTTCGGGGTTGACGATCGACCCGGCTCGCCATTCCCGGAGGTAAGACATTAACATCTTTACGTCGAGCCTGTTGGCAAACTTGCATACGGACTACGGTCCGCCTGCCGAAACCGCCCACCGCATCTTCCTAGCATGGTTACCGGTGTTTATATATCTTGATAGGTAATTTGTTCTTATGCAATGAGTTACTGGTTCGCCCTTAGGATTACGGATGTCAGAAGGCAATCACTCTGTGTAAAAACTAGTAACCTGTCAAATCCGAACAAAAAGTAACAAGGACACCTAGGTAAAATTCTCGTATAATACCGGAAATAATCCAAAGAAAAAGAAAAACAAATAAGAAAAAGCCTCAATAGCTCAACGGTAGAAGGGCCGACTGCGCTCCGTTAACGCGAGAGTCGAGGGTTCGATCCTGACCCCTTGGGCTATTGTCGTACCCACTCCTAGCACAAGCTTCGAGCTTATTTGGAGGGGCAATAGAAATATTAGTAATGCCTTGAAAAAGCATTGCTACTATTCTTTAAAAAAAAAAAAAAAGTCAATAAGAAAATGCGTGGACATTTGAGATAATAAATAGGCGGAGAATTAAAGTAATGTAATGGTAGAAGGAAGGAACAGAGAAACGCGTCAAACGAAACACAACAGTACGATGACTGCTACTTGTACTGCACGTCGATATTGTGTAGAGGTATCACCTCTTTTAAAGAATATTAGCAATGCTTTCATGCGAATCATTACTAATATTTCTCTCCAAGTGTAAGTTACACTGGTCGTAGGTCTTTTGTTGCAAGAGGCCGGCTAGGTAGGTACCACCGCAGTGTCAAATTTTCTGCCGCCAAATAGTAGTGCTTAGGCATTACTGTGTTCCGGTTCGAAGGCCATTGAAGGCTAGTGAATTACTGGGCAAAGGCGATTCAAGAAGCAATACCTCGAGGTTCGCAACGCGTGAGTGGCACCTACTAATGGTGTTGCGCACGCTCATAGGCTACGGTTACAGCAACCTCTTACCATCATGTGGGCTGTATGCTTGCTTGCCAATTTGTAACGTAAAAAAGAGTAGCTAGGTGTAGGTACGACAATAACCCAATGAGACCAGAATCGAAATAGTAACTCTGGTGTTAGAAGTTGGCTCTCTATCGTTGAGATAATGAAGGTTCCATCTGTCTATCTTTCCACATCTAGCCGGCCCAATCAATATATAATTCTATATTCCCATGTCAAAGTCGAAACCAATTAATAATCTTTTACCCTTCAGTCAATTCCGGATGTGAACACGTACCAACAGAAGAAGAACCTAGCCCAGGGTATGATGGACTTGGCCTTATTATCAGCTAACGCGAACCAACTGCGCTACGTTCTGGAGTCTTCCACCGGCCATCCTTATTACTACTCCAGTCTCACTTTCATATCGCTTAGTATAATAATACAGGTGAGTTAGCCTTTGATAATAAAACTATTTAACGAAACTAAATAGAAAAAATAAATATTTTCTACCAATACAAATACTTATTTTTTTCTTTTTAGTTTTGAAGTTGTTATTTTTGTTTTCTAAAAAAATATTTGATACTTTTTAGTTAAGAATGATAGTACTTAATGATTAATGCAAATTCCTCTTCAAACTAAAGAAGAATTATGTAAATCGGATCATAAATCTCAGCATAATCGTTGTACATTAAAAAAATACCAATCGAATTGAGAATCTCCACCATTTTAAAGTGGGTTAAAAGAATACTTCAAACGGCCTGACAATTTGAAAATGTCTCTTAATTAAAAAAATACTTAGCTGAATGAGAATCTATCGTCGTTCATCGTTAACGTCAGTGAAATCAGGAAGTCTAAAAAATGTTGTCCAATTTTTTGTTAATACTTATATCGTAATAAAGTAAGTAATAATATCGGAAATATTTTAAAATTCATTCAACTTTAACGTTTTAAAATTCATTTAACGTTGACGTCAACCATTCAAGCCTTGTTGAGCGCGGACTGCTCGTTTTACAGATTATACAAAAATAATTATGTAGATCTATGTGGCTACTCAATTTTTACTACACAAATTATTATTATCTTTTAAATAGTCCCGATGATTATATTATGCTTGATAATCTTATTGTTAAAGTTCCTATATTTCACAGGTCGCAGTAGGCATCGGTCTAATAATGAACAGCCGGTACAACGTCAAAGACGAAAAGGACATCTGCAAGGCTGACAAGATTAACAACATGACAGTACTCGGCATCTTTCTCATCACTATTGTAAACGTTTTTATCACTTCCTTCAGTGTTGCCACACCAAATTCTCTCTCAGTCATGAACACTGCAGTACAACAAGCTGGATAAAACTTTAGTAAAAAACCATTACCAAACTATAACAGAAGTCTTCTTGGAAGCAATAAATTAAACAGTTTTTCTTGTATTGGATAAAATGACGTAATAATACGCTAAGAGAGAACGCATTTGTTTGCCAATGTTACCAGTTTATGTCATTTAAATACCAGTTTCTTTAATTATATAAAATATAATTTTAAGAAAATGGCATCGACAACGGGATCGCATTTAAAACATTGTTCAAGACTTTTCTTGACTAAGTAATAAATAAGGACGAACGGTCACCGTGCTCTTATTGTTGTTATTTTACTGCTCACAGTATAGGCTAAGAAACATAATGATTACGCCTATTTTAAATATTAGTAGGTAAAAATTTTAATATATTTTTGCGATTGATTCTATTTTTGATAAATATTTAATATTAAATTAAAATAATAGTGAATTTTTTTATCTATAAGCCTTTCAGGACGTCTAGTATTTTTAAGTTCTTAATACCAAACAGTTTGCCCGCGTTTATTTGAATTAGCATGTCTTTGAATACTTACCATGTATTCATTCATTCGCCGTTAATGCTCTGTAAACTCTGTATGTAGCTTGATCTTGCTCAATCTATTCAAAACTATTAAACTACCTAAACGATTCAATCAGGCTGTTGAATTTTGAGATTAAGACGCATTTTATAGTATAGCTATAGAGTCCATTCCCGGACTGCTTACTGTTTTTTATAAAACCCTATATTGTTAATTTTTAGTATAATACTAGCGGGCCCGGCAGACGTTGTCCTGCCCCGAAAAAAATCTGGGACCCGAAAGCAGCGCCCTTTACCCGGTCAAAGATTTTGATTGACTAATAAGGCTATTAAAAAGCAGGGGTTGGTGATAACAAAGTGAAAATTTAGGGTCGTGTGTATTTTTCAATGCCACATAATAAAAAAATAAAAATAAAAATGTTATCCAAAAATAAAAATAAAAATTTGGGGTTGACACCCCCTTATCATTTAGGGGTTTGAAAAATAGATAGTAGCCGATTCTCAGACTTACTGAATATGCATAAAAAATCATAAGAATCGGTCAAGCCGTTTCGGAGGAGTATGGGAACGAACATTGTGACACGAAAATTTTATATATTAGATTACATATCAGCTTTTATAAAGCGTTGTCTGCATGACTAATTTTACAATTTCAAAATATCTGGCGTGATCTTGAAGAATGAATAAAATAGGGTTTTATAAAATACAGTAAATCGCCACGGGCTCTCTATCTTTTACGTCATGTTGACTGTGGAATGTGCTGTGCAGAAATGTTTCAGTGTAGAAAACAAAAAGTTACGTTGAGTTCTACTTGTCAGTTGATATACGTACTATGTAGACATGAAAAGCAGTTTCAGTTAATACAAGTAAAGTAGATTTTACTACATAAATATTGACCATTTTAGAACAACTCGTCCATTTAGTTTGTACCTCTTACTGTTACACTGTTACATAATTTTGTGATATATCAATGACTGTTTTATAATTTTTCATATTTTCATTAATTTATTTTATCTGTCATAGACTTTTACTAATATTAAGATATTTGAACTTTTTTGTTATTTAAAATTATTTTATGCTATGTACTTATAATTTTAACACTATAATAAATAAGGTCTTAAAGTTCGCATTTGTTAGTATTAAGTTGTATACACTTAGAATCTCTAAGAATCTTATACATATTTGAATATAAAATATAAGATTTTGTAAGTTTCGTCATATCAATATACATAATTATATACAAACAGAATTAAATTTTTATTTACTATTAATTACGAACTATTAATAAATCTTCGTCTTCTTATTCTCAGTATTATAAGAAAATTTATCCAGTTCTGCTTATTACTCTTGTCCGGATTTGACAGGTTACTAGTTTTTACACAAACAGATTACAATCTGACCTCCGCAACCCTAAGGGTGTACCAATAACTCATTGGATGAGAGCAATTTACTTATCAAGAGTTAACGATTATTATCAGATGTTATGTGATAACAATCGGGACCGATAGCTTAACGTAATTTCCGAGGCACGATTGGCACCCAAAGGACAAACGCCCCGATCGAAACAGATGTTTGTAAGATTGGTCGAGCCACAGCGGATCTCTAAACCGGTTGCGGCGGAAGGGGGGCGGCGTCCACGAGTCGCCCACTGCACCTTACGTACGATGACGGCGTGCTTCATTTTTATACTTATCGCAATTATCGTATTCGAGTAGCGATCAATAAATCAGTTATTTTAAATGCAGTCCGCTTTTCAATTAAATTCATCCGACATAAGGATAGGGTATCAACAAAGATCAATGCACACATCTGCCCAAGCGGGAATCGAAGCCGCAACAGTCGAGGCTAAAGGGAGACTCGCTAAACACAACGCCACAACGGTGTCCGGTGTCGGTGACGGTGTGAACTATTCAAAACTCTGAGCCTTTTATTGAAATGAGTCGAGGTATCGATAAATAAAACACAACTTTAGAATCCAAATGTATTGAATACAAAACAAAAATCTAATAAAATTGTCCGGTGGCAATTTCAAAATATTCTATTCAATAATAGTTAATAAAGACAAAGTCGAGGCGATAGAAGATAGCCAGCTATGTTACAATAAAAACGCGTCCCCGCTCGAGATAGATAACTTACAATTACATATACAAAAAAAATGAGCACGAAATTGAAATATACAATGTGAAATATCAATAAATGATCTTCAAGTTATATTTATTCATAAATAGATAAGAGAATTACGATTGAAAACTGAAAAGATATTGAATGAATCCGAATGAATAAACGAAAAGAAATAATGTATACTTCAATTTCGCGCGTTATCACCAATTTACATACAAAAATTAACTAAAATTCATATCAATGCATAATCAACTATTTTGTGTTAATATTAAGATTCAGAATTTGTGACTTTTAAAATGAAAATTTGAAATGCAAAATAAAAATCATGCAGATAATTGACTTACTATAAAGGACAGACACTTCCATACGGAAAAAGTGACCAGATTCGATGGTGCTCCTGTGTGAAATCAACACTAACGAAACGAAACAAAGTCAGTCACACGCTGTCTCGATGTCGCAAGTTTCTGACGGTGACTTCATTCGATTACTTTGCAAGCTTGTGACTAATTTCTTTTGACATTTGGATTGTATGGAATGGCCTGTCCATAAATATAAGTCTGATGCAGTTTGGTACAGACAGTGTATAGGGAACGAATATTTTGTTTATAATAGTAGCATATTATAGTCCTTCTAGAAGCTGATTACATCACTACAGATTACAGATTTTTATTTAGCTATATTTAAAAATTGCAGATTTACATATAAATTTTAATCCTATAATGTATTTTATATTAAGAAAATCATAATTTCCTTGGAGTATTTTGAATTATTTTAAAAACTTCATTTAAAAATTGGATTTGTTAAAATTTATTCGAGAATTTAACTTCAAATTGGAAAAAGTAAATTTGATAATGTTACCATGAAATTTAAAAAATACATTTATTTGTATTGTTTTTTCACAAAGAAGATTTAATCAAAGCCCGTGATAAAATCGAATCCGCTTACGAGTACATTTTAAAAATTCCTAACTTATCTGTAGAGGATCTACTTGTATGTGTTACTAATCAGCACATGGGGCCCATGATCCGAATAAAAGGATACGTGTTTCGCATACAATGTATCGATTCTTATTTTAATTTGACTATACTATATTTGTGGCAATTAAGTTGCCACCCGATGGTAAAAACTACAGAGTAAAAAAGTATCTTTGTATGAGTTAAACTCTGAGCAAAAGTGATTATTGATTTATACACTTAATAATTTAATTACGACATTCAAAGAGAAATTAGCCTAATTATAATACATTTTTAAACATTCACAGAAATATTATCAAAATGTTATTAAAATCTCTCGAGACTAAGAAGTACCTAATTTTATATACACATATTAGGTTTATATTAAGTTTTACAATCCATATAATTGGGATACTGCGGGACGAAAATAACGAACTCCTCTAGTTCGCGGTATTATTCAATAAGGTTTGACACTTACGTGATTCTATATATATTTTAGTGTTATACGGTCAGTTACATCATTAAATATTATGTAGAAATAAATAATTAAATCGAATTCCAATCACGGGCATAGTCAAAGTTTTAATAAGTTTACATTTTCACTTTAGTTTCACAGAGTATTATCTTATGTTTAATTAATTTCAATTGGTAGTAGAAAACTAAAAATGACACCAGGCAGTGCAACTTGCAATGTAATTATCTTTGATCTGAAATTTCATTCGCGTGGAGCAACATCAAGTAATTTTATAACAGAAGTATTATTTATCATTCGCATAGATAATTCAAAATATATTGATAAGACACGAGTATTCAATTCATTCAATAATACAACAATTCATATATGGGAAATTTAATCAGAGACAAAGATTACTTACAAAATAAAAATGAGTTATATGTATTTGAATAGGATACAGTAAATTTAGCACAAGAATGCGAAACACGTATAGACTAGTGGTGGGGTGACGGTGGCTGTGGCGGGGAGGGGGAGTGGGAGCGGGAGGTCTAGATGGCGTCGATGTCGACGTCAATGTCGCCGTCGTCGTCGTGAGAGCGCGCCGGCGCCGCCGCCACGGCCGCCTTGATGGGCGTCACCTTGGCGCGGTCGTCGTATTCGATCTGGAATAACATTAAGTATTTAATTGTACAGAAGATTATATGTGACTAAATTAGCAAGCAAGCATACGATCCACCCGATGAGCGCTTTCAAAACTATTTGTGTCACTCACGCGTTACCGACCTGAGATAATACTTCGTACATCTCATTTACACAGTATTTTCACTAGCTAGTGTCTTTCAAACCGACAAAAAGTAATGCAGTGCTACCCGCTTAGCTAGCATTTTGCAATGAAAGGCCTAGCACCAGTAAATTAGTAAAAATTGAATGATTGATTAAATATAATACATAGGATATTAGGAGGCGTTCATAAAATATGTTCTAAGTGTCCGTCACTTTGGCAACAATTTGCGCACCGCTGTGAATAAAAAAAAATTGTGCGGTCGGTGACCCCGTCAGGATCGAAGTTCTTTATGTTTTTTCTTCAACTCCGAATGTAATTCGAAGTGAAATCTGTATATTCGAATAGATTATATGATAAAGAGACGGGGACAGACAGAGTTGCGCACCCGGCTGCGCATTCACTTGCTCGCGTGCTCATTTGCTTGGCTCAATACACACACACCCAAAAGCCTCGTTTTGGAACTTTGTTTAAAAAAAAGATGAAAGCGGAAGGTCTAGGGCTGGGGGTACCTCAATGTCCTCCTCGCTGCCGTCGTCGCTGGAGTCCTCCTCGTCGGCCTGCTGCAGCCAGTCGATGAAGGGCTGCGCGCGCTTCAGCACGTCGGCGACCACCTCCTTGGATGCGTACTTGCGCGACGGCTTGGCGGCCCACTCCAGGATCGTCTTCTCCTCCACGATGTCCAGGTCGTACAGCAGCTGCGAGCGAGAGGTTTCACGTTAGACTTACTGACAATTTATGTTATGGCGATATTAAATATTAACATTCCAGAACGCGTGGCTGTATTTTTTTATTTTTCCAATTACTCTAAAAATAGAATTATTAGCCTAAAAAAATTTGTGAGACACGACTCCTAACGTAATATGAACCATAGCATTATGTAGACATACAATCTATTAGCATGAAGTCCACGTCACATCTACTTGGTGTGGTTAGTACCCAGCCTAACATCAGAGTTGTTCTGGTCGTCCATATAGCCCTCGGACTTGACTTATCTACTGTTATTAAGATAACAACTGGGACCGATTTTTACATATCCCCCCAGTGCCACTGATCGTTTACCGACCAGTTCGCAGCTATAAGCGTTTCCCGGTAGAGTAGTTCAAAGTTTTTTTTTTATTTCATGGCTGTTGAGAAACAAGCATACGGTCCGCCTGGTAGTGCGCATGGATAACCCACGGCATCGAGGATACCCGAAGGCGTCGCGCCCACCTTGAGCACGGCGGGCACGCGCGGCAGCAGCGCGGCGCTGGTGGCGGCGAGCGCGGTGAGCGCGTGCAGCGCGGCGCGCGGCGCGCGCGGGTCGGCGCGCGCGAGGCGCACCAGCAGCACGCGGTGCCGCTTCACGTCGGCCGCGAGCGTGTTCGCGCCCACCAGCACCTCGAACGCGACCAGCAGCGCCTTCGACTTCACTTCCAACCTGGAATACAAACGAATTCCTTTATTATTAGCACTACTGACAAACGCAATATTTTAATTCACAAGGGCTGCCTCTTCAAAGCCGAGTCTCAGTCGTTCCTCCCGCCAGACCATAGTAATAATACTTGCATTGAAAAGAAAGGCTTTATGGCCGAATTCACATATCCTCAAAAATCCTTCCACCAAGTAAGGATTACAGGAAAAACATATCAGATCTTGGAAAACTTACTTTTCTATAAGAATATGTCAGTCAAAACGATAAAACAAATTTTCCTTATATGAAAAAAGAAAAGCTCAGATATCGAGCTGTGCTTCAAGTATGAATTTTTAGACCCCAACAGTAAATAATAAAAATAAAAATTTTTAACCACCCTAAAAAGTACAATCTACTGCGGCTTTGGGTTTGCGCACATAAAGTAACGCTACTGGTGGTGGGCCTTTTATTGCAAGAGGCCAGCTAAGTAAGTACCACCACAGTGTCAATTCTACTGTATACCAGTTATTCTTCTGTGTAGTATACCTACAAATGTATGGCGTCGAAGCGCTCATAGGCTACGACAACCGCTCACCATCAGGTGGGTCGTATGCTCGCTTGCCAACTTAGTTGCATAAAAATAAAGTGAAACCGCTGACCTGTCGG
The DNA here is from genome assembly GCA_023373885.1 of Hestina assimilis. Lineage (NCBI taxonomy): Eukaryota > Metazoa > Arthropoda > Insecta > Lepidoptera > Nymphalidae > Hestina > Hestina assimilis. The sequence goes on along the minus strand of CM041755.1, from coordinate 13,461,233 downwards.
CCTCGTGCACGATGTCGCTGACGGCCTTGGCGCCCTCCACCTCGCCGGCGTCGGAGCGCTGCTTCAGGAACGAGTAGAACAGGTCCATGCGCTGCTTTTCGTTCTTCTCGCTGTCTTCGGACAGCGTCATACTCTTTGCGCCCTCCGTCAAGTCTGAAACGGAGGATCATGATCATAGCTACTGTGGACCAGTGTTGCCAGATATTTAACATCAGAAGAAAAATGCGGCAAAACAAGTGGAATATTGAATATATAAAAAATATATGTGTATTATTTAGTGTGTATCAATATATAGTGGCAGTTTAGTGTGTAGCAACATATCTGTATAGGTACTTCATATATGGACACAAATAAGCAATACCATGTCAACCCAAACGAATGTCATTTCGAGAAAAAGCCTTTGAAAATTTTGAACAACTTTCTTTATATGATTTTAATTTTTATATTGGTTAAGTTTCTGGCAATTTCAAGATATTATATGTGAGTTATTTTACTTATTTTCACATAAAATAAGCACACAAACTGCATATTTCATATATAAATATAACCCAAAACGTTTAAAATAATACATAAATGGCATGATTAAAAAATGTCTTTTTAGAAGTTTTAAAGCTTAAAACCCTACAGATATTAAAGAAAAATGTTCTTCAGCTATTTACCAACACTTCTGCTTATATATAACTCAGTTTTTTCAATTTTGTGGGTTGACATGGTATTGCTTATTTGCGTCCATATACCACTTACAAAATATCATCTCAAGCCCTTAGACATAGAAAGCTTAGTTTTTCACAAGATTTTTCGAAATTCAATCCTAAAGGGTGAATGAAATGTGATTGGAAATTTGTATGCGATGTCTGTCAATTTTTATACTAGACACAAATTTTGGTTTTGTGTGTGTTTTAACATTTTCTAAAATTCCACCCCTGAAGGCGTGAAGTGGGATCTCGATTTGTATTAGAATCGTTATTCACGTGGTCAAAGTCGCTGGCTTAAGCTAGTTAATGCCCCCCCACCTTGCATCCTCGCCCTGACGGCCGCCTCGCTCACGTCCACCGTCCAGTTGCAGTCGTCGTCGTCGTCGTCGGCGGCCTTGTTCTTCTTCTTGCTGCTGCTCTTCGGGTTCGGAGTGGTGGGTGTTACTGGCACGTCGCTTTCCTGTTTAAATAGAGGGGTAGTTTAAGATTTTTAATTTTTTTCAATGATGATTAATACATTTTAAATAATATTTTATTCGCAGTGTTACAGTCTTGCGTACATTTTTGGCGTCATTGTCTCCCTCGTGGTTGCCATTGGCCGCTGGGCCGCTACGCTTAGAGCGCTTGCCACGATTACCCTCCGTTAAAGATGAGCCCTGAAAATTAAAAATTAAATATAAAAGTTAAAATCTTTTAATCTCTTTTAATTCATTCAGCTAACAGTTAGTCCAAAATTGTTCCAGCAATCGGACTAGAATAAAAGTTTGAGTTCAAGTATGATTTATGTCAGTTCAAATGTAAGGAATAGTGTGGTAGTCAGGTAGTAGATGAGTGGGTAGGTAGGTAAGTGGGTAGGTGGGTATATAGACATGTAGGTAAGAGGGTAGGTAGTCAGGTAGCTAGACAGGTAGGTAACTAGGTAGGTGGGTATATAGACGTGTAGGTAGGAGGGTAGGTAGTCAGGTAGCTAGACAGGTAGGTAAGTAGGTAGGTGGGTATATAGACGTGTAGGTAGGAGGGTAGGTAGTCAGGTAGCTAGACAGGTAGGTAACTAGGTAGGTGGGTATATAGACGTGTAGGTAGGAGGGTAGGTAGACGGGTAGATAGGTACCTGCATGCTGGGGTCGGCCGCCGGCGGGTTCTTGAGGATGAAGGTGTTGAGCTTGTGGTTGAACTCGAGCTGGCCGTGGTAGCCGCACGCCTTGCAGCCCTGAGAGATGGTGTTGCGCTTCGTCGACACGATCAGCTCCGTCTCCGGGTTGTCGCACTCGGGGCAGAGCACGAACTTGCGGATGAACCTATCAATAACATTTTGAATGTTAGAGGATGTTGCGGTAACGTTGGCAAAAAGGATGAGAAAAGATGACATGATGACTGGTTAAAAATTAATGCCACATGTTAAAATAAAAATGGTACAAAAAAAAGTTCAATCATGTCTACAGATATATAAGGTGTTTCACTTTAAAATGCGGTAACTTTGCGGGAAGCTTCTATAAGTGTAACAGATCAAATTCTAATTACCATAAGATGTACCTTTTGCTATATTTAAAAAAATATTTTCATATCATCGCTCGAACTATGACTCTAGCTGAATAAAATCTATACTTCAAGCCGTGCGCTACGTCACATCACATATGACGTAACACATAGCGCGTATAGCGGCATTGACCTGAGTCACCGACCGCGCGCCCGGTGTGTTATGTGTTTATCACAAAGGACGTGGATACATTATGACAGTAGTGTAGTATCTTGTATGTAGCTTGTATGTCGTTTAAACTATCCTTCGCCCTTTCAAAAGATTTAAGCATCAATCCCGGTATTTTGCCCAGGGTCTGCTTATTACCCTTATCCGGATTTGACAAGATACTAGTTCTTACGCAGCGATTGTCATCCGAACACCGCAACTCAAGGGCGAACCAGTAACTCATTGGATAAAAGCAAGTTACTAATAATATCAGATGTTTTGATAATATCGACCGCCGACAGCTTAATGACGCACGGTGGTGAGAACCACAAGGACAGACACCCGGACAGAGACAGATAGTAATACGATCAAACCAATATCCACCCCGAACGGGAATCGAACCCGGGACCGTCGAGTCGCCATAATTTGACTTCTTCAGAAACCACTACGATGAAATAATAAAATCAAACTGCGAGTTTACGACCCACTCCCACGTAAAAAGTCGTTCACTCCGGCATTTTTAAGTAAGGTTATTGACCGGTAGCATCGCTGGGCGGCTTTGATGTCGCCGCTACTTGCCTTGCCTACTTAGTGCTCCACTTAGATTCAAGACAACCCGCACCCCACACCTTAATTGAAATTACTAATTTAATTTTTTAATAAATAAAACATCAATGGGTTCATCAATACAAATATCCGCCCCGAACGGCAATCGAACCCGTGACCATCGAGTCGGTGGGCTCGCTACCTACACGCTACAACGATTTTATGCAATATTTACTGTAAAATTACCAAGACCGTATTCATAACGCGTATTTCATAACTCAGTGGAGTAACCTACAAGAACAATAGCAAGATGAATATTAATCTGTAAATGTAGTCTCAAAAGGAATTGAATTATTGTCTATTATCGCATGTCCCAAATAAAAGGTAAAACTTTTCCTTAACCTTAAAATTTGTTTTATTTTTTTGCAATATTAAAGATTATCGATTGTAAAAATGTTATTTTAATTTTTAACTGAATTTCAATACAGTTGAATAATCAAGCAAATTCCAGGAATATCTTTATCTTCACAAATAACGCAATAAAATATGTATAAAACTTATACTGCTATAATTCAGTATCACACATTACTAAATAAAACATACGTAAACAGAAATGTACATCTGAATTAGCTCAAATGATTATTATTAAAAACTAACTTTAAGAGGGATAACTGTTTGCGATATTAACTTTATACTACAGCTCACACAAGTAGGTACGCAAGCGAATCAGCATTTAGTCATTGACCTCCCTATTTATTCACTGATTTTCCTTCACACTCCTGTCACTTTAAAAATATCAGTTAAAAATAATTCAATCCATCCAACTAGAAATCTATTATTTATCGTTAGATAAGTAGTTAGTTAGATTACTAATTTTATTTTTAATCAAGATATAATTAGTCTAATAAATTACGTACCTAGCTAATAGCTACATAGTACATTCTACAATTCGATTGAATTTATTTTGCATTTGAGTGTTTAAATTACGTAATAATTTTACCTACTTCAACCAACTCAGATCATAATTTACGTTTTAAAATATTAATAATAAATAATTTTCCTAAATAGGAAAATAGTATTTTATGGTAAATTGACACATCATAACCCTATTTAGAGTATTATTCGAAAATATCAGGTATCTTAACTTTAAAATTTCTTTTCTTTTCTTAATTCAAATTTAAAAAATGTGACCCAATTCCTATAATCGCGGCTAAAGATTTCTTTATTTGCGGATTTAATCGGTACAAAGTACATGCATAGTAATAAAAACAATTCTAATACGTATGTTTCAATTAAATATCCTTTTAAACTCGCCGATAAATCGACTAATAAAAAGTAAAAAGACCTTATTACAACCCTACAGTAAGTATGTTATTAAGTGATATCGCCGCTGTATTTTTCGGCCTTGGACATAAACCGCCTTCAACGCTGTATTGTTTCGGCTCTTTGACATAAAACCGCCTTCGCCGCGGTCGGTGTTTTTGAAAATGTAAACAAACAGAATTAAAGTAACCTTATTACTCAGTGCATAAAGTTTATTTTTAAAGACTACCACGTATAAGATGTTCCGTTCTTTGCAAACCCGCTGTGCGTGTCTTATTGTTTCATCGTTCCATTCGTTACAAAACTCTGATCGAGTAAACACGTCTCTGCCGCTGTCTTCGTAATTTAAAATGTCGAAAATTGTTCGTGATCCAGCAATAGAAAAAATGGAAGTGGCATTGTCATTATGGATCGAAGACCGCTAAAATCAAAGCAAGGGCGACCTGCCAGTGTTTTAGCGTGCTAATAAGAAAGCGTGGTTAACAAGTGCCATTTTTTGTGATCAGAATTCCGGAATTGTTATGTTTCTGGAGTTGAAATTTGTTTAAAAAAAGAATTCAGACTTTAAAGTGGTTCTAGTTTTGGACAATTCACCAGGTCATCCTCCATTTTTTTTTTTTTAATAAACAAGTGACATTTTTACCTTCCAACACGACGGCTTTTTGCTTCAACTAAGGAATAATCCAGGTCTTTAAGCTCTATTACATTAGACGAACCTTCAAAATCATTTTGAATAATATGGAAGGTGATATGAATCCTGATATGAATGTTATGGAATGCTGGAAGAAATTTGACATAGCAAAATGCATCGTTGGAAAAACTGAAGCCATACACATTGAATTCGTGCTGGAGAAAACTGTGGCCTGCTCTGACTGTGGAAAATGACGAAGAATCTGTGCAAATGCAAACTATTACTGCAAACATAGCCGAAATTGCGAGTGGAATAGGACGAAATGGGCATGAACAGATAGAATCAAGTTACATTCAGGAGTTGCTTGTATTGCAACATTAATATTTGACTGAAACCGACTTGGAGGAAATGTTAAATTCACAGCCCATTGAAGAAGATGCTTCAACAAGCAATTTGGAAATGGGGTATTTAATCTGAAAAATTTTAGTGAAGGTTTAAGAATGGCAAATGAGCTTTGTGATTTCTTTATGAAAATTGATCCGCCTATGGAACGAAGTATTGTTTTCAAGAGGCACATTGCTAATGCAACTACTGAAGATCTGTGTGAACTGAAAGAGATTTAAAAAACTGCTAAGCAAGAAAAAATTACAAAATTCTTTAAACCGTTGCCTAAGCCTTAATGTAATAAGTATGGTCAAAAACTTCAATTAAATTTATTTTTTATGTTTGTTTTTTATTTTGTCAGCTAGGAACGTATCCCCTATAATGCCATATAAAATACCATTTCATATTCACTGTTAAGAGCTTTTACTGTACTAATAATTTTTGGTCATCTTTAATAATAAACTAATTAATTAATTATAATGTTAAAGTACAATAATTAAATTTATAACTTTTTAAAGACAAACGTATTTTGTTTTTGTTTCATAATTACGTATACTACGTAATAATAACTACATTGTTGCTAGGAAGCGGGGAAGAGGGCAAAGGCGGAGTAAAGATTAGTAATTAGTATTGCCAGACTTTTCAAGAAAAGTGCTACTTTTGTCATTACAACCAAAATTCTAATATTCTGTAACTTTCAAATATTATTTTGCCAAATAAAATTCCACAAATACAGGAATTCAATACAAAAGAAGCACAAAATATTGTTTGTAAAAATATTAGTATAAAATGTATATCATCTTTGTTCGAGTATTTTTTTAATATTAAAAATTCTTTTCCGTATTGTTTTAGTTAATTTTCACATGTATTTAATATCCTAAATCTTAACGTGCTTTATAACTCTACACCGTAATTTCCTTAAATATTTCGAAAATTTATATCTTGCCAACACTAGGCGCTACACGTATATCTATCTTGGGAGGGACTAGAATAACAATAAGGCGTGGGGATGTGACGACCCCATCGCCCGCTGTTGGGATAACCTCTGTCACAACAGATTATTCCACCAGTGCAATCAGTCACACTGGTGGTAGGTCTTTTGTTGCAAGAGGCCGGCTAGGTAGGTACCACCGCAGTGTCCAATATTCTGACGCCAAATAGTAGTGTTTAGGCATTACTGTGTTCCGGTTTGAAGGGCATTGTACGCTAGTGAAATTACTGGGCGAACGAGATTTAAGAACTAATATCTCGAGGTTGGCAACGCGTGAGTGGGACCTACTAATGGTGCTGCAAGCGCTCATAGGCTGCGGCAGCCACTTACCATCAGGTGGGCCATATGCTTGTTTGCCAACTTCTAACATAAAAAAAGGCTTGGTCTACACCACGGGTTTTATTAGTTTAGTTAATTAGTACTATTTTCTTGTAAAAAAATATTGGAATTATGTTGCATTACATAATATTGTACATATTAGCTTTGCTTACCTCGTTCTAATAATAGCAATAAAACAAATCTTTTTTTTTTTTATTTCACGCTGGTAAATTGAAGACATAAGTATTTTAATTACATACGAGCGGTCGCTCACACTTTACCCGCGTAAAATAAAAAAAGTAATTGTTTTGTTGCTACTCATTGGATAAGAGCAATTTACTTATCAAGATTTAACGATTGTTATAGGATGTTATTGATAATAATCGGACCGCTGTGCCGAGGCACGGTGGGGAGACCCACACGGCCAAACGCCCAGACCGAGACAGAAATTTAACAAACATCTGCCCGAGCGGGAATCGAACCCGCAACCGTCGAGACTAAAGGCAGACTCGCAACCTACAACGCCACAACGGTGTATTTGTTAATTTAGTTACGTTCGACAGAAGTACATACATCCACAGATAAAAGCCTCAATAGCTCAACGGTAGAAGGGCTGGCTCTTAACGAGAGTGTGGGAAGTTTCATTTTTGTCTACTTTTTGATTATTTGGAGGGAGGACCATTAATAACAACTATTTATAATTAGAAAAAGCATTGCTAGAAATAAGCATTGCTTAGATCAATTTTTTTATTATTTTTTAATTTAACTAATTATAATTTTTAGTAGAAAAAATGTTGAAGACTTGATTTACTATAAAAATTATTTTGTGGAACTTATACCTACTGAACATCTTATTTTTTTCAGTTTGGCGTTTTTTCAAATGAACATTCTGTTTGTATGCCATATTATGATAGCGCACGTATTATTATTATTACTATTGCTACTCGCTACTAAACGCTAGCGTATCAATGATTTGACGTTCAGTGCGCTGCAAAATTGATATTCAGATAAAGAAATTAAATTAAAAATTTATCTGCGATCGATCGATACATAAAGTTCGTCAAAATTAATTAAATACAATAATAATAATCACGAGCGTAATCGTATGGAATACAGTAAATGAATATTAAAAAAAGGTTTTAATACTACTATTAAATGATTTAATTAAATCAATTTTAATGATTCAGCATTTGAAATTATACTAAATAAATGAAGCTAGTTAGGTATAACTAATTCGCATTTGCAGTCACAGTAACGACAGCGTAGTGGTTCTGTGGCTCCGTATGTGACGCGGCATCCTGAGTTCGAATCTTCACTTCACAGTAGTTTTTTCTTATTTTAAGATTAGTTTTGTTTTTTTGTGTTTTCTTATTTTAAGATTTTAAGTTAGCTGTCGTAAAGAGGTCATGAACGAGCATTACCCAACAACTGTCTATTGAGACGAGGCGTACATCATATTTAATATGTAAATTAGAGACATAGATGTGTTCATTCTGTTCTAAAAGTATTGAAATTGTTATAAACAGTTTGTGTTGATAAATCTAAATCAAAAGGCGTTTTAGATTTCTTTTTGACCCGCACACCACCAAGACCCTGAACTTGCTAGCTGTGGTCTGGTTTTGGCAGAGTTCCAATCATTTGTAAAAACTCTCCTGGCGTCCAAACAATTTATTTAAGATTAAGTAACTTATGGTTTATAAATATTATAAGTATACTCAGCATCTGCTGTCTTATTTTACGTAAACCCGTAACACAATTTATTACTTATCACGCATTGTGTAAATTATTAAAATCCCCAACTCTCAAAATCCGAGGATAAAAATTTCGGACCAGTCAGGTCAGCTCGGCTAACGGCCCGAGGATTTCCATTATGTATATTAAAAAAACCAGCTGTGGTAAAAGTAGACTCATCAGTCCACAAAATGTTGTGGCTAGGGTCTTCTAAGAGCCACCCGCAGTAATATCCGCCGGTTGCTAATATTGTATACGTGTATAATGGTACAGGGGTATACCTTCCTGGTAAAGTATACGCCACACCGTGCTACGGCTAATACCAAAGTCCCGTTTTGTATCTCGCCCGTCTTGTGCTTGCCATGGGACTATTTAAAAAAGTAATTTTTTTGTAAATAGACATTTAAATGGGTCCGCCTGGAATCTAACACTGAGGCTTAAAGGTATCATAGCCCTCATTCTTTGTTCAGGGCCAAGAATGGTTCGCTCACTGGGGCGTTCCCCGTAACGTTTTAGAATTTTTAGAATAATAGAATAATTTAATTAGAATGCTATGGGCATTACCACCAACATTCTAATATTTTGAAACTTTTACTTCAAATATCATTTTGTTAAAAAGTATTCCATAAATTTACACAAGAATTAAACATAGGAATGGGACAAAATATTGTCGACGACGACACGACGTTGTGGCGCAGCGGTAGCGAACCTGCCTTAAACGCCACAGGTCGCGGGTTCGATTCCCGCTCGGGGCATAATATGTTTGTATTGACCATGCAAGCATATTTTCCGGTCTGGGTGTATTTGTCCTTGTCATTGTGAATGTTTCCTGACCCCCGACACAGGATATCACTATCCTAATGGGGCCATTGAGTGTGTAGCGTTTATTTATTTATTTAAAATATGTAATTATTGTATGTAAAAATATTAGTAGAAAATTATTGTTTTTATTCAATTATAAATTTTAAAACATGAAAAGAAGAATCATAATTATTTACTTCTTTCTATAAACTATACACTGTAATTTCTTTAAATCTATTATAAAGATAAAAATTTGAATTTTTGTGTGTATGTTTGTAATAAATAAACTCAAAAACTACTATTTAAAAATTCTTTCACCATTGAAAAGCTACATTCACCCTGATTGGATTTAATTGGATTGAAAAGATTGGGATCCTTACTAAAACTTAACTAACGTAATCCAAAGTGTAAAAAATTGCCCTAAAACGTCTTTCGTCGCATGCGCTGCGGAAACTATTGATGATAGAACAAAAGTATATTCTAAAATATTAAATAACTTATTTTCAATAAAATAAATAATAATATCAACAAAGAAATATAAAAATATTATGTCCACTCGTGCGAAGCCGCGACGGGCCGCTAGTATTTCATAAAATTATTATTATTATTATAACTTGCCAACACTGAGCGATAGACTTTACACGTGTAACTATCTTCAAGGACAAGTTAAGTTTGGTCCAGACCAGGCACTTGTACGGTAAGGAATTGATTATTTTTTCTGAAATATGCTTAGCGTGAAGATTTCTTTTTAGTTATGGTAATTACTATAATTATATTGTGAAAATACTTTTATCAGTTAATGTTTAAAGTAATTACCTACTCCATTGAGAAAGTTTTTGACGTTTAGAATTATTTTTGATTTCGTAATATGGTATACATATTAGATTTTACCTGTGATTTTGTTTGTGTCAATTCAATGTCAATCAATTCAAGTTTTTGTTACAAACATCGGTTAATGTACAAGTTAAAATTCAACTTTGTACTCCATTTATCATATTACAATTTATTAATTTTATATGCGCAACCGTTATGCTCGACGACCATGTAAAAGTTATTTTTCTGTTCCTCAGGAACATTACCTTTTCCTGAATGAACTTTTCATTCATTCATTCTGTATGCTTTCTAATACCCCTTGACCATGTCTATACAAAATTTGATAATGCTGGTCATTGTCGAGTAGTTAAGGTGTAAAAGTGTAACAACTAAACAAACTCACATTTCCAAATGTATGAGCGCCGCTTTAGGAAAGGCGGCACTTCAAAAGGCATATTTTTTCAACGATTTTGTAAAAGACGTATTTTTATTACATACTAGTGGTCGCTCGCGACTTTAACCAGAAAGAATCAAAAATATCATTTGTTTTTTTTTTTATATCTAAGGCTCCGGTCATCGTAACAAGATAATTACTATTTAATAGTTTTTAGGTAATTTGCTGCTTACAAACATTAATGATAAAATGTGCAATTGACGATTTCTTATTTTAATTTTTTTTCCTTTAAAAAGTTTAAATTTTTAGTTTTAATTTAAATTTTTAGTTTTTTTTCCTTTAAAAACCGCTTTCAAAGTAGGTTACTGACTTAACATGTTTGTGTGCCATACATAAATACCACACGTATTATTATTATTAGACGACGTTTTGGTGCAGCGGTGGCGAACCTGCCTAAGCACACCTGCCCTACATGTTTTTATGGACGATACAGGCATGTTTTCCGGTCTGGGTACAGCCACAGGTTCGATTCCCGTGCGAGGCGGATATTTGTATTGATGAACCCATTCATGTTTTATTTATTAAAAATTTAAATTAGTAAATTTCGATTAAGGTGTAGGGTGCGGGTTGTCTTGAATCTAAGTGGAGCACTAAGTAGGCAAGGCAAGTAGCGGCGACATCAAAACCGGTCAATAACCTTACTTGGAAAATGCCGGAGTGAACGACTTTTTACGTGGGGTAGGTCGTAAACTCGCAGTTTGATTTTATTATTTAATCATAGTAGTTTCTGAAGAAATCAAATTATGGCGACTCGACGGTCCCGTCTGATTCCCTTTCGGGGTGGATATTGGTTTGATCGTATTGCTATCTGTCTCTGTCCAGGTGTCTGTCCTTGTGGTTCTCACCAACGTGCGGAGAGCACGTTAAGCTGTCGGCGGTCGATATTATCAAAACATCTGATATTATTAGTAACTTGCTTTTAACCAATGAGTTACTGGTTCGCCCTTGGGGTGCGGTGTTCGGATGACAATCGCTGCGTAAGAACTAGTATCTTGTCAAATCCGGATAAGGGTAATAAGCAGACCCTGGGCAAAAAACCGGGATTGATGCTGGAACAAGAACTTTTGAAAGTGCGAAGGATAGTTTAAACGAAATACAAGCTACATACAAGATAATTACACTACTGTCATAATGTATCCACGTACTTTGTGATAAACACATAACACACCGGGCGCGCGGTCGGTGACTCAGGTCAATGACGCTATACGCGCTATGTGCTACGTCATATGTGATGTGACGTAATGCACGGCTTACATTATAGATTTTATTCAGCTAGAGTCATAGTTCGAGCGATGGTATGAAAATATTTTTTTAAAATATAGCAAAAAGGTACATCATATATCGTAATTAGAATTTGATCTGTTACACTTATAGAAGCTTCCCGCAAAGTTACCGCATTTTAAAGTGAAACACCTTATATAACTTCATAGAGACAAAATCCTAAATTTTGTTCAGTAAACTGTTGACTACATTCCTAACTCTTCAGAAATCATTTCCATTTTTCCAACTCAGTAATCGTTAAATTATATGGCACTAAATATGACTATAGCTTTTGGAGCTCACATTGAATTTTCTCATTTTCTGTAGCACAAAGATTAAATTGAGAATGGTTCATCTACTTGAGAAATATTTGACTGATAGCACAGAAATTCCTAACAAATGGGAAACTAAAAGGAACTTATAACAGGGCCAATCTCGTTGAGAAACTTAGATGATTTTGATGAATGCAGTAAAATGTGAATGGATGTTATTGGTGAAATCGGTCCTCACCCGTCCAGCAGGTCCTGCAGTTTGGCGGAGTCGTGGCTGCCGTTGACGATGAAGCGCTCGTTCTTGTAGTCGAACTGCGTCTGAGCGCCCAGCTCGCACCCGAAGTATTTAGTCGGGTCTGATTACATAAATAAGGAGTTTTGATTATAACATAAACCCAAGAAGAGAAGTTAAGAAGTTAAAGTTGTGTTTTAAATTGGTTGTAGCCATTATTCATGTGTTTATGAAATATAAGAAAATTATAAAGTATACAAGATTTAATCAATAAAATTAAACTTATGAATTTTTTATTACATCAAATTATGAGTTTTTTATGAAGGGTATTTCATGATGGCAAACTACCATACGCTCTGCCTGATAAGCAGTGCTGGGAGGAGCATGGTTCTACTACTATCCCTCTGAGTTTATATTGTTTTGAAAATTGTTTTGTAAATGGCTAGTGCCAAGGCTTTCTGGAATTTGACTCATTTTATATGGGCTTTACTTTAGCAACAGTTAATTATAATGTATGTCATATAGGATGTAGGACTCACACGTAGCTGGGCGGCCCAGCGCCTTGGCGACCTCGGGCATGTTGACGATGACGGTCTTGATGCCGTTCCCCTTGCCCTCGACCTTGGCGCAGATGCGCGGCATCTTGTAGCGGTAGAACGCGTCCGCCACGTTTCGGTTCACGTTGACGGACCCCATGGCTGCTTATGTGCTCACTTAATTATTATCCTAACTAATTATTCCAGAGGTGGTTTTTTTTTTGACACTGGATCTGAAACAATTGACAGGTAACGATAAGTTTTTTAGGAGTTAACTTTGAATGATGTTAAGAATTGGCGGAATTGGCTCAAGTAAAAATGTTTAAGCCTAATGTTTTGGCCAGTTGGTCCTCTTCAGTTTCAGCATACTTTTTGACGCGTTTTCAATTTTTTTTATAGAAGACGTTTAGGCGAGACTCCTGCCAATTAGGAACCAATAATAACCCGTCGAAATCTGAAACACCTATGTGCTTACAGTGGTGTTGACGGCCTTAACAGAAAATATAGGTATCCACGTCATATCGCTTCGGAAACAGCCGGCGACAAGTTCTACAGACTTGTTTGAAAGACAAAAATGCCTTCGAAATCATAATAGATTGCCAGATCGAGGCGTTATTTGGGAAATTAAGTTTTCTGTAGAAAAGGAAGCAGAAATTTCTATTAAGATTACTGATAAAATTAAAATATCTTTAATAGATTCAGTAGAAGATGCTGTGATGTGTGCTGCTGACGTGTGCTGTGTAAGTGATACAATATCACTACGCTAAACCAAAAGATTGGAAAGAGCTTCATTGCCGACATTTCGCGACGCTGTTGTACTAAGTTTATCTTTTATTATAATACGTTTCTATGAAGATATCTACCGAATTGTCACTTTAATATAAAATTAATTGTGCTTGAGGTTCAGAATCTAATTATCAATCAAATGAAACTATTTTAGAGATACATAATATATCAGTTTTCAGATAAGGAAACCAAAAATATAAGCATTTCTGAAAAATAGGTACATCGCGAGGTTTTTGTTCAGGGAATCGCTAGTCTATGTGAGGAGTCGATAGTGGCTCGTGGCTCGTTCGCTCACCGGGTGTGGTGTGGCGCGTGCACGGTAGGGCGGGAGGGCGTCTAGTGCGGCATGCGGGCCGGGGGCACCCGCTGAGCGCGCCAGTCACGTCTGCCGCAACGGCAGCAGCTTCCGATGTCTGTTACTGCAAAACTTTGATCTTCTGTAACAGAATACGCCGCGGCTACTTCGCGCACGCAATACTCTACATATCGTGACGACTTTCGTTCAACGTTCAAATTACTAGACTACAACGCATGCACATCATTGGTGTATGTAGCTTCATTGATAAATCTAGAGACTAATGAACTTTTCCAAGAAAAATCAACGCGGTCTACATGTCCTAATTGCGCGATAGTGTATTTCTGTTGGTTGCTGACCTGCGAGCAGTATTGCTTAGTGTGTGAAGCGTCATGCACGCTCGCCGGCAGCCGGGACACCTCGCCGCGACACACCGACCACTCTCCACGCACTGTACTGATGTCTCTGCAACAATTAAATGCAACTCTGAACTAAAGATCTGATTGATTGATCGAATCGAACAAATGGGCAGTTTTGTTGAGTTGGCTTTAAAAAATTATAAGAACTTAATTAGCTATAAAGCTTTGAGGTCGTTCATTCTCCGATTTTAAATGGTGTCCTATAAACAGTAACGAAAAAATAACTCAGAACCGCTCCACTTTTCAAGTTCATTAAAACATAAATATTGCTTAAGGTGTTCTATATAAATCTAACTATTATCAAAACAGCAAAAGCTGGGGACATATTTGTGCTGTTTTCGTCATGTAATTTTTCAATAAGTAATAATAATAATAATAATCGATTATTTCAATCACTAGGATCATAAATATTACAAAAATTAATTAATATACTATGGATTTAAATATAATGATAAAATAGAAATAATATACTTATAATTATTTTATGGTAGTCAATAAATGAACTGTACCGCAATGGTTCAAGTATTGACAGTCAAACCTATATGCAAGTCCGAAGCAGCTCTAAAAAATTCTCAATATGCTTGAGAATTTTTTGGAGCTGCTTCGACCCAGACCACACCAGAGACGTACACCGTTTTCGCATAGTTGTATAAAAACAATCGACTTGCGACTCGGCGAACATCCCCGATGCGCTGCAATGCCTAGGCAGCCCCATCAGCACTCTAAACGCGTTGTTGTATTGGATGCGAAGAGCGTTGACTGTTTCTGTGTATACTTTAGCCATAGGCTGGGCGTGTAGAAAGTACAACAATATGCTCTGAAAAGAGTAATTTTGACCAGTCTCGAACAACGTGCAAATCTTCGAGTAATCATATTGGCCCTCACAGACAACGCTCTTCGCTCCCTATCCAGATCTGCGTCATCCTTCAGGTCAGAGGTCACTATATGGCCAAGGTATTTAACCTGTTGAACCCTACGTAACTCAATACCGTTTAATCTAATAGGTGGAACTATATCCGAGCAACTTCGGCCTCTGATTTGAAAGACCATGCATTCACTTTTCTTAGTATTATAGAGCAAACCATGAGTAAGCGAATATTTCTGACATATACTCAATAGCCTGGACAAACAACCTGGACCCACAAACCGAAGCACTCAACAGCACCATATCATCTGCATAACTGATATTATTGACACAAATTCCGTCAATATGGCAGCCGACATGAGTGCTACTGAGTTCTTCTATCAAGGCGTTCACATACACATTGAAGAGCTTAGGAGAGGTCAAACCTCCCTGCCTTACTCCACACTTCAACCTGGAAGGTTTTGACACTTCGTCTGACCACCGTACGTAATAAGATTTCTGTAGTTTTAAAACCAAAAAACCAATCCACTGAACAGCATGGACTGTATTGTTTTGTTCATAACGAAAAATTAATTAAAAATGAAATACCTATAATATTGCAATCAATATCGTTTACCACAGTGCTTCTTTTTGTTATATTATGTCCACTGTTTCTAATATTTGTGTCTTATCTTTTTTCAGTTTCAAATCAGTTTGACGTAAGAAAGAAGAAAGCAAATAAAATATTGTGTTTGTTTTTCAACCAACGAAAGCTAATAATCATTTTACTGTTTTTTTTGCCTGTTTTTTTCTTACTTTAGAGCTGATAAAGATCTTTTTTGAAAATGGGATAATGTATTTAAGGTTTTAGTATTTTTTACCTGTAATTACACTTAATTTAAAATCTTGACTAATTTGTTGTTTATTTTCCTTATTTCTATGGAATTTCGAAAATCGATAGGCAAAACAAATAAACCAAAGTAATCCAATAGTTAAACCATTAAAACGTCTGATAACTTGCGAATTCAAAACAACGACACGTGTAGTACAAGAGTGAGAAAAAATCATCACTCCTAGAATTACACGTACAAGCCAATATACGCCTAAACAACCAATACATACATTAAAAAATGCCATGTACATCTTTTAGTACTTACGCACACTAGCTTAACATTTCTTATTCGCACGAATTTGTCCTTGAGAAAGAACGCTACAATTGGTTAATAAACCTGTGTTACACACACAATTATGAAATTGAGCGTCGTAAAATTTAATACACTACATTCGGCTACTGCATTTCGTATTGAGGATTTATAGTTTCCGGTTTTAAGTCTACGTGGTAAATGTTTTCGATTACGGGTTTTTGAGGAATAAGAAATGGTTATACAATTCTGCAGTATCTTATCAAAACCGATTCGCTACAATGTAATGCTGAATTAAAATTGATTAATTTCATCGTCAGAATTTCAAATTATAAGTATTTAGAAATACTTGCTTTGAAATAATTTTTATTTTAGCTTTTATTTCAAGGTTTCGTGAAAGAGTGACTTATACGTATATTTTAAGTGCTTGCAAAGTTCTTCATTAGTTTCAGTCTCTGGAGACTTTGAACAAGGTCGAGAAGCCATCAAGCCGACAAGGCAAGACATGAGATAATTTTAGAAAATAAAAAATATATTCAATTTTGTAATTTTAAAACAGTTCAACTTCTACGTATTTTTATTTTATTACATTGATACTATCTCACATCCACAATTTATTGTATGTATTTTAAATGTAAATATCCGGATATCTGTAGAATATAAGTTATTCTGCCTGATAATTTGGAAACATTCCAAACTGCTAAACTAGAAAAATTCTTTTATTTTGACGATAAGTATTACATTATTATTATGTTACTCGTAGTTATCATCGATTTTTGATTGGCTTTTAATTAATTTTCGACTATCGTAAAATATTAATTGTCTCGTAAATTCCCACAAGAATGTGTATCAAAATTTTTAAACTGATATTGATTTAAAACGAGGAAAAGTTCAAAGTTTAAAAATCCTACTGTTTGTGTGAATTTGGGCGTTGTTAGGTACCAACTAACTATGTTGTCCGCAATGCGCTACACCTAGCACGAGTCATTCTAGGCGGTGCGATCGAAATATACACTAAACTTACATCACACTAGGTAAGGGCTCGATGCACAATGTTTATCCATCTCATTCTTCAAACAAACTATCCACTTTTCAAAAACTGTCTCATATTTTTGCAGCAATAATTCACACCTGAATTTTTTCTATGACTAATTTCGTTGACCACTCGTGTAGCGTATAGGACGTATTTTGTAATTCGGTTTTTGATCGTTAATATTTTATAGTGCCGAGATTGTAACGAGAGTGCATTGAGCAGAACGCGGTTATTTCTAGTAAAAGAAATCATTCACATCAGAAGTTTTTATGAATCCGTTTTGAATGCCGATTGCAAATTATCAAATCGTTGGCATGTCAAAAATCATTTTTTAAAGAGCTTGATCCCAATTAGTTTGTGGTCACGTATCCGTAATGTAACTGATCAGACCAAAATGTGATGCACACTTCTGTTTTAATTCTATATTTACTATATCTTGAAGACTACTATTTTTACATTTTTATGTGTAGCTCTGACTAAGCTTCACGCTGAGAACGAAATGGTGTCGCGACACCACATGCGACTGACCATGGCTGATCCCCAACAAAAGTACACGTCATTTCCATAAATACTTCTTTAATTCCTTAAACTCCAATAAAGTTTTGCTTAATTTCAGTTTAATAGTGCAATAGACGTGGTTGATAGTTTGGCATATTCTGAAATATGACTGCAGTTTGACTTCGATTTCGCTTTCGGCTCAGCAAGGTTTGAAGAAACCCTCGATAAGAAATTACTTTTTCTCAATCTACAAGGGCGAGTGTTGGTTTAGCGGTAATATCTGCTCGGACACTAATGATTTACATCCTGATGGTCTTGTTAGAAGACTATTGAACAGAGGCGATCGGATAATGGACAATGGCTATCTTACGTGGGCGGTAAGCGGAGCCAAGGGCACACTCCGATTATATTTTCAGGTTGGTGATAAAAAATGGTTTTCTTAGTGTTCTGGTAACGAAGACGATTGTGACGCCATTGGAGCACCGATAGCAATAATAGCAAGCAAGCATACGACCCACCTGATGGTAAACGGTTGTCGTAGCCTATTACCGCTTGCAACACCATACAATTGTGAATGTCACTCACGCGTTGCCAACCTCGAGATATTGATTCTTAAATCTTCTTTACCCAGTAATTTCACTAGCTAGTGTCCTTCAAACCGAAACACAGCATACTGCTTTATGATAGAATAACTGACGGTGCAGAGGCACCTACCTAGCCGGTCTCTTGCAATAAAAGGCTTACCACTAAATTACCTAGCCGGTCTCTTGCAATAAAAGGCTTACCACTAAATTTATTAAGTAATTTAATTTTCATTACAAATAAGTTAAGTTTTGCTATTTACACTTTTTTAAAGTCTGCATCTATAATCTGTCATCTATTGTCAGTGATGTAATAGATCGTGTTGCATGAATTCTTTACAAGTCGATCTATATCCGTTACTTGTTTTATGTAATTATTGTAAACATAACATTTGTATAACATCCTCACAATACTCTTAGCCCACATTCCCAAGTGGCAACAATAACATTGACACAGGAAACCTTCGTACATCCGCAAGGCCTAAGACGAGCGTAAATGAAATTCTGATCCGTGAATATATCAATATTCAGTAATAATTTACTTATAAACAAATGAACCAAATAAGTGTTGCGTAAGTGTTGAATAAACCATTTTAGTGTAGTTATTCAATATGTGCGAATGACTTTTTGTCAGCTTTCAGATTTGTACTGGAAAGTACTTGATTTCTTTTTAACAAAGCCTGAAAAAAATCTAGTTTTTGTGCATATAATGTTTTTTTTTTAAGATTTATTTTTTTTAACGAAGTTCCTTAACGCGGCTTACGGGTAGTGCAATTTAATAGAAATCGTCACGTAACGAAATGCCGTATGCTGTGTGTGTGTGTGCGTGTATCTAGCCTACTACAAGTTAATAAAAAAATGAATTTGAGTGACGAATTTATTGTAGCAATGAAATTCTCCTTAATTTCTATAAGTATATTTTCTTCCATGGTGCAAAACTATAGCTTCACGAAAAATGATTGTGCGCGAAATGTCAAAAGGTAGCTCCTTAGTAGCAATAGTCCAACCAATTTTAGGAGTATACCTTTTGAAGGAGGTACCTTTTGAAGAGTATGGAGAGTACATACTATAATTCAATTTTATTTTTCTCCGAGTAATTTCTCATCACTTGCGCCATACTTTTCAAATAAGCGACCTCCGGCCGCACTTCTCGTTACTCGTTGCAAATATTCTGACCCAATGAAACGTTGCTTTGTGAAACAAATTGGTGTCGTGATAGGTCCCAACAGTGAAAAATGTTGAACATAAAACAATGTTACTATTATCTGCAATAAAATGTCGTCAGCGACACGTTCGCTCGGACTAAAGTTTGTCGCAATCAAAATCTTTATCCTTTCATATTTATTTAAAGCTGTAGAAGTCGCTATTAGATAATAAGTTAAAATTCAATCATTCTAGTTTTATATAATTCTTTTTTTAAGAAAAAGAAACCGAAATCAAAAATAAAAAAATTTACAACAGAAGTCAGCAACTACGGCTACTTTTACAAATTAATTATATTTAAAAAAATAACATCGTATAGGGATGATTTTAAATTCAAATTTTATTTTGTTTACTAATACTGTAAATGTGTAAAACATTAAAATTAGCAGTACTACAAATGGTTTCACAAAACTTCATACAACCATTTCTATCAAAAATTAAAATGACTGCAATTATTTCCATAAAAAATTACAGCTAATATTATTGTGAAAAGGCACGTGTATAATTACAAAGCTATTTGCCCGGCGTATCATAAAATGTCACTGTTGATGATTGCACGCAACATAGACTAAAATAAGTAACAAGAGTAACATCCGGCAAAGCTAAGCATTTGACATCGATGTACACCTACTTCCGGTAATGTTCATTATAAATACTAGATAAACAATCAATAGGCAGAGGAATTATAAAGCTTTGAATATTTTTCGTATCATTTTTTGTCATGACGGTTGGCAAGAAATACGGTCAGGCATACGGTCCGTCTAATGGTAAGCAGACTTCGCAACCTATGAACACGCGCGATACTTGAAGTATCGCATGCACATTTCCAAACCCAAGGGATAACGGGAAAGGCGGAAAAGGAAGATGACAAAGGGGTGGGAGATTGAGCCTCCAGCGCTCTCACTCATTGCAGAACTCAACAGTTCTAAAAAGCCATTTTATTATTATATTTTTATTTCATGCAATTTATGTATTATGTTAAACGTTTTGGGTTATATTATATACGAAATATGTAGTTTGTATACTTATTTTTTGTGAAAATAAGTAAAATAACTTACATAAATCTGAAATTGCCAAAAACTTGACTAATACATAAAAAAATTCATATAAAGCAAGTTGTTCAAAATTTTCAAACGCGATTTTCTCGAAATGACATTCGTGTGATTTATTGCTTATTTGCGTCCATATATACTACGTATGTAATAGAAGCTTACTAGAATGTGAAGCCTCGACTGTGAAAGTACTACTGTCCTGTATCAGCTCTAAGGGCCTTATCTCACTGGCGAATTGCGAGCAAGTTCTTTCGCAGAGAGCGCACGGAGAACACGGCTTTTTATGGCTTTTAATGCCGTTCACGTCATTTTATGACATTGCACGCCATGAGCTCCTCCTATAAGCGTAAACCTCTACAGTTCCGTGTCACTTCTCCTAAATCTTAGATAGCAAAGCAGTGTAACTGCACTGGTTTTACTATGGAACGTGGTACTTTCGAAAGAGCAAAAATATGATTTTACTATACGTCACAGACACGCCAAAACCATCTTCCCAACTCAATTTCTTATCAGGTTACGTAATAAATCATCAAAATTGTCATTTTACGGTCCGCTACCGTTCAACGTGAAATACGATTACTGAACTAATCGAATTACCAGCTCGTTCGTAACTCAATTCACCTTTACCCTCGCCGGTCGTTCGGAAATGGAATGCAATTTAACCCTCCACTAGTCAAGTGAGCAAATCTGAGCCCATGCTTTCGCGACTCGCTGGGCTTCGGAATCGATACTTAATGGCAAGAATGGACTTTGATTTTAGTTTATATAATACTAGCTGTGCCCGCGGCTCCACTCGCGTTATGTAGTTTTTTGATAATTCCAAGGGAACTCAATATTTTTCGGGGATAAAAGTATCCTATTTGTTAATCCAGATAATAACCTGTGGACAAAATTTCATCCAAATCTGTCCAGTACAATTTCATACAAATCTGTAGTTTTTGCGTGAAAGAGTAACAAACATCATCCATCCATTCAAACTTTCACATTTATAAAACAAGTAGGATAATGTCTAGTCGAGAGTAGCGTGAATGGTTGATAGATTTATTTGACAAGCTAATGTATTGTAACATTAGATCCCCATTAAGTATTTATTTCGTTTATATCAATTATGAAATACTACCACAGATATTGAAAACTCAAAACAATGATAATAATTATTCCTATACGATTTTATATTTAGAGTACATATAATAATAAACACAAGACAGACATACAGTCAGGCCCTCTTTCATAATAACTTAAAAGCGCTTACTGAGCTTTTGCAACTCCCTCAAGCGCAAAAATCTTTGTTTAGTTAAGCTAAGCGTAAGAATTTGATTATATTGTTTGCTTTTCCTGTAATAAACAGCTATAAATTAAAAAAAAATATCTGAAATAGTCAGTCAAAATTCAGTAGCGTGTTTCGAAAGGAAAATTCGGTATAGTCAAAGAAAATATATTATTTAATAAATCGCGAGAGATATCAATGAATACATAGATATCGTAATAGATGATAACAGGTCATATTGTTAGTATTGGGTCGGGTATTGCGGAGGCGAGCAAAACAGCTCGGTCAGGCGTAGCCAAGGTTAATTTCATTTGTAAAATGTAAACTGTCCATTGCTTGTACTCAACGTCATAATGGTGTTGTTAGATATGCATCCTTTCATGTATATTGTTGCAAGTCGATAAAGTCTTTTACGGAAGATTATAATTTTATAAATCATCAACATAAATATTCGCTTTTTGATATAAGTTTCGTTTGAAGATAATATTTTCTGTTAGAATATTTTATTTAAAAATACTTTAGATTTTTTTATTTCATGACGGTTGGCCAACAAGCAATACAGTCCGCCTAATGGAAAGTAGTTAACCTATAAACGCTTGCGATACTTGAAGTATCACATGCGCCTTGCCTACCCAAAGGAAAGGAATAGAAGGGGTGGTAGATAGGACCTCCGGCACTCTCACTCATCGCACGAAACGCAACAGTACTGATACTGTTACTTTACGCCGATTTTCTGTGATAGGGTAGTACTTTACCGGTCGATCCGGCGCATTTCTTTGCGAGAGGCATGGCATTTGCTATAAATAAAATTGCTCGAGAAGCAAAACTTGCGCATTTATAAATTCAAACCGGCCAAACTTTACGACGGATTACCGCAAGAAACTTTGTCGAAGACTACGGACGACTCAAAGTTATACAAATAAGCATACATAGACTAGACATATAATTACGTATATGTTAACATATCCATACCAATATTATAAAGCTGAAGAGTTCGTTTGTTTGGTTGGTTGATCGCGCTAATCGCTGCAACTAGGAAATGGATTTTAAAAATTCTTTCTGCGTTTGATAGTACATTTCTTGAGGATGAGGTATATCATAACGATCCGACACTAGAAGCCGACCAATAAGAAAGGAAAGTGCGGGCAGGTAAGTTAGTTGTTAAATATTACAAAATACTCAAACCAAAAAGAAAAATCATCGTTAATAATATAGAATAAATAATTATGCTTATTAAAGAATTCTTCAAAGGAAGAAAACTCATTAAATTCGTCAGTTCATTCTATCGGTAAGTCAGTCATATAGACAGCAGATAGCAGAAGAAAAGTAAGAAGAATTAGGAGAAATGCGAATAAGATTACGCTTTCAGGCCGTAACTACTAAACCGAAAGTCATGAAACATTCAGTTTTCTGGAACAAAGAGAAGGATACTGGTATAGACTCTTTCAACCAGAAAAAGTACTGTTCCCGAGGGATAGCAAGATAACTTTTGAAAAGATATTTCATAGTTCTCTTTGAACGTAATACCGATATCCACGTAAATGAAGTTGCAGGGAGAGGCTAGTGTGAAATAATTTCTGTAGTATTTATATTGAGTCACCATAATTTGTTACAAACTAGGTATAAATAGTCTATCAAACAAATCCTATTATAAAATCTCAAAATTAATACAAAGTTATAGCTCGCTTAAATAGAAATCAATAGACAGATTATTATACGCAAATATAATTCCGCATTGCCGACGGCATAGGAGGCCCCGCAGGAAGTAGTCGATGGGTGCAGGGGAGCGAAGGGGGGTGGAAATTGTGGCGCTTGGTGCTAAGGTAGGAGGGAGGGGTCTAGGGTGTAACGCCGACACGCATGCGCTACGATATCGATTCTCGCAGCCTAGTACTTTGCAGACGAGCCTCGACGATACGAGAAATTAGCGCCGTTTAACTTATATGATGAAACATTGGATGACAATTTTAAAACGAATGAATATGAAAGTTTGTATTTTTGGATGTTGGATGTTTAGATGTATGTTACTAAATAACGAAAAAACGCCTAAACAGATTTCATAGAAAATCACAAGATAGCATATTGCCTGGATTCACATCTTTAGATACGTTTTTCCTGTGGGATTATCACAAATGCACTACTGGACATATTTATTTGAAATTTGGTATAGATGTGACTTATGGGCAATGATTTACTCACAAATGCTTTTTATCTCTCTGTAGCCAATAATAAGGTCATCGCTGAGGGAGTCGCTGTCAGATTCAAGTTTTAATATAAATTCGAAGTAATAACATTAGTTGTCAAACACACAGGACGTTTATGGACTCAAGAATATATGGATGAACCGGAGCATCACCAAAGCCACAAAGACGAGGCTTGTCAGGGCACTAGTCTTCCTCATATTTCTCTACCTTGGGATATCATGGACTCAATTCAGAACCAACGAGTCTACCCTTCAAGAACTCGGCATCATGCAGCGTCTATCTTCCATCGTTCAAAGCCTCATTCTCACTTTGTTTGAGCATTTTTCACGACGAGAAGAGATATGTCTATTGACCGCCTTGTTGTTGAGGGACATATCGAAGGCACGCAAGCACGTGGTAGGTCACCTATGCGGCGGACATATTAAGTGAAGACCTTGCTTGACTTTATGAACGCACCAAGAAAGCAGCAACTCGAGATATGTGGCGACGAATTTTTAGGTGTGCCACAAATCCTGCATCGACGACCACGACTACTTTCAAGAGTGTAGCGACAAAGAAGAATAACATAGGAATATACCTTCTATTATTAAATATTTTAAGGTCATCTTCATTAATAATTAAGTTGTTAGTAATAATACAAGAGATTTAATCAGAGTGGCAAAATTTAAATTATTATGACGAATATAATGAATCATTTTGAAATCGTTCCCACAGTGGACGTGCCGGGGCATTGTTATCAACAAATCTCGTGATCGATCGATAAGAGCATTGAGATGCGCCTGTACTACCTTTACGTGCGTTTCGGGCATCGAACTTTCTATCGGAAAAAAATTATGAATTTGCTCAGAAATCATATGACATTTTTACAGACTTAGAAGTTGCCCCATTGAGCTTAAGCGATAGCTTTATAAGTCGGTATTTTTAATTAAATGAGATATTTCGCAAGCAGTTAGTCATCGCATTCATAATAAACAAATAATAAACCCCAGTAGGATAGTAGAATAGTGTGTCGGGGATAAACCACTAACAGAAAATACTCATGCCTGTATGGTTAATACAAACATTTGTCTCAAGCCCGCAACCTTGGTTAAAAGCAACCTCGCTACCACTTCTCTAATACGGCCGTCAATTTAATAATAGGCTATCAATATCTAAGAATAAGAGATTATCTTTATGCTATCAGTCACACAGTGCACATCGTTAGCTAAAAGCGGAACTTGCATCTAAGTTTACATTTGAGTAATAAGATAAAAGAGTCATGTAGGTTACTTTATTTCAAACAAGCTTACGGTCCGCTTCATGGTAAGCAGTAAGCACTATATACTTAAAGTATCACATGCGCGTTGCCAACCAAAGGGTTAGGAGGGAAGGAATGAGAAGGGAAAAAAGTAAGGGATTTACCTACCTCCCCACCTACATTTCTCTACCTCAGATTGGGCCTCCTTTACGCCGATTTTCTGAGGGTAGTACTTCCCCGGTGGAGCTGTCACAAATTTTGCTGGGAGAAGCATAATCGACGTAGAGTAACAGTATCAGTGGGTACTGCTGCGTTTCGTGCGATGAGTGGATCAATCTCCCACCCCCTTTTTAATAGGTGTTTTTGAAATAAAAAATTGAAACGTATGATTGAAAGTAACAATAAATTATAATCATTGATTCGAGTTGTGAAGAAGGAAATAAAATAATCAGTTGATAAGTGTAGGGTAATAAAGGCGTTAGGATTATCGGGAGGTCGGATTATCAAGGCTATACTTGCCTTGCTGTTTTCAGCATGTACCGGGCAAATACTATCTTTCTACAGAAGTGAAGTATCGAGGTTAAGTAAGAGTATCAGTACTATTGCGTTTCGTTCGATGAGTGGGAGCGCCAAAACCCCAACACCCCTTCTCATTTTTTTTTTTTTTTTTTTTTCATGTTACAAGTTGGCAAACAAGCATACGGCCCACCTGATGGTAAGTGGTTGCCGTAGCCTATGAGCGCGCGCAGCACCATTAGTGAGCGCCACTCACGCGTTGCCAACCTCGAGATATTAGTTCTTAAATCTCCTCTGCCCAGTAATTTCACTAGCGTACAGTGCCCTTCAAACCGGAACACAGTAATACCTAAGCACTACTATTTGGCGGCAGAATATTGGACACTGCGGTGATACCTACCTAGCCGGCCTCTTGCAACAAAAGACCTACCACCAGTGTGACTGATTGCACTGGTGGAATAATCTCTGCTGTGACAGAGGTTATCCCAACAGTGGGGATGAGATGATGAGGGGATGGGGTCGTCACATCCCGACGCCGATAAATCAATCAATCATTTTTTGATTCCCTTTCTCTGTCCGCCCCTTAATTTCAGTCAGTAACACGCTTGTAATGCTACTGGGCAATTAGGCTACGGTGACCGCTCACCAATAGACAATTACTAAATTGGACATTTATTTATTAGTCAAAGGATGAGAGTTATCAAACAAGTTCTCGAGGTTAGAAAGGCGTAAGCGACACCTAGAAATAAATGGTGTTGCAAGCGCTCATAGGCTACGATAACCGCTTACCATCAGGTAATCTCACAACTCACAACTTAGTCCCATAAAAAGCCTGATAAGCAGTGGGAGCCAAGTTAAGTAATGTCACTATCTTATGTGCGTAATCTATTACGTCTTCGCTATCATTATGATAAAATTGTTATAGAAACTATCTTTTTATAATAAAAATAGATACGAACACGTAGATACAAAAGGTTTGTCAATTAAAAGTACATTGAAATATCGTCATCATAAAGTAATTAGCGGCCCGCTCCGGCTTCGCACGGGTCTAAAATATATCGCCTATGTAATTCACTGAAAAAATGATTAAAATCGATCCAGTAGTTTTGATTTATTCATTACTGCCCGTGGGCCGCACGCGTTAAGTGTAATTATTTACGACATCACATTAGAAACCTCAATTTTTTTTTTCCACTATTTAATGGATGTTATTATACATATAAACCTTCGTCTTCAATCACTCTATCTATTAAAAACCGCATCAAAATCCGTTGCGTAGTTTTAAAGATTTAAGCATACATAGGGACAGAGAAAGCGACTTTGTTTTATACTATGTAGTGAAGCAATCCTTGAAAGTCTGCCTGCCTCATTTAAGTTAGACATTTCAGACGGAACTTTTACCATCAACTCCGTCGAGTTCGAAAATTGTTCAAATCAAAAGAAATAAGTTTACGTAGTAAAATTTGTTTCTTTTTTGCGTTTTATTTGAAGATCTTAATTCGAAATACATACATTTCACGAATAACCAGAAATAAATAATAATAATAAACGCTACACACTAAACGGCCCCCATTAGGATAGATAGTGATATGCTGTGTCGGGGTCCGGAAATATACACAATGACAAGGACAAACACACCTAGACCGGTAAACATGCTTGTATGGTCAATACAAACATCTGCCCCGAGCGGGAATCGAACCCGCCACCTGTGGCGTTTAAGGAAGGTTTCACAACGTTGTCAAAATAAATATATGTAATATGTATATATAAAATAAATATGTATAACACATCACAAATGAAGCGTCGTTAATCTTAATCGTGAGACTCATAAAATGTTAAGTAAATCGGATTGCGGTCAGTTGTTAACAAATCGATTATTCGATTACTATACAAACCATTATTACTTATTTGTTTTTAAAAAGAACTAGATACAGAAACTTACATTCCCAAGATCAAATCCCCAACAAATCCCAATCCCAAAATAAGCCCAAAATAAGCCGCAAATCCTTTCCCTTCGAAGCGGTAGCCCATCACAGTCTCTGAACAATATTGAACAGACTGTTCATTGGACAGGAATCTTCCTACGCAAAAATATCTATCAAAAGGAATTATCCACTTAGCATTTACTATGATAAATAGGCACAACCGCTTAAGATCATCAATAAATTTAAAATAATCTTTATATTATCATAGTTGATTAAGTTAAACAAGCGTACTGCCTGCCTTTGCAATCATATACTTTGCCACATTAGATGAGAGGGGTATCCGTGTTATGCGAAGTTGAAAGGGAGAGAGGAATTTGGGTCTCCGGTGCTCACACTCAGGATGAAACGCAAAAGTACCGGTACGGCTACTTTACGTTCATATTTTGTAGGGGTAGTTCTTCCGTTGTTCATTTGGCCTATTAACGCCGAAAAATTATGAGCGCTTGCAACACCATACATTTGTATGTGTTACTCACGCGTTGCCTACCTCGAAATATTGGTTCTTAAATCTCCTGTGTCCTTCAAACTGAAACACAGTATACTGCTTTACGGTAGATGAACTGACACTGCGGTAGTACCTACCTGACCGGCCTCGCGCAATAAAAGGCCTACCATCAGTAAAGTGATGATAGGTCATAGCACAACATTGTTTATTATGACCACAGACAGTCACACACTCATAGCCAGAGTGATGTAATAATAACGGTGAATATTTGTTACACAAAGCAATCGATTGTTTGTAAATAAAATTCTCCAATTTTTATTAATACATAACACTACCTTTTAAATGTCATTTCGATGATAGAGAAAACAATTCACGAAAGCTTGAAGATTGAGCATTTCAGCGGTTGAAGTCAGTTGTCATTTAATAAAAACACCTCCATTATCCAGAACAGTAGCATTGTGTGATCTAGTAACGATGGATAGACGAGAAACTACTTAGGATTTATTTGAACTACGACGTCAAACGTCTAAACACGTCATCGACAAAACGTTAGGACATTTTCATAATTAGCGAATCCTCGCAAATATTCCACACGTACAACGATTTCCCAGCAGCGATCAATCATCTGAGCGAGAGGTATGCGTGCTAAGTACTAGGCGAGAAAGGCGAGTGCGTCGACCTGTGACATAACGCGTTTCGGCAACAGCACGTAATATCTGCTGTATTTTTGCCGTAACACAATCTAAACGATACGACGTAGCACCACGTGCACCGCTATAAGTAACCTGCCTTTGTTTTTAACGATCGCGGCCTCGATTCCCGCTCGGAGCAAATATTAAATCGAAGGTGATATAAATGAGAATGTTGTCAGGGGACTCATAATAGCACAAAGACGTTTTTTCACTCAAAAATTTAATGTTTTCGGGGATTGAAAAACTTTTAGATAGTCCGGCATTGTGATTCGGCCCGCTGACACGAATAAATATTATGACACGAATAAATAATATTATTATAATAGCAATTATTACTAAGCCTGTCATACAGAAGCTACTGTATGACAAAAAATGAAAATGATTGAACAAAACATAACTCCGAAGTACAGCAAGACAAGTCCAGTTGAACATGAAGACGTTAGTTTGGGGGTCTGGGTTTTAACCATCGCGCCTCGGAGAACACAGAGATTTGCCATTAAAAGAGAAAAGAGTAGCGATGTAAGACGCATGCAAACACTCCAATATACAAAAATTTAGCTTTTAAATGTAGATAAGTCAAAATTGTTGTGATAATGCTAGGAACAAGATAAACTAAGCGCTAAGTCGGAAATACCCACAAAAAGTTAAAGGCAAATTGAAATAGGCAACATCTCTATCGTAATAGTATTTTTGCGATTCAGTTCTTTATGGAGAGGTCTATATGGGTTTGTTAACGGCAAAAATATCGGGCACGCCCAAAAGCAATTGTGTCTCCCATTTTATAGTGGGCTATCAACAGAAATTGTATACTAAAACTACAGCTAAGTTACAACAGCGTTTGCTAATCATAGTTGTACCCTACTTCAAGATACAATTACTGTAAAATTTAACGATTTGTATAGTTAAAAACGCCTATCAGAAGGAGTGACGAACGCGTGCATAAACCGAAAACCCGATAACGTGAGTTGGATAAGACTAAATATAACTTGCGACCGAAACACACTGACTTTGATAATAATGGTATAATATTATTATTAATAAATTTAATAATAACAAATGTTACATTCCCATTAAGGAATAAATGCCCATTAAGGAAGACATTTAGTTTGTCAGAGGTCTGTAAACGCACACAAGCACAAATATGCAGACCAGACCGTGCCTGCGTAGGCAATACAACACGCGATCAATATAATTAATAATTATGTTCCCTATAATTTTTGAAGCAGAGCCTTGTTTTCGTAATAAGTACTATCGTCCTATAGTAACAATATCCGTACCTAGCGTGGAGTTTTGTTCGATTGGTGGGAGCGCTAAGGGCCCAACCCCCCAATCCCCACACTCCAGCGTCTCCTTGATACCTGCTCCACCCTACTCCCCCATACTACCCCTTAGGTAGTAACGACGGTGAAACCGGTGATGTGACTGTAAAAATACGCTAGGATAATTAATATTTTCCATCTGAGTATTTTTTTATCCTCCTAAAATTATTATTTTTTTATCCTCCTCGAATTATTACTAATATAAGTGGGACGGGAGAATTAATGACGGCATAGTAGCGCAGCGATAGCGAACACGCCTTAAGCGGCACAGGTCGCGGATTCGATGCCGTTCAAGGCGTATGTTTGTATTGAACATACATTCCGGTCTTGATGTGTTTGTCCTTGTCATTATGTATGTTTCCGGACCCCGTACGCAGGACATCACTCTCCTAGCCGTGTAATGTGCGTTTAGAATAAAACTTCCATTTTAAATTATCAGTGTTAAATAATGTTTGACTTTTTTATATACAAAATAAAAAATTCTTAGGAATTCAAAGATAACATTCTCATAGTATTCGAGTGAGACACGTTTAAAGAATACTGATGAGTAGCAAATAGTTGCAAATTTGCAACGTACACATACCAGACAATCAAGACGATAGAATATAAAGTTACGATTAAAATTTTAAAACAAATCTCTGTACCCACGCTCACACGCAACTTTATTCGATTATGCTGCGAGCTGCAAGTTAACTTCATTCGACTATTTACTTGTAACTAACTTCGTTTCGTTGAGTTGTCGGATTTATAAATGATCACCAGCTAGTCTGACGTATTGCCTGTATGGAGGCGCTTTGTTATAGTTATAGAAGGTCTATGCTCTGTATCATTTGTAATAGTAGTATTTGTAATTGGACGCAAATAAGCAATACCATGTCAACCCACACGAATGTCATTTCGAGAAAAACGCGTTTGAAAATTTTAAACAACTTGCTTTATATGATTTTTTTAATGTATTGGTCAAGTTTTTGGCAATTTCAAGATGTATGTAAGTTATTATACTTATTTTCACATAAAATAAGCATACAAACTGCATATTTGAAATATAATATAACCCAAAGCGTTTAAACTAATACATAACTTGCATGATTAAAAAATGCCTTTTTTTAGAAGTTTTAAAGCTCTACAAATATTAAAGAAAAATGTTCTTCAGCCATTTACCAACACTTCTGCATATATAACTCAGTTTTTTCAATTTTGTGGGTTGACATGGTATTGCTTATTTGCGTCCAATTTTGTTTCGATGTTTATTACTCAATCCACACATAAACTGCTTAAGGGATTGGAATGAAATTTAACACACAGATAGCTTATTATCTGGATTAACACATAGGATACTTATAATACCGGAAAAATTTTAGGTAACCATGGGATTATAAAGTAATATAATGCAATTATTATGTTCGGATGTTTGTTACTGAATCACGCATAAACGGCTTCACATATTGGGATAAAATTTAGCATAAAGATAGCTTATTATCTGGATAAATAAAGTGGATATTTTTTATCCTGGAAAATTTTTCGGTTCCCGTGGTTTTATCAAAAAACAATAAATATATCTTATTGAACATTATTGAATTACACGTGATTCAATTCTCTCTGGAATCAATTATAAGGTCATCTTGTGCAAAGTCGCGGGCAGATGCTAGTAATAAAATAAATCCAAAATTATACAATCGCTTGCTTGTCGTGTGGTTCGCGGTCATCCTAGTGTCAAGAGTTGTTAAGGTCACCCATATAGACCTCTGACTTATTTTCCCGCCTTATCAAATTGATAACAGCCGGGACCGACTTTTTAGTGTTTTCTCACATTTGAAATAGAAAGCCTCAATAGCTCAACGATAGAATTACCGACTCTACGTATTATGAAAAATGTTTTTTTTTTTTTTTTTCTTTATTTAGAGAGCTTTATCACTTAAAAGCGATTATGTCGCTCTATACAACCACAATACAAATAAAAAATTAATCTATCTTAAACTTAAGCCTAATTTAACAATTTTGAACACTGCTCTGGCTTCCTCCGATAAGGGATGAGCCAAGACACTATTAACACCACCAATCTCTCTTAGAATAGTATATGACATGAACACTTCATGTCATATACTAAAAAATGTTTTGTAGCATGTTTAGTGAAAATGATGGCATTTAAGTTTTATAAATAAAATGAACGGATTATGTATGTAAAATTATCAAAAGAAAGACTTTGTGTAAACTTGTATAGCAGCCAGCCTTTCTTTTAAATCAATATATATTTGTATGTAAAAAACAATCTTTTTAATATTATTTAGGAGGCCAACTCGCATTTATCGCAACCGCACAAAAGGCATGACTGTGCGTTGCCACTCAAGATAAAAGAGGGTAGGGAAGAGGAAAAAAACTGCTGCAATACACAACAGCGCGATTTAGAAGATATACTTTTCCTCGCACAACAACTCTGCGGAATCAACTTCCGCCGGCGGCCTTTCCGAACAGAAATGACCTGTGAACCTTCAAGAGAAGAGCGTATAGCCTCTCGCAAAAACAAAAAAAAAAGGACGGCCTTCGCGGAGGCTCAAAGTTGATTTCGTCCATAGGTCTCCTGCGAGACCGAACCTATGGACATCATCAGGAGCTAAATAATCATATATATTTATGTATATTGGCTTATCATTTAGGAGTGGCTTAAATTTAAATAGAATCCAAACTTTTTCCATACAATGTGTTAAATGTAGCATGTCCTCTGACAAGAGCAGACATGCCCTACAAAAGAATAAAATAATGAACAGGAAACAGGCTATCATATAACTTTAAAAAACCATTTCAAAAGACTATGAATACAATGTTATTTTTTAGGGCTCCATACCCAAAGGGTGTCATCAGAAACCTATTAATAAGCGTCTAAAGTCCGTCTGTACATCGGTCAATGAGTAGGCTGTATCGCAAAAACAGTAATAGGTAAAGTTGAAATTTTTACAGAATGTGTTTTTATGGTACAACTACAATAAGTATTAAAAATAAAATAAAGTTGAAAAATAAAGGGGTCCTGACAGAAGACACATGATATTTTTAAAGTTTTGTGATATATATCATAACTGATATAAATAGGTGGAATTTTCGTAGAAATTGTATTTTTATGGCTGCTATAATTTTTTTTTTTTGAAACTTTAAGAGGGTCCCAAATCCTAATACGAAAACCTTGATATTTTTATTCTACAATGGTACAGAACCCTTTATATACAAGTCTGAAAAACATTTGGCTAGTTTTTTAAGTAATGTAATATGTCTGTATAATGGTATAGTATAATATTTCAACAAGTTCTAGTCTAACAGAATTGCCCTGCAGTCTAATCTACACTGTCCTTTATCTTGACATTATTCCACTTGGATTTTTGTTATATTAAAATTTTAGAACTAGAAATTAATTATTTATTGACAATCGCCCAAAAAGTTTTGCTTCAGCCAGCTTAACCAAACCAAACCTTATTCAAAACTGAACAATAAACATAGCTTTAAGATACATGATGGGTAACTTTTTTACTGAGAAATAATGTTATATTCCTCAAAAAAGAATTGTGATATCATTTTAACTGGTGGTAGGAGTTTTATTGCAAACAACTTGCTAGGTAGGTGCCACCGCAGTGTCAGGTATTCTACCTAAAAGCATTAAGAATCTTTGTCATTACTGTGTTTCGGTTTCAAGGATAGATAGTGAAATAACTGGGTAAAGGAGATATAAAAACCAACATCTTAAGTTCCGCAATGTGTGAGTTTCAGCTGCAAATAGGCAAGGTTGCAAGTGCTAACATGCTATGATATCCGCTTACCATCAGATAGGCCTTATGCTTACTTACCAACTTAGTAAGAAAAAATATATAACATACTTGTTAATTTCTTATACCTTTTATCAAGTACAATACATCCCTAAAAAAAACTTTAATATTTTATAAAGACTATCATATTAAGTGTGAATAAGTGTGAAAAGATTAAGCATATGTAATGGAATAGAAAAAAGCATGAATTCCTACATTAGTTCAGTTTCTTCACTGTATCAAAGTCAAACATTTATCAACAAGCTTATCAAACAGCTGGACGGTCATTATCTACAGCTAAAATGAGTTTTACATATTACAGTACATTGGAACAATTTAATCTATTTTATAATAACATCCATACTTATATTACAAACAAAAGTAAGGCTGTTTTTGTCCATTAGCTAGCCACTAATCCATTAAACATTTAGTAATATGACGTCACCCACAAATAATAGAATTTTTTTTTGTGAAGAGAAATGTTTCAATTATGAATTTTAAAGAAGGATTAAAGAATAATTTGTTTTTTTTTAAATATATATATGTATATTTTACCTGCGGCTTTCTTGAATGTTTTTTTTTTTTCTTTAATAAATTCTAATTTTTTCGAACTGTTTCTAAAAATCTGTGCAAATTTTTTCAAAGCTATTTTTCAGATTTGTATTGTATTTTGGTGTATATGGTTTTTGAATATCCAGAAATTTCTGGTAAATTCTTTTAGAATTCACTTTTAATAATTAATATATTTATAAAGCCATAGGGATTTATTAAGTCATGATTTATAATTATGACTCATTGAGCCACACAGAACCCGGCACAATAGGGAAATTATTGTCTGTTAAAATAGCGAAGGAACCAAATGAATATAATGAAATTATTGTACAAATAATTTTATATGAAGGTAGTATGTTTTCTATATTAAAATTTCACAGTCAAAGTGAAAGCTAACAAGCTCAAACATTCTCATAACTTTGAATTCTGTAAAATAGAAAAAAGATTTGAGAGGTCGGTAACTTATTGATTCTCTATATAAAATTACATAAAAGTAAAATTTTAGTTATTTCGAAAATCAATAATTTTTTTGGTCAAATCGATTTTGAATTTATAAAATGAGAAATATGTAAATGTGCAAGTTTATTTCATATTAATCTTAAACAATGTGTCAATTACCATGACCAATGAGAAATTATATCTAATTGGATTTTTTTCTGATAAATGGGCATTGCCAAGTCACAAACATAATTACAAAATAATAATTAATAATTATTGTGCAACTTGCCTAATGAGTTGTTATTTATGTAAAATATATAATTTTACAAGAAATTATATGATTTATTAGGATATAACACAATTTGAGATAAGACGAAACTCTGCAATGAGCTTTGTATAACCTCTGACAAAATTCCGCAATAGCACAAATTAAAAATCAAATCGAAAGCTATATTTAATTTTATAATGAAATTTGCTTACCTGTATATCTTGCTAAAGTCATATAAAATGGTAGCGCCCCACTGGACGAGAGCTCACAGATGGGATGAATTGTTGATCCTTCCTTGGAGCTTGCACCAGAGAAGCACGCGATTTGCCGGGCACACCAACCTGCCACAATTCAATATTAACTTCACGATCGAATATCATTTACACTTGCACTAGATTTAGCAATTACGACAACTACTTCAGCTATTTTACAAGATATCTAAAGCCGAAACGTACGCACCAGCTGGCGAAAACGTGGTATCTGTTGGCTACTAGCTATGTATCTATATAAGTAAATATGGAGTGAAGATATTCGATATTATGTTGATGTATACCTTCCCCCTATGACGATGCGCGGTGACTCTCAATACACAAAAGTTGAAAAAGACTCTCGTCTACACCACAACGATATTTGTATTGAAAAGAACATAAAATAAATACAATTTCACAAAATTTAGACACGATACCGTGGCTAAAAATGACGACAGAAAATAAATGAAAATTCACACTTTCTTATGTTTCTGGAACTGCCTTCACACCGGAAGCGAAGTTTTTTTAAACTCGAAACAACGAGCATTACATATTTTGAAATAAATAAATTTTCACTAAAGATATATTGCATTTCTAATTCTAATGATATCAAATAAAATTTAAATATAATTTACAATATAACAACAAATTGACTTAAAAATTTAAAACGAAAACAATTTTGTAACAGGAAATAGTTAAAATTCGTTGTCTATGGATAATTGACATCGACAGTAATATCAACTTTTTATTGTAGTTAAGAATTATTTCCTGATAATAGAATTTTGTTTTATATTATTATGCCGCAGCCATACTATCGAGATTTAGCGAAGGTTCATGTGTAAAGGTTACGAATAATTTGTATAAACTTTGCTGGACACAGCAAAGTTCATTCGGGCGGCCAAAATTCACATTCCTCTTGTCGAGTTTTACTTCGCCAGTGTCGAATTTGTCTAAAAATAAATTAAGTTCTCTATTGTCTTAAAAAAATCATCATTATTATTATTGTATATTTTTTAATAAAAACAATAAAATATTGGTTTCGTAGAAAAGAAACGTGTCTCGGGACACGCTGTAAGAACGAATTACTATCTATCAAATATTAATAATAAATATGAATTATTGACAGAAAATCAGAGATGGATTTATTTCCATAAGTACCTATGAGCGCCTTTACTGAGGTCAACTTAAACAGGAAGGAAGCAAAACTGTTTTCCGAACGTTTTAACTTTTAAATTAAAACATTATTATCTTGTGCACTATAATAAATTAAAATATAATATTGATTACAGCTTAGAGTTATTTGTTATACTCATTATATATAAATTATACATATTTTATAATTATTATGATTATAATATATTTTTGAAGTGAAACTTCTTTATCGGCAATTACCGTGACGGTAATTTTTTTTCCGTTTAAAGTTGCATAATGGACGCAAATAAGCAATACAAAGTCAACCCACACGAATGTCATTTCGAGAAAAACGCGTTTGAAAATTTAGAACAACTTGCTATGAAATAAATATGATTATGATGAAATATAAATATGATTTTTTTTTATGTATTGGTCAATTTTTGGCAATTTCAGATTTATGTAAGTTATTTTAGTTATTCTCACAAAAAATAAGTATACAAACTGCATATTTCGTATATAATATAATATAACCCAAAACGTTTAACGTAATACATAAATTGCATGATTAAAAAATGGCTTTTTTAGAAGTTTTAAACTACAAATATTAAAGAAAAATGTTCTTCAGCCATTTACCAACACTTCTGCATATAAAACTCAGTTTTTCTTCAATTTTGTGTGTTGACACGGTATTGCGTCCATTATAGTAGATCATTTTTCGAAAAATAAGATCAAAAAGAAGTTTCACTTCTTACTTGTGTACACTAGTACAAAATTTTTTTTGATAGATTAAACGTATTCATACATAAAATATATATTTATAATTTTATATACCTAGTAGAAGTTAGTAATAAAGTACACGTAATAATTGTTATACTATTTTCAATACATATGCTATTTTTAAATATAAATATGTCATACATTGTATACTATAATATATAATTATATTATATATTTATCTATCTATTTATATAGATAATTCGTAATTTTTAATAAAAATGAAGTCAATCATGAGTCCATTAGTAATCTGCAATCGGTAAAAAATCTTTTTTATCTGATAATTTCATGTTTATCTGTGAATTATGCGTGTCAGTCAGTGTTACTGACTATGTAAACTTATTGTACTTTTTAAGTTTTAAAATACTTTTGATTAATAATCATTAAAAATAAAAACGTGTTGTTATCAGCAATTTTGTTGAAAATTTTTATTAAAATAATAACTATAATTATTATTTCTGTTGTATGTATTATCTATGTTGCGGTTATGCGGCCTGCGGGAAATGACAACTTGAACTGGCAACATTGGTCAGTGCAGTAAAAACTTAAAAGTATAAAATGAAATTTGACTGAAATCATTTTCCGCCTATAAAAAAACCGAAATTTCGGTTAAATTACTATTATATTTGCCTGTGAAGAAAGGAATTCAGTGACTATTTACAAAAATTATCAGTAGTTTTCTTATAAAAATGGTAAATGTGACATCGTAAGTTTGATAAGGTTATGTGTAATAAGTGCGAATATTAACAAATTCCTTTTACTTTCAGCATTCTTGTCGACAATTATTATATACTTCAGCTCGTTGGAAATGTGCTTTGCCAATAAATTTTAAATCATCTGTGATAACATTAAAACCAGACCAGGTAAATAAAAAGTTCTCCACTTACAAAACGACTTGTTTCATAATACATTGAGCTTTAGATTAAAGAAAAAGGTTTTAGGTGTAAATGTTAAAAATACTATACTATAATTTTGAAACATTTAACCAAGTATTGTCTCTTTTAATTTAAAAAAATAAATAAAAATAATTACTTACTATTTACTATTTTACTTTGAAATGAAAAAGCAAGTTTTGTGATTCACTTTGAACAATTATTTAAATATCTTGAAAAAAATGTGAATATATTTCTTTCAACTGTAGTGCACAGTCTTAGAATGTCGAAACTACTCAGCAAGAAAGGGCTTTTTCTCATCAATATTGGAGAATATCAAAGAAGACATTGCTAAGAACAAAGAGATGAAGGAAAATATCAAGAAATTTAGAGAAGAAGCTCAGAAACTGGAGAATTCTGAGGCTCTGCAAGCTGCTAGAAAAAAGTTTCATGCTGTTGAATCTGAAGCATCAAAGAGTTCTGAGGTATTCAAAGAAACTCTTGAAGGTATTAAGGGCAAAGTCGAACATGTTCTGGAGGAAGCCAGTAAAACGGATATTGTTAAAAAGGCTGGTATGTTGTGTGATTTATTGAATTTTCCTTTTCTTTGGGTTATTTCATCACTTTATTCTGACTGTGTTTCCTTATAATGATGACTAAGCAAGTTTATTGTAAGAATACTAAATGTCTAATTTATAAAAATGTCTTTTATCATTTCAGGAAGATTAACGGAAGATATTTCGAAAACTGCAAAAGATGCTGCTGAGAGTATAGCTGATAAAAGTCATAAACTCGGCAAAACATCAGCTTTTAAAACCATTTCACAGGTATAAATATAATCTTATTCTTTTATTTTGGTACAATATGAATATCTTTTAAGATTAACTGGAGTTTTGGCATAAACGAAAATTGTCTCTTCAAGTGCTTTGATTTTTTTTAAACATAACATTGTGGTGCAGCAGTACCATATCTGCCTTGAGTGAAACAGGTTGCGGTTTTGATTCAAATTGTATTGACTATACAAGCATGTGTTCTGGTCTGGGTGTGCGTGGTCTTGTCTTTGTGTGGTTCTGAACCCCTGACATAGGATATCACTATCCACCCAATGGGTGTTGTGTGTTTATTCATGTTTATAATTTTGAAAATCTATCTATTTATTATATTATTTAATCTATCTATTTATTATATATTTATTGAATTTAGTATACACTGCCACTCATGCTACCTTTGCCATCAGTCACACTAGTGTTTTTATGGAAGTAGGGTTTGGGTTAATTATTCTGCTCTTCATCAAGTGCAAATTGATCTAGAAGTGAAATAGGATATTTAACACTAATAACACAATTTCTGTTTTTACAACATTTTTTGTTGAAAGAGTCTCATTCTACCACTGGCTTCTAAATATCTGCCCGAAAAGAACAAGCAAAATGGGCTGAGGCAGGGGTTGTTTCTTACCCTTGTCTGCATCAAGCTTTTAGTGTATTTATATTAATTCGTTTAATTTTAATTTCAGGCTACAGAGGTAGTCAGAAACGAAATGTCCCCGAAAGGTTTGGAAGGACGAGTGTACATATCACCGACAACACTACGAAGAAGAGT
The DNA here is from genome assembly GCA_023373885.1 of Hestina assimilis. Taxonomy (NCBI): domain Eukaryota; kingdom Metazoa; phylum Arthropoda; class Insecta; order Lepidoptera; family Nymphalidae; genus Hestina; species Hestina assimilis. The sequence continues at coordinate 13,421,371 of CM041755.1, read as the reverse complement.
TGAGGTAATTATTTGGTAAAATAATGTTATACTGGAGCATTTTGAAATGCTCTTCTGGAGTAGAATAGGGAATGCCTGGCAGATTGCAGAACAACAGTTCATATACAATGGGTATTATATATTATGATTATCTGTGATGAAAACTTCATGCGCGATGTGGAGTTGTGAACCTCTTATCTCTTTTACCTTATGTATATCGAGCAAATCTCAATTACCATTGTATTAACAAATAGTTCAGTGCAGTTTATAAGAACTATGATTTACGTTAGTTTAACTTCATGTCATTACATTGATGTTAAATGAGTATGGCCGGCCCATAGTAAGGTAAGTATGTACTGCTTTAAAGCTAAGTTTTATAGAGTCAGTTAGTAAGAATGAATTGCTCATCAGCCGCATTTCGAAATCATCCAGTCTATAAACAGTTGTATCCAAAAGGGCGGCAACGCACCAACATGCCCTCTGGTATTGCAGATGTTTATAGGCGGCGTTAATCGGTTACCATCAGGAATACGTTTGACAAAAAACAAGAAGGTAAAGTTGCAGTATTGTTGCATTTTTTGAGGTAAAAACCTCTTTAGCCGCATCGGGCGATTTATGTTTATAGACAAAACTTCCATTCTCGCTTTCTATTAGCTTGACCATCACGCGGGGGCGTCACGATAGTTACGGTCACCCCATAGATATCGAAGACAATGGATGGTGTAACATATCGTATATTGAGTTACACCAGCCATTGTCTTCGATATCTATGGGTTTGGTATCTACATATAACTGGAGTCACCTATGAAACTAAAAAAAATAAAATGGCGCATTTGCGCAAGTAAGAGTGAGGATGGGGCCGGGATATTGACGAATGGTATTGAAGGTTTTCGTAGCGCATGCGTACGATGGCATTATGTATTTCCCAGTCCACTTAATAGAGGGCGCTTAAATTTTAAACACATTATATACATTACAGTATGGTCCATTATATACTGAATTATTGTACACTTTGTCAGGTAGCGGCAGATGAGCGCACCGTGGCCCCGGACACAGAGACCCTGGGGGTGGAACTGCACAGGGACTCCAAGTTCTACCAGCAGTGGGAGGACTTTAAGAACAATAACCAGTATGTCAATAAGGTGAATATACAATACATATATTTTGTTGCTATTTATTTTTCTATTTAAAAAACTTGGCATTATTCATTTTATATTATAATAATATATTAGTATAGATTGATTTAAAACTGACTTTCAGTATAATTTAGTGTCTTTCTGCCATTTTGTCCCTGTTGATCTCATTACCGAGGAATCAAAATAAAATAAAAAGTATTTATTATTTGTGTGGCTTTCATGCAGTATTGGTCCAGGTGTTCTGGAGATTATCATTATGATATGACTTTTCGGTATGCATAGATACGTAATAATGCAACAATCAGTGTTATTTAATAAACACTATTTGTTGTAGGTATTGGACTGGAAGATAAAATATGAAGAGTCAGAAAATCCAGTGTTCAGAGCGTCTAGATTCCTAACGGACAAAGTTAGCAATTTATTTGGAAATCTCTTTGAGAAGACTGAGCTATCGAAGACCCTCACCGAAATATGCAAGATAGATCCAAACTTCACAGCCCAGAAGTTCTTAGAGGACTGTGCTAATGACATTATACCTAACATTCTAGAAGCTATGGTCAGAGGTGACCAGGTGATCTTAAAAGATTGGTGCTACGAGGGTGTTTACAACATCTTGGCGACTCCAATGAATCAGTGCAAGCAATTAGGGTACCGTCTGGACTCAAAAATACTCGATATAGAGAATATTGAACTGGTGATGGGTAAGATGATGGATCAAGGACCGGTCCTGGTGATAACATTCCAATCCCAGCAGATCATGTGTGTGAGGGACGGCAAAAACAATGTAATTGAAGGCGATCCTAATAAAGTTATGAGGGTGAACTATGTGTGGGTTCTGTGCAGGGATCCTCAGGAACTAAATCCGAAGGCCGCTTGGAGATTACTCGAACTGTCAGCAAATAGTGTAGAACAATTGATATAGTTGTAAATATGATTAAATCGTTGTATTGTTACTTGGTTTTAGTCTGACCCAAACTCCTTGTTAAAGTACAAACTTTTGTCGTTACTAAGAAATAATGAAATTTTTTTCATTGCATAATTATTAAATTATTTATATTGGTAGGTAACCAAGTCATAATTTATAAATAATATTTTCATAAAATATTTTTGTTTTATTTAAGGCTAAGACAGATAAATTTATACAATACAAAATGTATGTATGTATTTTAATTGTATATAGAAATATATACATTATAATGTATACCTCTGCACTTACGGCAGCCCTAGAGTAATATAATTGGCGTAATTCAACATTTCATGGTTTTGATATTTGCATGAAAAATGCCTTATCTCTATGAAAAATGGTCAAAATATCTAAAACAAGAAAAATAGATGTGTGTGCGATTTACACACGATAGAAGTGAAACTTCAGTAAATTGACAAAAGAATGAGATGAATATATATAATATAAAATAGTATGTATATTTCTGTCTCATTCATTCCTACACATTTTTGTATTTGTGTCGCTTACCTGTCGTTTTTTTCGTTGCATCCGGTTTGAAATCACGATTCTAAAGAAGTTTCACTTCAAAAATTAATTTCGAGTTTATTATGAAATTGCTATCCATGATCTGAAATATTTTATTTATTATGCTAAAAGCGTAAACCGAAAATAATATTGCAATCACATTAGTTCGTCTTTTTATTTCTTACATTAAACAATCTATAATTGAATTTCGAAGAATTTATTTTTAAAAATGTAATGACTTTTTTGTTGTAATAAACTTTTCTATTCATTTATTATTTTTATTTCATATCGTTTTGAAAATTCCGTTAATTTTTGATGTTAAAAAAATTTAGAAGAGAAATAGAAGGAATGTTTCTATTCATGGTATAATGCTACGAGTTTAAAACCTACAAAAACATTTAAAAGTTTTTAGCATTTTTTAATCACCAAAAGTTACCACTATTATTTTTTGACAAATCATTTGTTTTTGTACTATGATAGAATACCCACGGGTAGTACTTTACTTAGTTGATGGTGTTTAAAGTCTAAATTTTCTACCCGCCTATCTCTCCCCTCTCTTGAGAGGGATCAAGGAGCACACCTCTGGTCATGACGCAATTATGTATATGACGTCAAAATTGAAACTGTTAATTGAGAGAAGTCCACTATCTAGTATTATAGAAAACAATTTTAATGAATTGCTCTCACAGTTGACGACGTTGTGGCGGAGCGGTAGCGAACCTACCTGAACGCCACAGGTCGCGAGATCGATTCTCGCTCGCAGCAGATGTTTGTATTGACCATTGACCTTGTGTACGTTTCCGGATCCCCGACACAGGATATGTCTATCTTAATAGGAGTAGTTGAGTGTGTAGCGTTTATTAATTTACAGTGACTAAAACAAGAAATACTATATTCGAATCAAAATACTTAATATTTTTAGGAGTTTTTAATAAAATCCAATTTCAGTAAACATTGTCTTTATTAGAGGCACATTCAAGAGACGGACGAAGCCGCCGTACATTATAGTATATACAAACATAATATATTAGTGCTTAAACTACGAGTTACAGATAACCGAAATGAAAATAACTCCGTGACTAGGTTACTAGTAAAACTTAAATATAGGGAATGTTGCCTGTGAACTTAAAAAGCTTGAATTTTATAAAAAAATTAAAAATCTGTTTGTGCGATATTTTAATACACAAACAGTTGTTTTTTAATTAATTTTATTTTGTTGTTACTTTTATTAATTTAAATTATTCATAAATCAAGCTTATAAAAATTAAACAATTGATCAAGAGTTCAAGACATCTTGTTAATAAAACAGATGAGTGCCACAGATACTCTTATAAATAATAGAATATGCGTAAAAAGCTAATTTTAATCAGTTTTAGTGTAAAAAAGTACTAAAAAATATTATTATGTGTAATTATAAATAACGCTAAGAAATATATCTAAGCAGATAATTCGACGGATTGCATATTTTAAAAATTAAAGACACATTCAGACCTTGTTATCACAACCGCACAATTCAAACAAAAAACATGCGTTATTAGATTAAAACATTTGAATCCTATTAACCCTTTCGCTGCAATAGAGCGAGTTATTTTGTTACACGTTATAATTTTTTAGGGTTCCGTACCACCATATTACTACGCCTTCGCTATCGGTCCGTTCGTCTTTCAGTAAGCTATATCTCACGAACTGTAATAAATTAAAGAGTTTAAATTTTTTACAGAATTTATATTTCTGATGCTGCTACAAAATAAAATAAAATAAACTTAAAAAATGAAGGGGGCTTAAAAATAAAAGCTTGATATTTTTGACGAATATTTTCTTACGTTAATCTTATATATTCTATGGTATGGAATCCTTTATGTGCAAATCCGACACGCACATCGCCATTTTTTTAATATGTAGATATAGTTTCATGTACGATCCTAACGCAGCGAAAGAGTTAAAAATATTTAAAATGATACAATACTTTTAGGCATATTATATTATGGGGAAGCACCATAATTCCCTATGTCTTAAAATACCAAATTATTATAGGATTCGAAATACTTAACTTCAAATTATATACGTGATAAAATTAATAAAACTAAAATTAATCGTACTGACCAAAATATAAAAAAAAATTGTACCGAACCAACATTTTAATTTGTACATATCGTTCTTGTACAAAATTGTACTATTGTATATATATATAAAAACACTAATTTCCATAGTTATATATAAGTTCAAACCTTTTCTAGTGTTCCGTAAGACATTAAATGTCAAGCAATGTTAAAATCACAGTGCAATTAAAATGGATTACAGTTAATCGTAAGCTCAGTTAAAAATCACTATTTAGCTAAAAAGCTCTTTCTCATTACAGACAATTGTAGAAGCAATGCGTTATGATTAATTTCAATAGAATTTGCACTTATTACTCAAAAAAAAAAATGTTTTCTTTGGATAATGAAATATATTTTATAATCAAAATATTTCAGAAATTGAGTAAGTGTATAGTGTAGCCAGTAATTATACAATATTATGTATAATAGCCAATTACATCAGTAAGTATGTATTGTGTTGCCATATCATAAACAATAGTAGTTCAAGAGCTAGTGGTTTATCCGACTAATCCGTTTCCCACAAAGACAGACTGTTTTATTATCAATCAATTTATAAAGTGTTCTGGTAGTCTTTTTACACAATATCCATAAAAATTTTAAAATGTATTGTTTTTTGTTTAAATCCTACAAGGATACAATTTTAATATTTAAAAAAATCGTACGGTCGGGGACCCCCATCTCGAACGAAGTTCCTTACGTTTTTCAACTTTGAATGTAATTCGGATTAAAAAAGAGACAGAGAGAGAGAGAGAGAGAGAGATAGAGAGAGTTTGCTCAAGTGGTCATTTTTTTGTAATACACTCGATAGACACGCACACACACACAGCATATGGCATTTCGTTCTAAAAATTCTAGCTTTATGGGAAACGGGTAAGGTTAGCTCTTAGACCATAGCTAAATATAGATTCGTGTATACTATGTAGCCAGTATGTAAACAATGGGTACTGTATATAAATATTAGCTAAAGTGTAGCTACTGTGTGCTCGTTTAGTCGACGGCCCACTGCAGGATGGCGGCGTCGTTCCCGCCGGCGGAGAGCAGGCGCGTGTCGTCCTGCAGGAAGCGCACGCACGTGACGTGCGAGGAGTGGCCGCCGTGCGTCGCGCAGAGCGACTGACATTACATTCATTATTCTACGTGTAGTAGATTCGACTGAGAAAGTGCTGCCCTCTCACAGAAGATCGGCGTTAAGTATCAGTAGGTACTCTTGCGTTTCGTACGATGAGTGAGAGCGGCGGAGGGCCAATCTCCCACCCCCTCTGTACTATTCTCATTTTTTTTTTTTTTTTTATGTTAGAATTTGGCAAACAAGCATACGGCCCACTTGATGGTAAGTGGCTGCCGCAGCCTATGAGCGCTTGCAGCACCATTAGTAGGTGCCACTCACGCGTTGCCAACCGAGAGATATTAGTTCTTAAATCTCGTCCGCCCAGTAATTTCACTAGCGTACAATGCCCTTCAAACTGGAACACAGTAGTGCCTAAGCACTACTATTTGGCGGCAGAATATTGGACACTGCGGTGGTACCTACCTAGCCGGCCTCTTGCAACAAAAGACCTACCACCAGTGTGACTGACTGCACTGGTGCAATAATCTCTGTTGTGACAGAGGTTATACCAACAGCTTCTCATACCTTCCCTCCTATCCCTTGGGTGGCAACGCACATGTGATACTTCAAGTATCTTGCGCGTTCATAGGTTGCGGTGACTGGTTACCATCCGGCAGACCGTATGTTTGTTTGCCAACCGTCGTAACATTAAAAAACAAAATAGTAAACAAGCTAGAAAGATAACTGAAGAGCTGATAATTCATATTATATATTTTTTGTAAATGTATAATTTGTTAATTACCTTAGGTTGAGTGACGGGATAAGTATATAGTTTTACTTTTCCAAAGTCATCGCCAGTTGCTGCTAGTCGTCCATCTTGTGTTCTGCAATCATATAAAAATTAAAGATTAAACATTTGTAATAGATTTAGCGTAAAATCAGGAAAGGATTAAAATTAAATAAAATTATGTAATTTTTTTTATTTTATTCATAAATGTACTATGGAGTTCCTGATTGTAAAAGTAAAACGTGATCCTAATCACTAACAGCATCGTAGGGACTACAGTATAATATAGAAGGACCAGCTTTAGTTACAAGATTTCATAACTCATCATGGTCATGCTCAACATGGTTTCCGCTCAAATCGATATATTCCATTGCGCTGATCGTGAAATCACTAAATTAAGTTTATTTGTTCTGTGTTATTGTATCACTTCATTTTAATTTTTTTTTGTTATTTTTTTAAGAATGCTATTGGTAGTAATCTTAATCAATTTCAATCCATTTTTTTGCTACTCTATTGCATTGGATATATTCTGTAAGATGTAATATGTGTGTTTATAAATAAATAAAATAAAAAGTAAAATTTTGAAACTCTTTTAAAATGTCAATGAATATGTTTCTACACGAGGATACCAGAAAGTGTTTAGAAAATTTCCATAAATAAACCTAAAAAAAATGTAGAAGAACACTTCTGGGTAAAGGTTGTTATCGAATTAATATAAGTGTAAATAACTTTGACTAAAAATATATATGGAGAAAAAAACATGCGTTTGTTTCGTTGGTCCTTCCCAGGTAGAGGTTTCATTTTGGACCCTTTTGGATGCTTTATACAGTAGCGAAGCTGGCTTAAGCGCCATAGGCCGCGGGTTCGATTCCCGTTTATTATGAATTTTTGTACTAATCATGAAGGCATGTGTCGCGGTCTGTGTGTGCTCGTGTCGGTGACCTGGTGCAGGAGTTGACGTCGGTGCCGTCGGCGCCCTCGGGCCACACGCCCACGCTGCGGAAGCTGATGGGGCAGTGCGCCGTCGCCCAGCGCACGTCGCGCAGCGCGGACGGGGACGGCACCTGGCGGCACGTCGCCGCGTTCCCTGGGGGGAGGGCATGGGTCACACGTCGAACTAGACTAAATGCTACCCACATTCCGAATTTGAAGTTGTTGAGACTGCTAGAAGTACCTTCTCATTTTGGTAATCATGAGTGAGTGACAAAATTAAAGAACTTTGACTAGCGACAATTCGTAAACTATATTTACAATAATTATTATTAATACAAACAGTTACACACAAATATTTATTAACTATATCTACAATATAGCTAGTTTTAGTGAAGTGTCTTAATCACTAAAACTTCAAACTTCTTGCTATATCCACAATAAAGGTATAATTGGGGTCACAAGTGCTTTGTCGTTTCCAAAAATATATTACATCTGCAACTCTTTGCTCGAATTGGCGACTTGATAACCAGCACCGCGCGCGCTCATTGGCCAAATCAAATAATGCGCGTTCCATCAGTTGTGTTCCGAACTCATTTCAGCAAATTGCAGATAAGCAATAGGATTTGGCCCATTAAAAAAAAAATAAATGCCAAAGCAGTTTTCAGAAATATGACATACTCTAATAATTTCAATATTTCAAAACGTTGAGATTTATTATCAGTAAAAAAAGATTAATTTTACATTAAAATTACTTACAGAATAATAATTCATAGTCTCCGGAATTGCTCCTTATGTACATACTGTCTTCCGACCAGTCCAAGTGTGTAATGAAACTTGAATGACCCTGAGAAATAATATTTATGACTATATTGTTTTAACTTATCAAGATTTCACATCAAAAAACTACTCCATTGAGCTATAATTTATTAATTTCTTGATTCATTAAAATCAAGAAAAGGGGAAAGAAAATATGACATTATAGTGGTCACTTGTCACAGAGAATTTCGAAGAAGAATGAGTAACATAAAATTTATTTATTTTGCAAAAAAAAAATTAGATCACAGGAGAAGTTGAGAGTAGAAGACTAGTAAAAAATATTAATATTATCTGCATATATATTTATTTACACAATCATATTGCATTACATTGTAGTGTTTAAACTTTAATACGAGTTAAAAATGTATGGATAGCTCTTATTTAGCTATAATAAATCAAATCAAAGTGGAATTGTTTACTGATAAGTAGGTACATCAATATCATTAATACAAGCCTACTTACTACACAAGTGTACATACATCTTCAGACACTAGCATATTTTATATTTGTAATATAATATACATAGATTAAATATAAATATTTTCCTTTTAAAAACATACTCATAATATAAATAATTATATAACATTGAAATTATAGGATATATATCCATTACTCCGTATAAATATATTAAATGTATTAATGATATGAAAATATAATGCAATTTTTTCTAAAGATACTTAAAATTTCACTGATATAATGTATATTATACTAAAATATGTTCGATCACTAATATTGTTATGTTATGAAGTAACATTTTGACAACTCAATATAACTTAGGGATATAATAAAAAGAGCCCTCTCTAATATAAAACATTTTTAAAAATTTTGTTTATCTGTTTGTTCCGGCTAATCTCTGAAACAACTGGACAGATTTAAACGGGACTTTTACTGGTAGATGGCCGATGTTATAAGGAATAACTAAGGCTACTTTTTAGAAAAAAGAATTAGGGTTCCATGCAATAAAGATTTTTTTTTATGTTGCAAGTTGGCAAACAAGCATACGGCCCACCTGATGGTAAGTGGTTGCCGTAGCCTATGAGCGCTTGCAGCACCATTCGTAGGTGCCACTCAAACGTTGCCAACCTCGAGATATTGGTTTTTAAATTTACTCTGCCCAGTAATTTCACTAGCGTACAGTGCACTTTAAACCGGAACACAGTAATGCCTAAGCACTACTATTTAGAGGCAGAATATTTGACACTGCGGTGGTAGGACACCTACCTAGCCGGCCTCTTGCAACAAAAGACCTACCACCAGAGAAATATGAAAAAAAAAAATCGGTGCACCATGCTACCGGAGCTGCGGGCGTAGCTAGTAATTAGACTAAGTGTTAGTGATCGGACATATTTTACGACTAACTAACTGACTAAGCTACTCGTGCACTAAAACAAGCCACAGTAATGACATTACCCGTCTACGTTTTCTCTCCGTGCACTCGATATGCGTGAAATGATTAATGTTCTTAGATTCACAAAAATTATTGTACCTTACGTTATTGTTCAATTTATCTCAAAATAAGGTATTCTTGTGTCCATGGGCTTTGGGATGTAGAAGCAAATGGCTTACAACGAAGTGTCAATTTTTAATAAATTAAAAAAAATGTGATATTTATGACTTTTTCTAAGAGTTTCTTTTTCGAGATCGTTTTTTTGCGCGTATTCCCTAAGCGTATAAGCATGTATCGACGCGTATAGAGGCGTTCGCTACATGTACAACTCGTACGAGTTTTGACGCTTTAACCTCGTATAAGTATAATAGTTTTTGGATCTTATAATACCTTCGCTAACTGACACTTATTACCACTGGTTCGATGGAAAAAACATTAGCCGTCAATCGCTCTAAATTGTATCTATTTTTTGTCTGTCTGTTCGTGCGTTTACTTCTTTTAAACTTGGTGCTTTTCTTATTTAGTCCAGAATGTGTCAGATGACTTTTCCTTCATCACTTGTTTTGAACAATTTTGTTCATATTTATATAAATTATTAGTTTATTATTAGTTTTTGTAAATCGATTTACTTTTGATGATTTGTGATGATTTTTGTGGAAATTGATAAAACAATTATTTAATAATATTACTTCATTATTAATGCATGTCGGGTATGGATCAAAACTTTAAATTTTATTTTATCATTAAATGGTATACTTTAACAGAATCTGTACAAAGAGAAGTATTGTTTGTTATTCGTATTTTGTGTACAAATTCTATTAAAATGATATTAAGAGATACTTTTATGAGATACTTACAAGGCATTTCCCGATTCTAGACAACCTAGTACCCTTATCGCCATACTGGTACACGTATATGAAGTTGTCCCGGGAACCGATGGCCACCATTGTGTTGTCCGGGGAGAACTGGATCGTTTGGATAGTTTCCTTTCTGGATGAGAGAAATTAAACGTAACGTTATATTGTCTCGAGGTCCATTTTTTATTTCATGACGTTTGGGAAACAAGCATACTGTCCGCCTGTTGATAAGCAGTCATCGCAAACTATGTACGCGTGCGATACTTGAAGTATCACATGCACTGCCGACCCGAGGGATAGGAGGAAAGAGAAGGATACTAGTTCAATTGGGGAAGTACTGTTGTGTGGGGAGGATGGGGTGTATAGGGGCGAGGTATTGTGGGGTGTACGGAGTACATGGGGGTATGTCGGATGTATTGCTCACCCGTCCTGGCCGGCCTGCAGCAGCTCGCGCGACAGCGGGTCGTAGAGCAGCCAGCGCCCGCCCTCGCAGCCCACCGCCAGCGCGGCGCCGTCGCGCGACCACGCGCAGCACTGCGCGCGCTCCTGCGGGAGGAAACAGTTCCTCTGTGTTAGTGCAAGCGATCACAGTCTGTTTCTCGCCTAGCAGCTGGTTACATGTCTTTTGGATTTAATTCTTTAAGCCCGAACCATTGTGCGAAGTTGGTTTTGATTTAATTTCTAATGAACGTACGTATAATTTTTTTAAACTAATTTTTGACACTAAGTGTACTTTTGCCATTAACTTGTATTCAATTTAGTAGAAAAGGTACATTTGAACACATTTTACACACTATGTGTTACCAGCAGAAATTACTTTTGGCAGAGGTTGCAAAGCACTACACACAATATATGGCACCTATCTGTATGGAAGATAACACCCAAAATAATATAAAAATATAAGAAAATAAAAATTCTATACAATACTCTCACAATGGTAAACAATAATTTCTTAAATTCTCTCTTTTTCAATGGTACCCACAGGCTTTGATCGAACAATCTCGCACAAACCAAATAGTGTTGTACATCGGCGGGCCATATAGATGGTGTGCCGTACCTCGATGTCCTTGCTCCACACGGTGGAGTGCGACAGCGCGTCCCACAGCTGCAGCAGGCGGTCCCAGCCCGCCGACGCGAACTGCGCCAGCGCGGGGTGCGCCGCCAGCGCCCACACCTCGTCCACGTGGCCTGCCGCACCACACCCCGTTAGGTACACTCTCATTATGAACGGCCGATCGGAGGGACGGGACGTAACGACCCCATCGCCCACTGTTGGGATAGTCTCTGTCACAGCGAAGATCATTCCACTAGTGCAATCGGTCACATTGATGGTAGGCCGGCTAGGTAGGTACCACTGCAGTGTCAAATATTCTACCGCCAAATAAGGCTTAGGCATTACCGCGATCCGGTTTGAAGGGAGTACGGCTAGTGACACTTACGATTGTTTCAAGATGGGGGGGTTGGGTGTCAAATTTATCGAAATCATTATCATTAGTGGTTACTGGCTTAGTGGGCGTCATCAGGAAAATGCGAGCACGAAACGCTATTAAACACAGTTGCATAATATTTTGATCCTATTTAAACAATAGTTTGCACTTCACAATAACATTAAATTAACAGTAACGATCGAGCAGCGGGTTCAGGGCATCGATCTTACTCTACGAAACGAATACTCTCAACGATCCAACTCTATCGGTTACTATCACTCCAATGTGCCGCGTAAACTGTCCTACTGTTTCAACTCCACGCGAGTCACGTGCTTTGCTCTGGTTGTTCGTTACAGAAATGACAATATTTAAGACTAGTATGGTTTACAACTAAATAACGTTTTTTAACATTTCCTTAAATTCCATCCAGTAAGGTGTCAAACTTTTTAAACTTTATGTGAAAAAGAAAGTCTATGTAATCCCAAGTATTACGCGAGGGAAGCCATTGACAGAACCTAATGTGTGACGAATTTATGTATAGATGGGAATAGGCTTATTTGACTTCGGTAGATAATTAGTAATTACCTAGCACAGCCGGCACGAAGCCGAGCTGCAGGTCGCCATGCAGGATGCAGTTCTTGGTGGTGCCCACGAACAGCTGCTGGCCGCGGCCCTCCGCGATCACTCTAACGCCGCCGTAGTGACCTTCGATCTGAATATAATGGAAACATTTTGATTGTCAAACTATCCCGAATAAATTTGTAGAACGACTTCAGATACTGAATCGAAGAATGGGTGCATTGCAAAATATAAGCCCTTAAAAGCTAAATATTTGTAATTTTCGATTTACATACAAACAAATAAAAAAAATATGATAATTAATAAAAAAAATATAAAGATGTTCGATGTTAACGAAAAGTATTGTGTGGCGGAATATATTTAAAATAATATTAAATGTCTTATTGCAGAACATGTAAATTATCCTGACTAAAATTGGTGCCTTTTAATACTGCTTTAATATTATACACTTACCACATTCTCAGTACCGGTGGCATTAAGCTCAGCATCGAACAGTACCAATCTACCGTCCTTGCCACCTCCTGTTACCACCCCGCCGTCCTTCAGGCTGCAGATCGAGAAGATGGCACCCTCGTGCACTCCTCGCACCACCTTCTGAATTATATTCGTCCCACGACCCCAGATCAGGATATTTCCGTTTGAATCTCCGGATATTACATCACCTATAAAAACATTTTACACTAGTAGTAATTCGCAGTTTTTCCCGCGTTATCACAAATCTGTGGTAAATATTATCCTTTGCAAGGGATTCCACGAACAGCTATTTAGCAAAATAGTGAAGACGTTGTGGCGCAGCGCCACAGATCATGGGTTCGATTACTGCTCGGAGCAGATGTTTGTATTGATCATACAGGCACGTGTTCCGGACTGAGTGAGTCTGTCGACACAGATTTAAGTATCCTAATTGGGGCCGTGCCATGAGTGTATAGAGTTTAATTTTTTTTATAACGAATAATAAATATCCGGTCATTTTCTAAGGCAACGCGTAAAATATTTGGTAAAAGACATTTTGCTCTTTTCGTGCGTAACATGTACTGATATATTTAACCCTTTCTTTGTCCATAAAATTAATGGGACAGAGAACAGTGCATGGTTGACGGTGCGTCCATGAGAAAGGAGGCATTATTGTAACCCGAATTGGGTTACGTAGAAAAACTATTTGGTAAAGATCAGATAGGAAACAGTGTAGGCACCTAAAATTGGTAACCTTATCGGCAATTCAATAAAAGGCAGAAACTGCAGTGAAATGCTGTTGAAATATTAAGAAGAATCTCTTAACACAAGGGGAGGATCCTCCGATCAGGCGGAATATTGCCTGGCGAGCCGCGGCCAAACGACTTACGTTTGGAAGTTGTATATATACTTCACTAGCCTAGAAAACTTTGATAGCGCGATTTAGGACTATGACGATTTTGTTCGTCAATATTACGGTAGAAGAGCCATGCTTCTCAGCACAAAGGGCCGGTTCGACTGCGGAAGTACTACCCTCTCACAGAAATCGGCGTCAAGCAACAGTATCATTAGGTACTGTTGCGTTTCGTGCGGTGAGGGAAAGCGCCGGAGGCCCAATTTCCCACCCACTCTGTTCCCTTCCTTTTTTCCCTTCTCATCCCGTCTCTCCTGTTCCTTGGGTTGGCAACGCGCTTGTGATACTTTAAGTATCGCGAGCGTTCATAGGTTGCGGTATCTGCTTACCATCAGGCGGACCGTATGCTTGTTTGCCAACCGTCATCACATAAAAAAATATCGTTTCGTAGTATCCATGTAGGTGTCGCTGTAGCTTGATGCGAGATTGTGATCATCGTATCTTGGTATCGCGTTCCGTCGTACCGCGTGTAGATGTAGTTTATATGCTACCACTTACCATTGTGATTGAATCCAATACACGTGACGTATTTCGGTTTGTCCCTCGACTCGAAGATGCCGAGCCTCTTGTACAGCATGTTGGTGCCGTCGAGCGTCCAGAACGCGATGTGGCTTTTACCACAGGTTACGATTTCTTTACGTTCTAGCGGATGGAATTCCGCTGCCACCACCGTGTCGACCGAACACTGTAGATTACGAGATAGGTAAATATTATATTATATTTACAAGTTAAAAAAATAATAATTGGGACACTGGTGGTAGGTCTTTTGTTGCAAGAGGCCGGCTAGGTAGGTACCACCGCAGTGTCCAATATTCTGCCGCCAAATAGTAGTGCTTAGGCACTACTGTGTTCCGGTTTGAAGGGCATTGTACGCTAGTGAAATTACTGGGCGAACGAGATTTAAGGACGCGTTTGCAAAATAGATAGGTAGCGAATCGCACCACTACATTCACACGAAACGATCACACAAGCGCACGACTGTGATCGGCGGGAATAATGAACGGTAAACTAATTTTGAGACTTTAAATGTTTAATTTTTTTGTGGGTATATTTTATACGTTGTAATGTTAGTAAGTAATAAATAGTCATATTTGTTTTGTATACTTTGTGTACATAAATATTGTAAAACTATTTTTTTTCCTTATTTGTATTATTTTTATTTAAAGGTTATTTATAGGTAATAATAATAATGTTTTATGAATATTTTTTTATTGTCGTCAATAAAAAAATTAATAAGATACTACCCCGAGCATGATGGAGTTACCTGATGATGTTCGACGACTGCTACTGTAACTGCAAGATGATTAGGCTATGTGTGCCGTGCTTGTGATCGTTTAGAAGTTACACGAGACTACCATCCGAATTATTGCAGTGATCTGAAGCGTTCATTTCGATGACTGCTACATGATCTGCAGTATGAGTAGGGTTAGGTGCCGTTGCGCTTGTTCTCATTTTAGTTAGGTACGGTGAGATTTTTACATCCGAACTTGTTGAAGGATCTCGTCTACCCATGACTGCAGGATTCGCAGTATGTAGTAGGTTATGTGTGCCAATTAGTCTGTTAGTAGGTACGGTGAGAATTATGTCCGAACTTGTCGGAGTGATCTGAAGGTTCACTTCTGATGACTGCCATAGATTCTGCAGTATGAGTAGGTTATGTGCATTTGGGCTCTATTTGTTAGGTACGAGAGATCCGAACTTGTTGGAGTGATCTGAAGGTTCTACTTCGATGATCGCCACAGGATCTGGTATGAGTAGGTTTGGTGTCAGGTTTGGGCTTGTTAGGTACGGTGAGATCTGAACTTGTTGGAGTGATCTGAAGGTCTACTTCTGGATGACTGCTGCCAGGATTCGCAGTATGAGTAGGTTTGTGTACCTGTGTTTGCTCTATTTGTTAGGTACGGTGAGACCTACGTCAGAACTTGTTCGAGTGATCTTAAGGTCCACTTCGATGACTGCTACAGGATCTGCAGTAGGATTATGTACAAAACAAGCCATGTACATGTACATGGGTACAAAACAAGCCCAAACACGACACACATAGCCCTACTCGTGCTACAGATCCTGTATCAGTCATCGGAGTACACCTTCAGGTCACTCCAACTAGTTCGGACGTAAGGTCTCACCGTACCTAACAAATAGAGCCCAAACATGGCACACATAACCCTGCTCGTGCTGCAGATCCTGTATCAGTCATCGGAGTACACCTTCAGGTCACTCCAACAACTTCGGAGGTAAGGTCTCACCGTACCTAACAAATAGAGCCCAAACACGGCACACATAACCCTACTCATGCTGCAGATCCTGTATCAGCCATCGGAGTACACCTTCAGGTTACTCCAACAAGTTCGGAGGTAAGGTCTCACTATACCTAACAAATAGAGCCCAAACACGGCACACATAACCCTACTCGTGCCATAGATCCTGTATCAGCCATCGGAGTACACCTTCAGGTCACTCCAACAAGTTCGGAGGTAAGGTCTCACTGTACCTAACAAATAGAGCCCTAACACGGCACACATAACCCTACTCGTGCTGCAGATCCTGTATCAGCCATCGGAGTACACCTTCAGGTTACTCCAACAAGTTCGGAGGTAAGGTCTCACCATACCTAACAAATAGAGCCCAAACACGGCACACATAACCCTACTCGTGCTGCAGATCCTGTATCAGCCATCGGAGTACACCTTCAGGTCACTCCAACAAGTTCGGAGGTAAGGTCTCACCGTACTTAACAAATAGAGCCCAAACACGGTACACATAACCCTACTCATGCTGCAGATCCTGTAGCAGTCAGTCATCGAAGTAGACCTTCAGATCACTCCAACAAGTTCGGACGTAAGGTCTCACCGTACCTAACAAATAGAGCCCAAGCACGGCACACATAACCCTACTCGTGCTGCAGATCCTGTATCAGTCATCGGAGTACACCTTCAGGTTACTCCAACAAGTTCGGAGGTAAGGTCTCACCGTACCTGACAAATAGAGCCCAAACACGGTACACATAACCCTACTCGTGCTGCAGATCCTGTATCAGTCATCGGAGTACACCTTCAGGTTACTTCAACAAGTTCGGAGGTAAGGTCTCACCGTACCTGACAAATAGAGCCCAAACACGGCACACATAACCCTACTCGTGCTGCAGATCCTGTATCAGTCATCGAAATAGACCTTTAGATCACTCCAACAAGTTCGGACGTAAGGTCTCACCGTACCTAACAAATACAGGCCAAACACGGCACACATAACCCTACTCATGCTACAGATCCTGTATCAGTCATCGGAGTACACCTTCAGGTCACTCCAACAAGTTCGGTGTTAAGGTCTCATAGTAACGAGCCCAAACACGGCAAAAAAACTACAATCATCCGAGACTTCCACTATCAGTCAGGGATGTATACCTTAAGGTCTGAGCAATAAGTATAAGACGAATTAGAATTTTTAATCTCTAAAAAAAAAGAAAATATTTATCAAATTATCCTTAAAATAAAGTATCAAGAGTTGTAGTTATAGTCAATTTTTTCTATATAATATTATATTTTAGCGATCTTATTTAATATAACCTCCTGCTTACAAGCGACATAGCGTCCACTCACGAAGGCGTTCCCAGCGCCGACTAATATTTTACTAGAAAATTTTGAACAATAAATCATGGCAGTCATCAAACAAAATAGGCCTTAATGCAACAGCTTAAGGTACAACTTTAGAAGCAAAATATGTGAAAAAGATACATTTGATATTTATTTTTTTCTGAGCTAATGTGTCGTATTATTATAAATATCTCTTCCTAGGATTTGAGTTGAACATGTCTTACTATTAGAGGTATTTTTTTTAAATTGATATCACGTAAGAAATAGTTTAAAAGGCTACCTAAACTCAGCTCGATATCGTTAATTTGGTGTGAAGAGGCTCCGGAAAATCGGTTTTACTATAAAAATTAATAAGAAAATTTCATATTTTTACAGCGTTATTAAAGATAAAGGCCTGATCTATTCATAGTAATTAAAAGTTCCATTTATTTTACTTTGATTTTGTCGGAAATTAGATCGAAATACATCTATTTTTCGTCAAATACGTAAACGCGCCCTTAATATCTCGAGGTTGGCAACGCGTGAGTGGCACCTACTAATGGTGCTGCAAGCGCTCATAGGCTGCGGCAGCCGCTTACCATCAGGTGGGCCGTATGCTTGTTTGCCAACTTCTAACATAAAAAAAAAAAAAAAAATTTTATTGGACAAGTTTCGTTTTCTATCACCACAGTCCTTGATCGCAAAATTAAAATGTAAACATTCTGGAAATATATAAAAAAGACGTCGGATTAAAATTGGAAGGTAGCACAAACATTTTCGTATTTTGTTACTAATAGACTGCGGACTAAAATACAATATGTTTTTCGAAAATTTGAAACCAAAAGAATTAATCATATTTTAAGATTAGTATTGTATAACTTATCTTATACTCAGTCTTTAAACAAGGTCATTAGTCTCCGTCACTCTCATACATATCCTCGACGGTTGGGGGTTCGATTCCCATTCGGACAAATGTTTGGATTGATCTTACAAATATTCTGTTTCGGTCTGGACATTTGTACTTGTGGGTCTCCCTACTATGCGTGGGAGAGCGCGTTAAGCTGTCGGCCCCGGTTGTAATCACATAACATCTGATAATAATCGTTAACTCTTGATCCAATGAGTTACTGGTTCGCCATCAGGGTTGCGAAGGTCCGATGGCAATCGCTCTGTGTAAAAACTAGTCCTAACCTGTCAAATCCGGACAATAGTAATAACTTAATAAGCAGACTCTGGGTAAAAATACTCGTATAATACCGGGAATAACGCTAGGAGGAAGAAGACTCTCATAAAGACAAGATCAGGTCTATAACTCAAGTTAGTAGAAGTACCTTAGTCTCGGCCAAGCAGACTCCTTTATCTCCTCTCTGCCACTCCCACACGGAGATGGTGTGATCTGGTCCATCGTCCACACAGGCGAGGAGCGCACCGCCATCAGCTCGAGAGAACGTCAAGCAAGCCACTGAACGTTCAATGTGTCCGGAGCCGATCACCGCCAGTGTTACTAGAGATACAGAGTTCCATACGCGAACGTGGGCCTGTTGGGGGTAACAAAGCATATTACTTGAAAAGCTCCGATATTATCCAACTCAAAAGCCAGGACAATTTATTCTTCATATTTCAGACAAGCAAATATAACATTTCAAATAAATAAACCGTTGGCGCGATTTAAGTACGTCCAACGCCATCTATGATTTACTGAAGTAAACAAACTTTGATATTAAAACAAATGTTGTAAGTAAATTTGTATGTTTTAGAATAGATTCCCAGATATAACCAACCAATATGATATGTTAAGTTCCTCATAAATAGGAGTTTGCCCAATTGTTGAATATTAATTGTTATTTATTTTTACGGTTTTATTACCTTATCTTTACCTTTCTTTATCTGTATTAAGGAATTTTAAAAAACTCAACTGACTGACCTGAAGCTAATAAAAAGAATCTAGTTTCATAAATTTAACTTTAAAAAAAATATCATGTGATTTAAAGAACGCGAACTCAATTTTAGAGCCAATGCTTTAGTCTACATTTGATTCTTACAAAAGATAATTTATTATAATTCAAATATTAAGGAAAACGAGAAGAAATTAATTCATAGGCAAAGCGAAGTAGAAGTAAGGGTAAGTTTCAGCTGCACCACCTTGGACCTTCTAAAACCTTCTAAAATTGGTAAGAATGCTCATTTTGCTCCCCTTCTAGGCCCTAAATTGAGATTTTGCCCTACCCTGGGTCGAATCTTGCCCATGAATAAATTCCATCAAGCTTAAAGAAAACACGCACACACACTAACTAATGCTAGCACCGTAGAAATACTTTAGTACCACTCACCCTCGCATCCACTCTATCGTAGCCAGAACACTGACCGGACGCGATCACCAGCTTGTTGGGGTGTATTGCGAGGCATTTGACGTCATCAGTGTGACCCGTGTAATGCCTCTGACACTGCTCGTCCACATTGAACAGCACCACGACAGCCGCCACGAAGTATACTATCTCACCAGTTGGTAAGAGATACAGGTTGTTTCGACAGTCTTTCCCTCTGGAAATTTTTTGGTAAATATAAATTAAATAAATAAACGCTTTCACACTCAACGGCCCCATTAGGATAGTTATATCCAAGGACAAATATACCCAGACCGGAAAACATGCTTGGTCAATACCAACATATTATGCTCCGAGCGGGAATCGAACCCGAGAGCTGTGGCGTTTAAGACAGGTTCGCTACTGCTGTGCCACAACGTCATCATTTAAATATGTTATTCTATTTGGAACTGAGAATTGTTTTATTTAATACTAGCTGCAGTCCGCTGTGTTACGCGTCTAAACTTAGGATTATACGAGGTTGTTTTTTATTATTCAACTAATCGCCATTGCTTTATTTGCTCTAACTCAAAAAGAATAATTTCCTGCTCAGCTATAAGTCTTAAATTTAAATGGAATCTCTTTAGTCTTATAATAAAAGTGACGATTTCAAAAACTGTGGGAATTAAAGATCAACAATGATGTATGTATGTAATTGATAAAGATTCTGTCAAAGGTTTTCTCCATAATAAAACTTGTCACACTGGTGGTAGGTCTTTTGTTGCAAGAGGCCGGCTAGGTAGGTACCACCGCAGTGTCCAATATTCTGCCGCCAAATAGTAGTGTTTAGGCACTACTGTGTTCCGGTTTGAAGGGCATTGTACGCTAGTGAAATTACTGGGCGAACGAGATTTAAGAACTAATATCTCGAGGTTGGCAACGCGTGAGTGGCACTTACTAATGGTGCTGCAAACGCTCATAGGCTGCGGCAGCCACTTACCATCAGGTGGGCCGTATGCTTGTTTGCCAACTTCTAACATAAAAAGAAAAAATTGTTGAAAAAGACCATAAAGCTACTGCCGTAGCCATTCCGAGTCCTAATCATTTCATTAATAAAAACCACGCTATAAAGTCTTGTAATTTTAAACGTTATTACAATAACATCATACCACTCATTGTAACCCAATATACCACAAACCAAAGTCACGAGCAACATAACACAGTTGGTCAGTCAAGCGCGAAACGGACTCGGCCTTGAGATACGTGAGTTTATACCACAGCACTGAACAATGGGATGGTCAACCCAGTTTCATAGCACAATTTACGTTTACTCAATTACGTGAAATCATCGTGAGTATATTTCGATACGCCCGTCATTACGTTACGCCGGATAACCCTAATTTCTTGATGTTTTTCCCGAGCATTGAGGCATTTTTTTTTAGGCAAATTACTATGATACGTCAATGTTTGCGGTATTAGAATATTATTATTTATTACTAATAAAAATCAACGATTTTTATTTTCAGATATTTTGTGATATATAATAATATGTACATGAGTGTATTGTGTGTGTACATAAGGTAACTACTTAAAAGAGCTGATTTTTTTAAATCTCAACATACTCAACGGCCCCTATTAAGATAGATAGTTATATCGTGTGTCGGGGGTTATACCGAAAACACACACAAAGACAAGGACAAACACATCCAGACCGGAACCCGCGACGTTTGGCGATTAAGGCAGGTTCGCTACCGTTGCGTCACAACAAATCAAATCAAATCAAAATTATTTTTATTCAAGTAGACTTTTAAAAGTACTTTTGAATAGTCAAACGCTACCGACAACGTCAAGTTTTGGTAAAAATATATTTCATTAATTCCTACGATCAAGCCAAAAACGAAGAGAGCTGTATATTTGAAAATTATCATTATTGGACTATTGTGCCGAAAAGTATAAATAGAACTTTTTATTTTAAGGCGTGGCTGTTGTCTGTTTCACCCAAATACTAAATTTCGATTTGACTCATACTTACGTAAACAGATTATCGATATCTATGCAAAGATAAAATTGTGATACATACATATTACGTCTGACGTAATTTGTCAACACACGAAAATATAAAATGCATAAAGAATAACAGTATTTTTGACTTATTATGACATAATATATTACAATAATTTCTAAATACATTTAAAAATTGTTTTTAAACGTCAAAAGCTAACACTGATAAGGGAAATTTGTGTACCATAAAGAACCAGGAAAAATCTTCAAATACATTTATGTCAGGGTTAAAGAAAGGTCATTTTGAAGAAGTTCAGATTGTCCATGAACCCCAATGAACAGTTAATATTATGTTTTTGACAACACCTCAATTGAAAAACTCAACTAGATAAATGTAGGCGTTGTTACTGGTTGGATTGAAGAAATAAAGTCAATTGGAAAATTGCTTGGTATTATTGTCTTAACAGCTCAGTTTTAAAACAAACGTATCTACAATATACGACATAGCATTAGGAGTTAGTGTTTATTTTTTTTTCACTTTTCCATAGTTTGCGGGATAACTGTATGCCCTTCTGAGTACAGGGCCGGATTTAGAGGCCTCGAGGCAGCAAAGGAGTGGAGGCGCCCTGGCCCCAAATTATTTTCCAAATAAATAGAATTTTCTTTAACTAATTTAATTTTGAACAAATTTATTGTGCAAAGAAGTAGATTCTTTTAACGAGAATTATCTGGAATTTAATTTTAGTATATGAAAGTAAGACAGCAAAAAAAAATCAAAGCAAAATACTAGTGTTAACGTTTCCTTTTCGGAATTTTAAAGTTTTTCTATTTTTATTTTCCAAAGTCTATTGTGGGGGGCCCCTCTGTTGTGGAGGCTCCGGTGCTGTCGCTCCAATTGCCCTCCCCTACATCCGGCCGTGGCTGAGTATGCGATTGGGTATTTTATTAGTATTGAAAACCTTACAGCCATTTACTGGCTCATTATTCAAAGAATTGGAATGTTTTGTGAATCAACAAGATAATTGTATCATTCTTGTCACCACGTTACGATGTCTATATCAATAAGTGTTCGTAAATATAGATTATATGTTTGTAATAGAAACTTACGGTATAAAAAAATATGGTAGTAGAATCATGCTTCTCTCAGCACAAAAGGGCTGGCTCGACCGGAGAAGTACTACCCTCTCATTGAAAATGGGCGTCAAGTAAAACAGTTTCATTAGGTACTGCTGCGATTTGTGCGATGAGCGCCGGAGGCCCAATCTCCCACCCCGTCTATTCCCTTACTTTTTCCTTCTCATCCCGTCCCTCCTGTTCCTTGGGTTGTGAATGCACTTGTGACACTTCAAATATCGCTAACGTTCATAGGTAGCGGTGACTGCTTCCCATCAGGCTGACCGTATGCTTGTTTGCCAACTCTCATGACATTAAAAAAAAAGAAACTATAAACTTAAAATTGTAATAAGCAATACAACATTACTTTCATTTAAAAGTATAACGCTTAAAAATGTATTAATTATATAAAAGCATTGGCAGTGATAATTAGAAGTACATTTAAAGCAGTTAACTTCGAAAAATATTAGGGCACGCCGCTCGCGTCATAAATAATGGATGATATGGTCGAGTTGACCTTCGCGTGATATCTATTTGAAGGTAGAGCGACAGAACTTAATTATTATAGTGTACACACGTTATATTCATTTATTACCGTTGTTGAAATATGCCTAGGGAATTTAGAAATAGGGCTTTTATGCAGAGATCCCAATCATTTTTTAATGTAATTGCGGCTCCATTCCTTTGTTGCAAAAAGTTTGCGCACGAGCTGCTAAAGCTACACAAAGGTTGTTACTTAAATTACTTTCAGTTAAGTACAGAACTCTTCAGTGCTCGTGTAAGAGATGTGTTCTTGTTTCCATTGCATTACAATTTATTACGTAAGACTTTTGACGCGTTTCTGAATTGATAACCGATGTAAGCTTGATAGTGTATCTTGACAGCTGGTTGCATTCTGAATTATTTGTATAAGAAATTAATCTTATATATAAACATAAACCAAATTTAACTATCTCTCTGATTTTGATTAAAATTTTTGTTGATTAAAATTTTACATCATTTTAACTGTTTTTTTAAATCTAAGAATAAAGTCACGGGTAAAAGCTAGTATTAACATAAAATTCTAGTTTCTAGACATAAGTTTCTCACCTGTAGCCATATACCCATTCTAACTTGAGCTTGTTCTGCGGCGGAGGAGCTACCTTCGCGGGGTCGAAGTTATCGTAGTCGCTCGGCGCATACAGAACCACCGGACGACCCCGGATGAACATACGCATAGTGCCCTCCTCCTCATTGTATTGACACGTGTGGGTACTGGAAAAATATAATACTGGGTTTATAATTAATTGTGGTGGGTTTCCATTGACGCGGAGCTGGGCGCTCATAGCCGAGTGCACCCGCTGATCGGTAAACGATCAGTAGGTTAAGCAACTTTAGGCGCGGTCAGTCACTAGATGGGTGATCGCATAGTGGTACTTCAACCGAGCGTCTCCGTGCTTCGGAGGGCACGTAAAAAGTCGGTCCCGGCTGTTGACAATTAGACATCAGTCGATAAGTCAAGTCAGAGGCCTACGGGCGACCTGAACAACTCTGACACTAGGTTGACCACTAACCACTCGATAAGAAGAATGCAAACACTTGCCAATTTTCACTGCTCTTCTCCGCTACACTCCACCCCGCTCCGCTTTCGTGAAAACGCAACCCTTAAAGTCCATTGAATTTTTTCACATCACAAAGTTTACAAACAAGGGTACACCTGCCTGATGATAAGCAAATGCAACACACGTATTTTGGCGTCCCAAGAGAAAGAGAAATAGGTCTGGACAAAAAGTCTAATCGAACCAACCGCCACATTATGGTTACAGTTACTTCACGCCAAGATTTCGTGGGAAGGTAGTACTTTACAAAACAACATGGCTTTCATATTATTCTGTGATTCTACAATAAACTTATATAATTATATTGTTTGTAGGGTTTTATATATGTAGTATTTTCGACATGAAATTTAATTACTTTTATAAAGTCACATTAGTTATTATTAATAGTAACTAAGTTTTATCAAATTAGTTACGCTAGAGTTAGTAGAGATTATTAAAGCAAATTAATAATTAAAATCCCAAAGCATAATTGTGTGTTCGTTTGTTATTTAGTTATAAATATTATACAAAACTAATATAATACCTAAATTATATGTTGTTACTAACTACATTTCTAAATGCTAAAAATAAAATGATTTTGGTAAAAATTTACCTTGTGATTTCTAATAATAAACTATGATTATATTTTCATGTTATTAATAATTATATTTTATATGAATTACGTATGTTTTGTAACCGAATTCCAAAAGGAGGTCTTCAATTTAAGAGCTTGATACTCGTTTCGCTTTTAAATCAATCTTGATAATTTTTTGTGTTTGATTTTTGTATTTTAACGTGCTCTCCGTGGCACAGTGGGGAAACCCACAAGAACAAATGGACAGACCGAAACAGATGTTTATAATCTGCTCCGAGTGGGAATAGAATATAGTGGCCGCGACCGTCGAAGCCTAAAGGCTCACTACCAGCACACCACAACTGATCTTTTTAACGCTATACTGTATATTATTTTATTCCGGAGATTTCTTCAAATTAAAATATCTTTATTTATGTGAACATTTCAACACAAATAAAAGAGCAATAAAATAAATAAAAATTACAAAAAAAAAAACAAAAAATAAAAAGTTATACAACGACGTTCCAAGAAAAAAAATATCTGTTAAATTTGTAGACCTATCTTCTTCAAACTAAATGTGGATGAATCATGTGGTATTCTACAAGCTCAAATTTTTCCAGAATTTTAAATCCCGTAGTTCAAAAGTTAGAGGGGGACACAATTTTTACGACTTTAGGAGCTAATATCTCAACAACTACTGGCTTAATGAAAAACTCAAAATCAAACCTCCTTATCATTTTAAAAGACCTATCCAAAGATATCTCACACGTTGCCATACGTTGAAATTTATTTTTCAATCCTCAGTTACATGTATGGACTGCTACCCTTAATTCTTATATATATTAAGATTTTATTACAAAATCCTTGTGCGGCTCATGCAATACACCTATTTAGTAAATTTCGTACAGATAGACTCAATGGTCTCCGAGTAAAATGACTGTGACATACGGACGGACGGACGGACGGACGGACGGACAGACGGACGGACGGACAGACGGACATGACGAAACTATAAGGGTTCCGTTTTTGCCATTTGGCTACGGAACCTTAAAAACATCTTATAAGGAAATGAAAGCTTATACAAAGGAAAAAAGTAACTTTATTTTAAATAAATAACTATAACTAACTTAAGTAACTAAACTTTTACTGAATAAACCTTAACTATAACTAGATAATAAATTTTCGTGGGTTCTTCTCAGGTAGAGGTTTAATTTCGGAGTCGGTAGTAGAATTTAACTTTGAAGAAATAATTTTTAATTTATAAATTATGCTTTATACGTTGAAAATAATAGTTCAATTTTTTTTTCGTCACGCTATTTTATTTTGTGGCCTACATTTATAATGTTAGTGACCTACTCATTTGGATTTTATAATGAAATGTATTTAACGTACGCACGCAATAAGCACATTCCTTAATTAGGTTATATTTTAATTCAAGTATGATTGAAGGTTTCGTTTGTTTGTTTGTCCTGGTTAATCTCCGTAATAACTGAGGCTACAGACAAATTAATAGTTAAGTCAAAAAAATATTGATATAAAAAAAATATTTATCGTTAGTCTTACATTCTGAATTTCAAAACCAGATTTTTGTCACAAAGTATATTCAATTTGCTTGAAAAGCAAAAAAATAAAAACTTATATCATTTTAACACAAGAATTTAGCATTAGATTTTGATTTAAAAAATTCGCCAATGTATACGGTGCATTGATGTGTAGATAAGAAAAAAAAATAATGCGATCTTTATGGCGCCAACGCAGCCTGCGTTGTCAAGCATAAAAAAATTACCCAAGCAACTTACATCGGGGTGAATGACATCGCCGTGCTCCTTTTAACAAAAAATCCCAAAATAAAAAGCGTCCACGCAGTAAGCTCCCGTTTATATAAAAAATAATCTAAAATAAAAATATACATTTATACATATGATAATAAATCATTATCTGATAAGCAGCGATTTTTTGTTATTACGAATACCTGATAGTTCCAAAAATTAATAAAAAAATCGTTAAAATTTTACCTTTTTTTAATTAGACGACGCAAATGTATAAAATATTTTGCAATTAGTAGTAAGAAAATAAGTAATCTTATAATTATAATTTTAATCGGAATATAGTATAAAATTATAAATTACCCGTCGTCCATTCCTTTAATTAAAAAAATAATCTGTATTATTTTTTGTTATTACGAATACCTGATAGTTCCAAAAATTAATTAAAAAAATCGTTAAAATTTTACCTTTTTTTAATTAGACGACGCAAATGTATAAAATATTTTGCAATTAGTAGTAAGAAAATAAGTAATCTTATAATTATAATTTTAATCGGAATATAGTATAAAATTATAAATTACCCGTCGTCCATTCCTTTAATTAAAAAAATAATCTGTATTATTTTTTTTTATTTTCAAATAAGACACTCGTTTCGTATGTGGAGCTACTTTTTAAAACCGGTTTAAAGCACTGACACGACTCAAACAGCCGCCTTCCGAGAAAAACATTTGCAGACTGCGCGTGAACAGCGTCTACCACACTATTATCTAAATTCTAGCAACAGTGGATTATACATTGCGCGATGACCATTACCGCGTATCAATGAATTCACTATCTACTTACACGCATCCAACTCGCAATGTACCTTTAATTAAGAGTAAAGAATCATTGTTGTATAAATAATTTGTTGTACCTATCTCTTTGTTGTGACTCATTTGTATTACGGCCATTACTTCTTCAAAATGACGTTTTGTCTAAATTAAAAGTAATCAGCTAAGGAAAATGTTTCAGAGGCAATTTAACTTTGTCGCGAGTGGGAGTGGACGAGGTCATTGTCAATTGTGAGGATACTGGAATATTGAAGTTCAACGCGACACCGATTAAACAAATTGCTTTGAAATAGGTACAATGGGTGTTTTTGTATCTACTTTTAAATGTCATATCGGTCATTGCTATAAGGATATATAGATATAATGAGAAAATCCAGTAAATCCTCTTTCTGAGAACAGTTCCCTACCACCGCTAGTATCTGAATACTTGACGTCAATCGGTATTGTCATATTGTGGCGTGGGGTGGAGTGGAGTGGGGTGGGATGGAATTGAGTGGAGTGGGGCCGGGTGAAGTGAAAAGAAATGAAATAAATTTTCATTTTTGTCAGCACTCAGCAGTCCACATAGCTTTTTTTAATTTTTAATTTTTTGTTTGTTTATATTAATGGTTGTATACACACACAGTATATAAAACTACGAATCTTTGCTTGTAAAACATAATAAAATAGACGAGAAGACAACTTTTTGTAGAATATTTTAACCAAATTGATTTTTTTGATAAGGACTTCATTTCTACGGCGACACATTACAACTTTTTATTACGCTTTATTATATAAAAAGCTATAAACAGGATACTTATTTATTTCAAGCTTAAACCCCATAAAAACTATTTATTTACATAAAATTTTAACAAAACACAGAGTAAATAAGGTATATGGGGATGCCCCATTTTACACTGAACGCTGGTTATTTAAGAAAAATATTACTTTCTTCATACATACACTCATTTATGTTTTGGAATCGAAAAGAATTTTTCACAATATTTTTTTTTTCAGTAGTTTAAGGACGTAAGTATAGGAATTATTTTTAAAATAAATAATATAAATGCTACACACTCAACGCCCCCGTTAAGATATTTATATCCTGGGTCGGGCGTCTTGAAAAATACATCCACATCCATACCGGCAAACATGCCTGTATTGTCAATACAAGCAAGATCCGAGCGGAAATCGAACCCGCGACCTGTGCTTAAGGCAGGTTCGCTGATATTTATTTATATACTGCTGTTATAATGTTATTAGTACTTTTAAATTTAATTCTAAAATAAAATACAGTATCTATATGTTCATTGAATATATATTTTATTCTTTATAAGGAAGGATAAAAACTTTGAACGGATTTCCTCATTTCTTTAAAAGGAAAAAAAATGTAATTGATAGTGATTCATGTTAAGGCTTTGTGCATTAATGTTCTTTAAAAAATCAATGCTTTAGGTTATTAGAATGAAGTAGCTTAACGCAGCTTACGGGTAGTGCGATTTAGTAGAAATCATCACGTAACGAAATGCCGTATGCTGGGTGTGTGTATCGAGCCTACTACAAGCAAATTAGCACACGAGCAAGTGAGTGCGCAGCCGGTTGCGCAAATCGCTCTCTGTCCCTGTCTCTTTTTATCATATAACCTATTGAAATATACAGATTTCATTTCGAATTTCACTTCGTTCCTGACGGAGGTCCCGCGACCGCATAATTTTTATATGTGTAACAAGTAATGTTTAATATATGTAATAAATAAAAACAAAAATACTTGAATTTTTCCATAGAATTTTAATCATCTCTTAACTAACTCGAAGCTAGCATTCATTGTTAGGTAAACGATCATTGAGTTAAGTAGCGTTACGCGTGGCCAGTCTATAGATGAGTAACCCTATTCCATCTCAGCGTCCTCGTAGTTGGAAGGGAACGTATAAAATCGTTCCTGGTCGTTAACAGTTTCATAATAGTCGATAAGTCAGGAAACTATCGGGGCCTCCTAGGGCTACCTGAGATAATCGCGTCCCACGATGGTTCGTTAGGTTTAGTGGGTAGTACTGCTAAAGCTAGCGGCGTGTCCCACACTACCGCTAGTAGTGGTGGAGGTAACACACAACAGGAAGAAGATCATGCATCACTTCTACGTAGTGTTTTCTAGAATATGTTAGTAAAAAGAAAACCATTTTTATTCCCATCACCAGAAAGCTGGAATCACCATCACCGGAATAATTTTGGACTTACCCATGTTTCAATATAGGGCCATTTTGCGACGGTTTTGAATACAAGTTAAGCAACGACTTTGTTGTTGTAAACCTATAGGAAATTAATAAACACATTTAAGAATAATAATACTATAATACAATTTATAAAACATAATAAACAGATTAATATTTTTTATTTCTTACTGCCTCCAGAAATGACCTACTTTGGATACCCCATTTTTCAAGTGATATTTCCAACATACAATGCAATAACTGGTCACAAGCTAATTTCATTGTCCACAACATAGCCGAATGAACTTATCGTGTGGCTAACTTCGTTCCGTAATATTGGTGTTAAAGAGCAGTAGTGAGTTTTTATCATATTGTTTATATGCAAGCGCATGTCTTTAGTATATACTATGGTATATAAAATTCATTTAAAATTGTTGTTTTACAGAACCTTCAGCCTCTTTCTCCAGTTATTCTTTTCAATTGAGAATCATAATTAAAATATATTGAAGATATAATAAAGAAAACTAAAATCTGTACTACATAGTTACCATACCTTTAATAAAAATAACTTAGCTACTTATAATTATTTCATCTCACGAAGGCGGGTTGAGTTAGTTGTGTGTGTAGGTTGAGCACGCTCTCTGGCTACTAAAGACTAGTGCTCATTGTTAATATTTGACACGAACGCGTGTCAATACACATCACAACTATAACTCACGGAATATAAGTTGAACTAAGACCTTGAATATCGTAGTAAGACATTTTTAGCCCGGGAGCTGGAGCCAATTTTTGAGTAGGTATTTGAGGCAAGCTGAAAACTTGTCCCATACCTCTCTATTATGTCCCAACACGGAACTGCAGACCTCGCTGGTGAGTAGTGGACTAAATCAACCCGTACCCGTGCGGATTTGGTTCAACCTATTTTCAGGGAGTAATGCGAGTTATACAAACAAAACTCACTCGGCTTCGTGAAATAGAACAACTATAATAATCTAAACTTACCGTGTACTTGTCAATAGTCCTTGTGTATTAAAGTCGCCGGTGGAATTCCATCTTTTGGTGAGGCTGTTGGTGGCCGGCGCCGGGCTCTGGTTGCCGGACGACGAGTTATTACGGGATCTACACATTTACACTACTAAGCCAAATGAAAATATAAAAAAATCTACAAAATTAAATGATGGGATGATTTTAATGAACAATAGATTTCTTATTAAAATAACTTATATGTAGTTTTGACTTTTTATTTTATTTTAATCAACTTAGATTGTGAGAAAAGTATTTTAATGTAGTTCTACAAATGCTATATGAGGTCAAACTATAAAAATAATGAACTATAGCATGCTATGCATACATACTACCCATGTATATGTATACTTTAAATTAAAAAAATTAGACAACTCTCATACAAAACAATAATAAACTTTTAAAATACATTTTAGAGTTTTGAATCTGGTACAGGTTTCCCACTACAAAGTTTAAGCAGGATACATTTTTATAAGCATGAGGTACACTTATACTAAATGAAACTTACCTCCCAATTACCGTGACAGGTAAGTTTTGTTAAAGTTACCTGAGTTAGTCTTACCTGTATGGTTGTACTTGGTGTGTGTTGAGGGGCGCGGGTGTTGCGCGGGGCGAGGGGGACGGCGCAGGGGATAGTGAGGACGATGACGCCGGTGAGTCTGATTGGAGGGACCCTGTTGATTGGTGTTGTGGACCGCGTCTGTAATGAAAATTAAACTTGAATAAATTAATGAATAAAAAATCACATTTATGACAATAAATTATCAATGAATATTCTAATGGATGAATTTCTAATTTAGTCTTAGCTTAAAGTATGCAAGTGTCTATTGTAGTCTGGAAGTAGGTGAGGTAAGTCCGTCATTCTGTACAAAGCGTTAACATTTTCTCTTTTAAAAACACTAACTGTCCAAATATCCCTCGTAATTAATAATATTCTATAAGGGAGTATTGCTTTAACCATTAGATATTGTGTAGTTTGAATTAACTCAAAACACGGGTCAGTCTACAATATACTAAACTTAGAACCTCAATGCCAATATTAGACACTCGATGCTAAGTAGAACCACTTACGTATGTTCAACACTGGAAGTATACTGTACTTTACATAAACTAAAAGGTACGTATGTATGGTGACTAATAAGTTAATACCGATACGACTTGGGAACCTTCAAGGGAAGAGCGTATTCTTTCCTTAAAGGTCGGTAACGCGCCTGCATGCCTTCTGGTGTTGCAGATGTTCATGTGCGGCGATGATCGCTTAACATCAGGTGGGCCTCCTGCCCGTTTGCCCTCTCTCACATAAAAAAAAATCGAATGCTCACAAACACAACATCAAGTTGCTAGGTTCGGATCGTGATGATTTCATCGGTCTTATATTTTTGTATTTTAAACCGACTTCAAAATTTATTTCTTATAGAATATGGCTACATGTCGAGTGTGGTTTAGTTTTAACTATACAATGAAATGATCCGACATTACTGTTTTACTATTTTTTTGTAATTTCGTTAGAAGTTGGCCCTAGTTAAAAAAACCAAGCGCGTGGTGGACGCACAGTCGAACCTGACAACACAATTTTTATAACTTCAGAAGGTATATCTCAACAACTAATGACTTAAAAAAGTCAAAATCAAACCTCTTTATTATTTTTATAGACCTATTCAACGACACCTCATACTTTCTTTCTTTCATCTTTCAATGCCAAACCTTGAATTTTTTCCTCAGTTTGCAACATTCTTGTTTAGTTCAAAACTCCTGCCTAATTTATGGATACCATGTCAACCCACAAAATTAAAAAAACTGAGTCATACATGCAGAAGTGTAGGTAAATGGCTGAAGAACATTTTTCTTTAATAATTGTAGGGTTTTAAGCTTTAAAACTTCTAAAAAGCCATTTTTTTATCATGCAATTTATGTATTCTGCTAAACGTTTTGAGTTATATTATATAAGAAATATGCAGTTTGTATACTTATTTTATGTAAAAATTAGTAAAATAACTTACATAAATCTGAAATTGCCAAAAACTTGACCAATACATAAAAAAATCATATAAAGCAAGTTGATCAAAATTTTCAAACACGTTTTTCTCGAAATGACATTCGTGTGGGTTGACATGGTATTGCTTATTTGCGTCCATATATAGATTGCTACTCTTAATTTTTATATGTTTTAGGATTTCACTACAAAATCGTGTACCGGTTCATGGAATACACCTATTTATGAATGCTAAATTTCGTATAGATGTAGCAACTAGTCTCCGATTAAAATGACTGTGACATGTTCGTATGACAGACGGAGATGACGAAATTACAAGAGTTCCGTTTTTGCTATTTGGCTATGGAACCCTAACAACATTCTCATTTACCTCTGTGATAGGGATGAAGCGGTGGACCCGTAGCTGGAGGTACGTTTGACGCTCTCTCTGTAGGTCGGCTGTCTTATTCTTAGCTCACGGGTCGGTGTGCCTGTTGGACCTGCGAATTGAGAAGACAATCATGATATAGATACACAGAAAGTCGTCTTCTTCTTCGTCTTCCTAGCAGTATTCTCTTATTTGACTAGGATCTGCCTATACTCTTATACTGATTTGACGGAGTAGCAGTTTTTACACAGAGCGATTGACATCTGACCTCTGCAACCCAAAGGGTCAACCAGTAACTCATTGGATAAAAGCATGTTACCAATAAAGAGTTAATGATTATTATCAGATGCTTTCTGATGAACGGTGGGGTGACCCACAAGGACAGACGGCCAGTTCGAAACAGATATTTAATAGCAAACATCTGCTCTGAGCGGGAATCGCTTACGCTTCTGATAAACTGTATGTATTAGTAAATTGGAAAAGGTATGGTCGGTCTAGGTTCCCTGGTTTTTTCCCTGGTGGGTAAATGACTTTAGTCCACCTGGTAGTAAGAGGCAGTAAGGTTCAAACGCGATGTGGTCTATCGAAAGTTCACCCTCACTCTGCCAGACGTCTTGTCAGCCATCGTTTAACGCACCCCAGATTATAAGTAGGGAACACATCTGCTGGTAATGGACTCCACGTTTTTATTTTATTTTTTAAAAGAATACTAGCAACGCTTTTTTAATGGCATTACTAATATTCCTATTGCCCTCCAAATAAGCTCGAAGCTTGCGCTAGGAGTGGGTACGACAATAGCCTAAGGGGGTCAGGATCGAACCTGCGACTCTCGCGTTAACGGAGCGAAGTCGGCCCTTCTACCGTTGAGCTATTGAGGCTTCAAGGTTCAAGGTTCAAGGTTTTAGGTGTGGGACAAAGAAAATGATTGGCAAACTTCTTTGTTAGCAATCCTTTGTTTCTATTTTTTTGGTGTTTGGTAGATTGTTATTTTACCTGAATAAGCCCCAGCGCCATTCCTTTGCGTGCTGGACGTGGCTGGAGCCCGACCCTCGAGTGCGTTGAGTCTCCGCAACGCATCAGCTAAGGTCGACCTCAGACAGAGCAGTTCTTCAGCTTGTCTGGAACATCTGACCTCTAGCTCCGCTACCCGCGATGCCAGGCCCGCACCTTCGCTCTCTAGCATTTCATCTGGAAAGAGAAATGGAGAGATCAATATTGCAATACAGTAAAAAATAAAAAATTAACTATCAGTAGTTTAAACGGGGTATTTTTGAACTAGTCAATATAGTTAGTTTTTTTTTATATCAAAAGAATAAGCAATGCTTTTTCAAGGCATTATTATTATTAGTATCCCTATTGCCCCTCCAAATAAGATCGTTGCTTGCCCTAGGAGTGGTTACGACAATAGCCTAAGGGGTCCCGGATAGAACACACAACTCTCGGGTTAACGGAGCGGAGTCGGCCCTTCTTCAGCTGTCGAAGCTTGAGGCTTCAGTTTCATATTAACATGATAAGCATAGAAAAACTTAAGTAAGAAACAAAACATTAATTATCTCATACCAATATTAAGATCATCGTCTTTAGCAGGTGATATTCCTTATCTAAAAATACTTCACATAACTATGTACCACCTTTTAACAGACAGCTGGTATAACAGTCACACTGACTCATTAATTGTATTTACAGAAAAAAATACCACAGAATCAAAAAAAAAATGGAATTCCCATTATCGTGTAAAGAGAATGTTTGTTACGCCTATTCTTGAATATATTGGAACGAATTAACAAATACAAGAAAAAACGAATATGATAAACGTGCAATTTAATATTATAATTGGTTTTAGTGTTTGAACATGTGTGTATCGTTGATATATGAAATATTATAATCAATATTTTTATCACAACTAGTAATCTGTGTGTCGTATGCATAAAAAATTCTGTTTTTACTGTTATAAAAGCGATAAGCCAACGGTATAGGAAAAACAATATAGATAAAGTCGGGATAGTCTCTGTCACAGCAGAAACTATTCCACCAGTGCAATCAGTCACACTGGTGGTAGGTCTTTTGTTGCAAGAGGCGGGCTAGGCCGTACCAACGCAGTGTCAAATATTCTAACGCAAAGCAGTAGTGTCTTAAGCATTAATATGTTCCGGTTTGAAGGACACTGTAGGCTAGTGAAATTAATGGGCAAAGGATATTTCAGAATCAATATCTCGAGGCTGTCAACGTGTAAGTGGCACCTACTAATGGTGTTGTAAGCGCTCATAACGAAAATAACTTCAGACACTTTTTTGTCCAAAAATGTAAAACAACCTCTTACATCGAAACAAGACATTTCAAAATTACTTGCAGATATCACGGTCATTAAATAAACTAGGTTAGTAATATAGAAACTAAGTCTACCTATCAAATCATTTAACTTAGTATTAAAATAATTATAATTAGACTTGCGCAATGACTTCGCTGTGATACCAGGTCAGTGGGACAATATTGTCGGCAAACAATACAACAATTAAATACTGGACAATGTGACAATGCTTTCGGGGACATTAACTTACATATTGTTCGTAAAAATAATTTTATTGTATATTTTACGCATTCGCCTTATATATCGAAACTGATAGTAGGCGTTTTATTGTATGGATCCTTCGTAAATACCACAGCAGTGTCAAATATTCCAGCTCAAAGCAGTAGTGTTTTTGGCGTTATTGTGTATCGCTTTGAAGGACACTGTAGCTAGTGAAATTACTGGGCAAAGGATATTTGGACGCAAATAAGCAATACCATGTCAACCTACAAAATTGAAAAATTGAGTTATATATGCAGACGTGTTGGTAAATGGCTGAAGAACATTTTTCTTTAATATTTGTACGGTTTTTCGCTTTCAAACTTCTAAAAAAGCCATTTTTTCAATCATGCAATTTATGTATTTTTAAACTTTTTGGGTTATATTATATACAAAATATGCAGTTTGTATACTTATTTTGTGAAAATAAGTAAAATAACTTAAATAAATCTGAAATTGCCAAAAGCTTGACGAATACATAAAAAAAAATTCATATAAAGTTGTTCAAAAATTTCAAACGCGTTTTTCTCGAAATGACATTCGTGTGGGTTGACATGGTATTGCTTATTTGCGTCCATTTAAGAACAAATTAAATATCTCGCGTTGGCAACACGTGAGTGACACCTAGAAATGGTATTGCAAGCGCTCATAAGCTACGGCAACCGCTTACTATCAGCTGGGTCGTATCCTTGCCAATTGAGTAACATAAAAAAAACTATTGCAGATGAAAAAATAATACATGACAGTGGAAATGCGAGATATGTATTCAAATTTTGACGACGTTGTGGCGCAGCGGTAGCGAACCTGCCTTAAACGCCACAGGTCGCGGGTTCGATTCCCGCTCGGAGCATAATATGTTTGTATTGACCATGCAAGCATATTTTCCGGTCTGGGTGTATTTGTCCTTGTCATTGTGTATGTTTCCGGACCCCCGACACAGGATATCAATATCTTAATGGGGGCCGTTGAGTGTGTAGCGTTTATTTATTTATTTTTATTTAATTTCCTTCATATCCGGGATAGAAACATAGATAACTATGGCTAGAGAAAATGGTAAAGGCATTCTAAATATTTAATTGTATCACTACCTTTGAAAATAATTTATAAGAACACTAGCGGCCCGCTCCGGTTTCGCACGGGTACAAAATATATTGCCTATGTCATTCACTGAAAAAATTATTAAAATCGATCAAGTAGTTTTGATTTATTGATTACTGCCCGAGGCCCGCACGCGTTAAATTTAATTATTTACGACATCACATTAGATTTTTTTTCTCCACTATTTCTATACATATAAACCTTCTTCTTCAATCACTCTATCTATTAAAAAAACCGCCTCAAAATCCGTTGCGTAGTTTGAAAGATTTAAGCATACATAGGGACAGAGAAAGCGACTTTGTTTTATACTATGTAGTGATTAGCTTCAGTAGGAAATCATTTAATTAATATTTAACAGTATTATTTTTATGTCAATTTGTAACTTTATAAAAGAAAATATAAAAATGTTAAGGACCAGGTTAGGTTTGTATCATGTATGTACAAGTATTGCTTTAAAAAAAACTGATGCTGCTACCTAAATTTTTCGATTTTTGAAATGAAATTCGATAAATACGAAAAAATAGGGATTCAAAGTACATTCATATCTGGAATGGACACGACATAGACTACAGAGAGACTACTAGAGAAAATGTTACAGGTATTCTATTTGACTAATCTTAACACTAAATTTGTTTTTTTTTTAAATATTAGCTTCAGTAAGAAATCATTTAATTAATGATTCAGAGTATTATTTTTATTTCAAGAAATGGGGACCATATTTTTTAGATTTGTATCTTGTATTTGCAAAGTGTATTTTTTTTGTCTTGTTATTTTTACTCTGTTAACAAGTAGGTTACGAGCTTGGAGTCGTGTGTGTTGTAACACAGGCGACACTTGTTAAAAGAGCTAGATTCTAGTGAAGGACGTACATTCTATTCACTAAGCGTTTTCAAACAACTAATAATTATGTAACTTGTACTAGATGTTTCTTAGACTTTAAACTAGAATAATTTGTATATTTAAATAGCATAAAAAACTTGTGAAAGAATATTATATTACGATACGTTTTCTGTACGTAAAATTTGTTACAAGTTCATGTTGTTGTATTCTTACCAGTGAGTCCCACAATTCCCGAAGAGTTTTGAGACTCATGGCCTGAGAGTCACGTGCATATCATGCATTTAAAATTTAATGAAATAATTTATGATACAAATAGGCAATATTCTCATAGAAATTAAAACTTATAACAAAAACAATAACTCAATCGTCCTTGTAACACTCAATTCTAATTGAATTATCGAATCGTCGTCTAAGAAGTTGTATTTTAAAAATAATTGTTAAAAGTATGTTAACAATATGTACAGGTGTCATAAATTACATGGCACTGTGGCATCGTATTCAAAACACTGGCGCTATATTTTTTTTGTGTACTGCTGTTGGCCCTCCTGGCCTTGAGAGCGTCATCTTGGGCGGGGGAGCCGAGTACTGAGCCGTGAAAAAGTTTAAGGTTAGATAGTTATGTAACTCACGCCAAGCAGCGTACACGTCGTTCATAGTGTCCCCGGGGGAGTCACTGGCCCGGGAGCTGCGGGATTCATGACCTTCCATTTTCATACACTATCTCTTATCATACTTTATAAATCTCTTGTTGATTTTTGTAATTCTTATAGTAAAGACAACTGATTTTGAGTGGTAATTTCTTAAATTATAATTAATTTCAAACGTTCTTAAAATAACTTTATTATAGCAATGCGTTACTAATTTATTACAGTAACGAGCAAACGCTTAATATCCTTTGCTTCGTATTTTTGTATAAACACAGAATGTCTTCGGAAAAATGCCCTTTAGAATCACGAGTCATTGACCAGATTTGAACCAACCTTTTTTAAGCCTTTACACTATATACGATATACTACGATATAACCAATATTTATGTTTTTTTAAAGAATTTATTATTCTGAATGACTGATGAATTTTTAACAGCACTGATTAATGTTTTTTTTTTAATTCTTGGCGAATTTTTATGCAAATATTAGATTGCGGATGTCTTACGATAATCAATCCTAAGATGATGTTTACGTTTAGACATTTTCTTTTGGCGTCTATTAATTTAATTTCTAGTGAAAGTAAGATGGTGATATATTACATTTTGTAACTTTATACTTTCAAATAAATTTCTATCAAGACTTTTTACGTTATTCCCATCCGACACTAAATGCCGGGCTGTAGTGTTAAAAGCGTAAGAAATAGTTAAAAATTGCGACACTACAGCCCAAATGGGGTAAACGCAATAGGATTGCGTTGGTGGGGGGCGAGAAAGGGATTACCACCACCTGGTTTTCTCTAATTGGGTTCCAGTGGGAGTTCAGAAACCTAGACAAAGCGAGGTAAGCCATAGAGAGGAATTTGGTTGTTGAATCTAAAGATGTCCAGCCATGTCTATGGGAAGATTACAAATTATGATCTGTTTAATAATTAGGCTAGGCAAAAATACAAGTATGAAAATATTAAATACTTTTTATTTTACAATCTTTGAAAGCAATTAAATAGACATATTTATGTTTTCTGGCTTCGGAAATATATCTTTATTCAAGGCTTCTTAATTCTACGGTGCGTACTACAGACTGGTCCGGACCGATAATTACCGGATGTCGGACAGCGACAGTGTTGATTCCTTCTAACGGGATCGTCGCTCGTTTGAAGCATCTCAGTTATTTACATATGTTACAACTGTTTTATAAGAAGTAACTGTTTTTTGACCCGACCAGTAACCACGACCAGTAACGAAAACGCAGTTTTTGATATAAAAGATTTCTCAAAAAAATAAAAATACGTATTTTGTTTGAGGAAGACTTGCGGACATTTCAAAAAATATATTATTAGTGAAATTATCTTTTTTTGCGGTACACACGGATGATATTAAAATTTCTATGAATTTATTTTTATAAATTTCTGAGATGAAAGTATACGTATTAAAGATCTAAGCTATCTTTACTCAGAAAAATATTGTCAACATTTAACATCAGGTTATCAACAAAAAAGGGCTAGCCTATATATTTAGAAGAAAAAACAGCATCATAATCGATTCATCGATTTTGATACAAAAATGCAATAAGCAGGCAAAAGAATAAATCAATTCGATTCACATCATTTTATTCCTAGTTAATTAGTTACAGCAATTACAGTAAATCAATTAGTCAAAAATTTTACTATGTGAACGGAGCCACGAGCAAACCCAGTGTATGGTGAGGACAATTACATAAATATACTTGGGATTGGGACCACCCGACTAATGACCGTTTATAATTTCTATCAGTTGATCAATTTAGAATTAATTTTATTAATTTATTTAATCCAATAAACAAAATAATCAGAACTTATTAACTTTATTGAGTGGCGTGAGACTACATCAAACCAGAGACAATAGAAAAACTTTATGTACTAAACGGTCAGCTGATAAGGATAAAAATCACAAAAAATATGCTAAACAAATAGTAATATAATTGCTTGTAACAAAAAAAAACTGTTTTAAATGTTATTACAGTAATTACTGACTATTACCATTGTAATTTAAATGTATATGCAAAAAACCACACGAAGTACACGTTTTTACAAACTATTCTTATTTTAATAGAAATAGTTGATGAAAAATGTTAAATGAACTCTTATAAAAAGGGAAAATATTGACCATACATAATTTGTGATGGGAAATTTGGGATGAGAAGGGAAAAAAGAAGGAAACACTCCGGCTTGGGGATTGGGACTCATCGCCCGAAACGCAACAGTAATGATACTGTTACTTTACGCCGACTTTTTTGGGAGAGGGAAGTACGTCCCCGATCAAGCCAGCCCTTTTATTCTAGAAAGAGCTTGGCTCTCCTGCTATTGTGCTTGTGTATGTTTCCGGACGCAATTAAAATTACAAACCAAATTGCCTTAAAAATCACTAAGGCCGACACTCGGGCTATATACCAAAGTCGAAGCGCGCGAAAAATGCTTAAAAAGGTTATAACGTTTTTACGTATTAATAAATTAGATTTAAGAACAAAAAGAGGGAAATAAATAATATCCGGAAGCTATAGTTTAAAAATAATTTTTAATTGGTATTTATTTTTAGTGAACACGTGTTGAAACTAGATGGCGCTGTACTGACTTGAATCGCGCTAACGTTGTTCTTGCCACGAAGTATATAGAGTTTCATCGTTCTGATAATCTTTGGTTAGCTACCACTTTACGTTTATTTTTGAATGTGCGTTAATATTATATACTAATGAAGTGTATAATATAACAAAGCACAATATTAACGAATGAATATAAATGAAAAATTTATTTTAATTAAATAAATTAATACTAGCATCTGGTCGCGGCTTTGCTTGCGTGAACAACGTTTTGTGATGAGCTAATGTGGCATCGAAAGCCCT
This sequence comes from Hestina assimilis, assembly GCA_023373885.1. Classification (NCBI taxonomy): domain Eukaryota; kingdom Metazoa; phylum Arthropoda; class Insecta; order Lepidoptera; family Nymphalidae; genus Hestina; species Hestina assimilis. The sequence continues at coordinate 13,380,162 of CM041755.1, read as the reverse complement.
TTATTGAAATATATACATAGAAATGATTTCCGATACAAATCTTCGTCCCGTATCACGTTTTTCAATAAATAGTGGTTTACATCTTGTCCAAGGTCCTATCTAATTCTATATTAAAATTAATCAACTTCATTATTTTCAGTCGGGATTCAATAAGTCCGAAAAGAAGACTATATCGAAATGCAAAACTTGTAGTTCGTTTTTAGGATTCCGTAGCCAAATGGCAAAAAAGGAACCCGTATAATTTCGTCATGTCCATTTGTCCATCCATCCGTTTGTCCGTCCGTATATAACAGTTATGGCATGACTTCACATTTTGCGGGATAAAAAGTATCCCATGTGGCACCAAATTTCATCGCAATTCGTTCAGCCTTTTCTGCGTTATTGAGCAATCATCCAAACATACAAATTGTCACATTTATTAAATTAATAGGATACTATAGTAGACAATGCGTTTGTTGTACTTAGGAGGTAGCATTCAATTAATAAACTTTAAAGGTTTCTTTGATCGGAGTCCGATTACTAATACCCATGTCTAGGGTAAAAAAAGAACAAAATTTCCACATTTATGTAATACTTACTAATTTAATATACTTTCCCCGTGAGAATTGTTTTGTTATATCATTTGCATTCACACAAACAGACATGCTATGTAGATTTTATCTAATTTCACATTAGTATACTACAATAGTGTAGTTAAATAACTAAACTATTTCTTCCTCGCACAACCACTCTGTGGAATCAGCTTCCGCCGGCGGTCTTTCCGAACCGATACGACTTGGGAACCTTCAAGAGACGAGCGTATTCTTTCCTTAAAGGTCGGCAACGCGCCTGCATGCCGTCTGGTGTTGCAGATGTTCATGGGCGGCGGTGATCACTTAACATCAGGTGAGGCTCCTGCCCGTTTGCCCCCTCTTACATAAAAAAAAAACTATTACGAAAACTGAAAATACCAGATTCACTCATCGTATACAATCGCAATATTTATGAATATGGTGTATAGCTTATCAACTGTATTGTTTTCTTATACATCTTTTGTTTTTCACTCGAGGAAATTCAGAAGCTCACTCAGGGGAAGTCACGGGTGGATGCTAATAGTCTAGATTTACGCGATTGAGTTAAATCTTTAGACCAAAATTACTATGACGGTTTTTTCTGATTGTGTATTGCTATTAGCCTTGACAGCTTCAATGGTAAGGTGGCCGAGTGATGAGACCTGGACGGAAAAAAGGGAGGGCACTCGGGGGGACTCAAAGTTGTTTCGTCCGCTTTCTGCGGGGCCGAACTACGACTATGAACGTCATCGGCAGGCAATGACACTATCACAAAAATTCAAAATAAATAAAAAATGTCAACTTAACATCAACGCAATTTTTGTAATCAATCTAACCGACAAAGGCTTTAATAAACCAAAGTAACAGAGATACATACATGAATACAAATGAAAACAACAACAGACATCATCATAAAATACATTAAGATAAATAAAAAATGATTGTAACGATCGTGAGAAATTAGCACTTCAACTTTAAAAAGCTCAAAGCTTTTTCAAAGCTCTTGATCAGAACATTACAAAACTTATAAACGACCACTACATAAGTATCTCTTATGAAACCCAAATAAAAAAAATCAAAATTAGTTTCCAAATGTCAAAATTATCGCGTAATATTGCATATTATGCAAAAATAAGTACACGAAACGATAAACTACTCTTTTTTGAAGACGATTAAAATGGTTAAATCTGGGTAGAAGAATCAAGAATCAGCATTGCACAACAGTAAAGACTAAGACGGTCTAACACAAGTGGAACGCATCTTGAGACAGGAAACGAGAATTACTCGGTGTATTCCTCGGATAATACGCGGATAAAGTCTGGTGTACAGTGAATTTGTAGCTATATATTTTGTTATAGAATTAAACGTGACAAATAAGTTTACACAATGAAAAGCAGATTTTTTTACACAGTACTGACACCCAGCCGTGAAAAAGAGACTCAAATTTGATTCCCGCCGAGCATCGGCTAAGGACGTCACCTGGAATGGAAGATACACTTCCAGTCGTTGTACTCGCCCGACGGTGTGATCGCATCTTGACGTCGAACAAAGGACCTCGTCTTGTCTAATATGATCTTATTGTCAGGGTCTTGTAGGACGTGTTTTGGAAAGCGGCTGCTGTAGCCTACGTTCATTACCAGAGGCATCTGACAATTTGAATGGGCAGAAACAAGGGAATAAGTAAAAATGATAGGGTTTTCACTTACGGCGTTAAAACACATCGAATAAAATGTAAAAATACGTATAGCATTACTTCACATCGATTTTCTGTTTAAGGGCCCTTGACTATCTTACATTCAGAGGGTTTATTCGTCCTGACAACAATGTGGTGCTACAAGTATTAAAGCTGGAAATATAATAGCGGAATATCGCGATATGTAAAGATATGTGCAATGGTCGACAGTCCTAAATAACTTATTGTATACGAAAATGCTTTAGCACTGTGTGAAAGTAACAATTAATGCATTTGAAAGTGCGTTAATTAAAATATCAAAAAGGTTAATTAGAGCGCTAGCCAACTACGGATTGTTAAACTTTATATAGATTAGGAGAAATCTGTGAGAGGCGTCAACGTAGTTTACATTTTAAATATAAAATTAATTGAAATAATTTGTAAAAAGTAAAATGATATGTTCAAAATCAGATTCCACTACTGGCACCAAAATTAATTCGGCGAACGAAAAACGGAAAACCGGCGTTTTTTCAACATAATTTTAGATATATTTGTTAACTGATATTTACTGAAGGATGTAATGTCTGAAGCAGATTATTCTCAAGGTGCAGTGTTCTCAAAGTAGTCAGTAATTCTATAATAAAATTCGCAATTTAACTAAATTTTATTTTATTGACGACGTTGTGGCGCAGCGGTAGCGAACCTGCCTTGAGAGCCACAGGTCGCGGGTTCGATTCCCGCTCGGAGCATAATATGTTTGTATTGACCATGCAAGCATATTTTCCGGTCTGGGTGTATTTGTCCTTGTCATTGTGTATGTTTCCGGACCCCGACACAGGATATAACTATCCTAATGGGGTCCGTTGAGTGTGTAGCGTTTATTTATTTATTGTCACGTGCGGTGAAATTACACACACGATTTCAAATATATTATTATAGTTGTGTTATTGTGCTAAATATATGATTTATCATTCGCCTATTTACCCGAATTTAAAAAGAATTTCCTTTAATTAGTACGATTTGAAGGATGCATTGTTTTGTAAGATATGTACTATGTAATATGTAAGGGTGTCCCTATGTACCCTGTTCCGTACATGTAAATTTTTCGTAATAAGGACGAGGACTTGGGAACGGGGCTCCTCTAATAATAGCTTATCAATATTACGACTTCAAAAATGGCCCGACAAACAATCTCAATTTAATTGTGTTTAGATATATAACCGGAAATACAACGCGTATTAACATGCTCTTTGAAGCGCGATAGGGACACCCTCAAGGACAGTACACAGACCGGAACAAATATCATAGACGACAAACATAGATTATAAATGGAACCAGAGACTCACGAAATAATGAAGAATACAGAAAAAAAATTTAGTTAATTTGTACTTTTTTTCATAGCAAAGTTAGTTCATACAGTCTTTTGAGCGTGATATTTTCTTGCGATTCTGGCGATCCTTTTATCTCTTGAATACGGTAAAACTTGCATTACCTTCTCATATCATCGATGATATAAATGAAATTGTTAATAATATAATAACTAATTAAACGCGATCACTGGAAAACCGGCGAGGACGAGTTCCCTTTTTTCGCACGTATCGACGCGCTCCCACCGTCGGGTGAGCCCCACGACTTTTTTTTTTTTTTTTTTTTTATGTTAGAAGTTGGCAAACAAGCATACGGCCCACCTGATGGTAAGTGGATGCCGTAGCCTATGAGTGCTTGAAGCACCATTAGTAGGTGCCACTCACGCGTTGCCAACCTCGAGATATTCGTTCTTAAATCTCGTTCGCCCAGTAATTTCACTAGCGTACAATGCCCTTCTAACCGGAACACAGTAGTGCCTAAGCACTACTATTTGGCGGCAGAATATTGGACACTGCGGTGGTACCTACCTAGCCGGCCTCTTGCAACAAAAGACCTACCACCAGTGTGACTGATTGCACTGGTGGAATAATCTCTGTTGTGACAGAGGTTATCACAACAGCTTGACTTGTGACAGAGGTTATCGACTTGAATGCGCTTTTCCTGATGACGTCATCAACCGTCGTCCAGCGTCTATACTTCAAAAATCAACTTTGAGTCCCTTTTCACGGTTGAATTAAAAAAAAAATTAAAAGCTTTCAGCACATAGGGGTTAAATTTTAATTGTTAAATGAATTACATTAGTGATAAAATATAATAACCTTTTCTGTATACATAAATTTACAATTCATCACAATATTGCTACTTGATTCTTCTAGATATAGTAAAATATTACGAGACGTAATAACACGGTCACAAAAAATCCCATTCATTCATCATTACAACTCAGTGACCGCTAGTTTTTTGCTGTAATTACTTTAAAGCGATTTTATGACCTTAGATCGATGTCTTTTGGAAATGGTATGCGTGAAGAGAAGATAAAAATCCGTTAATGTATTTTAAGCTAGATATATTCAACTGTGTTTTTATATTCATTATTAATTTTGTTTTTTTTTTCGTAAAATTTAACACTTATAGTAATTAAGATGGAATTGAATTTAAACCAATCCATATCTAAGGTACATTCGCTAGAACTGTCATCAGTATGGTAAAAAATTCCTCAAACGTTATATTTTTTTTGCCAGAGTAGGTGCCATTTCTATGTTACTTTAATCTGTGATACGGTCAATCATTACGGAGCATGCATAATGATAAATCACGCAACAAGACATCATCTTCTATATTTGAGACAGAAAATTATAAGTACGTGTAAGAAAGAGACGGAAGTATTTCATAACATTCACATTTCATGTACATTTCCCACGACAAGAAAGTTAAAGTTCGTGAGAAGGTTGGCGGCAAATAAGTTCCCGCGAAAGTGTCAGTAATCTGCCACGGACTTTATGAATGCGAGAGTACAAAAAATATACAAATAATATTTTGCTGTTAGTATCATAATATTTTGATGATTAGTTAATTTGAATTCGATTTCTGGAACTAAGCTCCTTAATGCGGCTTTCGGGTTGTGCGATTTAGTAGAAATCCTCAAGTAACGAAATGCCGTATGCTGCGCGTGTGCGTGTGTATCGAGCCTACTACAAACAAATGAGCACACGAGCAAATGAGTGAGCAGGGTGCAACTCTCTCTCTCTCTCTGTCTGTCCCTGTCTCGTTTTATCTTATAACCTATTGAAATATATAGATTTCATTTCAAATTACATTCGTAGTTGAAGAAAAACTTCGTTCGTTACGGGGGTCCCACAACCGCACAATTTTTTTTTATTGGATTTTTTTTTATTCAAGAGAAAAATATTAAATAATATTTTTGATTACAGTATTTTACTTAGATCACCAAAACCACTATAATCAAAATTACGCAACGCTTTTCGGAGTGATCAGTAGCTTGCGTAGTGTCTAGTAAGATTTAATTTGATTGGCTAGCTATGTGTTTTCGAGTGGGCGCCTATACTTGACCTCTCGGGGTAGACCTATGCGTCATAATTGATTGGCACAGTTATCGTGGCCACTACCATGTGCGCCAGTGCACGCAAGTCTAAACCACGTTTGGAGATCTTAGACCAAGTGAGTCTTAAAAAGTTTAAGTAACCCCGGACAAAAAAATCATAATTTTGTAGTGGCAGCCATCTTGGATTTGAAATTTATCATATAGTGCGCTAGACACTATATTAAAAGTAGCGTTAGAAAAATAAACCATACATAATAACTACGAGTATGTTAAAATAAATATGAAAGTGTTTTTTTTATTTATTTATATAATATTAACTAATTTTAAATCATTTCATGGCACAATTTAATTAAAATAATAATGACATATCAATAAAATTCAAAATCAAATAAAATGAATAAATTCGAAAATTTAAAAAGTCTCAATGTAAACATTGACTATTATTAAATTGTATAATATCAATGCTTTTTGGCCAAAACTGCCAGTAGCTGTTATAAAATAGATAAATTTCCGTCGATTTTTAGAGTAATTATTATATATCATTAGCATATTATGCGTTATAGGTGAACATTTGCCTAAATTAGTCCTATCAGCCCTATAATTATAAAATTATAACGATTTATTAAAATACATTTGTAATATTATATTCGTTCGTTGACTTTTTTGCATATTGTACTAAATAACTTAAAATTGTTGACCATTCCGGTTCAAGATGGCGGATTTTTCAGTCCTATTCTTATTTGCGTTTCATTATACTTTATAGTATTCTACTTGTCCTTTCATTTGTTACCCATACTGAGGAGGTTGTTAAAACCCGTGGCCGTGATTATGAGTACAGTTGTAACTATTTTTATTTTACAAGTTGGCAAGCAAGCATACGGCCCACCTGATGGTAAGCGGTTGCCGTAGCCTATGAGCGCGCGCAACACCATTAGTAAGTGCCACTGACGGGTTGTCAACCTCGAGATATTGGTTCTTGAGTCTCTGCGACTAGTAATTTCACTGGCTTACAGCCTGCCCTTAAAACCGGAACACAATAATGCCAAAGACAATACTGTTTTGCGGTAGTATATTTGATACTGCGGTGGTACCTACCTAGCCGGCCTCTTGCAACAAATGACTAATGATTATTCCACCAGTGTGACTGATTACACTGGTGGAATAATTTGTAAATATAGTTAGTATTGAATTATAAATATGTTGTAATATTAGTTATCTGCTAGGCAACATTATAATTAGGTCGTCTCTTAGCTTATAGCCTAAATACAATGATGTAAGCAAAGTTGCGGTGCGAGTTATAACAAAATACCAAGACCTGTAACTCGTTTGGAATTCGCTAACAAATAACCGGTTCCCTGGATACATCTCGGCCGATTCAAGTAGAAAAGTCTTTGTGAACTTAAAGATTTTGCTTTCTTTGGCATTGTTATATAGAAAGACTAGCTGTGCCCGCGACTCTTCCCGCGTTAATTCTAGGAATTTTAGGTATTGATCCAAGTAATTAGCTATCCGTGAGTCAAATTTCATCCAAATCCTTTCAATGGCGTGTTTTAGTTTTATGTGACTGAGTAATAAATACCCATCCAATCAAAGCTACATCCATTTTAAAAAGCGTTTAAAATATTATGAAGAACGTTATTTCACTTTCTTACCTAACATTAATAAATTATATTTATAAACTTTATGAAAAACCCGACTACTGCAAGGCAAAAGAAGAAAATGTTTTTAGCAGTTTACGGGTATTCACCTACCTCATCATACATAATATGATGTGTAGAACCTTTATTACTGTCTGGGTGACTACAGGTTTTTATTGCTAAAAGATAAAAATTTCCGCAGTCGAGCCACAGTTTTTTTTACTTTTTAGATAATATTATTCCATGGCAGAAACAAACAGATCTGTATCTTTGGTTATAATTTTTTATATTAACTTTTAGTTAATTTATTCAAAATCATAAATTATTCAATGGAAATATTTAAGCTATATTTAGAACCTTTTTAAAAACATCCTATAAAAACATCAATACAAAACCATTAAGAATTTCCAGTCGCAATAATAAAATCTCATCTGATTTTAAAATAGACTGAATAACTAGTTGTCGTAATAAATATTAAATATGCGCTCCCAAGTTACAAATAGAGAAAATAAAGCAGATCCATTGTAGTTTCGCGACTTACTGGGTGGTATCGAGTAGACATGCGAAAGGTTGCCTACCTTTAGTAGTAAGAATTATTTACACTAGAGGTACAGCAAGATCAAAAAGCTCCGGAAACCTTCATTTTCCAAAATCACAATAGTAAAAAAACTTTGGTGCATAAGACATGTCAAGCATGCGTAACCCACATGAGTGGGCTTTTCCGCTTTAGCGTCATGGTTATCTGTGCGAGTGACCCTTTACGTCCCACTATGGCGGTGAGGGTTGTGAGTTGTAGTGGGTATTCCCGCTTGATTATCGAACGATTGATTCCACACCTAGAAACGAAGGAGGCGAGGTCCTGTGAAACTAAGAACAAGGAAAAAGCTAAGAAGATTTCAAGACCTTCCCTGGCCTTTAAATATGATACTCTTTGGAACTCAGTAAAAATATCTAATATTAGCAGATATTTTTGACATCGAGATGACCGTGACCAATGACACCGGAAGTGATGTCAGCCATTTCAATTTCTAATAACATCGACGTCAAAGAGCAAATCAATATTCTGCGCACGCGCACCCGTTCGACGTCGCATGCATAAACCAAGATGTTTGTCCAAAATCGGCGAGTCGAAATTCGACTCGTATACGTATTATTGCGTATTGTTATAAAAGAAAAATAACGATTTTTAAATACGTGTTTGACAAGATTTTTTATGACCTACACGTGTCTGGTTTATAAAATATATGAGAATATAAATTTATTTTAATCGATGTCATGATGATGGTGATATTAGCCCTTTTTTTAACTTAGAAAAATTATTGGAGTGTAAACAACCCCCAGGACCAACTCAAAAATCCGTGGGTTAAATACCCGATAATCAAATCAGAGGCTGATCTAAGCAACCCTGAAATTAGGTTGGCCATACAACAATAAGAAAAAGATACAACAATAAGAAAAAGATACAACAATAAGAAAAAGATACAACAATAAGAAAAAGATACAACAATAAGAAAAAGATACAACAATAAGAAAAAGAAAAAGTTCAAAGATGAATAAGCATAGTAATACTCCAATGAAAAAAGACGAAATCTGCAAGTTATAATTATATGGATTTTAAAAACGACTGCAGAAGACATCGGTAAATATTAAATACCAGTGTCCGAGATTACTTCGAAATGAAAAATGGTGTATTAAAAAGTTAGCAATACTCTTCTTCCATTGTTAACCGCATTCCCAGAGGCAATATCACGACCTATTTTTGATGACAATAACATTTTGCTAGCTTTGTTAACACATAAAGAATTTTAATGTTGTGGAAATGTATATATTTTTCGATTCCTTAATATGAAGTTATTCTTAAATTAAGATTAAAAAATAGTATGTTTGTCGGCATAAATAAATAGGACATATTTTTCAAATATTTTGTTAGAGTACCTTATGATAATTAAAGGTCACAGGTTTACAGAATGGGACCTGTATCCAAGAGGTGCGGATGGAACCTTATCATTAAGCCTCCGAAGAAATTTTCAGTGTATTTCTTTTCTGGCTACAGCAACAAAAATAAAAATAAAATATTTTTTTTTAAATTAAGTAGTCCCTACATAAATAAGAAACTTATTATTTTTGGCGTTTTTCTCATATATATACTACGATGCGGCGGTGCGGTAGTCCTTTATGTTGGATACCGACACGCACATTTCAAATTGTGTTATATTTTGCAGATATGTATATAAATAAAAACAAATGCATAAAAACTCGCACATGACACCCGTATAAATTGAAAACGCAATGATCACGCAGATCGTAACATGAGATGATGTCATGTACCTACATTGCTATTTACTTTGATACACCGAGTACATAACTAATGAATAAATTCATATACGATATGCTTATAATATAATCAAATCTATATATAAGACGATCGCTGTGGTGTGTTGGTAGCAAGCCTGCCTTTGATGGTCGCTCGGTGGTTTCGGTCTGGGCATTGTTCTTGTGAGTCTCCCCACCGTGCCCCGGATTGCACTATAAGCTGGCGGCCCCGATTATTATCACATAACCTCTGATAATAATCGTTAATTCTTGATGGATACTTTTATCTTATCCAATGGTTGTTGGTTTGCCTTTAGGGTTGCGGAGGCAATCGCTCTATGTAAAAACTAGTAACCTGCAAAATACGGATAAGACTAATACTAAGACTCTGGGAACAATACCGGGAAATAATACTAAGAAAGTAGAATCCTATTCTCTGTCTATTTGAGGTACTTTTATATTATACAAAAAAAGCAATAACTTTTGTTTTAACGTCGATTAACATATTTTCACTGGAGGTAGGTCTTTTGTTGCAAGAGGCTGGCTAGGTAGGTACCACCGCAGTATCAAATATTCTACCGCGAAACAGTAGTGCTTAGGCTTTACTGTGTTCCGGTTTGGAGGACTGGGAAATGACTGGGAAAAGGAGATTAAGGAACCGATATCTCGAGGTTAACAAAGCGTGAGGGGCACCTACTAGTGGCGTTGCAAGCGCTCATAGGCTACCACTTACCATCAGGTGGGCCGTATGCTTGTTTGCCGACTTCTAACATAAAAAATAAATGTCTTAAAGTTACATCCATTAATAACAATTAAGTTTTTGAATTATTATACTCGGACGTATGAACACATTATTGTAAAGGCGATAACTAAGTTAATCTATTTCCCAAACCTTCACGAAACAACACAAAAATACTGACCTTACATTACTTGAATTGAGGTCGTCTTAAAGTAAATAATGATCACTACTTAAAACGACTAATTACTCGATTCGAATACATTTTGCGCTGTTAAAATGCTGCTATTTACCAAACATTTTCGAAACATATCGGACAATATCTGTAATCTATAAAACGGATAGTTAAAAAATTAAAAACCTTATTTTAACTTAAGTGCAATAATTGCAATGTGAAACGTATAAGAGAGTATCAACTCATTTAAAAAATAAAAAAACCTTTTACTGCGCGAGGCCGACTAGGTAGGTACCACGGTACCGGTAGGTACCTACTGGTAGTGCGATGACTTAGAGCGCCGGAGGCCCAATCTCCCACCCCTTTGATCCCTTCCTCCTGGTCCTTGGGTTGGCAACGCGCATGTGATACTTCAAGTATCGCACGCGTTCATAGGTTGCGGTGACTGCTTGCCATCGTGCGGACCGTGTGCTTGTTTTCCAACCCAGGAAAAAAAACATGTTTATGTTTGTATGCTCAATGCAAATATCTGCTTTGAGTGAGAATTAATGGCGTATAAGGTATCTCTATCACTGCCCCACAAGTCGTCAAATATAATAGACAAAAGAAAAGAATAACCTTGACACAGTACAAAAATCTAACTTGTGTAAATAGTACTTTTGTTCTCCGACAATCTTTTAAGCCACAACACAAAAACACAGTTATGAAAGCGACTGTTTAGCGAATAGCAACGCTTTGTAATGATTATGAAATTAATTATTGTGATAGATAGATCATAATCTTTTCAAATCGATATAGCCGATTACAAATCGATTTGTTATCTTTATTTTTATAATAGATATTATCTGAAGTCTGACGGCAATTTTAATTACTAAAAGTAATTAAAAAAAATAACGTACAACACTATTCATGTGAAATGAAACTACTTAAATAGTCAGGGGGGTCGGTCACAGTCTTAATAGGGTGCAGGTACGGGAATCGAGTAGTCCGGCATTAAGTATCTTCTCAGAGCGAACTACTCTAGACTATCTCCTTTTTCATATAAAGAAATGTGACTAAAAGAGACATCGAGAGTCCTTGAAGTTTGTCCCTAAAAAGTTTCCCTTAAAGAACCCTCAAAGAAAGAAGAAAGTTTCCGAGTCACTCCTTAATATAAGGTTTAGAATCACAATCACAGAAATATCACATAAAGGCACATATCAAAGTACTAATTAATGTCGTATTTCCAATCATATGACATATCCCACTGAGTTAAAATATAAGCACTATTTAATGACACGAATGATAAAAATTGACATTTAATAGCTTCAATGTTGGAGCCAAAAACAAAATTGGATGCAGCAATCATGGTTCCTAAACATCAACACTTTAAGAACTTAAGAAGAAAAATAACAGACTCAGATAACTGGACTGTTTTAAATAAAGCACAACAACCGAATTCAATCATACAATGTAGAAGATAAACTGATCGGAGATAAATAAATAAATAAATAAACGCTGCACACTCAACGGCCCCCATTAGGATAGTAATATCCTGTGTCGGGGTCCGGAAACATATACAAGGACAAGGACAAATACACCCAGACCGGAAAATATGCTTGCATGGACAATACAAACATATTATGCTCCGAGCGGGAATCGAACCCGCGACCTGTGACGTTTAAGGCAGGTTCGCTACCGCTGCGCCACATCGTCGTCAAATAATATTATAGGAGATAATTAGCTTCTGTATTTAGTGCCGAGCTATTTTTTTTTCTTTGAAGCCTTTGATTACATCACCACAAAATATGTATGGGACCACCACAATAGACGCTCCGAAGTTATTTCACAAGATAAACAAAGTAAAAACGAAATTGTAACTATACATTTTAATAGTGTAGAGAAATTCATATTCAAATGAATTTTTATTACTAGGATCACATATAAAATCACTAAATGTCAGTGGATATAAGTTACCAGTCTATTGAAGCTCTCTAGCTGGGCGAGAGCCAAAGACATCCTTTAAGCCACTACCATTGCATTAAGTCAATCCAATCTAGATGTCTGGACTGAACATGAATCGTCTTGTATTTCGATAACCAAGCTTACATGCACTGAAAACCCTTCAGACACACGGACGCCGTCTTGTACATTATTATCAGTGATAAAAAGCTGCTTGCATTGCACTAATCCGGCATCGGATGACGAACATTGTTATCAGATTGTAGGCTACTGATAGAAACTTATCTTGAGTGTAATAGGTAAAAGGAAAACCTTTGCCAAAAATACGAATGGTAAATTATAATTTCATGTTTGGTTCAAGTTTAGTCCATGTTTCGGTTGTGTTATCTGATTGTATGTCTTATTACAATGTATCAGAGTTACAGGTGAATTGCACAAAGATAATAGGACTGATTAAAATAATGATAATCATTTTGAGAAGCAAGTCTTTGATTTTGAGTTTGAGCTTGTGATCGCGCATAAAGTTCTCTAAACTTTTTGCTTGAGGTGTTCCGTTTTCAATCTTACAAAGTTCTATACAATATGATTACAAAAAAAACTAATCTAATAAAACGGATACCCTAATTCAATATCTCCAATTTGAAAGTGCTTAAAAGATTGCGTATTTATTAAAAGTATCGTTGGACATTATTTCACTTAATGAAAATATATCGCCTAAAACTCACGTTCGATCGGTTTAAGTACCGACTAGTTTCAATGCGAGACGGATCGCGACCGCGAACGTAACCCATTCACCCTGATGAACGACCTCCGATGGATCCGAAACTAGTCGGTACCTGAATTACGTTATTTTGGAATAATTCTTAATAATATTATTTCGGAACGATAATCATAAGATGCCGTGTCGGTGTAGTGAACTAAGTCAACGAAATTATGACAGAGTGTTGTTCACTTAACGTCACGATTGCGTCAAAAACAGGACAGGCTTGCTAAATTTTGGGTGTGTGAAACACGCCTTGCTAGATGGACAACTAAGATACGAGAAAACTTCCTCGTGTGCTTGTGTCATACGATTGGAATGCAAATGTGCTTTAAAACAAAATCTAACTGTGGTAATGTTATACATACGAGTATAAAAGTAAACTTGTCTATTTGTCACCTTGTCACGATTTGAATCGATTTAGATGGGATAGAAAGATTGTAAGAATTAAAGCCATCATAATTGTACTATCAGTGGTATTACAAACGTTTTTCCGTCCCAAAGACAATATAAATAGCAGTCAAGTGCGTTGTGGACCACGCACAGTTGAAACTAAAGGGTTCCGCAGCTATGTTATAAAGAATCATAAGGCCTTTAAAAATAATAATGAATTAAAATCGACTGCAAAATTAAATTGGTAATTTCATAGTAATTATTAAAAGTTATATGGAAAACAATGTTATGGGAAAAACATATATGTCTCTTAAATTTTTAGAACATAGTCCAGAAATTAGGGGGTTCCGGCACAATTTTTATGACTCCAGGAGCTAATATCTCAACAACTACTGACTTAATGTAAAAAAGTCAAAATCAAACCTCCTTATCATTTTGAAAGAGCTATCCAAAGATATCTCACACGTTGACATACGTTGAATTTTTTTTTCCAACACTCAGTTACATATATGGACTGCTACACTTAGTTCTTAAATATTGTAAGATTTCATTACAGAATCGTTGTGCGGTTCATAGAATACACCTATTTAGTAAATTTCGTATAGACAGAGCCAATGGTCTCCGAGTAAAATGACTGTGACATATGGACGGACGGACAGAGGGACAGACGGACGGACAGATGGACATGACGAAACTATAAGGGTTCCGTTTTTGCAGGAAATCTTGAGGCCTCTTAGTCGGACACGGAATTCCACATAACCCGGCTCTCTTCCCTAATGGCTGATCTGTTTGTAGATTTTCTGATCAACTAAAAAAGTACTTCTACGACCGTCTCATATACATATGTCAAAAACCACAAGGCTTTAATAGACCTTAGGTTGTGAGGTTGTTTACCCCAAGTTACCTTGGCTTTACGCCAGGATAATCCTATCCTATCCTATTATTTGTTGCTTATATAAGTTAGCAATAAATCAGCTCCATGAAAATTTATGAGGCATACTTTAAAATCTGCAGTTTTAATCTATACAAATAAATAAAATTGAAGTGTCTGTTTGTAATGTTAAAATAATACCTTTCAATTCAATACATATGAAAATAGGGTACTTATAAAAATGTTTAGAATTGTGTCTGTCTATTTGTTCCGGTTAATCTCCAAAATGATTAGACCGATTTTGACGGAACTTTTCCTGGCAACGAATGCTATACGGAGTTATTCTGACTACTTATAATTTAGAATAATAATTGTGGTTTTTAGCAAATAAAAAAACTAAACAAATTTTCAAGAGAAGCAGAGGGCTTAGCTAGTCGATAAGTCAACTTTAACCATTGAAAGACGTCACGACATATACAATCTAAAGATGATGTTTTGGGAGATTTCCAGAACAACAATTATGTCGGAATTTCAACATTCCTTAGAGATTTTATGGCGATTGAAAAACCTTATAGAAATAATTGATAAAAAGCACAATGTACAAATTAAATTACAGTATCGATTTTATCGGTCAATGAACCTTCACAATGTAATCGGTTAACCGAAGTGGAAAAATATTTGTAAAAAGTTAAAATTGACACCGTACCAGTCGTCTGTATAATACACAATAATAATAAAAAAAAGTTACTAAGGTAACGTCACTCAAAATCAGTTGCCCTGACAACGCTGAATAATGGCAAAAAACACAAATTCTCACTAAAAATAAGGTTCTTTTCGTATCACAAACACTAGCACCTGTTAATGAAATACTTGCTTTTGAAAGAAAAATAGGAAATTTACTTCAGAATCGGGTTTACCGACCGACGTTGCTACACTAACTAAATTATCAATTGGAACCACACATCTGATTAAATATTGCGATGACACGGTTCCAAAAACAAGGCTATTATATAAACTACTTTAACTATAGGGATAGAAAGTAGGAAATCGAAGCTGTATTGTTCTTTACAACCTTGTCGTTGTGGGGTGTTGGGGTGAAACGCATGCGTACCTCGATGCAATGGGAAGACAACAATTCCGCAATGATGAAAAAAGGTTCTTTATCGTAACAGTTTTAAGGTTACATTCTCTTCAGACGAGTTTCGCGCATGCGTATCACGACGAATGACGACGTTTTGGCGCAGCGGTAGCTAACCTGCCTGAAATGCCACAGGTCGCGGGTTCCATTCCAGCTCAGAGCACATGTTTGTATTGACCATGCAGGCTTTTCCGGTTTGGATGTATTTGCTGTCCTTGTCCTTGTACGTGTTTCCGGACCTCCGACACAGAATATCACTATCCTAATGGAGGCCGTTGAGTGTGTAGTGTGTATTATGTAAATGGTACACATAATCGCGGGTTGAAAATAATCTCTCGGTAAGGAGGATTAAGATTGATAAATCGTGAGAAGCGGAGACGAGGGGAGATGAAAAGAACGGTGCTGTAATAAGAGTTGGGTGTTTATATTTAAACTAGTAGGCCCGGTAAACTGGATTTATATATGAAGATAATTATGTAATAACCAGTCAAGTGCATTATGGACCACGGACAGTGGAAACTAAAGCGTTTAGCAGCTTGATAATGAAGAATCTTAAAGACTTCAAATATTAACAAATTAAAATCGAAGGCAATAATAATTGGTAATTTCATAGTAATTATCAAAAATAATATGAAAACACGAAGTAATGGGAAAAATTATATATCTCTAAAACCTTTCTTCTTCAAAATAATTATCATGAAAAGTTCTACAGACTCAATTTTTTCCAGAATTTCAAAATACCAAAGATCAAAAGTTAGAGGGGGAAAGAGACAAGGAGACAGACGGACATAACGAAATTATAAGGGTTCCGTTTTTGCCATTTGGCTACGGAATCCTAAATGAGCAGAAATAGCTATTTCCTTTTAAGATACAGATCGATACGCCAATGTCAATTACAGACCTCTATAAGACCTCCTTGGCCTCTAATTCGATCCTTATTAGAGGCAAGGTCGGTGATGTAACATTATTAATCAAAGATAAATTAAAACTATAAAAATCGTATATTTCACAGTTAAAAACGAATGTTAATATACCTATTATTATTATGTATTACTGTGTTTCGGTTTGAAGGACACTAGTAGTGTAGCTAATGAAATTATCGGGCAAAGGAGATTAAATAAACCAATATTTTAAGGTTGGTAACGCGTGAGTGACACTTACAAATGTATATTTACTGGCGTCGGGACGTGACGACCCCCATCGCCCGCTGTTGGGATAATCTCTGTCACAGCAGAGGTTATTCCACCAGTGCAATCAGTGACACCGGTTGTATGTCTTTTGTTGCAAAAGGCCTGCTGGGTAGGCACCACCGCAGTGTCAAATATTATACCGCAAAGCAGTAGTGGTTAGTTTGAAGTCACTGTAGGCTAGTGAAATTACTGGGCAAAGGAGATTTTATAACAAATATCTCGAAGTTTGCAACGAGTGAGTGGCACCCACTAATGTGCAAGCGCTCATAGGCTGCGGTAGCCGCACACCATCAGGTGGGCCGTATGCTTGCTTGCCAACTTAGAAACATAAAACAGGAAGATTATGAAGATATTTCGTTTTTCTTAAACATAATTCAGGCTAATTGATTCGAAAGAAATGTTATTTTTGTCATTTACATTTAGTTTAAGCGACTTTTAACGATTTGGATTTAAATTTTAACCACGTATTAGATTAGTGCAGAAGGGTATATCTTAATGACAGGTATGAAAAATCTGATAAGCATTTTTATTTATTTATATTGAGGTTGTAATTAAATGTTGTATACAAATAATACAATTCCGTTATAGTGTAGATTCTTTATACCACAAAGGTAGCAAACAACCTTACGGCCCGCCTGATGGTAAGCGGTCACCGTACCAAATAGACACTCGCAATACCAGTAGAATTGATTAAACATAAGTATCAAGTTTCAAGTACAGAGAAATGTGTTCTCTCATTTATCACGACACTGGTTATTAATATTAATATCAAGGTGAGACCAATTAATCTCTTATCTTTGTGGGACAGCGGGTCGTTTGCAATTATAATATTTGTTTTACGTAAGGATATCTTTAGAGATTTATCTTTTATCTGCACTGGATATATTTTATGTTAATTGAATTTCTTTTATGGAAGATTTTTCTGAAGATACAAAAAATATTTATTCTGTTTTTTAGTTTTTGTTGTTATAGCAGCAACGAGTTCAACTGTATAACTATCACGGTTCATAAGACTGCCTGGTGACGGACAAAGACAGACCGACGGGCTGATGGACGACCCTTGTCCCGTTTTACTCTTTGGGTACGGAAACCTTAAAGTAACAGCGGAATTAGCGGTTGAAAGAAACTATGAATAATCTGACCTCCGCAACCCTAAGGGCGAACCGGTAACCGATGGATAAGAGCAAACTACTTACTATACTGGACTAATAAATGGAATGTAAGAACTTGATTGCACCATATCACACGTCATTTGGCTTTTCAATGAATTATATTTCTCTAATAAATCATGATAACTAACAATATGAAACAGTTACCTCACGGTACTGGTTTATAAACCAAGTTCTGTTGCTCTGTTGAAACAGTTCATCAGGCGCCAATCACATACTTACTGTCTTAGTCACGGCCTTGACAGCTTCGATGAAATGGTAGTAAATTTGAAAGTTAATTAGAGTTGTTAAATTGATATATTACGATCGTTGTGGCGTGTTGGTAGCCTGCCTATAGCCTCGTGATCGATTCCCGCTCAGGGCTGATTTTTGTATTGATCTTATCTATCTGTTTCAGTGTAGTGTTGTCATTATATGCTACAGTATGGGGTTCTTCAAGGGAAGGTTGAAAAAGTCGGCAACACGCATGCGATACCTCTGTGGCTGCAAGCGTTCATAGGCTGTGACCGTTTACCATCAGGCCGGCCGTACGATTGTTTGCCACACATCTAATAATAGTGGTTAACTTCTGATAAATAATTTGCACTTATCCAAATATGTTATTGGTTTATTGGTTAGACCGCGGAGGTCAGATCTGAAAATTAGTAACCTGCCAAATATAGATTTGTACCAGAAAAAATACCGGAAAGAGAGATTTAAAGACAGCTCTAGTTGTTAGTTTAAAGTGATTTATAGTTCTGGTATTTTACAAATAGATTTCTTTACGTTGCGACAATGAATTATAGATTACGATCGTTGCTTATGAATATTGCTTGATAGATATCAAGCACTTGAACAAATAATTGCTTAACACTGAACGAGTTAACTCGTCGAGAAGACAAGATACTGCTTAATAGAGTCGACACTTTTAATAAAATAACGTAGTGTCTGGTTGTTAAATGGTTATCGAAGCCTATAGTTGGTTTTAACACAAGCGCATTCCCGGCAAAGACCTTTACTGAAGGATACTGACACACATACTCATTACCAGCACGACAGCTTGCTATTTATGAGCAATTGCTACTTAGTAGCATGTGTCTAAGCGTTGCTAGTAATAAGCATGCTTATTTATTTATTTATTTATTTATTATTATTTTTTTTTATGTTAAAAGTTGGCAAACAAGCATACGGCCCACCTGATGGTAAGTGGTTACCGTAGCCTATGAGCGCTTGCAGCACCATTAGTAGGTGCCACTCACGCGTTGCCAACCTCGAGATATTGGTTCTTAAATCTCGTCTGACCAGTAATTTCACTAGCGTACAGTGCCCTTCAAACCGGAACACAGTAATGCCTAAGCACTACTATTTGGCGGCAGAATATTTGACACTGCGGTGGTACCTACCTAGCCGGCCTCTTGCAACAATAGACCTACCACCAGTGTGACTGACTGCACTGGTGGAATAATCTCTGTTGTGACAGAGGTTATCCCAACAGCGGGCGATGGGGTCGTCACATCCCGACGCCTTTAAATGGCAATTATGGCAAGGAAGAAACAAATTACATAAAGTGGCACATATTATTGGCATTTTACATTAACACATTAAGTACTTACCTGGTTTAAATCCCACTAATGAATGGTCCACCCTTTTTGGGATGCTAGTAATAAGCATGCTTATTTTGAGCATGCTCAAAAATCAACAGAGGTTTGATTTTCGAGCATGCTACTAGAGGTGCGAGTGGAAGGGGGCGTCCTTCGAGCGCGTCTGAAAAGGTTTGCTTATGAGAATTCTAGTAAGTAGTATGTATAAGTATGCTTAAATATGAGCATGTCTGTCAGTACCCTTACGTGAGACAAAATCGAAATACAAATTAAGCACTTGAAAACTCACAGGATCCTGCTCTGGATTCGAAACCGTGTCCTTCGATAAGTGTACGTTTTTTATTTACTGGACTATGCTACTGAAATCATTTAAAAAAATGCTATCTTTCTTAATAAATTCCAAGGTAAGGGAAAATCTCACAGTCAATGAAGCTAAATTATTATGCAAATAAACACTTCTTACTACGTCTCAAGTCAAGTCAAGTAATTATGCATTCAGTGATCAACAGTACTCGTAGTATATTCTAGAAACGTCGTCTATTAATTTGCTATGTCCTATATATTATTTATGTGACAATGACATATACAGGGCCACCTGGCAATGCAGGCCCCTTTTAGAAATCACATATTATAAAAAGTTGGTGTTATAATTGGAATATTTTGTCTTTTTCGTTAAATTTAATATTTTTACAGGTTTTGTTAACAAATTGATGCTAGTGAAAAGTTTAGGTGTGTTGTTCGGAGGACCAATAAAGTTCTATAAACGTCCGTAAAAGGCGGCCAATGTGAGAAAAAAATATATTTCTAAAGTCAATAGGTTGTCATATAACATTGTTGTGCTCGCAGTATTATTATTATTCATTTTTTGCGTGGTATTTCAATAGTGTAGGTGTAGGTTTTTATTTTTATTTTTAAAAGATTATTATGAATGCTTTATAAAAAATAGTAACATGCCAAATCCGGATAAGAGTAATAAGCACTCTTGGCAAAATACCGGGATTAATTACAGGAAGAAGATTAGTAATGCTTTTTTAAGTCATTCCTAATATTCCCATTGCCCCTCTAAAGAAGCGGATAACTTATGCTGCTAGGAGTGGGCGAGACCATAGCCCAAGGGGGTCTTGATAGAACCAAGTCTCGCGTTAACAAAGTCAGTCCTTCTACCGTTGAGCTATTGAGGGTTCAAGCCCAAGGCATTTCGTAGTCGAGCAGTCCTGCCTAAGGCCCCCATCGTCGAGGCTCTAATCATCATTGCAAGTCCGGCCCTGCATTGTATTGAATGAATACCTTGTCATTGTTTCTCAATGAACCAGATTCTCAACCCACGTGGCAATTGATTTTACGTTAGAGATTATCGAACATCTTGCACAGCTCAGCAGGTTAAACGATACAAGGTCTTAAACAGATTTCAACAGGTCTTAATTCTGGTTAATTATCATTTTTGTATGCCATAAGGTGTTTTGAAGCTAATTTTTAGTAAATTTTTTTCTTTTAATAATAGTGGCCACAAAAAACGTGAAACTTCTGGAATAGATAATACTGCATCTAAGATCTCTTTTTACTTTTTAATACGTTGTAGCTTTCTTCTCTTCTCTCTCAAGTACCGAAATGATATTTCCCTATAAATCAATATTAATAAACGCTACACACTCAGCAGGCTCCCTTAGAGGGTCCAGAAACACACAATGACAATCACAAACTCATCCGCCTCGAGCGGGAAACGAGCAAGCGCGACCTGTGGCGCTAAAGGTTTGAAAACGAGGTTCAAAATTTATAATAAAATCGTTATTCACGCGGGCGAAACCGATGGCTGAAGCTAGTGTATTATGCTTATTCAAACTTGCAGATAGCTTTCAAAACGCCATTGAAAACCCTTGTTAAATCATTCAACAATAACTCTAGAATGGTCTATGATAGTCTGTCATATCAATGATCTATGACGGCGTCACGTGTCGGCGCCATATTGCCGTCATGTCAGGGTCATTAGTCGTCATAAGAGCAACAATACACATTGTATATTATGTAGGTATTTCTATGGAGATAATCATATGATAAATATTACTATTTTTCTATAGGCAACCCCTAACATTAGCCCTCTGTAGATACGCTGTTTATATTGTGTCCCGATGTGTTTGTGAGCGAGAGCTACTCACATGAACGACAAACGGTTAGGCTCGACTCCAGCAACTGCCCATGTTTATGTGGACTGAAACGAAAAACCGTATCCTTTCTTTTGAAGATCCTTCACCAACAAAATAAAAGATATTAAAGTATGTATGTATGTGTATCATACTTTGGTTTAGATCGGTCTTTGAACTATTTAAAATATACTATTTAGCTTAAATTCTTCATGAGCAATACTTATAATTCTTTAAAGCTACCTAGATTGATGTGACTTCTGGCACACTTCACGCTTTTTTGCCACTGATGTTATATTAACGTAACTATCAGATAGCATATGTTATTGTACTGATTAGATGTATGTAAGTGAAGACCGTTGTAGCGTATTGCGAGTTCTATTCCCGCTCGAGGCGTGTATTTGTATTCATCTTACAAATAAATATCCATAATTAATTTTATCGTATCTAATATGTTACTGGGTCGCCCTTAAGATCACGGAGTAGTAATAAACAGGATACCGGGAATAATGCTAGGAAGGACTGATGAGCTGTACGTCAGATACTTAGTCCGTAATGGACTGAAGACAGGTTCCGACTATAAAATTACAAAGTGATGCTAGTTCTAAATACAAGCAATTTTTGTAACACACACATTTAAGATCCTAATGTAAAACACGAGTACCGTAGAAAAACAGGTATAATCTAATAATTTAACTTGAAAGTCTGTAAGAATGGATGCATTTGTGGATCGATGTTTGTTCCTATTTCGCGCAAAAACTACTGTAGGAATTTGGATAAAATTTGTCACCTGAAATAACACAAGGGTTATCTTTTCCTCAAGAAAACGTTGGGTTCCCGTGGAGTTATAAAAAAGCTACATATGTTATGGATAATTTTATGAACTCTAGTTATGGATAATTTCCTTAAATAATTAAGAGATAGTTTCTTTTGGAAGTGAATAGTTTTTTTTATTGTGAATGAATAGCAATGGTGAAGATCACGATCCAGCGGACCGTGACGCCACGGGTCCCACACAAAACACAGGAAACCATCAGCCGGAAGTCAGGTGTGGCCATTGAATGCGAACATTGATACGACTACATTATAAAGGGGTGCAATTTATATGGTATTTTAATTAGTTTATTTATATGATGTATACAGCTGATAGGTAAAAATATTGAATACACACACATATAGACTTCCCATATAGTATGGACAAGCCCTTCCGTACAAAAAAAATGCCAAACCCTCGCTGGTGCTTCTTTGTAAATCGAATTAGGTTTTCTCTATAATGGGGGACGCCCTTCAGGAACGAAGTTCTTCGAACGAAGGGTTTTTTCTTCAACTTTGAATGTAATTCGAAATAAAATCTTTATATTTCAAAAGGTTATATGATAAAAAGAGACAGGTACAGAGAGAGAGAGAGAGAGAGTTGCGCACCCGGCTGCGCACTCACTTGCTCGTGTGTTCATTCGCTTGTGGTAGGCTCGATAGACACGCAAAGCATACGGCATTTTGTTATGTGACGGTTTCTACCTTATCACACTACCCGTAAGCCGAGTCACGGCCAAAAATAAATAATAAATAAATAAACGCTGCACACTCAACAAAAAGGTAGTTAAAACACAAAATCTTACAAGATCGATTTATGCCAAGATTAAAAGCTATATGTGATTTTGATTTGTTGAATGACGTAAAACAAGAAAAACTAGATATATTAATGATTTGAAATCATCAAGGTTTGTACAATATGATGTCATCTACAAACATCATTGACTCGTGACTTGAATTTACACATCCTCGTCAACATAAATCTTACATTAGAGGACAAAATATAATATTTCCCAAACATTTAACATTAAAACTCATCAACAGGTATCAAGCTCAAAAACACACTTTAAAAATGACCAAGGGCGTGTAGGACTCACATGTAAAGGGTTTCGTATGGCAAGAGAATTAAAATATCACTTTGTGTTTGGGGACATCGTTTAATTCTGGTATTAAATTTGCACACGATTTGTATTTCCATGACCGCTATAATAACAAAAAATATAATTTAATTTCAAAATTGCCCCATACAAGAAACTTGATATTTTATTTTTCTATGGTGGTACTGAACCCTCTCTGCGTGAGTCGGTCACGCACTTGGCCGGTTATCATAGTTTGTTAAGGTACTAAGAGCATAAGGGCAAGATGATAACAAATATGGCGTTTGTCAAAACTTAGTAGAATGAACTAGAATTATATTTATTAACTAATTTTGTTTTACTGTCAACGCTACTGACGTATTACTGGTGGTGGTAGGCCTTTTTTTTTGGGGACCTTTCTAGTTAGGTACCACCACAGTGTCAGTTATTCTACCGTAAAGGAGTATACTGTGTTTCAGTTTGAAGGACACTGTGGGTAGTGAAATTACTGGTCAAAGGCGATTTGAGAACGTTAGCAACGCGTGAGTAACACCTACAAATGTATAGCACTGCATCAGGGGTCGTATGCTTGCTTGCGAACTTAGTTACATAAAAACAGTATTTTTCTAGAAGGATGTATTGTTTACCTTACTAATAAATATAATTTATTCATAGAGCGGTGCGCGAGTGATACGTAGTTTATGGTTTCAAAGCAAAATGTGTGCTGATAATAAAAAGTATATTTCACACGATCAGGCGTAGAATACTAAATTCCCACGTGTAACACTACGCTAGCCTTTCACGCCTTCATTGTATTGTAATATAAACTCGTGTGTCACAATATCTATTATAATAGAGAAATTTAAGCGATATCTAACACGTGATTGTAATATCAATCGATTTGAAAAAGCGATAGAAATATTTAAATTATTAATTTTTTTATGCTATTAGAAAGGGTGAATTTCATCAATGAATTTTCGAAATGTAGTGATAATTATAACATTAACACTAGGAACAAACATAAATTAACAATGCCAGTTACTAGACTGCATAAAATTACTAGCTCTTTTAAGGGTAACTGTATACGGTTTTACATTAGGATCCCAGAAAGCGTTCAGAAACTTTCTATAAATAAATTAAAAAAAAGGTCAAAGAACGTTTGTGTGATAAGGGCTATTATAAAATTGGTGAATACCTTGAGGACACCACGCTTTGGGAATGAGACAGTCACTCCAGGCTTTTCAGTGATTTTAATATGTAAAGTAATATCACTTAAAAAAATACATATAAAAAAGATAAAACCACCTGAGTTTGTTTCGCCGGTACTTCTCAGGTAGAGGTTTAATTTTGGAGCCGGTGGTAGAATTTGACTTTCAACAAATAAGTGTAATGCTTTTTATGTTGAATAAAAATATTTGATTTGATTTGATTTGAATAAACATTCGGACTGTCAGTTGTCTGTTACCATAGTCACATGAGATGAGGGATAAGTGGAGGGGAGGAAAAAGTAGGGGGTAAATAGGAGGCCGAGGTTTGGGTGTCCTCCGTTCACACGAATATTTCAAGACGGTTGGCAAGCAAGCATACGATCCGCCTGATGGTAAGCGTCACCGAAACCTATGAACGCTTGCAAAACTTAAAGTACCACATGCGCGTTACCAATCCAGGGAGGAAAAAAAGGAAAGGAGCAGAGGTGGTGGGAGATTAGGCCTCCGGCGCTTTCACGCATCGCACGAAACGCAACAGTACTGTTACTTTACACCGATTTTCTGTGAGGGGGTAGTACTTCCCGGCTCAAGCTGGCTCATTTGTGCTGGTAGAATTGGTCCGTTTATAGATACTAAAAACTTCTATTATTTACTACTATGAAACAATAAAGAAAATATCCATTATTTTAGAGCAACATATCGGTTTTGATAATTGATTTTTAATGTAAAATAAAAGAATGACTATGAAGAAAACAAGCAATTCCCAAACTTTCTTTGAAACTTTCGGAGGCGTTTATTACCATAGTTGTTTTACCCCGAACATTACAAATTATAAACCAGATCATGTAATCGTATCGAAGCCAAAAATTTCGATAAGCATTACGAAACATATCCGCAATCTTCAAGTATTTAGGGCAGAACTACGTCTGAATGGTAATGGGACTTTTACTCGCCAGCTTACATACAGATAAGTTGTTTTAAATTCCTTTTATTGTCAGTTAGCTTTTGAATTTTAATAGAATTTTGTTGATATTAATGTAGATTTAATTGGAGTTTGTATATTAAAGACACGAGGAGTCCTTTGAGAAAAACGTGCCAAGTCCTTACTAATATTATGCGAAAGTAACTCTGTCTGTCTGTTTGTTGCGTTTTTACGCGACAACTACTGAACCGATACACAGGTAGTCTAGAGCCTGAGAAAGGCTACATTTTAAAGCGAAAAAACGGTTGAAAGGGGGGAAGAAAAGGTTTATAGAAATATCGTCATTTTTAGAGTTAGAAGTTTGAAACTTATTTTTTAGACTGTTGATTCGATATATAAATATGACATTCAACATTTGTAAAAGCTTTAACCTCAAGGGTGTAAAATAACAAGAGAGAGTAGGGGATGGAAATATGTAAGGCTTATGTGAATGTTTTACACGCGGGCGATGCCGCTGGCAGAAACTGGTACACTATAAACCTGTAAGGATACTAGTCGATAAAAGAATTAAATTTATGACTTGGCTAGCTTTGCTTGCGGATCCCGGAGTGATACAACTTTTATATAAAATATTTTACAAAAAAATTGTTATACTATAGATTGTGGTAAAGTAATGCTTGTGGTTTGCTTGGAAGTTTTATCGGCGGTAGTAATGGTATCGAATAGGAGCGAAACTCTATGGCTGGCTTTACAAATGTTCATTTTCTTTTCGGGGAGGTAATCTGCTCCCAGATACCTGGTCTCCCGGGAGGGAGAACCAGGTTGAGACAGAGATGTGGGGTTCCATGCCAGTTGGTCGGTTATGGGGACCCACTAAAACCTCTTCGGTGGCCAACCTCAGTGAACGAGAGAGGCTCGGGGATCTCTTGGAGAACTCAATACCGGGGCGTCTCGAGCACTGTGCTGACAGAGCTCGGTCTCAGAGGGCGAAATAGATATAAATGTTCAGAGTCTAGGGTGACCACTCACTATCGGGAGGACTTAAATGAAACTTTCATTTTCAAGCTAGTTATTTCCCAAAATTCACTTGTTATGTCATTTCTATTTTGATTATGTTATGTAAACGCAATATATAACATAGAATGATTAAAGTTAATTATGTACAAGCACGCAAGGTTGTATGTCATGGGAACAATGGGTGTGCTTAAAAGAGTGACATTATATACGACCTGTGACTTTGTAATTTATTTTTTGTTTCTGCTGGAGAGGCTGAGTAATGAAAGACCTGAAAAAAGGGACAGACCTCGTAGGGACTCAAACTTGGATAAACTGTCCCAAAACGACGTATGATCGCGCATCGCAACGTGCGAAGATGGTTGTATGTGCGTGTTTGTGCTGTGTATTTGGTATTTTTTAACGTGATCTTTTCGTCAGGATCTTGCAGGATGAGCTAAGACGCCTGACGCCTTATTTGAAGGCGTCGAAACGTGACGACCCCATCGCCCGGTGTTGCCATAATCTCTGTCCCAGCAGAGAGGTCAATCAGTCACACTGGTGGTAGATCTTTTGTTGCAAGAGGTCAGCTAGGTAGGTACCATCGCAGTATCAAATATTGTACCACCAAACAGT
Source organism: Hestina assimilis (assembly GCA_023373885.1). Taxonomy (NCBI): domain Eukaryota; kingdom Metazoa; phylum Arthropoda; class Insecta; order Lepidoptera; family Nymphalidae; genus Hestina; species Hestina assimilis. Next base: position 13,352,820 of record CM041755.1, on the reverse strand, counting down.
AGTGTCTTATTAATTAATGTGTTCCAGTTTGAAGGGCAAAGCAGGCTATTGGAAATTACTAGGCAAAGGAAATCTAGTTAAGAACCAAAATCTCGATGCTGGCAACGCGTGAACGGAACCTATTAATGGTGTTGCGCGCGCTCATAGGCTACGGCATTCGCTTACAATCAGGTGGGCCGTATGCTTGCTTGCCAACTTAGTAACATACCATAAAAAATGATATTAGTTAAGCCTTAATGTGTAGGTTATTAAGAATTGGAAATTTTATTTGAACGTTGTATAAAATATCGCTAACGTAAAGGTTAGTATTTTGTAAGTTGGTAGATGTACTTACTGGCATGATCGTCGTCCAACAGGTTGTGGTAGCGGTGCTGCTTCTCTGATGCTTCGAGCCTCATCATCACGCCGTGTCAGTACTGCATCGCAACTATCTGGCAATAATAGGAAACGTCAAACACTTTGGAAAGACAAGTCAAATTTTGAAAACGTTCTTAAAAACAAGACTATTAACGGACTTCAAAATCGAGTAGGCCTTTAGGTTATTTTTTAGGGTTCCGTAGCCAAATGGCAAAAACGGAACCCTTATAGTTTCGTCATGTCCGTTTGTCCGTCCGTCCGTCTGTCCGTCTGTCCGTCTGTCCGTCCGTCCGTCCGTATGCCACAATCATTTTACTAGGAGACCATTGAATCTATCTATACAAAATTTACTAAGTAGGTGTATTCCATGAACCGCACAAGGATTTTTTAATAAAATCTTAATATATATAACAATTAAGGGTAGCTGTCCATACATGTAACTGAAGATTGAAAAAAAAATTTCAACGAATGGCAACGTGTGAGATATGTTTGGATAGGTCTTTTAGAATGATAAGGAGGTTTGATTTTGAGTTTTTTCATTAAGCCAGTGGTTGTTGAGATATTAGCTCCAAAAGTCGTAAAAATCGTGTCCCCCCCCTCTAACTTTTGAACTATGGGACTTAAAATTCTGAAAAAATTTGAGCTTGTAGAATACCATATGAACTTTCATCCACATTTAGTTTGAAGAAGATAGGTGTATAAATTTAAGAGATAAATAAGTTCTTCCCATAACTTTGTTTTTCATATTACTTTTAATAATTACTATGAAATTACCAACATATTTTTGCGGTCGGTTTTAATTCGTTATTATTTTTAAACTTTTTAAAGCCGTTAAGATTCTTCATAACCATGCTGCGGAACCCTTTAGTTTCAACTGTGCGTGGCCCACAACGCACTTGACTGGTATTTATTTACTATGTTGTCCTCATGTTTTAAGCATTTTTCATCTGATTGGAATGATTATTTTTATTTTTATTTGAAAGGCTTGGAAACCAATGCTCCACAGGACGCAGCCGACCGCAAGAAACAATAAAAAACTGTCTGTTGTTATTTTGGTGACCTCAAGGGTAATCAAAAGGCAAAATTAATTTCAAGGCCTTAAAAAGGAAGCACCTACTCCCGATGACGTATCAAGCCGGAGATCGGACTTCTCGCCGCCGCTTTCAATTTTATATTTTAGTGGAACTTCTCAAACCATTGCTCTGGTGTACCGGTTAAAGGTTTTATCATTGAAATAACACATGACACAGTTTGTGCTCAATTGTGGAGTCCTCCGTCAAAAGCGGAAGGCTTAAAATGTGATCATCGTCATGTACTGTAACTGTAAAAGCGATAATGAACTTTCAACTGTACAACAACAATACGGCATTGTTGTCTGCACGTTCTATCAAATAATTTTACGATTCACGAGATTTTGCCACTCCCGTTATATATAAGTAAAAAGAAAATTAATACTTTGGTAAAAAGTACCCAAAGCTTGCACGCATTTTACAGTTTTTTTCTCCTGAAAAAGTTATGTGTTATAAATTTGAAATTGACAGATTTGACACTATCAATTTTTTTTCATGTAATTAAGTCCGCCTAATGGTAAGCAGTCATCGCAAGTTATGAACGCTGGCGAAATGTGAAGTATATGGGCTTCGCCAACCCAAGGAATAGGAAGGAAGGGATGAGAAGGAAAAAGAAGGGTAAAGGGGATAGAAGATTAGGCCTTCGAAGCTCTCACTCATCGCACGAAATGCAACATTACTCTGTTTACAGAGAGTAGTACTTCCCCGATCGAGCAGGCATGGTTCTACTACTACTAAATGCATTAAAAAGGATTGTAATCGGACCTTCAAAACCATTTAAAGGCGTCGGGATGTGACGACCCCATCGCCCGCTGTTGGGATAACCTCTGTCACAACAGAGATTATTCCACCAGTGCAATCAGTCACACTGGTGGTAGGTCTTTGTTGCAAGAGGCCGGCTAGGTAGGTACCACCGCAGTGTCCAATATTCTGCCGCCAAATAGTAGTGCTTAGGCACTACTGTGTTCCGGTTTGAAGGGCATTGTACGCTAGTGAAATTACTGGGCGAACGAGATTTAAGAACTAATATCTCGAGGTTGGCAACGCGTGAGTGGCACCTACTAATGGTGCTGCAAGCGCTCATAGGCTGCTGCAGCCACTTACCACCAGGTGGGCCGTATGCTTGTTTGCCAACTTCTAAAATAAAAAAAAAAAAAAACCATAACGTTACAATTCCTCTAAATAAAGTTAACTGTAATATTTTACTAAAACCGTTAACACATTCAAATGTTATATATAAAGCGTGTAACGAAAAATTATTCTATTGCATATCCTCAGCGAACCGCGTCTATATATATCGAATTGCCGGCAAACGATTGTATTCTTTAAGCTAATGGTATATGGACTATAATTGTCTGTATGTTTTTGACCTCCTGTGCCTGGTGGTCAATCAATTGCCTGTCAGACGGGGTCGTTACACAGAGTTATTGGTCCATTATGTATCATCTCTATGTAGCCGATTTGTTAAAGGAGATTTGATTTCATCTGATTTAAACAATTAATAATGCACGTTTCAATTTTCTTCATTTATACTCTGGACGACCGTGGTGGCATGCCTTGACGATCGCGGGTTCGATTCACGCTCGGAGCAGATAAAAATATCTGTGGATTTCTCATGTGGATCTCCCTACCGTGCCGCGGAGAGCATGTTAAGCGGTCGGTCCCGGTTGTTGTCATAACATCTGATAATAATAGTTAACTTTTGAGGTAATTTGCTCTTATCCAATGAGTTACCGTTTCGCATTTACGGTTGCGGAGATCAGATGGCAATCGATCTGTGTAAAAACTAGTAACCTGTCGAATCCGAATAAGAGTAATAAGTAGACCCTGGCTAATACCGGGAATAATGCTAAAAAGAAGAAGATGATATAAAAATCACGGGATTCTTTTATTAAATTAACAATGTACGTAGTTTTTTTCTAAAATCTGTTAGCTCTTGACCTCCATCGAGCGCGAAGGCATAGGTGAGGTCTACGGTGGAGCCAGCTTACTCATAAGAACCCTGTGTACTCGCACCTTGAAGAGGTTCAGGTGGTATGCTTTCGGATATATCGACTCTGGAAGAGCATTCCACTCCCGGCCGTGCGCATTATGAACTAAGATCGAAATAAATAGAGCTGGGTATATCCCCACCCGGTGACCCTGTCAAGGCCAGTAGGGCCAACAGCAATACACAATCAGAAAAGGTATCGACCAGATATGGGTGGCATCCCGCAGTGCGCTTAGTGTACCGTTAGTTAAAATGGCGATTGTGGTATGCGATTACATCTAAATTACAATATTGATAAATTATAGATAGTTGCTTTACATAAAGAACTATAATAAACAGCTAATCTTGAAGCATATTTCATAATACTTTTATCACTTATCAAAACATCGATAAAAATCGACCTTCACGTATGCGATTTGTTATCAATGCTAATAATTTTTTGTTTGTAATTCGGCATTGAAAAATTATAAGGGCATCTATGCACAGGCATCCGGCATCGGATGACGGACGTTAATAAAACAAAATAAAAGCCAGTCTCCGATATTACCGACTAAATGCGGCATCAATTCCTTCGCGAACAAAGAAGTGTGCCAATTCTTTTCTTTACCGTACTTCTAAAAATTTCCGGCTTAACTTAAAACTCTTTAACTTAAAACTCATTTCCGGCTCACATGTTCCCTCCTTCCTATAATCTGGGCTCCTTCAAACGAGGCGTGAGGAGGTATCTTGCGAGTAGGCAGGGCGAGAGTGGCTAACGCGGTTGTCTTCCGCAAGTGTATTAGCCGCCTTGTCGTTTAGACTTTATTTCCACTTACCATCAGGTGGAGTAGACTCATCTGCCTTACTTTTCAAATAATTAAAAAGAAAGGTAAAGTAACAACCAGTTAATGACCCACTGCTGGGCAAAGGCCTCCTTTCCTGTAAAACCTTCATTACACATTTCAAAACAGCTGAACAGCTTTGGATGAAATTTAGCACAGATATAGATTGTTACCTGGGTTAAAAAGAAAGTTAAGTGTTTAGTTCCCGTGGGGTAAAAAAAGACAAAATACAAGATTTGGGTTACGATAAAGATGGGTGTTATGGAATAAGTGCCAAGGACAGGACAAGTCGCGTTAGGTTTCTAAATGATTTTTCATTACCAGTGGTATCACTTAGTATATGAAAGGTCCCTTTTGTTGACATTTATTTGCATAATAATTGTTTCTGGATCACTATTTTTATCGGATTATTATGAGATGACGGATCGCAGTTCAGATGCGGCTTAATATCAAAATTCATTTATCGAAATATTAATAACATTTATTACATGGATAAGATTGAGGCACCCAAAATATTATACATGTACAAAATATATGCAAAGAATTGATGTTATACATAAAGTTATGAATTCAATTGAACTTTATAATACAATAATATAATTTAATAATATAATTAAAATTAATAATAGAAGTCTTATTATACCATAGAGTAAATAACTCTATGATGTTATACGACTTTTAAGATTTCATAAATTTATGGATATTTAATGAACGGTGTTAACTCATTTTTCAGAGATGGCCGTTGTGGCGTACTTTGTTATCTTTTACCAAAAATTAAATATCTGTTTCGGTCCTTGTGGGTCTCCCCACTGTGCCTCGGAGATCACTTTAAGCCCACAGCTTCCTATTGTTATCATATGATAATAATAATCAACTCTTTGTACGTAATTTGCTCTTATCCTACTTGGATTATGGAGGTCAGACGGTAATCGCTCTGTTTAAAAACTGCAGACCCTGGGCAAAATACCGGGATAGTACTAGGAAGAAAAAGAGGTGAATTTATAGATATTTATAGATTTAATTATGTAGGTAACGTATTTGGAGAAAGGCGATCGTTCTGAAGCTATTTCGTTTTTTGATTTTGAAACTAGCGTTTTAAAATGCAAATAAATTTTATTTGAATGAAATTAGTAGTTTTTGTTTGGAAATAATTGTATGAAAATCTAAATCATTATTCAAGTAGACTTTAAAAGTTTCATAGTTTATAGTTTCATCTATTACAACGCGCAACGGTGCTACCTTTTGATTTTTTTCTGAATATCTGTTTGTCCTGCTGGCCTTGACAGCGTCACTGGCCTGGAAGCCTGGTACTGAAACCCGGGTATGAAAAAGGAAACGGTGTAATCACATAATGTATTATATAATTCTTTGACCTTCTCACCTGTAATAGGCTCACAAAATAGTAAGTTTCAAATTTAGTGTCTTAATGTTAGGTGCGCGTCATTGCGTCACACACGCCATAAGCCTACGGCGAACGTATGATAATCGAGATAGGGATGACACTTAACAATGTCTTCAATCTCATTAAAAATCTATATGAAAAAAATAGTTATTTCGTGTTATTGATGTTTTTCACGAAAGAGATCTTGAATGATTATATGTATTTGAAAATTTTTAGGGCCACGCACTTATCAAAAAGTACCGAGAGGGTTTTTAGATTTTTGTTGTCACTTTTTGCTGTCGAGTAAAGTAATCCCGTGTACTAAGTACACATTCATAAAAACATCATAAAATATGTAAGATAGATAAGGTAAACGCTACACACTCAATCCCTATTAGAATATGAATATCTCTGTCTCTGTCTGTATCGGGGGTCACACAACGACAATAACAAACACCCAGACTGGAAGACATGTTAGTATGGTAAATACAAACACCTGACTGGACCTGCGGCGCTTAAGGCGCTACCGCTGCGCCACAACTTCGTCAACAAATATGCTTAATTTTAAGCTGATAAGAAGAAGATAAAATTACATTTTCTGCATGCAAGCATAGGGATCCATCCAGTTATCGTTGGAAGCTCTGCCCTCGAAATTGTTGACGACTATATATACCTGGGACACACGGTTCAGTTAGGTAGGTCCAATTTCGAGAAAGAGATCAATCGCCGAATCCAGCTCGGCTGAGCAGCGTTTACAGTTACGTAAGATCTTCTCGTCCAATATTCCTCAGTGCCTGAAGACAAAAGTCTTCGAACAGTGCGTGTTGCCAGTGATGACTTACGGATCCGAGACATGGTCGCTAACTATGGGCCTTATAAGAAAGCTCAGAGTCACTCAGCGAGCGATGGAGAGAGCTATGCTCGGAGTTTCTCTACGTGATCGAATCAGGAATGAGGAGATCCGTAGAAGAACCAAAGTCACCGACATAGCTCAAAGAATTGCCAAACTGAAGTGGCGATGGGCGGGGCACGTAGCTCGTCGAACCGATAGACGTTGGGTTCACAAGGTGCTGGAATGGCGACCCCGCACTGGACACCGCAGCGTCGGCAGGCCTTGTGGGACAAGGTGGCACGACGACATAAAAGTGTCGTTGGGAGCCGCTGGATGCAAGCGGCACAAGATCGTTCCCGGTGGCAGCATTTGGGCGAGACCTATGTCCAGCAGTGGACGTCCATAGGTCGGTGATGATGATGATGATGAAGCACAGGGAATAAAATAACTCATAATAATTTAATAATACATGTTGACAACCCTAATTTAGTGTAATAACGTAGGCCCTGCGTCGGCGCAGTGCATTGAAACCTAAGGAATTTAAAAAATAACATGGCGCCTCTTGATGCTTACCGCAATATTAACATATCTTCAAACTAATATACACCATATATTCTAATCTACAAGGTTCAAATCACCATTTTAAAAGCAGTATTATTTTAATTAGCGTAGACTTGTATTGTGATTTTTGTAACCCGTAGTATATAAGATATAGAGTCGAAAATCTAAAGACAAATGAAGCTATACATTTTATAATGATAAGGCTTTATATTTATAGGTTATGCTAATATTGCTCAAAATTGTGTTTGACGTACTTTATACATAAACTTTAAGGCTTTTTATGGTGTCATAATACATACTAAGTTACAAATGAATAAAATTGAAGTGCCTGTTTGTAATTCCAAAGTAACAGCTTTTCTCTATATGCCTATGAAAGTGTATATACGGTACCTGCATAAAAAAATGCCTATGTCTGTTTGTTCCGGCTAAACTCTGAAAAGGCTCATCCGGTATTATAAAACGTTTGTTCTTGTCTGTTGTATGCTTTTAAAGTCATGAATAAAAAACATTTTCAGTGATCATGAATGAAAAATTCTACACACTACACAACGACACACTTTAAAGACTAAAGACACACGTCTGCAACAACAAGCAAACATGTTATGTATCGAAACTTTTCATTGGAGACAAATCGCATATCTTGTTTTGTTGAGTCTACGTTCGAACTTAAAAATACTGTTACGGAGAACCTTATCACAGGGGCAGAAGGTTCAAAATCGCTTGCTACCCTCTTTGTTTATTTCTTCGACCGCCGCGCGGGTTCTAGAAAGATGTATTCTCGAAACATGTAGACTAGCGTTCCGCGAACGGTACTCTCTCGAACCCGTGTTCCGCGTTATATAAGCGTCGACTGAGTCATTCAGTTGTAAGCTACGAGCGAAGAAACTACAAGTGATACCAGTGAAGAAGTGCGATATTTAGTGACCTCGGCTATTCTTTTGGACTGTGATTGACCAGCGTTTTGGACCCGTGATTTGTGAACTTCTGTGTGTAATCTAGACCTCAATAAAGTCTTATTTAGAGCCATCAGGTGTTTGTTTCCAAATCTGCGAACCCCAGCCCGTAACAATACATTAAGAAAACAGATTTCTAGATTTGTGAAATGTCAAACAAGCTTCGGTTCAACAAGTCGAGTGACAATGCGAACACTGCTCGATAAATTGTCAGTACACAGAGTTTTCATCATAGAAAGAGAAAAAAGATAGAAGAAACATTAGTTTAAAAAACTCGGGCCCATATTTTACGTATTTTATGTGTGTGTAATATGTCATTTTATCACTGTGTGCATATAGCATTTTATCATTTACTATTGTATTCTACTAACATTACCTATTATAAAAAGAGACGCTCAAAGCCGAGTGCACCCACTGATCAGTATACGATCGGTAGGTTAAGCAACTTTAGACACGGTCAGTCACTAGATGGGTGATGGGTATTATAACCGAGAATCTCCGTGCTTTGGAGGGCAGGTAAGAAGTCGGTCCCGGCTGTTGTAAATTTAACAACAGTCGATAAGTCAAGTCAGAGGCCTACGGGCGACCTGAACAACTCTGACACTAGGTTGACCACTAACCACTTGATAAGAAGAAGAAGAAGACCTATGATAATTAATAAATGCACGTATACAATTCACAGTCTTGGCCGGCAAAACAAGCTATTAATGACATCTATGAAATAAAAAATTAAGTTGCCAAACCTATATATTATGGACACAAATAAGCAATACCATGTCAACCCGCAACAACTGATTTATATATGCAGAAGTGTTGGTAAATGGCTGAAAAACATTTTTCTTTAATATTTGTATGGTTTTAAGCTTTAAAACTTCTAAAAAGCCATTTTTAATCATGCAATTTATGTATTATGTTAAACGTTTTGGGTTATATTATATACGAAATATGCACTTTGTATACTTAGTTTTTGTGAAATAACTTACATAAATCTGAAACTGCCAAAAACTTGACCAATACATAAATAAAAAAAAATCATATAAAGCAAGTTGTTCAAAATTTTCAAACGCGTTTTTCTCGAAATGACATTCGTGTGGGTTGACATGATATTGCTTATTTGCGTCCATATATCTGTTTCTTTTACTCGTATTAGTGCTCAGAACAGATTAAGTTAACAATATCTCCTTTGAAATAAGGTTACAAGAGTTGCAACAAGGTATGGCTCTATCCATGAGATTCTTAGTCTAACGTTTTCAAACATGTTTTATGTTACATATATTTCGTCAGTGCAAAATCACAATAACATAATCATAACCGTAAAATTATATTTTGTGATGAATTTTGGTATTGATATAAATCGGGCCGTGAAGACTGTTACAGGTCCTCTCTTTGTGTTGGAGGAACTTCATACCCTATTCCTCCACATATATTTAAACTTAGCTAATCACAAGTGAGCAAACACTTTGCCTCATATATGTAGAGTCATAGACTTAATTATGCAAGCGCAGCTGCGGGGTATAAGTTATATCATATTTTAATAAGACTCAGAAATTAAGAACATTCAAATTGAGAAATACAATTTGAAAGTAACATGTTAGAAATATTGTAGTTCTTATTATAAATAAATAAAACGCCACACGGCTCAAATTAGGATAGTGATATCCTGTGTCGGACACATCCAGACCGGAAAACATGCCTGTGTGGTCAATACAAACATAGGCTCCGAGCGGGAATCGAACCCGCGACCTGTAGCGCTTAAGGCGGGTTCGCTGTCGCAGTGCCACAACGTCGTCGTTATTATATCACAAAACTAATCATCATTGAGGCATTGGTTTGATTGGTAATATATCACGTAACAAACATGCAAACAAAAAACCATTCACTGAATTCAGATACTTTTTTTTAAATTGGTTAAATTAAGTAGATTGAATCGCTTTAATAACGGGGTTTTAGAAAACTTTATAAGTACAATATCAAATGGAAAAAAAGATCAAATAAATGAAATCTATCTTATCTAATGGTACGCCATTGTATGGAGATGCGATGGCGAAAGTTGACTTGCACGGGAATCGAACCGGCAAAAGTGTAATAACACTTGACGTTCACTTGACTACATCGGACATAGAGCAATGACTATGATAGGAATGGCATTACATTCGTTATAGTTGTATTAATTTATAAGTATTTTTTATTTTTTGTTAATGTGATTTTTTTTGTATATTTTCTCCAATCCCGAGGTTTTGTGGATGTTAATAAAAACTTCAATTTTTTTTTAAATAACATTGCTTTTTCAAGGCATTGCTTATATTCCTATTCCCCACCCAAATAAGCTCTTAGCTTGCGTTAGGAGTGGGTACGACAACAGCCCAAGGGGGTCAGGATTGAACCTCCACCTGTTACGATACAGAGAGGAGTCAGCCCTTCTGCCGTTGAGCTATTGCGGCTTCATTCAAGAATATTTTTTTGAAATTTAAAAAAGTTTGTATAAGTAAATGAAGTAATCGAAATTAGTATTTTTACCAATTAAATATAATTATGATTCATTCATCATGCACATTCATCCAGTTTCATTTACTACAAGCTCAGCCATCTACTTGATGGAAAAAGTGTTGCCAAGTACACATTTGTAATATTCATGACTTTTTTAATCGTAACTTATGCCACTTCGTTTGTAAACACTGTTCTGTGCCGGTAAAAGTAACTCATGAGATGAGGTCAAGTAGCTCGAGGCTTTTTGTTTATTTATTAAACTGTACCTTACGTACATAAGAGATTTTGCTACACTTGTGCGGACATTACACTATAAAAGTATAAAATATTTGTGCCGGCGTCGGGACGTGACGACCTCATCACCCGCTGTTGGGGCAACCTCTATCAGATTATTCCACCAGTGCAATCAGTCACAATGGTGGTAGGTCTTTTGTTGCAAGAGGCCGGATAGATAGTGTCAAATATTCTACCGTGAAACAGTAGTGCTTAGGCATTACTGTGTTCCGGTTTGAAGGGCACTGTAGGCTAATGAAATTACTGGGCAGAGAAGATTTAAGAACCAACATCTCTAGTTTGGCAACACATCAGTGGCACCTACTAATAGTGCTGCAAGCGCTTACCATCAGGTGGGCCGTATGCTTGCTTGCCAACTTGTTATATAAAAAATATATACTAGGTTGTGCCCGCGAATTCTTCTGCGTGTATTTAGAATTAATATGTTCAGAGAGAAGTTTTAGGTCGGGTTTGATATGACAAATTGGCATATGAAAGGTACATTATGTTCTTTTCTGTACCCATGACAACGTGTATGGAAAATGTGAGGACTCGGCTGCCTGTAGCGGCAATAACCACTAAAAATTAGCGGAACCCTTATCGGCTTAGTGGAACGCTATGATGTCGTTTGCGCAGACAACCATGACGTATATTTCGTCTATCTCAACCCTTTTACGCAATAAATAAATGAGAGGTGTCAAGGGACACCCAGATGGAACGAAGTTCCTTTCGATAAATTTGTGAAGGAATTCTTTGATTTTGAAAATCAATTTTTTTTTTAACTTATAATAATATTTTTTTATTTATTATTTATGGTCTTAATTTTTTCCGTCTAGCCCCCTTTCCCATCGCGCGATAAGGAACTTCGTTCCAAAACTAGGACCAAATTTCAGACAGCTTTACTTGAGTTACTTTCGCAATTAAAATATAATAAAGTAATAATAAATTACTCGTATCCAATGAGTTACCTAGTTCGCAATTAGGGTTACGGAGGTCAGATGGCAATCGCTCTGTGTAAAAGCTAGTAACCTATCAAATCCAGACAAGAGTAATAAGCAGACCCTGGGTAAATACTCGTATAATACTGGGAATAATGCTAGGATGAAGAATGTAGGGATACATGGGAAACAAAATTAAACTTGCAGTTCACGCGGACCAAGGGTGGGCAAAATCTAGTTCAGCAAATTTTACGATGAACTGCAATACATTAAGCAAACGATATAAATACGTTTATATAACAGTAATTTTTAATCGTATATTGCTCAAGTCTGTGCTGTAATTTAAATGTCAAATGCCGATCTTTGATAATCGTGACACCGTTTTAAAAAATCATACATGCGCAATTCTTTTCGCTTTACAGCATTAAACGTCACATAATTTTGATATATTTTAGGTCACCGACTGTGGTTTCATATTGATGTTTAGCAGTTTCGTTGTATGTACTTGCCTAATTATCATACATAGAATCATATATTTAGATTATAAATTTGAAGTGTCTGGTTTGTAATGTTAAAACAATAGCAGAATTTGAACAAAAAAATATATAACACTGATGTTATAAGGTATAACTTTGTAAAAGATTTAGGGTTCCGCGCGATAAAATCTGAACTGTCTAATCCTTTTTAGCTAGCATCGAAAAAGAATTGATTTTATAGCCGAACTGATGGCGAGAAATCGCAGATCGTGCTAGATTGGTCGAAGTTTTGAAACGGAGTTCCCGATATCCGATGTAGGAATAATTCCAGAATTGGCCATTATTTAATGATATCTGTTAATTACTTATTGTCACGTCCAAAATTGACGACGACGTTGTGGCCCAGCGGTAACAAACCTGCCTAAGTGCCACAGGTTGAAAGTTCGAAACCCGCTCGGATTAGATGTTTGTATTGACCATACAGGCATGTTTCCGTTTTAACTAAAATTAACACTCTTATTTTAACATAGGCTGAGATAACTGCTTACCATCAGATAGGTATGCCATATGCGTCTTATACAAACTTCCTATACATTAAACAAACATATAAAAATAAAAATTTCACCAATCAATATTTCAGTAACAAATATCTTCAGATAAGATAACTACTTATCGAAACATAGCTTAAATAATTCGCCTACGTCACTTCCTTGTTAATAAAAATAGAATATGTTATATTATAATACGCTTATTGGGTAATTCTAACGCAATGACCGCAGGAATGTAATTAGATAATTATGATATATTAATGTCTTCATTATTTATGTCAGTCTCGGATTATAATTATCTAACATAAAAAAGTGGAGGTTCGAAATTCATTGAAAAAAGGTCAATGATTTTATATAATTAGTTCGATTCTTTTTTAAGTCATGACGGTTAGCCAATAAACATACAGTCCGCTTGATGGTAAGCAGTCACCTGAACCTATGAGCGCGGGTGATATCACATACGTGTTGCCAACCCAAGGGAAGAAAAGAAGGGAGTAGAGAGGTGGGATATTGGAACTCTGGTGCTCTTACTCATACGCACAGAACGCAACAGTACTCTATTACTTTTGCCGTTTTCTGTGAGAGGGCAGTACTTCCCCGGACAAGCCGGCCCGTTCCTGCTGGGAAAACCATCTCTCTACTACTAGTACTAGTACTAGTACTCTGTTTATAAGTAGAACTTATAGTCTATCCGGATATTTATTTATATTTTGTAAGTTTTGGTACGTAAATGTTTTTCTGTGGCGCTTTTCTTATACCGTTTTTTAAAATTGGATCCGTCATTTTATTACGTCCGGTAAAATTCGGTCCGGAAGCAATGTTATTGCGGACAGCGGTATTATAGATTTTTCTCACACATATTTAAAAAGGCCCCATTTTAGTTAAGGTAAACTTTTGTTCGATTTAATCAAAGGATAAAAAAGACGATTTTTAATATTTACCTGAGGATAGCGTGTTGATTATATGGCCTAATACAACGATATTGTAAAACGGATTCTCTACATGATCCGCTAGAAAGCAGTAGCTTTATTCTATTTTTTCCGGGATCAGAATGCTATCATCGCATACCTATCACTTTTTCTTTTCGCTGAGACGCACATTACAATGCATTGACGCACATTACTGTATGTAGTGTACTCGTTAAATACACTAGGCAGTGGTAGTGTGGGACTCAGCCGCCTGCTAGTCAAGCGGCAATACCCACTAAAACTCAGCGGATCCTTCATGGGACGTCACGGGATCGCTTGCGCAAACAACCATGATGCCTCGGTGGAAGAGTACTTCGGTTATCGCAGAGCACACCCTCTCGCCCTGACGTCGTGATTAGGAGCTAAATGCACCCTCAGCCGAAGCTCTTCTGGGGATACCAATCACTACAGTGATTCCCCGAAGTACTGGCAATAATTTGTAATTTTCTTTCACGTGAAGTACCTACAAATATGCTGATCAGCAAAAACGAAAAATTATATTTAGTTATTTCTCTAAAATGTGAATGAAAACTTTTCGCCAAATGGAATACGTAGTAACAATTTCTGTAGCCTACAATAATAACAATACAATTATATACAGTAAAATATATAATTGTATATGCTGTACTTATCTTGATTGATAAGACAGAACAGAGATACGTTAATTAATGTAACAAGAAATTCTAATAAAAGGCTTATCTTATCTTTTTTATTTAAATTAGAATCAATTTTCTACTATTTTTATTTAAATTCGAAATGTGCACCATGAGTTACGTATTAGTATTTTGTATAGGTACTCATTTGGGCACAAATTTGTTCCGGAAACACTTTTTTAATGTCAAAGAGAGCAAAAGGACAGGATGTTCAGCGATGACCGCCGTCCATGAACATAGGCATAACATAGAGGGCAAGCATGTACCCCTTAGAATACAATTGGTTTCTTTTTCCGAGTTTTTCCCCAACGTACTGAGGTAGCTAACAAAATGGGCAGTTTAAGTACTACCACCAGCAATCCTTAGAAAAATTTGGATAATTTTTCTATTTTAATTTATTCATAAACTTAATTCAGAATGATAGAAATGAACGGGTAAAATCGCGGGGTACTAGTATTATATAAATAAAACTTTTTTTTCACCACTACAAGTAGTGATAGTGTGGGACTCACCGCTCGCTAATCGAGCTATGTAATACCCACTAAAACCCAACGCAAACCAACCAATAAACCAATCAACCGCGACCCCCGGGGCCAATCTTCAATGTAGCCCCCTCCACAGAGACTAACTTTTTAACGAGGTTTTTTTCCCTAAGTTTATTATGCAAGTAACAGTACCTACATCATCTAAATCCTGGGAACTAAATTAAGTCAGTATCAAAAATCATGAACTTTCACTAATAAACCGACCTCGAGATAACAGCGGTCAGACGAACCGTTTCACACGATGCGCCCGTGTGGGCCGTGAGAAATACTCTGTACTGAATACATAGCAATCTCTGGATCTGTATCGATTGTTATGAAGTGAAATCATTTCTGGACCTTTCCAATCGAGCTGCAAAATCATTTTGCAATGTTATAGCCAGTAATATCAGTATATTACTTTCGATTCGCTGCCTTCTGCTTCGCCGCTCGGGCAGTGTGTGTATTGATCTTACAAATAACTGTTCCGGTCTGGACGTTTGGCCTTGTGGGTCTCCTAACCGAGCCTCGGAGAGACGGCTGTCGGTCCCGGATGTAATAACATAACATCTGATTATAATCGTTAAGTATTGAAAAGTAATTTGCTCTTATCTAGGTTAGGGTTGCGGAGGTTTGAGGCAGTAATCTCGCTGAAGGAGGCCGCGGAGAGGGTTCGCGAGGGTGATGCCCAGGCGGACCCAGTCCGGAGAAGGAGACCTGGAGGCGGGAGGCGCGGCTTTGTGCGCCTGCTGTCTCCACCCTAGAGGAGCTACGGCTGAGGGACAGTATTAGTCCCTCCGCACGCCATCGGGGTGGGAAAGGGTGCCCTGCGACTCCCGGGGTACACTTTCGGCGACGGTGGCCCGCACAGGCGGGCCTTTCCGCCGAGGCGTCATGGTAGTTTGCGCAAGCGACCCCAGGACGTCTCACAAGGGCGATGAGGGTTCCGCAGAGTTAGGGTTGCGGAGGTCAGGTGGCAATCGCTCTGTGTAAAAACTAGTAACTTGTAAAAACCGGATAAGAGTAAAAGCAGAAAAGAAGTTATTTGTAAGGGCCTAAAACAAATTAGAACCTTGTTTGAGTTCATGACTGCATATAATAAATAACACGACGCTTGTCAACCGATTTTGGTAATCATTTTAACTGGTGCTTTGTTTGATGAGGTCTATAAATTTTATGACGATAAATGATCAAGAACTAAGAAGCTACAGAACGTAACTTTTCAAAGTATAAAAGATAATTACGAGAGATTGTAGGCGTATTGTTTTTGTGTAATATTAATTACTGTATTATTTCTAAAATTGATGTATAAATATGCAATGTTATGAGATATCACGGTATTGTTTACAAGAATGCGACCTAGTTACGAACGAAAAAGGTTTTTTTATTTCTAGTAATGAAGGTTATTTGAATGATAAATTGGTATTTGCGCGACCAGTAGTATTGTTATTAAAAGTCTTTTTTCATGTGATGGCGGTTTGCAAACAGGCATACGGTCCGCCTGATTATAAGCAGTCGCCGAAACCTATGAACACTTCGGATACTTGAAGTATTACAGGCGCGTTTCTAGCCCATGGGATAAGCGGTAAGGGATGAGATGGGGAAAAGAAATGTTCCCTTTCTTTTGAGGGTGTGTAGGGCCTCCGACACTCCCATTTTCTTGAGGGTGTGTAGGGCCTCCGACGCTCTCACTTATCGAACGAAACGCAACAGTACCTATTCATACCGTTACTTTACGCTCATATTCCATGAGACGGTAGTAATTCCCCGGTAAAGCCAGCCCATTTGTTTTTTAAATTGGGGTGTCAATACTTTCGTTCCCAGTGTCAAAGCTAATAAAGACCTATGTTAAATAGCGTAAGGAATCAATACACATTTAAAAAAAGGCATTAGAATATTGTCTCGAAAAAAATGTGCGGTCGGGGGCCCCCTTGAGGAACGAATTTCCTTACGTTTATTATTCAACTCCGAATTTAATTGGATATGAAATCTGTATATTTCAATAGGTTATATGATAAAACGAGACAGAGACAAAGAGAGAGAGAGAGAGAGAGTTGCGCACCCAGCTGCGCACTCACTTGCTCGTGTGCTTATTTGCTTGTAGTCGGTTCGGTACACACAAACACACAGCATACGGCATTTAGTTACGTGACGATTTGTACGAAATCGCACTACCCGTAAGCCGCGTTAAAGTACTTCGTTCTAAATAAATATAATCAATAAATAACGAATACACATCAATCCAAAAACAGAAATATTAAAATAAATAATACCTCCATACACAATCAGATTATCATTTAAAACGGTTCATAAACGTTTATCGTTGGTTGAATCGGTCCTTATAAAGCTCACAATGCCAGGCCAAGGTGCGATCAACATTGTCTCGGCTGGCCTGGGCGACCATGCTGGCTGGAAGGTCAGATTATATACCATAAGTATTTATAGATGGACTAGCTTCTAGTCGCCATTTTGTCCACTCAAAATGTGCTACTTCTTCATACATTAGCTTTTCTATCCCATTACAAGTATTATAGGAAATAATGTAATCTATTATATATTCGATATTTAAAAAAAATTAAATCCCTGAGTTTATTTCGCCAGTTCTTCTCATCTAGAGGTTTAATTTCCGAGCTGGTGGTAGAATCTGACTTTCAACAAATAAGTAATACTTTATATATATTGCAAAAAAAAAACCATTTTAAATCCCGTGGTAATACTTTCTTTAGGAATTGCATAGAATAATTAAAGTTGTCCGACGAAAAAACGAACCTAGATGACGAAGGTTTATGATTTATAGAAAACATTTGCTCCTAGCGAAAATCTAATCCGCGACCGTCGAGGCTCAGATCAGGCTCGCTATCAGCACGCCACTACACTCAAAGTACAGTATATTATATATTACATAACAATGTCTACTATAAATAATATGGATAGAAACCTGCGTATTGTCTTACCACATGACTGGACGGCCGTCAATATATATTCATTTATTCTTAGCCTTATGACTGTATTATCTGTAACATATATTGTATATAAGTTAGAATTTTAATAATCTAATAAATTACTAAATAGGTATGCTACCCTTATTTATAATGCAATAATAAAAAATTCACTTTGTGAGAGTAGGACCCTTGACAAAGAATCTCATGGACACATACCATGTTGCCGCTCTTGTAATGTTATTTCAAACGAGATATTGTTACCTTAGTCTGTTGCTCGTAGCACTAATATGAGTAAAATAAATAGGTATATAAGGTTTGGCAACTTATTTTTTTAATTCTTAAATGTCAACGATGCCATGTTTTATCCCCGGTCAAAACTGTCAATTATATAGATAATTTGCATTACGCACACAAAAAATACGTAAAATATTGGCACGCGATTTTTATCTAATGATTCTTCTATCTTCTTTCTCTTTCTACGGTAGGACCTTATCTCATCCTCAATCGAGCCGACCCATTCATTTTCATTCGGTCGATCAATTTTATTGACACGCAATTGTATGATTGTGTTATTCGATTTAATTTTGCAGTGTAGGTTTTTCATGTCCCGGTTTAACGGAAAGATAGAAAAAGAACGCGGACATTTGGTTGTAATCTTTTATGTTTTTTATGATTTTTTATTTGTGATATACTTAAATAAATATCTAGATAAAAAACATGTAAGCATTACGTTAAACTTAGGCGGTTAAAATCGGTTAGATGTTTTTAAAAACAGTCAATTATTTATTATCCGTCCAACTGTCATTAGCAAATTCATTTCAGAATGAAACATTGTATTCCGAGCTATTATATATATTTTTAATTACCAATCTGTAATTAATGGAATAATATTAACTAATGATAATAATCGATTGCATAATACATGCAAATTTATAAATTGTACATGTGCGCAAGAGCATCCCACGCAAAGAATGTTGAATGAACAAGTGAATGAATTGTAATATGCACCTCATTCCATTAAGTAAATGTCAAATACAAGTGGTGATAGCTCTACGCTTGGGTTCTTAGGTTGCGACCACGATTTTAGCAGGCATATATCTATAGTGATGATATACATATATTATGTTTTACTTGGGAGTTTGTGTGTTGGCACTAAGGTGTTTTAAATTTGTATAGCATTTTTATTTATTTGAAGATTAGGGCAGATGATTCTACTCCACCTTATGGTAAGTGGCAGTAAAGTCCAAATGCTACGGAGGCTAACACATTTGCCGAAGGCAACCGCGTAAGCCACCCTCGCCCTGCCTACCCGCAAGATGCTGATGATGATAATGACGATGAAAAGAATTGGGAAACTTCTTCGTTCGCAAAGGAATTGATGCCACAGTTAGTCGGTGACATTGGAAACCGGCACGCGTAGTTTTTGTACGGAAAAGGCCCTCCCCTTTGAGGTATGAGGGAGAATAATTCCTCTGAACACTCGTCATACAGTCGGTAGAAGGCGCTTAGGGCGGCATCTCACGCCGCAGTTGAAGAGGTTCGAGGGTGTTGGAAACTATAGGTAGGTTTTTCGTTATTTTAATAATGTATATAGTGGAGTTTTTATATATTTACTTATTGATCGTTTTGGCGCAATGTTAGCTAACCCATTTTAGAAGTCCAAACTCACGGGCTTCATTCCCTTTATTAACTGTCTTCCGATCTGGATGGTTGTGTATTTTTTGTTTCTCCGGACCCCATACTATCCTAAAGGGGCTCGGTGTTTATTAACTTGAATAAATCTTTTTTAATTTTATTTATAGGTCATCTAGATGTTTACATAGTTTTTCTTTTATGTCCGCGCCACCAGCTGTGCGAATCAACAGGTAAGTTCGTTGAAAAAGTCTGCTTAAAATTGTTACTCGACTTCAAAAAGGAATAAGTTCAATACTTTAAATCAATTCGTAAGTTTTTTTTGTGTGTTATAATGTTACGAAGATCCAATTTTGACAAAAACAATGTACGTACGAAACGTACGAAAAACGTACGAAAAAGTACGTACATAACGTACTTTTGTTGTTGTTGTTGTTGTACCTATAGGGTTTTCGGCGTCGAAATTCCAGTTTCATAAATTTTGTGATATGAGAATATTTTCTTCGGAAGTCGTGGCCCTGTGTGCCGATATTTTACTTAGCACCAACTTCTGAAGAAAATATTATTTTATATTTCATTTTGAAGTCTATATTTTTTCAAAAAATATCCAAATTCCTATAATTAAAGGTAGGTAAGAAATCACGCCCGGCTGTGCCTAGGTCTTGATACAACGTAAAGACAATAAATGTGTGTAAGTTGTACTATGAACTCGTAAAAAATCGAAATAATAGGGTTAATTGCCTGTTTTGTCGACGAACACCCAAATATTTAAAAAAAATGATTGTTCTAAGAATCGTTGACTGAAGGATATATAAGATTATTATTATAATTTTTAATATATGTATCTATCAAAATTTGATAAAATTTGTCAAACAAAATGGTGACCTTGGTGTATTTACTTTGCAATATCCGTATTGACGACGTTGACGTGGACAAGTAATTTACATTATATGCGTATATTTTACTATAAAATATTTCTGATATTTGTTTATAAATTAGTGCTTAAGTAATCACGTATTCAAATACCAGAAAGAACCGGTACAGAATCGGCCATCGTTAACGGAATGCAAGTTATAAAAGATAATCAAAAGCCATAGATACCGTTTTAGAATTTCTATGTAAATCTAAAACTCCATAGAATCAACTTACCTATTAACCAATAGAATCGTCGTAAATCCGACACGACAAGTTCCGTTAAAAGAGTTTTAATCGTGATTTTAACGTGAAAATCACGATAAAACTGTCAACACAGTTTCGTTAACACTATTACGCACTTATACACTGTTTTAATCACTTCACAATATCTTAATATTTAATTTTTTTGTTCAATAACATCGTTTTACGTGAGTTATGTATGATAAGTCGCGATAGTTTAAACATACGTCCTTCTTTAGCAACGATTGAGGTGATACTATGCCCCGCGCGGCGATCAGCGGTTACCATGAACAACTCGTTCGTAATCTAAACTTGTACTGTTGGCAAAATAATAAATAAATAATAATATAACATACTTTTATATTAAAGAAAATTTATTAAAAAATGTTGTTGTTTATTAATTATAATTTATTATGATATAGAGACGCTCATAGCCAAGTGTATCCACTGATCGGTAAACGATTGGTAGGTTAAACAACTTTCGGCGAGGTCAGTCACGAGATGTGACATGATCGCACAGCAGTATTTCAACCAAGCGTCTCTGTGCTTCGGAGGGCACGTTAATAGTCGGTCCCGGCTGTTGACAATTTGACAAGAGTCGATAAGTCAAGTCAGAGGCTTACGGGCGAACTGTACAATTCTGACCACTAACCATACGATAAGAATAAGATAAGAAGATTATGATTTTATTGACAATATTATGTTAATTTGTTAATGTTTTAGACGATTTTAAAAACTCCTCTCATATTAATCTCATATTAATATTTTTTTACTATGAACAGATTTTTTCCTTTTATTTTCAAGATCGTATACTACATGGTATATATTCAAATTTTCTCTTTTGTTTTGTCATGTTATGTGTCAGCTGTACCTACTTACCTTTAGGTTAACAAAAAGTCTAGTATCAATATATATTTTTTCTGTTTTTTTCCTTATAATCTCACTTTCGCAGCCATCAGCACTAATGAACTTTTACTGCTTCATAATTATATAAAATTATTGACTTTGAAAATACTGAAGTATGCTCAAGAATTATAAAAACTATTATATAGATACTGTACAATTCTGTTATATTCAGTGTTAGACCTCCAATTTGTACCATGATTATTAATTACGTACCAAATACAATTGTCATTATTTTAAATATATAAATTGACTATTTGTTAGTCTTTCTGCTGACTGTACAAATTTGAAATGCAATATGCATATACCATATAATGTATTTCGGGAATAATACGTTTTTTTTTAAAGATAGGCCGCCTGCGCAGGTAACCGGTAGGGTCCGGCGACAGGTGACACTCCCTTTACAAAATAACGACGAACCTATTTGATACTATAAAACTTTATCGTACAATGAGCTCTTATACTAATTTGAAAATTCATCTGCTTAGTTAAAACGGCAATGTACATGATTATTAATATTATTACACTTTTCATACAAAGGAAATTTTTCACTTAAAACAGCTGTTACATTATGTTTTTTATAAAACATTTTTAAACGAACACAACATTGCACTTAAGTAGTAATAATCGACTTTTTTTCGCTATTTGTCTAAAGTTATAACATAAGCATCTGCAACATTAAAGAAGGAAGTAATTTTCTTTATTAAATTATTTCTTAATTAAGTTTTCAATATAACGAACGTGAAAGTAAAAAGAAACCAATAATAAGCAGTATGTGATTTGAATAGTAAAAGCCTTATTTTTTATTACTCATTGGGAAACGCCTCCGGTTAAACATATATGGAAGTAGGTAGGTATACATATGTATACGGTTAAATATAATACTTACGTGTCGATTAATAGTTGATTTTGTTACGTTTCACATAATATTACGTAAGTAATATATTGACAACTTTTTAAGTTGAAACAATTTGAATCCTACGCAAATAATATGATCTACTTTTGAAGTTACTGCTTAATAAAAACGTCTTTCTTCAATCGACAGTTGCATGGACCGTAATACAAAATTAATTTCGGTAATAAGATAATGTTGACTAAATTAAAAAAAAAAAACTATATTATAGGCAGCTAAGGAAGGTGTAAGAAGGGATGAAAGGAAGAGAACAGAGGGGTGGGAGATTAGGCCTGCGGCGTTCTCACTCACCGTTACTTTATACCGATTTTATGTGAGAAGGTAGTACTTCCACGTTCAAGCCGGACCATTAGTGCTAGCAGGAGCATGGCTCTACTACTGTTTTTCCATTATATTGAAAACTAGATCTGTGTTCCTTACAATTGTATGTATATGAGTTTGAAGCTCTATATGCTTACACTCAGATACATGGGAAACGATGACCCTGTATTTTTTTTTTTACTTGGAGAAATGCAGTTACGCACTCGGCTTTTACCGGCGTCGGGATGTGACGACCCCATCGCCCGCTGTTGGGATAACCTCTGTCACAGCAGAGATTATTCCACCAGTGCAATCAGTCACACTGGTGGTAGGTCTTTTGTTGCCAGAGGCCGGCTAGGTAGGTACCACCGCAGTGTCAAATATTCTGCCGCCAAATAGTAGTGCCTAGGCACTACTGTGTTCCGGTTTGAAGGGCACTGTACGCTAGTGAAATTACTGGGCGGACGAGATTTAACAACTAATATCTCGAGGTTGGCAACGCGTGAGTGGCACCTACTAATGATGCTGCAAGCGCTCATAGGCTACGGCAACCACTTACCATCAGGTGGGCCGTATGCTTGTTTGCCAACTTCTAACATAAAAAAAAAAAAAAACTCGAGCGCCGGGACGGGTGCAATGGCGCAAGAGGTGTGTGGACTCGGAGCCGAGCTCCCCTACCCACTAAAACTCCAAGGTCCCATCTGGTGCCATAGTGGGACGTCGCGAGATCACCGAAGCATTCAACCGCGACGCCCCGGCGCTTGCCCCGAAGGGCCCGTCTGGGGCAGCAACATAGTGCCGCCATACATACATATAATTACATACTAATACATATATACTATATTAATACACCTTGGTGCGTGAACGCACCCAGGCCTTTCGGCCCCCGTCTGGGGCGGCAACATACTGCCGCCATATATACATAGAATACATATAATACATATATAAAATACGCCAAGGCCTTTCGGCCTCCGCCTGACCGGGGCTGAAGGCCCCGGTTAAACACCACCGGTGTCGCAGGGGCCGCTCGCAGTCCATTCTGATAATCAGAAAAGTACCGGAGCGACCCATACGACACCACCCTCCTGGGCGCGGTCTGACGTAAAACGCCCCACGCCCGAACCGTCTGACCCTGTTAGCTTCACCGGGCAGTCGAAGGTGCCACCTGCACAATCGACTCCCGGCTACTGAGCCCCCACGGCACGACAAGCCCAGGGTACCGCAGAGTTTGACCTCTGCGGTTGGGGGTAAACGATGACCCTAATCCGACTTAAAATTAACGAATTTCCTATGATAAACCTAATCTCTACAACCTTGAATTTTATGTAAAAATATTCTCGCAACACCGTGACGGATAAACACCGTTGTTCTACAACCGCATTAGATTATAACATTGTCAATTTAGTTTCGGTTAATCATAGGATTGGATACAAGTGATTTCCGGACCCATTGTTTTTAATCTTACCCAAGGTCTAGAACAGTTTAGCAATATAAATAAATGGTTTGTATAGCACCATTTATTTATTTTGCTAAATTGTGAGTAACTGTAATATGGTAAATAATCGTTTTCAGTGTTGTTATTAAGTAGTCTTGAAAGTTAATGTTTATGGCCTGCAAAAAGCTATTGACTTCACCTGAGCGTTTTTCACAGTGCTAATCCACAAAATTACGTATACTTCTTTAACATCTTATAGTTTTCAACCACTACAGTAGGGTCTTAAACTGCCACAACTAAAACTTCAACAACAACGATAAATATATAGGGGAAGAATTTACCTGTAACTTACCTATCCATAACTACAAGTTCCAATTTGAAATCTCTATTAAGCTTAATTATATGATCGGAGTAGTAACGAAAAACACAAGCACAAAAAGGAAGGTTGGGGTCTAAGGCTTTGAAACAGGTTAATCGAAATTCATGTGGGTGAAAATATAAAATAAATATGATAACCCACAATAAGAAAAAAATCTCAAGCAAAAATTATGTTTAAGCATACTACAAAATTACTCTTAACACGTAATTTCTAAGCAGTAACATGTTGAATGTATTTGCAAGTTTATGTGAAAATACTTACGCCTGACATTATTGTTAGTTAGAAAAGAGGCAGGTAATTAAAATTTCTAAAGGAGACACAAAGGAACTCGTAAGAGAAACGTACCGATTCTAATGCGATTCTAGACAGTAGTGACTCGTGACAAGCATTTAGTACGACATGCCGACATGTCAACGGGTGTTACAAAAAGTATACAGACATAAAATCCAACCCGGTGCAAAACCACAAACATCTCAACAAATATCTTTAGAATTTACAAATGCTATTAATGATTTGTATTAAAATTACTTGAACGCATTAATTTCTAGACTGTTTCTTGGGTCATATAATAAACAAGGTCTGGTAGAAAATTTAACTTCTCTGTATTTAAATGCGGTTGACAATTGCGGTTTTATGTTGCTGAAGATTAAATTTGCATTTTCGCGTAATATATTATTGAAGTAACTATAAATAAAATTTCAATTTCAATTCAGCAACAAAAATATGTATATGTTGACGCTACCACTGTAAATACTTCATAGATAATAGTAATACAATTAATTTATAAAAAATCCGTTATTTTTATTTTGTTTCAATTATTTTCAGACAAATATATAAATTTTCATGATATTCCATTAACACTTTAGTTCAAATAATAATACAACCATATCAATAAAATAAGTGGTCTTTCATTACATTGTTAGCTTTCTATTCGATAACGAATACAGTTCAATAGATAATTCTAACTCGAAGACAGATAGGCTAGCCTTAGGCGGGGAATGTGCTGTTTACCTGTCGTTAGAGAGATCTCATAGAGAATATGAAATCTATCTTTTGTTGTTTTAGGTTGTCAGTGTCAGTGAAAACTGTACTTCGTATGCATAAACTTACGTACGTAGAAAGAGAAAGAAGATATATGGAACATTAGCTAAAAACTGCTTGCCAATATTTTACGTATTTTATGTGTGCGTAATGTCAAATTACCTACATATTTAACAGTCTTGACCGGGTATAAAACATCCCATCATTGACATTTAAGAAATAAAAAAATAAGTTGCCAAACCTATATAATTATGTCTATTTCTTTTACTCGTATTAGGGCTCCAAGTAACAAACTAAGACAACAATATCTCCTTTGAAATAACGTCACGAGAGCGGCAACATGGTATGGCTCCGTCCATGAGATTCTCTATAAATCTTAGCTTAGGTATTATATTATTATTTTTTTTTTTTTATGTTAGAAGTTGGCAAACAAGCATACGGCCCACCTGATGGTAAGTGGCTGCCGCAGCCTATGAGCGCTTGCAGCACCATTAGTAGGTGCCACTCACGGGTTACCAACCTCGAGATATTAGTTCTTAAATCTCGTTCGCCCAGTAATTTCACTAGCGTACAATGCCCTTCAAACTGGAACACAGTAGTGCCTAAGCACTACTATTTGGCGGCAGAATATTGGACACTGCGGTGGTACCTACCTAGCCGGCCTCTTGCAACAAAAGACCTACCACCAGTGTGACTGATTGCACTGGTGGAATAATCTCTGTTGTGACAGAGGTTATCCCAACAGCGGGCGATGGGGTCGTCACATCCCGACGCCTTTGCCTTTATATATGGACAAGCCTTTCCATACATACAAAATTTCAAAGACTCTGTGGTTCTTCGTAAATTCAACATCGAGACAACGAAACGAAGTTAGTCACAAGCTTAGAACATAATCGAATAAAATTTCGTTTCGTTGAATTGCCTCTGGTTTCTCGAACTTTGATGAAAACTCATGTCAACATAGCATGTTAACATAGCAAATACTAAACCCTCATTGGTTGTCTGTTGATCATAGATTATTTTTAACCAATGAGCGTTCTATATTTGGTATGCTAAGTTGACATAAATTTGATTAACGTATTAGAAACCGGGGGTTAGTGTTGAGTTTAGTAAGGAGGACTACCTAATCTTTTGGACATTTTTTCTTTACGCAAGGACCGGTCCTTAGTTTCTAAGTAAGTAAATCTTAATATGTACCAGTGTACCTATTTACTATAGGTAGGTATAGAATTTTTTTTCGGAATGTCTATTACTGTTGGTAAAAGATTGACAGCTCGAGCGGGGCTTCCCAAGGGCCCATCCTGCGAGGTCGAGCTTAGGCGTGGGACACCATCAGAAGGAAGGTATAAATAAATAAATAAACGCTACACACTCAACGGCCCACATTAGGATAATTATATCCAGTGTCGGTGGTCAATGTGGTGGTGTCACAATGACAAGGACAAACATACCCAGACCGGAAAACATGCCTGTACGATTAATAGAAACATCTGCTCCGAGCAGGAATCGAACCCGCAACCGTCGAGGCTAAAGACAGAGTCGCTACCCACAACGCCACAACGGTGTCAAAAAAAACAAAGGTATAGGAAAGTTGGTGCAGTTCTGAAGTATTCTGTCTGTCAGCGGGCTGTATTTCACGAAACGTAATAATAATTTCTGTTGCCACCACAACAAATTTAACTAAACTGAGACTATTAATAGCAATTAGTTGCAGGTAATTTAAGTAAAAAGATTTATGAGAATACTTAACACGGACCTAAGTTACTCACGCTTAGCAATGAGCAATACTGTGAGCATTTTAATCAGTGAAAATCGAGCAGCATTTAAAAGTCAGCGCGTGCTGGAAGGCCAAGGTGATTGAGCAAAGAGAGCTAATTATAAAAGCCTCTATAGCTCAACGGTAGAATGGACGATTCAGGTAGCGTGAAAGTTGTAGGTTCTGTCCTGATCTCTTGGACTATTGTCATACCTTTACTTTTTTTGGTGACGGAGAGGATATTTGCTTCCAGATACCTGGCTTCCTGGAGAGGAGAGGTTATGTGCAGTTCCAGAACAAGTTGATAACATCATGGAGACCCTAAAGCTTCCTCGGCGGCTGTAAGGGACCTGGATAAGCATATAGCATTATTTAATCTACATCTGAAGTAAGTGCTCTATGCGGACGTTGTGGCACAGTGGCTTAAGCGCCAACGGTCGCAGTTTCAATTCCCGTTAGGTACAGATGTTTGTGTTGACCATACAATCGTTTGCTCTGGTTTGGGTGGTTGTGCATTTGTTTGTGGATATTACTATCCTAATGTGAGGTCATTGAATATTTATCATTTATGTATAATGACTCGCGCATAAAGAGTTCCGTACCACTGTAGAAATTAATTATTAAGTTTCTTGTATGAAACCTTCTTTATTTTAAATATTTTTTGTATTTGTTATTGTAGCGACAACAAAAATGCACATTCTGATCACATGAAAATTTCACCTCCATAACTTTTACAGTTACCGATATCGGACGCTTAATAACAGGGTTCCGTTGGCACCCTTCAAACGGAACCCTAAAAAATACCATATCTGATATACCGTTCTGGTAGAAAAAAATGTTCATCTTTTACGACGATGGACACAGACAGAGTGGTATTTCAATAAAATATGTAAGTTCCTTATATACCCTATCATATGTCCTTTGTAAAGGTCACATTATACAAGTGTCTTGTTTAAATATACAATGTATTCATACATAAATAAATTAAAAAAATAAACGCAATACACTCAACGCCTCCGAGCCCATTACGATAGTAATATCCTGTGTCGGGGGTCTGGAAACGTGCACAAAGAAAAGGACAAGCACATCCAGACCGGAACACAAACCTGTATGGTCAATACAAACATCTGCTCCGAGCGAGAATCGAACCCACGACCTGTGGCGCGTAAGACAGGCGCCACAACGCGCAACGTCGTAAAATACATAATTATATTCGTTTATTTGTTAGAATTATCTTTCAAAACTTATAAAGAGGTTAAAAAGTTATCAAAATAAAGATAAAATATTGTTTTTATGCGCATTATTTTAAGCGCTGCTAGTTATTTATTAGTTACTTTTTATAATATCACCTATCTGCCCGCAGGGAGAACAAACAAACAGACTGAAAAAAATTAAAAATCGTTTTTTTACGTATTTATATATTCATAGGCATTTATATATTCATAGGCATTTATATATTCATAGGCATTTATATATTCATAGGCATATAGTTTCATAGGCATTTAGTGAAAAACTGTTAATTTGGAAGTACAAACAGACACTTCTATTTTATTTATTTGTATAGATTTGCTCTGTCCGCGCTAATGCTATGCCAGATATTTGAGTAAGAAAGCGTTTGTTGTCATTTCAATACTACGGGTACTTAATCATTATTCTAGGATATGAGTATTCATCCAGATTTGAGTTCATTCAGGTAATAAGCTAAGTAAGTGAGTAAATGTAATAAGCTTCTTCTAAATCCTTAAGTAGTACCCATTCATCCACCCATTCATCCACCCATCCATTCACCCTCACAAATTATCAAATTTATAATATCAGATGTACTCGCGGTTTCTTCGGCGTTGAATTTAGAATTGAGTCCAGAGAGAAATTAATTATGTGACCCCGCCCGGTGGCCTTTCAAGGCCAGTAGGGATACCAGCAATACACAAAAAATGACTTTCAAGACACGGCACAACCTCTTCGTCGATGGTGGGCTAGCACCTGACATACGCCTTTTGAGATTTGAATATTTTAGTAACGATGTCTGGAAATCCACAACAGCGCGATTTAGAAGACATTTTCTTCCTCGTACAACCACTCTGTGGAATCAGCTTCCGCCGGCGGTCTTTCCGAACCGATACGACTTGGGAACCTTCAAGAGAAGAGCGTATTCCTTTCTTAAAGGTCGGCAACGCGCCTGCATGCCATCTGGTGTTGCAGATGTTCATGGGCGGTGGTGATCGATTAATATCAGGTGAGCCTTCTGACCGTTTGCCCTCTCTTACATAAAAAAAATATATCGTCTTGAAATAACAATATCTATGAATATTTTGATAAGTTTTAGTGCTAAAGGCTCAATCTTATTTCCTTCTTGTCCGCTCCTTTCTTTCTTTCAGACAGGGAACCAGATAAATAGGTAATAAGCGTTTGATGCTGCCGGTGTTACTTTTTAGCTTTCTAATATTATACTTCCTCTTAATATTAAAAACGGGAATGTTTGGAAGTATGCATGGAGGTATGTATGTTACTCCTTCACGCAAAAACTGGTGAAAAGCTTTTGAATGAATTTGGCACACTTTACTCTTTGAGTCGGAAAAGAAAAAGTTCCGTGGGATTATCAAAAAATACAAAAATGACAGCCCAACTGTAGGCTAAGCCCGTTTGCCCCCTCTTACATATAAAAAAAGGAACATTTGATTAACAGACACAATATTTATGGTGAAAATGGAAATTGAATTAGGTACAGGTACTCTGTAATCAACTAAATTAGTTCCGTGTACATTAAGAGAGGTCATTATAAAGTTATTTGAATAAAATACTTTTGGTATGTCTATTCTAGTTTAAACTAGGCGGCCTTTGTAGCCATTTTGAGATCTGCCTACTGATTGTATGATTCATCCAAATACGAACTTAGTATTGTCTAAAACTGGATTATAATCGGGTTTTCTGGGAGACCTTGATATTTTAATATGAATACTATGAATATATTATTATTAAAAATTATTGAATACTTTCAGTCAAATATTAATATGTGGAATAATCGCGTCCACCTTCTTAGTGGCACAGGCAGCAGCATCTTAGGCCCCGTGCGAAAGCGCATGCCCCGTGCGAGCATTCTTTTGTTTACGCATGACATTCGACATCTATACGCTTAAGAGTTTTTGCATATTTTCCTGCTTTATTTTCTTCTCCTCTTCGTAAATTAATGTGCCTTCTTGTGCTATATTCTTCATGCTTGTATGCTAATATACTGTAAAACTATTGTGTGATTATCTGTATACTTAAATATAAACATTAAAAATGTGGACTTGAATATAAACATTATAACAGTAAGTGACTTTTATTTATAGTGATAGTGTTATTCATCCCACAAATATATTAAAAAAACAAGCGTACAGCCTACTTGATAGTAAACTAAACTGCAAGATCGTACCTAAATATGACTAGGGCGTTGCTGACTCTAAGGCTGGCCAGTGAAAAGAGAGCAAAGAATCGGACAAAGAGGGAGGGAGCTACATGCAACAGACCGGATATTGATCCTTCATTTCGATTTGTGTGAAGGTTTTCACTACCCCGGTCCAGCCGACCTATGTATCCTAAAAACTATACGGCTCTACAAATATATACAATTATTAGTACTTAAAGGGTATTTTTGTAGTAGTAGAGCCATCTTCTCCCTGGGAGGAAGAGCCTGGGGAAGTGCTACTCTCTCACAGAAAATCGGCATTAAGTAACAGTATCAGTAGGTACTGTTGCGTTTCTCATTGGCAATGTGCATGTAATACTTCAAGTATCACAAGCTTTCATAGAATACGGTGACTGCTCACCATCAGCCGTGGATCATAAGCTTGCTTGCCCACCGTCATGAAATAAAAAAAAAATATGCTGATGGTTTCATTTCCAATCAGGCAATCACATATTTGCATTAGTCACAATTACGAATACAGTAGCATAATTATTTCGTAAAAATAAAAAGAGACAACGTACTGATTTTTTCAGAATATTATATTAGTATGCAATAAGTATGATGATGAAATGAAGCCTTAGGATGTTATGCACTTTTCCTTTTTTAGATCGTGTGGAAACGAATGTCGTTCTGCATCGGAAGGCACGAGATCAACGTAATGTGTATACGTAATATTAGAATCGTAATTCAATACAGCGAGAGCTGTTATTTGGACGGTGTGACGGCCGTGAAAGTGATACGTTTTTAAACTGAAGGTCTATAGGAAATTTAATGCTAAAACTACACTGTACTCCTCTTGTCCTCCCACCAAGCTTTCAAAATTTTTTTTTAATGTTATAAACAACCATACGGCCCACCTGATGGTAAGTGGTTGCCGTAGCCTATGAGCGCGCGCAATACCATTAGTATGTGCCACTCCCGCGTTGCCAACCTCGACATATTAGTTCTTAAATCTCCTCTGCCCAGTAATTTCACTAGCGTACAGTGCCCTTCAAACCGGAACACGATAATGCCTAAGCACTACTATTTGGCGGGAGAATATTGACACTGCGGTGGTACCTACCTAGCCGGCCTCTTCAACAAAAGACCTACCAGTGTGACTGTTTGCACTGGTGGAATAATCTCTGCTGTGACAGAGATTATCGCAACAGCGGGCGATGGGGTCGTCACATCCCGACGCCGGGAAATGTTTCTTATTTCTGAATGTATAACGCTGTTGGCATCTGGCATTGACAGCATCAAAACAGACCTCACCTAAATGAAAAGTTGATTCCATCCTTACGATGTCTCTCGGGAAGAAGGGTTATGGCTTAGGACGTCATTGGGAATCAAGGCATTACTTTGAGCGCATTCCAGCTGATGGACTCACCCGAAGGTAAGAGAGCACGTTCGAAACAACAGACCTAGTCCTCGCCGGTGAAGATGCTATCGCCATAGGCAGTTGTATCCTACTTACGTTACTCTTCGTTATGCTCTGCATTTTTGCTTTCCGGTATATGATGTTCAAACCTATATTAGCGTATATACTATGCTCGTTGCGGACTCAGTTCGTGCGAGTATGCAGCTAGGTACTCGTGGTTTTGTTGTCAAAGCTGTAATATACTATGATATTAATCTATGTAATAACTTATCCTGATTTTTATTAACCTGTATACACTTATAATTTCAGTGCATCTGTTACTCCTATCAGTTGAAATAACCGGTTGTTTGGAACGGACGTATATGATTTTTATTTAAAATATAACAAAGCCTTAATTCGTACACAAAAAGAAAATTTAGGAGCGAAGGGTTATTAAACAGATAGAAGCGTTTTCATTTATACCAATCCATTTAGAATTATTTTGTTGGTTATAGTTTTTAATACGCTAACAATGCATACATAGCTGCGTCACTGGTCTTCCAACGTAAACTAAAACTGGTAGTGCTGATACCTTTATTTATCGTTACAAAATGTATACTAAAATCAAAAAAAACAAAGTATACTTTCTCGTTGATTTACAAGCACACAAACATATGTTGATATGCTGTAAGTATTTTGTAATAATTCAAGACTGTACATTGTTTAAAAATCTTTCATTATTGTCACGACGAAATCATAAAATCTATACGTAAATGATAATATAATTTATAAATACTTAAAAGTAATTAAAATCAGAGTAATTTAATCTTTCATAACTTAAGTGAGAAAGACTTACGCATTTAATTATAATGAAAGTATTTATGTGAGTGACAGTGATCGGACAGTGACGGTTAATAACCCCGGAATTAATTAATTATAATTATATATTTTGTCTCAGGTATATTATAAGGAAGCTTATTATTATGCAATCTTTAAATAAATAAATAAACGCTACACACTCAACGGCCTTCATTAGATTAGTGATATCCTGTGTCGGGGGTCCGGAAATAAGCATGCCTCACAACACAACACAACAAGCAACACATGCCTGTATGGCCAATACCAACATCTGCCTCAAGCGGGAATCGAACCCATGATATGTGGCACTAAAGGCAGTTTCCCTATTACTGCGCCAAAACTTCGAAAGCCTCTTACAATCTACATATAATTATGCGGCTAGCATTCGTATATTGTTGCGTTTCATTGATGAGTATTCGAAAGCATCCATTTCTCACAGTTTTCCACCTTTCCTTTATGTATTAAGAAGACATTTTCTTCCTCGCACAACAACTTTGTGGAACCAACTTCCGCCGGCGGTCTTTCCGAACCGATACGACCTGGGAACCTTTAATAGAAAAGCATATTCTCTCTTTAAAGGTGCTCACACCGTCGGGTGAGTCTATCGTATAGAATGCGCTCGGAGCGCTGCCTCCATCTCCGATGACGTCCTTAGCCGTGGTTCGGCTTCGCAGGAGGCCCCCTAAGGACGGAATCAATTTGAGGCCCCGTGAGGGCTGCCCCTTTATCATGGCTGAGTCTCTGACGGGTGACGCTGTCAAGGCCAGTAGGGCCAACAGCAATACAATTTCCGAAAAAAAAAAAATCTTTAAAGGTCTGCAACGCACATGCATGACATCTGGTATTGCAGATGTTCAAGGGCGATTTTGATCGCTTAGCATCAGGTCTCCTGCCCGCTTGACCCCTTTTACGTAGCAGAAATAGGTTATGTTATGGTCACTGTTTAACATCAAGAATGTTTACTATTGTTTCTTTATATGGAAGTAAAAAAAACTATACGCTTTTAGAAAAACAACTTGCAACTGAATTTTAATAGATCAGATTTATATAAAATAGTAAATAAATACATCTGTAAATGGTGTTGCAAAAGAATTTATTACGAGCAAGTTTTGTCTTCCTGTCTGTCTTTATACGGTCACTTCGTCCGAATGCCATTTCATTATGTTGAAATCTTATAAATAATATTTTGAAAGTAATAAAGTTAAGAGAACACTAGCATCTGTCGGCAGTCGGCGTGGAAAACGATTGTAATACAAACTTTGAGCCCCATCAAGGAGAACCTTTAGAAAATGTTAAATAATGTGTTTCTCATATTTAATTGTTCGCCAAAAACAGAATTTCAAAAATGAAGGACATCCCATATTTAGTATTTTATAAAATAAATAAATAAATAAACGCTACACACTCAACGGCCCCATTATGATAATTATATCCTGTGTCGGGGGTCCGGAAACATTCACAAGGACAAGGACAAATACAACCAGACCGGAAAACATGCCTGTACGATTAATACAAACATCTGCTCCGAGCGGGAATCGAACCCGCAACCGTCGAGGCTTAAGGCAGACTCTTTTTTTTTTTTTTTTTCCTCCGATGTTGGCTTTTAGTTGTGTCCTATAGGCACTTATTATCTCGCCAATGACACGTAGGATGGAGACGACACGTAGGATGGAGACGACACGAAGGAGATTGATCAATGCGGATGAGACTACAAACGAATATAAGTATCTGACCGGTGAGATAGAAGAAGTAGTAAGTTCTTAACCTAAAAAGACACAAATAGTACAATAAATAATCATATAATACATAGTTAATAACATATATTTATATTCTACTAATAATCTATTTACAGTCTAATATTATTACGTTTAATAAATCTACATAGAAACGGACGCAATGGGCTAAAGACAAACATCACCAGACATTCGACATTTATGGGACGAGGTGGTTTTAGAGGAAGGACATCATATGCGGGATAAACTAGTTTAGGACAAGTGAACATGATATGGGACACAGTACCTTCGTCAAGACCACATTCGCATAACGAGTGGTCTCGAACCCTGATTTTTGCAAGATGGACCGGAGAACACGTATGGCCTAGACGCAAACGACAGATTGTAGACGTGACCCAACGGTCTGCATGTTTAGGAAGAGAAAACCAAGGGCGTCTTGGGATTTCAGGTTGTATAGAAGCATAGAATTTACCCTTAATTGTCTTGGTTGCATTCCAAAGTAAAGACCAGGACTTATCCAAATGAGTTTTTGCCAGAGCCAGTAGGTCTTGGGTTAAATTATTAAAATAGGTCAGTGAGCCTGAAGAAGTGGCTGCCTTAGCACATGAGTCTACAGTCTCATTTCCAGCAATACCAGAGTGACTTGGGATCCAGACAAGCAAGACTTCTAAATCCTTTTGATAACACAACAACAACACCTCTCTAATTTTCAAAATGATAGGATTCCTTAATCTACTACGGAATGGATTTTCTTTAATTGCTAATAAGCAGCTGAGGGAGTCCGTCATAATAATAGTCTGTCGTATATTATGGGATAGGGCAAAATTAATGCCTTCCAGAATGGCGATAGCCTCGCCTGTGAAGACAGAGGTTTCAGGAGGTCATTTAAATTGTAAAATGATTTTGTAAAAAGGTATCCAACAGGCTGCACCAACACAATCATTAAGCGATAGTTTGGAAGCATCTGTGTATATTTGTAAATGGTTTGACCAATTTTGTTGGCATATGTTTTGGAATTTGCAAATATTATCAGTGGAACCTTTAGATATACCAATATTTAAGATAATAGGAGGGTTGAAAATGAGGGCTTTAAAAGGAGTCAGGAAACAGGGATTCATATTGAAGGTAACCAAAGGGTGAGGTAGTTTGGTGAATTTGTTAAAACTGTCAAGAAGGAAGGACAAAGTTTTTGAAGGAGAACAAAATTGAGACAACTCATTTAGACGAGGTAAAAGAGGATGGGAGGTTAGCTGTAACATTTTGATGACAAAACGGTCGCATAAGTATTGCCTTCTCAAATGTAAAGGGGGATCTACACACTCCACCTGAAGGGCATTTTTGGGAGAGGACTTCATAGCCCCTAATATGATTCGAAGACATTTAGATTGAATTAGGTTTAATTTATTATTAGCTGATTTATTAAATGGGTCTAAAACAAATAAGCCATAATCCATATGACTTCGAACGACTGCATTGTAAAGTAATTTTAAAGAGTAGGGGTGAGCACCCCACCAAACACCAGACACTGCGCGTAGGGCATTAATATTTTTTTCACATTTTTGACGACATATTCAGTGTGGGCGACTCCATTCAGCCTTCTATCTAAAATGACACCCAGAAATTTTGCCTTATCTACAAGATTAATGCGCCGACCCTCACAATACAAGTCAAAGGCTGGGACATTT
Organism: Hestina assimilis; assembly: GCA_023373885.1. Classification (NCBI taxonomy): domain Eukaryota; kingdom Metazoa; phylum Arthropoda; class Insecta; order Lepidoptera; family Nymphalidae; genus Hestina; species Hestina assimilis. The sequence goes on along the minus strand of CM041755.1, from coordinate 13,316,472 downwards.
CCTTTCCTTGTAAACATAACAGCCTGACTTTTACCTATCGAAATAGATAGGCCATGGTCAAACAGCCATTGGACTAGATAGTATAAAGCAGAATTCAAACGGGAAGATATTTCTTGTAATGAGTTTGACCTGAAATAAAGAGTGATATCATCAGCATACTGTAGGATGTTGCAAAAACTATTGACAGACAATTCGAGATCATGGGTATAAATGCTATAAAGCAGAGGACTAAGAACGGAGCCTTGAGGGAGACCTTTCCAGATGAGTCTGGGGGGTAGAAACTGGTTTTGACTTTTAACCTTTATGGATCTGCAAAAAAGCAGGTTACATACGAAATGAATTATCTTCGGAGATATACTCAGCTGTTGCATTTTCTGCCTGAGCAGCGGAAGAAGGACATTGTCGTATGCAGAAGCTATATCAAGGAAAACACCCACAAGGTACTCTCCTTTAGCAAAGGCTAATCGAATGTCTGTTGTAAGGATGCTGAGACTGTCGATAGTACTCAAGCCTTTTCGAAAGCCAAATTGAGAAGGCGAGAGAAGATTTCTGCTTTCTACTATCCACTCCAAACGATTTTTTACCAGGTGTTCTGTAATTTTGGCTAAAGTGGACGATAAAGCGATTGGCCTATAGGAATTAGAATCTGAAGGATTCTTACCAGGCTTTAAAATAGGAATTATAATTTGAGACTTCCAGGAGTCAGGGACATCTCCGGTAATAAAAAGGGAATTTATAATATTTAAATAATAGATTTTTGCTTTATCATTTAAATTTTTAATGAAGGAGTAAGGAACGCCATCTTCCCCAGGTGAAGAGTCTTTGAGACCAGAAAGAGCGCATTGAAGCTCAGAAAAAGAAAAGGGGGCATCCATTTCACTGAAAGCAGATGCTGGCGTTGAAGGTAGAAAGCTGTCGAAAAAGGGACAAAAGGGGGCGAGTTTATTAACAAAGTCGTTGAGCCATATGGAGGGTCATTAGAGGTAGGATTATTATATTTCAAAGCACGGCGGAATTTTTTTAAATTCAACCACACAACAGAAGAAGGGGAACGAGGACTAAGGGATTTACAGAAATTGAACCAACTATCTTTTTTCTTACAGGAAACCAATCGTTTGAATTTTGCGTTGATACGTTGATATTTTAAGAAGTTTTCAGATGACATACATCTAGAATATGATTCCTCTGCTTGTCTCCTCTGGCGCACTAAAACGTTGCATTCCTCATCCCACCAGGGAGGAGAAGGGACACGACTAATATTTGCACCTTTTTTGGGAAAGTGAGAATCAGCTGAATTTAATAAAGTAAGAGTAAACTGGTTGTAGTAGAGCAATGAATCCATATCAATACGAGCATCAGAGAGTGAGTCTATTGCGTTATCAACAGAAGCAGCATATTCAGACCAGTTTACATTTTTGAGTCTATATTTTAAAATTGGATTATGGGTTATTGGTGAAAAAGTTCTGTTGTTAAGGAAGATAAGGATAGGAAAATGGTCGCTGCCAAAGGACGATGAAAGGACGTTCCAAGATAGTTGTGAAGAAAGAGGTGATGAGGATAGTGTAAGATCAACAGCGGATTTAGGGTTCTGGGATGGATAGACTCTCCGAGTTGGTGAGCCATCATTGAGGATGCAAAGATTCACATCATCAATAATTTCCAACAACAAGGGAGCAAACCTATCACAAAAATGGGAACCCCAAGCTGTATGGTGGGTATTTAAGTCTCCCATAATTACAACAGGATTAGGAAGAGAGGAGATAAAAGATCGTAGTTCAGGAATAAGGGAGGGAGTTGGATGGGGTATGTATAAAGAAAGGAAGGAAATGTTGAAGGCTCTGACAGCAACAGCATTAAAATGCTGGCTGACAGATGGAAGAGGAATTTGAGAGTAGGTAATGGAGTGCCGAATGAAAATAGCACTTCCGCCATACCCGTCACTTCTGTCATCCCTCAAACAGGAGTAACCTGGTAGCCGAAATCGGGATCCAGGGACCAACCATGTTTCAGAAATGGCAAGAATGACAGGGTTATGTTGAACTATGATAGATGAGATTTCATGTTTTTTGGAACGTATGCTATTACAGTTCCACTGGAGGAAACTGATTGGAGCCATTATTAAGGATATTGAAGATGGAAGATAGGTTTTGGGCGACGTCGTGCGGTAGTGGAGTTTCATTACATGTAGAGATAATGGAAAGGAGCATTTGGGTTATAGATAATAACAGGTTGGAATCAGCGGAGGAAGGATTAGGGTTTCCATTTTTGCTTAAAGCACAACCATTCGGAGAAGAAGAGGGGCAGGGGGCAGTAATGGCCTGATGAGCTTTAACATCATAACCCTTACCAAGTGGAGATCTAGGACGAGGAGAACGGAAAACGGTTTGTCTGTAGGACCGATTATTTGTATTGTTAGACTTAGGATCAGGATTGTTGGATTTATTTGGGCTATTGGTAGAGTAAGAAGGAGGGGAAAATAATTCTTTGGCAACATCGGAGTATGATCTACGGCTGGGGGGAAATCTGAGGGATGCTTCAATGTAGGATATATTCTCGGTGGACATGACTAGTTTAATAGCAACCTGGCGAGAAAACTCTGGACAGTCCTTAGCAGTAGCAAAGTGTTTCCCAGAACAATATATACATGTGGAATTATCTTTAGAAACAGAACACGATTCTCCGGTATGAGACTGTGAACATTTAAAACATCTTGGCTTTGATCTACACTGAATTTTAACATGACCGTATCTGCAACAGTTTAGGCACATAATGGTAGGGAGTTTATATGTTTCAATGGGGAGGGAAGTGTGGTAGGAATATATTTTGTTGGGAAGAAATTGACCGGCAAAGGTTAAAACTACAGATTGTGTAGGGATCCATGAAACATTACCTTCATTGAAAGATTTGCGATTAAGTCTTCTGGCTTTTAGAACTATTCCACAACCAGAGGGTAGTTCTAGTGATTCAACAAGTTCCTCCATGGACCAGTCCACGGGGACTCCTTTAGCTAAGCCCATTCTAGTGACGTTATATGTTGGAATGATTGTCTTGTATTTATTTGCTTCTAGTGTGGCGTTAGACAAGAAAACGTTTGCTGCTTGCGCAGATTTAAACTCCACAGAAATTTTGTTCCTACCTATATTCTTTACACCATCATTTATTATAGATGGAATTTTATTTTTGTGAAGAAACTGACCAAACTTAATAGCACGCAAGGAAGTCCCTGCAGAAGGGTCAGGAATTTCACGAGACACATGGATTATAAATGGTCCTTTGTCGTCATTTGAGTAATTAGTGGGGCCTGTCGAAAATGATGAGTGCGTATAAATGTTTTGAATTGCAGGATTCGCTGTAGTGGGGTGAATAATTGTTTTTTTGGGAGAAGGGTCGGACGAATTATTCTCATCCTCATTTTGACGTTTGCGTGATGATGTTTGAGATGAATGTAAAGAGACGGGATCGGTTATAGAAACTGAACCTCCAGGGTCAGGAGGCTCAGGAGGAGGGTCAATGTCCATTTTCTTATTTATATCTAATACAAAATACCAAACTATATATATACACTTACCTCAACTAAGATTAAAACTAAAGAAAAATCCAACTATTTACACTAATAAATCAACAGAAAATATGAAATGATATGACACAATCTCTCTGACACGTGCGTTCCCGCCATTCGCGTACCAAACCCAAATTGAGTTTTTCAAAAAAAAAAGCTAAGGCAGACTCGCTACCCACAACGCCACAACGATGTCATTTTAGAGAACGTTTAAATGATTCTTCTCTCAATTTTCGAAAATGAGTCTTTCCATTGCTTTGGTGAATTTCGAAAAATTCTTTCTTATTTCTTGCTTACGTTTGGACTGGGCTTTGATAATATATCAGACAGGCCTGGTCAGGTCAGGCTTCTATATATACTTATATAAGGAAATAAATAGTATTGAGGGTACCTTCGAGCCAGCAGATATCTATAATAAAAGCCTAAGTTACTCTTCATCAGCTATCTGTTAGTGGAAGTCCCGTTAAAATCGATCCAGCCGTTTCAGACATAAGCCAGAATAAAGAGACAGACACACACACAAAAATTTTAAAAATTCACACTTTTATGTAAAGACCGTGTATACTTCAATATGCATTTAGTGAAAAGCTGTTGATTTGGAGTTACAAACAGACATTTCAATTTTATTTATTTGCATATAAATTGTATCAAATCGTATAAAAATCCTACAATCAGGTATTAATAGTAATGCTCAGTGTTCGAATGTGAAAGCCTTCCTAGGTCCACCTAGGGCAGCTAGGTTCATTCACCCCACATTCCGGAGCCGGGCTAGCCTGCAGGTCCCGGTTCTTTAACTCAAAGTAAGGCTGCGCCTACATTGAACTATTCAATACTACAGTTATATAAGTGACTAGCTGTACTAGCATATGGCTACTGTGTCGTATCGTAATGTTATAGAAAAAATTTGAATACCATAAAAAAGATTATAATGAGTTAACCTTAAAAGATAGATATATGCTGTCACGGACTTTTTTTTGAGCTTTTAAAGGGAAAAAATTCCGTCATACATCATTTTGCGTAAGTTTAACTGCAGTTAAGCATTCCTAGATAACTGGATTATTAAACACAAAGATTTTTAAATCAAACCAGTGGTTCCTGAGATGTATAGCATGTTCAAACAATCAAACAAACAAACAACAACCGTGCCTCGGAGACCACGTTAAGCTGTCGGTCCCGGTTGTTATCACTTAGCATCTGATAATAACCGTTAACTCTTGATGAGTAAATTGCTCTTATCAAATGAGTTACTGGTTCGCCCTTAGGGTTGCGAAGGTCAGGTGGCAATCGCTCTGCGTAAAAACTAGTAACCTGTCGAATCCGGAATAGAGTAATAAGCAGACCCTGGGTATAAAATACCGGGAATAATGCTCGGACGAAGAAGTTGTAAAAATTTTAGAGATTGTAAGTTTTACCCATAAATTTGTTTTCTCATATTATTTTTAATAATGATTATAAAATTACCAACTTATAGTCTTAAGCAGCGACGTGTGTGATCCACCACGCACTTGACTGGTGATATAAAATAATTTATATCGGGTTAATAGTCTTTAATATTGTGCCATGTGTATCTAACTTTTGTATGTGTAGAAAGTGCGATTATTTTATTGTTTTTACACCGAGGGAGCGGTCGTAGGTTGGAAGCCGAACTGGACTAAGTCTGTAAGACTTCTTTGACACATTACTTACGCTTTCGATATTCGATGACGTATCGTATGAATTTAAAATTGAAAATAGTTATATAAGTTTTCTCTTTCAGCCCACGCTGAAACTGTTTTTTGGATTAATTAACGTTAAGTTTTTTTGGCAATCTTGATTTAGAATTCCATTGCGAAGGTTGTTACGGACAACCGTTGTATAGTGACTTGCAACAGGCCTGCTTTGTCGAAGGTCGTGGGTTCGATTCCCTCTTGGAGCAGATGTTGTTAAATATCTGTTTCTGTCTGGCGTTGTCCTTGTGGATCTCCCCACCGTGCCTCGGAGAACACGTTAAGCTGTCGGCCCTGGTTGTTATCATAACATCTAATAATCGTTACCTGTTGATAGATAATTTGCTCTTATCCAATGAGTTACTGGTTCGCCCTTTGGGTTGCGGAGGTCAGATGGCAAACGCTCAGAGTTTAAGTCATGTATCTTTATTATTGTTATTATTGGCACCGGCGTAGTTAGGGGAGGGGGCTTTGGCGGTTAAAAACCCTTCTTTTCCAGTAATGTCCAAAAATACAATCATATTTGCTGGTTTCTCTGTGCAAAAAATTATCTATAATATCTATTTTGATGTTTGATAGAGAATGAATGAATCAAATTATGCTTCGCTGTGACTTTGTCTGATATAAATTATTAAAGATTAAAAAAAAAAATTAATAAATTTATCATTCCCGTAAGAGCTAAAGGATAAAAAATATTCATATAATCTTGTGGCCACCGGCTACTTTTCGACTTTGTTTTAATAAACACCAATACCCCTACACCTCCAAAACATATTCCTGGCTATGTCCATGACTATAAGCCATTTCAAATTTTCAAAGTATACTTTTAACATGAAATACAGGTGTGGACCAAAACCAGGTGATAAAACTAGTCACTATAAAAAGTAAACCGATCCACAGTAGTTAAGGTAATATCTCGGAATAATCGTAAAATATACTCTATTTTATAACGACTTATAAAGTACTCCTGGGGGTCTACCATGAACTTGAAGTAACCATTCTATTGCGATATTACAATTCACGTGATAAAACAATTCAGATTTTATACCGTAACAGGACGTACCTGTATATGTTGTAGAGCTTATTTTTAATATCATGTTACAATATAGAGATTTTAGTCTATGATATAAAGTAAAGTTGACGGCTATTGAGATCCATCGTATCTGTCATTGTACGTTTTTATACGAGGGTTTATAGACGGACGTTTTTCAAGGCACAGCTTGTGCCGACTGGCACAAAGATTGACAAAGTTATCATGGCAGACTCCTAAACCAACCATGCAAACTATATTCTGGCGGACTTTTTGACATATATATATGTCGGAGAATGGAGATTCTCATAGACATCGTCATCAGTGGTTACAACTCTTGTGGGCGTCGTGTGGGTAAAATGCAAGCACAAAACAAGCTGTACAATATTTATTGTTGATTTACTCCTTTTAACAAATCATAGTATCATATCATATATTCGAGCAGTGGGTTCGGCGCACCGATCTGACTTCACCTCCCAACAATCTAAGAGTGATGCAACTCGATCCAACCACAATTTCACAATATCACAATATATCTTATTCCCGTAAAACAACATAACTGTTGTTTCTTTTCTCATTCCCACTGACAGCGTTCAGATGGTGTCTCGACCCCACTAGAGGTTTCCCTCTACTCGATATGGCCAGTATTATAACAACTTAATAAAAACTTATACAATATTAAAAGGTGGTAACAAATCAAATTAAGTTAATGTATGATTTAAAATTAACAAATATCAGTAAAATTATTAAAGAAAAGCTCGTTTAACATCCAAATCCGACATATATATGTCAGGGCCGGAAAAAGCGATGCAGCTTAGTTTAGGTCATTTTTTGAATCGCAATAAGAGTTCATGGTAGGCCCCCGTACTTCTGTATTCCGTTCGATTAAATTACTAGTAATTTCTAACGATCTAACATTACGAGGCAAGAAATATCTAGGATAAGTCGATATCCTTACTTATAGAATAATAACAATAATAAGTTTTATAAGCCATTTGGTTGTGAATCGCTGATGGCTGTAGTAGGTATTTCGGAAAAATCTAGCATCAAATTAAAATTATATAATTAAGATTAATATTTTTTATCTATAATTTCAAAATATTCAATTAATATTCTAGAAATTCAAGAGAAGAAGACGTAGAAAAGAGAAGAGACAGAGAGATAGAAAGAAATGGTAAAATCGGAATGTTGGTTCCGGACGTGCAAAAGCCTTGTTAAAACTAGTCTATCTTAAACTCGTTCTTACGTCTTTACCTTACGTAATTGATTAACTAATGAAACGTCGATTGTCAATGATTATTTAATGTATAATTTTTTACTGATTAATTTTCAAGTCAAATAAGGACTGCTCTTAATTCTTTTGTAATCTATAAGGATTAGTTTATATAACTATCTTTTTTATTGATTAAAGTACTAAAAAACATCAAATCAAATTGTTAAAAAAGTTCTTTAATATGTTGTAAAAAGACAACTGCTAATCACAGGGGACTTACCATTAACTATTATTTAATGCCGATATGAGTAGGACCGATGTCGTAACAGCCTTGGGGCTTCGTTCGGGACACATTGCTCTTAATAGCTTTGGACACCTATGTGAAGTTGGCAACCGAGTATGCAATAAAAAAAATTATGTTAGCCATTCGATTGTACCACGTTTGTACCGGATTGTACCACTTTTAAAATCGTTTGTACCTCAAAGGTGTACAAGTTATGGGGTCCGAAATTATAGTAGAAAACGAATTTTCGATTTCAGGATTTTTGATGATGGCATCTAAAAGAGTATCGTTTGTACCTGATTGTACCACTAGCAGAAATAAAAAAAGTTAAGGAATACATTTGCCCGTTACTTATATACATAACTTATGAAAATCGAAAAATTCGAATAAAAAATTAAAGAAAAGCGTTTCGATTTATATTATTGAGGTGTAAACGAGAGAGCTATGGGTACAAACGATACGAAGATAGTCCTATAAGGTACAAACGATAGAACCTAGGTTTTGCCTACCAAATTGATGGCTAATTTGAAAAAATTTAATTAGCCGAAAAAATGCTTTCCAAATCTTATTCCGTTGGTTTCTTTACGGTATACACAAGATATCTAAGGGTACAAACGATAAGAACCAAGACCTAAGAGGTACAAACGAAAGAACCTAGATTTAGCCTAGCACATTGACGGCTAAATTGAAAGATTTTGAATGGCTAAAAAGAATGCTAAGTTAATGTTATTCCGTTGGTTTCTTTGCGCTAAACACAAGATATCTAAGGGTACAAACGATGCGAACTTAGTCCTAAGAGGTACAAACGATAGAACCTAGATTTAGCCTATCACATTGAAGCCTAAATTGAAAGAATTTGATTGGCTGAAAAAAATGCTTAGTAAATGATATTCCGTTCGTTTTTATACGGTATACACAAGATATCTAAGGGTACAAACGATAGGAACCAAGTCCTAAGAGGTACAAACGATAGAACCTAGATTTAACCTAGCTCATTGATACCTAAATTGAAAGAATTTGATTAGCCGAAAAAATGCTTTCCAAATCTTATTCCGTTGGTTTCTTTACGGTATACACAAGATATCTAAGGGTACAAACGATAGGAACTAAGTCCTAAGAGGTACAAACGATAGAACCTAGATTTAGCCTAGCACATTGATACCTAAATTGAAAGAATTTGATTAGCCGAAAAAATGCTTTCCAAATCTTATTCCGTTGGTTTCTTTACGGTATACACAAGATATCTAAGGGTACAAACGATAGGAACTAAGACCTAAGAGGTACAAACGATAGAACCTAGATTTAGCCTATTACATTGAAGCCTAAATTGAAAGAATTTGATTGGCTGAAAAAAATGCTTAGTAAATGATATTCCGTTCGTTTTTACGGTATACACAAGATATCTATGGGTACAAATGATAGGAACTTAATTCTAAGAGGTACAAGCGATAGAACCTAGATTTAGCCTATCACATTGAAGCCTAAATTGAAAGAATTTGATTGGCTGAAAAAACTGCTTAGTAAATGATATTCTGTTCGTTTTTTACGGTATACACAAGATATCTAAGGGTACAAACGACAGGAACCAAGACCTAAGAGGTACAAACGATAGAACCTAGATTTAGCCTATCACCTTGAAGCCTAAATTGAAAGAATTTGATAGGCTGAATTTTTAATTTAGCCGTCAATGTGCTAGGCTAAATCTAGGTTCTATCGTTTGTACCTCTTAGGTCTTAGTTTCTATCGTTTGTACCCTTAGATATCTTGTGTATACCGTAAAGAAAACAACGGAATAAGATTTGGAAAGCATTTTTTCGGCTAATCAAATTCTTTCAATTTAGGTATCAATGTGCTAGGCTAAATCTAGGTTCTATCGTTTGTACCTCTTAGGTCTTGGTTCCTATTGTTTGTACCCTTAGATATCTTGTGTATACCGTAAAGAAACCTACGGAACAAGATTTGGAAAGCATTTTTTTCGGCTAATCAAATTCTTTCCATTTAGCCGTCAATGTGCTAGGCTAAATCTAGGTTCTATCGTTTGTACCTCTTAGGTCTTAGTTCCTATCGTTTGTACCCTTAGATATCTTGTGTATACCGTAAAGAAACCAACGGAATAAGATTTGGAAAGCATTTTTTCGGCTAATCAAATTCTTTCAATTTAGGTATCAATGTGCTAGGCTAAATCTAGGTTCTATCGTTTGTACCTTATAGGACTATCTTCGTATCGTTTGTACCCATAGCTCTCTCGTTTACACCTCAATAATATAAATCGAAACGCTTTTCTTTAATTTTTTATTCGAATTTTTCGATTTTCATAAGTTATGTATATAAGTAACGGGCAAATGTATTCCTTAACTTTTTTTATTTCTGCTAGTGGTACAATCAGGTACAAACGATACTCTTTTAGATGCCATCATCAAAAATCCTGAAATCGAAAATTCGTTTTCTACTATAATTTCGGACCCCCATAACTTGTACACCTTTGAGGTACAAACGATTTTAAAAGTGGTACAATCCGGTACAAACGTGGTACAATCGAATGGCTAACATAAATTTTTTTTATTGCATACTCGGTTGCCAACTTCACATAGGTGCTTTGGACACCTTATGAGAAAAGAACTGTCGCCATATAGCACTGAATGCGGAGTAATAGAAGATGTGTTCCACATAATTATGGAACGTGTACGAAACGAAGCAGAAAGGGTTCAAGTAAAATTAAAGCTAAATAATTTTGATTTTGCGTCATGCACCAGTATCTTGACTTTGTCCTGTTCAGAAGAAGCCAAGTTACTGTACAATTTAGTTAAGATAGGAATTAAGCACCGTTTCTAATTTAGTATAAGGGTCACAATGGAGGTGACATGTTCTTTAATAGAATAAACCCCTTACAATAATAAATATAAAACAAAAAAAAAACTTATTGCGGCTCTAATGATGATCTAAACTGAGCTACATCGCTATTTCGTACCATGACATATATATTTAAACGTCGTGCTCATATATGGACGCAAATAAGCAATACCATGTCAACCCACAAAATTGAAAAAACTGAGTTATATATGCAGAAGTGTTGGTAAATGACTGAAGAACATTTTTCTGTAATATTTGTAGGGTTTTAAGCTTTAAACCTTCTAAAAAAGCCGTTTTGGGCTATATTATATACGAAACATGCAGTTTGTATACTTATTTTTTGTGAAAATAAGTAAAATAGCTTACATAAATCTGAAATTTCAGACAACCAACAACTTGACCAATACATAAAAAAATTAATATAAAGCAAGTTGTTCAAAATTTTCAAACGCGTTTTTCTTAAAATGACATTCGTGTGGGTTGACATGGTATTGTTTATTTGCGTCCATATACTCTGCATCGATTCACTGTCGGCATTGAATTGTATCGAAATAATTTTTTTACTAAAAGTTAATAGGAAGCCACCTCGTAATTATTTATTTACTGAAATCGTCAGAGAGGTCTGAAGAAACTACTGACGTGAATAAAATAGTCTTATAGATGTTGTATAATTTAATATTAAGTAATTTTCCGTTACATGGATACATTCAAGTATTATTTTTATATGTATATAAAAATGCATGAATCATTATAATTTTAACAAAGCGGTATATTATAAAATTGAAATTAAATACAGCTCCTCGCGAGATTACATTGTTAAGGCTCTATCACACAGGTGCATAATTACGGCCGATATCATCACAAATCTTTATTGCTTTTGCGTCCATACCATACAACTCTCCGTCCTGACTTCTACTAGTTTTTATGAAGTTGTAGCAGAGTGGAAAGCCTGCTTTAAACGCACGCACGTGGTCGTACTATTTCCACCTTATTACCTTACATGTGTTCCAGTCTGGATATGTTTCGGGACCCTCGATATATGATATTACTACCCTTATAGGAGTGTAGAATTGACTGTACTGCATAAGATCATATGCCACGTAGAAACAATATCGCAAGCGGTAAGACGCAAGGGCGCAAGTTCCTACTTCAAAATCAGATTTTAATTATACAAAAAATACTAAAATAGATAACGCAATAAAGCATTAATAAAATATCGACTGTTATCATGCACATGTGTGTTGACACCTTTAAATCTAAAACGCGTGTTATACAATACTACACCAATGCAGTATATATTTAAGATAATGTTTTTATTTGAACATTTTAACATTGAATGTGAAGCAGCACGCGTCGTCTTCATCATTGTCATTCCAAAGCATAAATTGGATTGGAAATTTACCCTGAAAAAAAAAAAAAAAATTGTCTGTATATCGCTGAGTTTCTTTTCATTCAAACACTTCTAGTCTCATTAAATGTATTAAATCAATTTCATAAATTTTGGGTGAGCAAGCTTCATCTAGGATATATGTTGCCTCTCAAAACTAGACCTTCTTATATGTGGTGAATCGGTTATGGTTTTTTAAATAAACCAATTATTTAATGTTTAACACATAATTCTTAACCAACTTCAAAAAAGGAGGAGATTCTAATATGTCTCAATTTTCTTTAAATGTATTTTACTCGTTTACTTGGAGACGGCTGGACCGATACGGATAAGGTTATTTCGTTTGAAATGGTATTTATGTATGTTCCAGTTGGTCCCACTGTAATTTGGTCAGGATCTAATGATGGTATCTTGGAGAAATCTAGGTAAATCTTCAAATTTAAAGGTACACTTAGTGTGATTTGTATATATATATATTATTTAATGCTTTCTTCCAGACATTACTAATATTCCTATATATATAATAAATTGAGCTTTTGCGGCTTCTAGGCTATTTTTAAAGTAACTTATCCATCATTGCCTCCTGTGCCAATGTTTTACTTAGAACCGACTTCTGTAGAAAATATTCTGTAGAAAATATTCTGTAGAAAATATTCTGTAGAAAATATTTATTTCTCGCTTATTATATATTAGTTTTGAAGTCGTTTCTTTATAAATCATAGATTTAGAGATTAGATTTATCGGCGTCGGGACGTGATGACCCTATTGCCCGTTGTTGCACTAGTGGAATAATCTCTGTCACACTGGTGGTAGGTCTTTTTGTTGCAAGAGGCCGGCTAGGTAGGTACCACCGCGGTGTCAAATATTCTACCTTGGCGGTATTATATATGGCGATATTAGTGTCTTAGGCATTACTGTCTTCCGGTTTGAAGGAAACCGTACGTTAGTGAAATTACTGGGCAAAGGAGATTTAAGAATCAATATCTCGAGTTGGCAACGTGTGAGTGTCACCTACTAATGATGTTGCAAGCGCTCATAGGCTACGGCAATCGTTTACCACCTTTTGGGCTGTATGCTTGCTTACCAACTTAGTAACATAAAAAAAAGATTTTTAAATTTAAATACTTACGTAAGCTTTCTTTGTATAGACGAAATCGAATTCCATCGCTTGTCGGACGTTATCTTCGAGTGGGCAGGTGTGGTGTTGACAGGCGTCGCTGGGGGGCGTCACTATGGTATCGAATGTCCCATTGTTTTTGACGTCACTGAACATGGCTAGTTTTAATTTTTGCGCTTCGAACCCTGTATTATGAAATAATCAGTAATTATTAAATATTTATTTATTTATGTACATTATCTTACAACTATCAATATAGAATAATTCTTTTTTTTTTTTTTTCGGAATGTCTATTGCTGTTGGCCCTACTGGCCTTGACAGCGTCACCGGGCGGGGGCCGAGTACAGAGACTCAGCCGTGATAAAGGGGCAGCCCTCACGGGGGCTCAAATTTGATTCCGTCCTTAGGGTGCCTCCTGCGAAGCCGAACCACGGCTAAGGTCGTCATCGGAGATGGAGGCAGCGCTCCGAGCGCATTCTATACAATTGTCTCTTCGTCCTAGCATTTGTCCCGGTATTTTACCCAGGGTCTGATTATTACTCTTACCCGGATTTGACAGGTTACTAGTTTTAATAGTTTAGTCAGATAGCATTTCCATTTAAAATCTTTTCCTTCCTAGCATTCCCGGTATTTACCCAGGGTCTGCTTGTACCCTGATCTTGATTTGACGGGTTACTAGTTTTCACACAGAGCGATTGTCATCTGACTTCCGCAACCTTAAGGGCGAACCAGTAACTCCCTGGATAATAGCAAATTACCTATTAGGAACTGATATCAGATATTATGATACCAACCAGAAGCGGCAGCTTAATGTGCACTCAAAGGCACGGTGGGGGGATCCACAAAGACAAACGCCCAGATCTAGACAGATATATATAAAACCAATATAAATATCTCCCCTTGCGGGAATTGAAACCGCGACCGTCGAGACTTAAGGCAGACTCTCTACCAACACGCCACTAGGGTCGTCAACCATACATATAATTTTTTTAAGCTAATTTTTTCATAATTTAAATTCCTAATTCTATTCTTTTGGCATCTAGATTTATATGAACTGACTAAAAGTGTTGATGTAATAACGAGAAAGTTTATAAGACCAAAATGTTTATTTTGGATGTGATATAAATACTGAATCACGCCAAAAAATTTGAACGGATTTGGACGAAATTTGGCATAAAGATAGTTTATTACAGATGAATACACAGGATGCGCTTTGTTAATAATAATATAATAAATAATAACACTGCACACTCAACGGCCCGCAGTAGGATAGTGATATCCTGTGTCGGTCCGGAAACACATACAAGAAAAAGGACAAATACGTCCAGATCGGAAAATATGTTAGCATGACGAATTCAAAGATATGATCCGAGCGGGAATAGAACTCGCGACCTGTGGCGTTTAAGGCAGGTTACCTACCTACCGCTACCGGTACGCCGGAACATCGTCAAAACTGTTTAATAGGAACAAAAATTAAATGAAGTATAGTAATCTATACTCACAAGAAATTTTGTATAGATTACCTTGGTAAATACGTACTTAAATTATAAGCAAAAAATATATAATATAATTAATTAATTATGTATAAAAATATGTCTTACGTGGTGTAAAATCAAGAGCCACTGTGTAGGGCTTATTTCGTCTGATCAGACAGAACCCTGGACCATCAGCACAGGGGTCCACTTTCACACTGTGGATGCTGCATTTATCTCGATTTACTAAAAATACATAAAACAATAATATCATAATGATGTTAGTACTTATTGAAATATTAGCGGCCTAAATTATTTTGACCTTATTAATAGGTTAAGTTAAATGGAAAATATAATTGGACGCAAATAAGTAATACCATTTCAACCCACACGAATGTCATTTCGAGAAAAACGCGTTTGAAAATTTTGAACAAATTGTTTTATATGAACTTTTTTTTATGTATTGGTCAAGTTTTTGCAATTTCAGATTTATGTAAGTAATTTTACTTATTTTCACAAAAAATAAGTATACAAACTGCATATTTCTTATAACCCAAAAAGTTTAACATAATACATAAATTGCAAGATTAAAAAATGGCTTTCTTAGAAGTTTTAAAGCTTAAAATCCTACAAATGTTAAAGAAAAATGTTCTTCAGCCATTTACCAACACTTCTGCATAATATATAACTCAGTTTTTTCAATTTTGTGGGTTGACATGGTATTGGGAGTTCCTTTCGTTAATTAGTGAAGGAATTGTAATAAAATTTTATTATTAAAAACGAATTATTTTTTTTATTTTAATAATCGTCGCAACACCACACTGTTCAATGCGAAATAGAAGGACGAACCCAAAAGGGGCAATTTTCATTGCGAAAAAACCTCATTTATTAAATTGAAACACTTACCGTCCCTACAAAACTTTTTATTTACATATTCAGAATTAACACAGATGAAAGAAGCTAAAAGTATAAATAGACGAGCGTCCATTTTGCACGGAATGTTAATATGTAATAACATATTAGCTTTGTTAAATTTATAATTTGTTTTGACATCATTAAACAGGCCTCGCGAAATTATCTTTAAATAGGTGAAATTAGTGATTGAGCGTGACTGCGTCTGTCTTTAAAACAGAGATAGATATATATTATGATGTAACCTTTTAAACTATAAATGAAAGATAATTTATTAGGGATACTATTAACAATATAAAAGTGAAAGTTTGTGATGTATGTTTGTTACTGTTTCACGCAAAAACTACTGGACAGGTTTTGATAAAATTTGCCACACACTTATCCTGGATCAACATTTAGAGTCGCGGGTACATCTACTAATTTTATAAGTTTAAAGTGTATATTTTGTTAATGCTCAAGTAACGATGGCTTACAATGCTTTGAAAAGTCACACGATTATTACACGTCAATCACAATACAAAAATAAGCTATGAAAAATCATTTTTTTCCTACTTTGATGAAAAGGAAGAAATGTGCCCGATTGTCTCCCGACAAAGATGACACTAATTAACTCATTTTACCTCCCGGTAACCTACCAACCATAAGTTTAATCCTCGTACCAGGGATTAAAAGCGAATTTTTCACCGTAGGAAAAAAAAATCAACAGGTTTTAATGGAGTTTTAACCAATAGATAGAGTGGTTCAAGAGGAAGGTTTTTATGTATAATAAATAGTTAAATACATATCATAGTACAGAAAACCGAAAAAATAAAAAAAATGTATGATGTGATGTCGTTACAAACATATTTTAAGCGCTTAAATCGCAAACATTGGTTTATCCTTACGAGATAGATCAAATTAATATACAACGGAATTGAATATTTTATAGCGATATAGATATTAGTATCGTACATTGCACCCAAAGCCGGGACGGGTCGCTAGTTAAATATAAAATATCTATGTCTTTTCTTACACAGACAGACACTTTGATTTTAAATTATATGTACAGAGATAACAGTTATTATTGTGTTGTTGCTAGTCATATCATATCGACAGATGGTTTTTACATTTCAATAATTTATCTGTATTATCGTGCAACAAAATACAATATTGTATGTGTTATTAACGACACTAGCAAAACGTTTAGCTTTGATTTCATAGACTGTTTTTTTTTTTTTTTTTATGTTAGAAGTTGGCAAACAAGCATACGGCCCACGTGATGGCAAGTGGCTGCCTCAGCCTATGAGCGCTTGCAGCACCATTAGTAGGTGCCACTCGCGCGTTGCCAACCTCGAGATATTAGTTCTTAAATCTCGTCTGCCCAGTAATTTCACTAGCGTACAATGCCCTTCAAACTGGAACACAGTAGTGCCTAAGCACTACTATTTGGCGGCAGAATATTGGACACTGCGGTGGTACCTACCTAGCCGGCCTCTTGCAACAAAAGACCTACCACCAGTGTGACTGATTGCACTGGTGGAATAATCTCTGTTGTGACAGAGGTTATCCCAACAGCGGGCGATGGGGTCGTCACATCCCGACGCCTAAAAATTAATGTTACAAACATTGAGAGCTAATATCTCAACAACTACTGACATCGTGAAAAATTCAAAATCAAACCACATAATTTTGAAAGACCTATCCAAAGATATCTGACAAGTTGCTATTAGTTAATTTTTTTTTTCAATCCTCAGTTACATGTATGGAACCTTAATTTTATTATATTTTAGAATTTCACAAAATCGTGTATTGTAAAACAGTAGGTGGGTCAGGGCAGCGAAAGAAGCGAACGACACTCGATTTGACAATATTTATTAGACGGACAGAGTAACCGCCCGGTTCAAACTTCACAATAATAATGACGGTTTATTTTAAAATGCATCACTATTTATAACAAAGTCAAATAATATTAATGTAGGTAGTTATACAAATTATTTTACGAAATTAAACAACATTGAAACCAAATTAATAACAATCAAAATAATGATTACAAATAATTCGGATCGACCCGAATTCGGTTGTAAAATTGGTGAGGGAGGGCGATAATCCTCTTGATCTCCAGACATGGTAATTTAATGAAACAATTAGTAAATAATAATCAATTTATAATAATAGCAAAAATAATTATAATAATTTAACACTTATAAAATAATGTGAACGAATCAGGCGTGACCCGCGTCACAATTACGAGATGTTAACGGAGGGAGCGCCCTGTTCAAAGTGTGCCCCACCACGTACTACGAGCCGTTTTATAGTACGACGCTCGGTCCGTCCCCACCTCACCTGACTCATAGAGGGGTAAAATTATGTTACGTCGCGTGTATGTGTATTAAACGCCGACAAATATGTTTTTCTAAATTATAGACGCGATGGTCGTAGCGCTGAGTTTAACATTATACACGCGATGGTCGTAGCGCTGAGCTTAACATTCGGCCATCCTGAATCTGCCGTGCCTCACGGCTGGTAGAGTTTTCACCAGCGTCAGATATCTGCAAAAATACAGGGCAAGAAATATTCCGTTTTCAATATAACACAAATGTATGTATTTCGACTAATTCATAATATTTTCTTTTGTTATTGTTAACTGACGTCTTTACACACAGACGTTTTGGTCACGTTGTCACAAGAAGCTCCTTGTCACACAGACGCTCCCTGTCACACAGAACCTTTTTGTCACAAAGACCCTCCTTGTCACAAAGACCCTCCTTGTCACAAAGACCCTCCTTGTCACAAAGACCCTCCTTGTCACACAGACCCTCCTTGTCACACAGACCCTCCTTGTCACACAGACCCTCTTTGTCACACTGACTCGCTCTGTGTCACACATTTTAAGTATTCAGATGAGACATTGAAGTAATTCAAACACGCATTTCTGACAACCAATTTTAATAAACATTTTAACACAATATTAAGTATATACAAGCCATAATTAAATTTCTTATTTTTATTACACAAATTAACTTTCTAGTAAATCTATTAAATCATCTCTATCTATCTCATGGTCACTTCCAGAACTATCATCTGCAGACATAGAGGATTTATAGGGGCGAAGTTGTTCCCCTCTTACAACCGCTTGAAATCTCTTGTAACCTTTCATTCCCTTTATACTACATATTACGTAACGATCTAAAGATTGATCAGCTTTGATAATTTTATAAGGGCCAGTATAAGTTCCATCTAATTTTTTTGTAAGTTTTGCCCCTGTAACCCTAGCCGAACCTCCTCTCCATAAAACAAGTTGACCTACTACATACTTATTACAGATTTTACGATTTTTATTGAATCTCTTCTGCATAATTGTCATGTTTCTATCAATACGAAACTTTGCTTTCTCCCTACGTGTCTGTAAGTGCTGTTGTTGGGAGGTATGGCTATTGGGTCCTGCTGTAGGATAAGCTGGGAAACGGGTGTTACTATGTCCAAACATTAATTGAAATGGAGAATACCCTGTTGTATTATTACGTGTATTATTAATTCCCCAAATAATATCTGGCAATTTAATGTCCCACGTACATTCACTTTCAGACATAGTGTTAAGTCCGTCAAGTATAGTTCGGTTTACACGTTCTACTTGGCCATTTGACCTCGGGCTGGCTATAGCATTGAGAATATGCTTAAACTGAGCCTCTTCAGAATATTGCTTAAAGTATCGGCTGGTAAAAGCTTTGCCCCTATCAGTTATAATTCTAGTGGGGTTACCAAACTGGTTAATGATATCTTTTAAAATTTTGATAGTTTCAATAGAACTGCAATTTTTGGCCGGCCTTGCAAAAACAAATTTTGTAAAAGCATCGATAACCACGAGAACAAACGTATTTCCATTTCGCGTTTTAACAAATGGACCTAAATGGTCAACATGTATTGTGTGCATAGGGATGGGTTCCTTATTAATAGGATATAATACACCCTCCTTGCGACCATAATTTCCTTTTCTATAGGCGCATTCCATACACGAGTTTATGTATTTCCGAATGAACCGAGTCATTTTAGGAAACCAAAATTGAGTCTTTATAATTTGTTCGCATCTGTCAAAACCCGGGTGGCCGATTTGGTCGTGATATTTTCGTAACAAACCATATTTAGCTAATTTTGGGACAACAAATTTATCACCGGCTAAAACTTTTCTGTAAAGAAGACCGTCTTTAATTATGTAATTAGAGGTTATATCGTTATTCGTAGTACCTTCGCGAAGTTGTTTTAATATATTCTGTAAATTTTCATCCTGCATTTGCAATGTTAATAACCAATCAGATTCTTCTATTATAAGGACTAAATTTTCTACAGGATTTCTGCTTAAAGCGTCAACGTGTCGCATTCTATCCCCGGGCCTATACTCTATTTGCAAATCAAAATCTTGTATGGTAAGCCACCAACGTGCTATACGTGGCACCAGGTCCTTTTTTACAAGTGTGGTACGTAAAGCTGCGCAATCAGTTACTACTTTTACCAGAATCCCCGTAAGATAAATACGAAACCGTTTAAGAGATTCTACCACAGCCAGGGTTTCTAGTTCATAGCTATGATAAAATTGTTCTTCCTTACTTGTTACTCTACTATAATATGCAATAGGTTTCAGAGTACAGTCTGTTTGGTATTGCGTTAATATTCCCCCCAAACCAATACTACTAGCATCAGTATGAAGCTCTGTTTTTGCATTCCTATCATAAATGGCTAGAACAGGCTTCTCAACTAGTCTCTGTTTCAATAAATGGAAAGCATTTTCCTGCCTTTGACCCCATTCCCATGTAATACCCTTTTTGGTTAACATTGTTAAAGGCTGTGCTATCTCAGCAAATCCGCGTATAAATTTTCTAAAATATGAAGTAAGTCCTATAAACTGCCTAATTTCATGAACATTACGAGGACGTTTATATCGAGCTACACAATCAATTTTTATTTGTCCTGGTTGTATAATGCCAGCTCTAATCTCGTGGCCGAGATAATTAGTACTTTGTTTCAGAAAGCTACATTTATCAAGATTTAATTTTAAATTAGCTTTATCAAGTGCTTGTAATATTTTTTGTAAAAGTAAAATACCAGCTTCTACCGTGACTGATGGTATCATTACGTCGTCTAAATATAAAGCAATATCCTGACTGATATTGCCCAGAGCCATTTTAATTAAGCGCGAAAAAACAGCGGGAGCGTTAGCTAACCCAAATGGCATTTTCGTAAACTCGTACTGCCCGGAAGGTGTCACAAAAGCAGTTTTTTTAACAGATTCCGCGGCCATAGGCACCTGATAATAGCCTTGTGAAAGATCTAATGCCGTAAAATACGCTTTGCCACCTAACCTAGTTACCTGATCCTCTATATGAGGTAGTGGAAAACGATCTTTTATAGTGAGAGCATTTAGTGCACGATAATCAACACAGAGGCGATAATCACCACCTTTCTTTTTAACTAATACAACTGGGCTTGCATAGTCCGAAATAGACTCCCGTACAATACCAGCATCTATTAAATCTTGAACTTTATCAACAATTTCTAGTTCTTTATATGAAAGACGATAAGGCTTAAAACATACTGGCTGATTGGTAGTGGTATGTATATTCATTTCGATTAAATTTGTACATCCTAACTCTTTTGTATTTTTAGCAAATGAACTACTATGTCGGTTTAATAAATTTAGTAAACTCTCACTTTGTTTATCGCTAAGTTCACCTACATCAATATCCGTTAATCGAATTATATTATTTTTCTGAATTTCTGATTCTATCATTAATATATTACTATTAGACTTAAACTCATTAAACACTTCCGCTCTAGCCACCAATCTATCTTTTTCCCATGATATTTCGTCATCTCCTACATTAATTATTTTTATAAAACAATCTTTAGAATTAATTATACATTCTGGTATGTAATAAGATGTTCCTCCTAACTCATAATAGACTTCGTGTATTATATACGGTTTGTTTTCTGAACATAAGTAATCGACAACTCTAACGGCAACGAATCCATAATTAAATTTAGTAATGTTAATATTTTCAGTTAATAGTACAGGGAAACTATTTATAAAGTCATTTGAGTCTAAATTAATACCTAAAAAGTTAATGTTCAATTCATTTGTGGGGCAAAATGTCACAGAAGTTGTAGTGGTCACTAAGCTAACATGTTTTTGATTAATCATTGTTTGACCAACTATTAATTCTATGTCAGGTAGATGATAGTCTGTTATCTCAACTTGTCCACTTAGAACAATATTATCAATATTCACTTGTATCTCACATTTACCTAACGAATGTAATTGACTACCCCCGAAGCCTCTTATTATTATATTAGACGGTTGAACTTTTAATTTTAATTTCTTTGCTATTGTGAGGGTAAGTAAATTTAATTTGCTGCCTGTATCTATATATGCAACTAGTTCGTGACCTCCCACATAAACAATTTTTTTATATAAGTCAGATAATATATCGTAGGTAATATGTAAAATGTTGCTGACCTTTTGTGTAGGCTGGCTCGATCCGCTTGAAGAAAACCAGCACGTCGCGATGCTGTGCCCCAAACGATGACAGTTGTCGCAGCGCGTCGTCGCCTTGCAGTCCTTTGCCTCGTGCCCCGTTCGACGACACGTATAGCAGCGTCTTGTATCCGCGAATTCTTGTGTACTTGAAAACGTAGTCGACGACCCCCCTTCAGCACGACCTCGTCTCCAAAATGTTCTTTTAGCGGTATTCACCATTTCAATTCGCCTGTAGTTTTCTAATGATGATAAATATCCGAAGTATAACTGTTCAGGTGTCGTACAATTATAGGCTTTTGCATTTGGTCGTAATTCAGCTGGTAAGCCCCTTATAATGCATGATATTGCATCTTCCCCGCTAATCTTGCACTTCTTAAGTAGTGACATTTTTCCATGAAAGTATTTAGTCATGGTCTCAGATTCATTTTTTTTCTCGCCAACATTTCTTCAAGTCTATCAACGTAGTCCGTAGATCGTGGAAACGCGGTCTTCAGTGCTTCCTTCCATTCATCCCAGGAAAGATTGTAGTCATCCAAGTCTTCATACCATTCTCGAGCAGACCCTCTAAGCCGGATTTGCATAATGAATTGCCGATCCTTAGAGTCCCAGTCATAAACGTCACTAAGCTGATCGATTTTATGCAGCCAACCGGAGACGTTACTCGTTTTTTCATCGGGACAAAATTTCGGTATCACTTCTGCATCTGCTGGAGCCACGCGTCTTCTTTTGGCGGGTACTGCGTCGATTGAAGAAGAAAAAAAATTTTCATTTTCGACCTCTTCCTCAGATGTTATAGACGAATTCCTGCTTCTTTTGTGATTCCCAAGTCCATTTATGTAGGGTCCAGACATAATTTTTAGGCCGATCCCACTTCTGAGATAAAACAGTAGGTGGGTCAGGACAGCGAAAGAAGCGAACGACACTCGATTTGACAATATTTATTAGACGGACAGAGTAACCGCCCGGTTCAAACTTCACAATAATAATGACGGTTTATTTTAAAATGCATCACTATTTATAACAAAGTCAAATAATATTAATGTAGGTAGTTATACAAATTATTTTACGAAATTAAACAACATTGAAACCAAATTAATAACAATCAAAATAATGATTACGAGTCTCGTGTCGGTACTCGTACGAGAAGGTCGTCTTTTTATTTATACGTGCTTCGTTGCAGTCTTACTTATCAAACGGCGCGGCGATAAGAACGTGCACTCGCGTTCTGCTACCTGATGTGCGCTTGAACCGGTTTCGCAATTATTTTTTGCGACCGATGCGTCTGTGCACCGTGTAAATGAGTGACGATACATTTGCATGCGGTACATCGTTACCGCGCGCAGAGCAAAATGATTTATATAATAACATGAATGAATGCGATAATCCTGATATGGAAGCAGATGAAATGGATCAAGGTAATTTATGTGAACATGAGTATGGAAAACGTAGGGAGTTAAAGAGGCAATATCAGAGTAATGAATGCATTGAAATAGAAGAAGAAGAAGATGGATGGACAGAAGTTGTGGGTAAGGTCAAGAAATCTCGTTTGCGAAGTAACAATAATAATATTGATTATAGCAGGTTTGAGTGCTATATTACTTACAAAGATAAGCTTCCTAAACAATTTTCATTGGCTAGAATACTTGATGAAAATAAAATTAAAAATATAAGTAATGTTAAATATTTAAGTCCATATAAAATAAGACTTAGATTTGAGAATGAGTCTACCATTAATTCTTTATTGGAATGCGAAGCTTTATTGCAAAAAGGATGGAAAATAGTGAAGGCTATGGAAGTGTCATATAGTTACGGAGTAATTAAAGATGTTGAGCTTGAAATATCTGACGAAGAAATTATTCAAAATATAGCGTGCCCCAACTCTGCAGAGATCCTGTCCTTGAAGCGCTTGAACCGCCGAGATAAAGATAAAGGAGTATGGTGCCCAAGTGAGTCAATCCGCTTATGCTTCAAAGGACCCTCTGTTCCAGCATTTGTTTATGTCTGTGGATTGAAATTAAAAGTTGAGCCATTTATTTATCAGGTTTCGCAATGCTCCCAGTGTTGGAAGTATGGCCACAGACGCAGAATGTGCCCTTTTAATAAAATTGTTTGCCCCAAGTGTGGAAATAACCACGAGAACTGTGCAGTTGAAACATACAAATGTGTCAATTGTGGTGACAACCACATGGCTCTTGACAAGTCTTGTCCTGTTTTTCTGAAAGAAAAGAGGATTAGAGAACTAATGGCAGAGTTTGGATGTACATATAGAAAAGCTGTAACTATTTACGTTCCTTCAGGTACTCCCAAAGATACAATACATCAGGATAGACAGAATGCCCCGTCCACATCAAATCTTAAGCCTGTTGAGCCCATCCCAAGCTCTAGTTTTGCAGAAATAGTTAAGAAGTCTAGTGAAATTCATAAACCTGAAAAATTTAGAAAAGATAAAGGTGCCGATTCCAAGAGAGATAGTTCCAAGAAAAGATATAGGTCTAAAAGTTTTTTTGAAAATAATATAGAATCTGAACCTGAAAATAAGGAAGAGGAAAGTAATACAGACGAAGATGTGGAAGCAGAAGTTAAAAATAAAAGAGAAGTAACATTTAAAGAGCTATTTATACATATAAAAGAAATATTATTTTTGAGAAAAATTAGTTTTACTAGTAAAGTACAAAGAGTTATTTATTTGTGTGTTGAATGGATGTTAAGTATTTTTGTTGAACATATCACAGAAGGGTCATTGATCAAGAAAATTGTTGAAATGTGTAGTTCAAGATGAATCCTCACTCAATCATAAAGTTGAATATCATTCAGTGGAATGCCCAGAGTATAAGGCCTAAATTAATATCATTTACGGAAATACTAAATCGAGACAAAATACATATTGCTGCACTGAGTGAAACTTGGTTGGAACCTGATAGTACTCTAAAAGCTAGTGGATATAGTGTTTATCGGAGTGACAGGCACGATTCATACGGGGGCGTCGCTATTTTTGTACATAAATCCATTAAGTCTTCGATTCAACGTTTACATATAAGGAACAATGATATAGAAATTTTGTGTGTTAGATTAATTAACGTTTCAGGTTTAGATTTTGTTTTATCTCTGTATTGCCCTCCTCATATAAATATTAGTCAATGTGATTGGGATGAGCTTTTCTCTATTTATACAAGTAAAACGTTGATCTTAGGTGACATGAATGCACATCACACAATTTGGTCATATAAAACGGATACTAGAGGCTCATTAATGTTTGATTCCTTAGTTGATAGTAATTTTACAGTCCTTAATAATGGTGCGAATACAAGACTGCGCCTTGTTAATGGCGTACTTCAACAATCTGCTCCAGACGTCTCCCTAGCGACATTAGATATTTGTCTCCGATTCAACTGGATGGTATCAAATGAATCATTGGGAAGTGATCATTTAATGATTATTTTGTCTACTTGTGTTTCATCGTCTTGCTCCCCAACTGTTCGTAGAAATTTTCAAAAAGCTGATTGGGAAGCGTATTCAAAAGAGAGCTTTTCTATCCCTATTTCGGCAACAGATATTCAAAAAGAGTATGATCAATTTGTTTCTAAAATCAATGATATAGCTAATAAACATATACCTTTAGTTAAATTCAGACAGGATCCAGAATCGAAATTTGTTCCTAAGCCTTACTGGAATCAAAATTTGTCACATGCAGTTGCTCGTCGAAGGCGTGCATTAACCGAATTTAGACGGAATCCAACTCCATCGTCCTTACAAAAACTGAAATTATGTATATCTAACGCTCAAAAGCTTATACGCCAGGCTAAAAGTAAGAGCTTTCAAATGGCTTGGTCTTCCATAAACGAAACTACTACTTCTAGTGAAATGTGGCGTAGGATGGCATGGCTGAAAGGATATAAATATCCTAAACATTACGTTGATTCCTTTAGTGCTGAAAAACTTCTTAACTCATTAACTCCTCCCTTTGTTTCCCCGTGTTGCCCAATGTTTTTGAGCACTAACCCAAAAATAGAATGTTCAATCTCCATGCAGGAGCTAGAAAAGTGTATCAAACTGAAGGATACATCTCCTGGATGCGACGGTATATCTTATTCTATGATTAAAAACTTGCACCGATCTGGAAAGGTAGCCCTATTATCTTTATATAATAAATTTTTAATACATAGTTATGTTCCACATCAATGGCGTGACATTCGTATCGTGGCGATTCCTAAGCCGGGAAGAAACTTGTCAGAAATTAATTCACTCCGACCCATTTCGTTAATGTCCTGTTTATGCAAAATTTTTCATTACATTTTATATAGAAGACTTGAATGGTATATAGAAAGGAAAAATATCTTTTCCGATAATACGGTTGGTTTCAGGAAAAGTAGATCTTGTCTTGATAGCCTTACAAATCTTACAACTAGAATTCAAATCGGGTTGTCTGAAGGTTATTCTACAATGGCTTGTTTTTTAGACCTTAACAACGCGTATAACAACGTTGATACTATATCCTTACTTCACGTATTAGATAACTTGAAAGTTGGATCGGCGATTTGTAAATACCTATTTAACTTTTTACAAAAAAGAATTTTACACATTGAGGTTGATAATGTAGATATTAGTAGATTTACTGGTCAGGGCCTTGCTCAGGGAGACCCTTTATCCCCATTTTTATTTAATGTCGCTACTGTAAATATATGCAAAGACATAGAAAATGATATATTCATATCTCAATACGCAGACGATTTTGTAATATATGCCTATTGCTTGTCTACTATTGAGGGTCAGCTTAAAATTCAAAAAACATTAACATCTGTTGATAAAATGTTATCTAACATGGGACTAAGTATTTCTCCTAGTAAAAGCAAAATATGTTTGTTCAAAAGGGGCTATCGTGAAGATTGTATAGATATTCGCATAAATGATTATCAAATAGAGGTCGTAAAAACTGTCAAATATCTAGGGTTATGGTTAGACAGAAATCTTAGATGGAATAAACACATCAATGAAGTTCACGAGAAGTTGCTAAAATTTATTAGTGTATTTAAAGTATTGGTTGGTTCAAACTGGGGCGTTAGCCCGATTCATTTAAGACACTTGTATATTACTCTTATACGAACCCGAATTGACTATGCTAGTTTTCTGTACGACAATAGTTGTACTAGCAATTTATCTAAGTTGGATAGAATACAAAATGTTTGTTTGCGTTTGATAGGTGGCTTTATTAAAAGTACCCCTATACACGTCATGGAGTCGGAGTTAAGTCTATGTCCTTTATCAATCCGTAGACGTTACTTGGCAGGAAAATTCTGGTTAAAAGCGAAATCATTTAGTAACAGTACAACTATTGATTTATTGGAATCGCTTTCTAATCTGATTGCAAACTTTTACTGGAGACGTAAAAAAAAACCTCTATTAGTACTTTTACATGGTCTGTTAAAAGATAAAAAGGTGTACCGTAGTAAACAGATAGAAATGTTCTCTTTAGATACATGGGTCAACAACATCGATTTATCACATATTGTCAGTCCTGATATTGAAGGAGTTCACAAATCTAAACGTTGTTTTAACGACAATAATTTGAAAATGCTCTGTTACCAAAACCTTAGACGAAAATATTTAAATTTTTATGAAATATTTACAGATGGGTCTAAAGAGGGGACTATTAGTGGAGCAGCTTTTTTAGATTTCAAAACAGGTTTACACTTTAAATTTCAAATTAATGCAGATATATCAATTATGTTTACTGAACTCATTGCAATTGCGGAAGCTTTATCTTACATCGAGTCAGTCGATTTTCAAAAATTTGTTATATACACTGACTCTAAATCTGCTCTTTTTCATCTTATTAAATGTACATCAATATTCAGAGGTCTACCAGTAGCGTATACTATTCTCAAATGTGTGTTAAAACTGACTAATTCTAATAAGATAATAGCTTTGCAATGGATCCCATCTCACATTGGCCTAGCTGGCAATGAAGATGTTGACCGACTAGCTAAGGAAGCTGTCTATGACGGGGATGATTTCTCTTGTTTGCCATGGTACTCTGATCTGTTAGGATATATTCGGAAAAATTGTTTTGACATGTGGTCTGAATACTTCGATGAAAGATCCTTAACCAAAGGTATATGGTACAAAACTATCCAGCCTAGGCTCTTTGGGTCACCATGGTTTGATAAAGGCAATCTGAAACGTGAGGATATTGTTATCTCTTTGAGGCTCCGTTCTGGACATATGCCACTTAATAATTTTGGCTTCATGATGAGGAAGGTAACTACGTCTGATTGTGTTTTATGTGGTATTTTAGAGGATGTTTATCACATTTTGCAGGAGTGTGAACGAGCAAAATTAGAAAGACATGTCACCTTTGGTCAACGTTCATATAACTTATGTTTTTACAATTCTATTTTAGCCTTCCCATTATCAGAAAGGGCTAAATTGCTTTATAGTTTAATTAAACTAATTCTTAAACGTAGGAATATGTAATTTGTGTTTTCTATTCGTTACTATATATAAAATTTTATTAGTTTAAGTTCAGTTATGTTATGTGTTGTTGATTGATTAATTTGTATGTTACTACGAGGGTGACATATTCACTTTGTGAAAAAACCCTTTATAATAAATAAAGAATTAAAAAAAAATAATGATTACAAATATGTTATTCTAAATTATAGACGCGATGGTCGTAGCGCTGAGTTTAACATTATACACGCGATGGTCGTAGCGCTGAGCTTAACAATTGGTTTATTGAATACACCTATTTACTAAATTTTATATAGATAGAGCCAGTAGTCTCCGAGTAAAATGACTGTGACACACAGAGGGACAAATATACAGACATGACGGATTTATTAGGGTTCCTTTTTTGGCATTTGGCTACGGAATCCTAAAATGTACAATAATTCACTGGTACTCGTAAATTCAACATTAATGCGCAAAACCGAAGTTAGGCACAAGCTGGCAACATAATCGAATGATATTAGATAGGTGAATAACTTCGATACGTTAGTATGAATTTACTAAGGAGCACCAGCGAATCTTTGGATTTTTTATATATGGAAGGGCATAATATAAAAATATAAACGGCTGTATGGGAGGATACGTAGTTGTTGTAGAATAATAAAATAATATTCTTTCAATTATTTAATACGCCGAAAAATACTACAACATTACACTTATGTACTTTGAGAGATGTCGTAGTCGCTTGCTATGCGTGCGGTATGAAGTCTGTGAGTCGTTCCGTCCCCTTTCTCGTCCCGCCGATACCACGCTGTCGTCGTAGTGCATTAGGCGCGAACAACGGCTAACACTCACGTTTAATCGGTGTAAGTACCGACTAGTTTCGGACTCATCGGAGGTCCTACTAGTCGGTACTTACACCGATTAAACGTAAGTGTTAGCCGTTTATATTTTTACATTAAGTTAATAATGTCTCACGATAATAATAAGTTTTAATAATAAGATAAGTTTTAATAATTTAATGGAAGGGCTTGTTCATATGTAAAAAATCTGTGGTTACAAAGTATTTTCTCTTATAGATCTCAATTTTTTAATCAATTAGAAATAAATAACTGACCGCCTGATTGTATAAATGTGTTGTGACATCCACACGCATCACGAGGTAACGCGATAGAAAGACAAGATTAGTAGTAGGTCTTTTGTCGCAAGAGGCCGGCTAGGTAGTTATCACCGCAGTGTCAAATATTCTACAGCCAAACAGTAGTGCTTAGCCATTACTGTGGGGTAGTGGAATTACTGGCTAGAAGAGATTTAAGAACCCTCTCAAGGTCGGCAACGCGTGAGTGGCACCTACTAATGGTGCTGCAAGCGCTCATAGGCTACGGCAACCACTTACCATCAGGTGGGCCGTATGCTTGTTTGGCAACTTGTAACATAAAAAAAAAGATTGTTACATCTCGTACCAAGCTAGAGCGACACCTATATGAGCCTCTCAGCCCTACAACTTCGCAACCTAAATCGTACGGCTTTGGCCCGCTAGGCAATATCACCCGCCTAGTCGGAGGATCCTCTCGTTGTGTTGGAGGCATTTCATGTCGTGCCCTCCACGGATGCTTTTAATAAGTATTAACAATTTTATATCATGCATGCAATATCAGCTGCATTAAAAGCGCATTACCATCCCAAGGGAAGAAGGAGTCAGAGAAAGGAAATAAAGGGAAAGGATAAGAAGGAGTCTGGGCCTCCCAGTCGTCGAACGAAACGCAACAGTACATATACTGTTACTCCACGTCGATATTCTGTATGAGGTAGTACTTCCCCGGTATTTTGAATAATAATTCTATTTGCGATGTACACGCTCGCTAAGGATATTACGACCGTCCAAAAACCATTTTTGAACGGTTGTTGCCATGGTTACCATAGTTATATTAGCACGGTTGAAACTTCCTTTTATCTTTTCTCAACCCTTTCCTCCTGTTCTTTGGGTTCGCAACGCGCATGTGATAGTTCAAGTATTCAGCGCGCGTTCATAGCTTACGTTGATTGCTTACCATCAGGCGGACTGTATGTAGAACGGTCAGACTCCTTGATATTACTTCGTAAATTCTACTTTTGCATCAACGCAACGAAACTAGTCACAAGATTTACCTACCTTTTCATCAGTAATTCTCAATATATCGTAGGTTGTCTGGAAGAAATCGTGTCTAGCGATAAGACCGCCTATTTGTATTACCTAAATTTATATCTAATTTGTCTGTTTCTTTTTATTTTTGTGGTGTACAATAAAGAGTTTAAAAAAAAAAAAAAAAAAGATTTCAACATAATTGAAAGAAGTTGCGTGTGACTGACTTCGTTTCGTTGCGTTAATGTTGAACTACGCACAAATACTCGCTGTAATTGGCCTGTATAGAAGGGCATTTTCATAGCATACAGTATGTCAATGGTCTGAGGTACACTATTATTAAATAATTAATATATAACTTTTCAAGTTGTACATAATTGTAATAAATAATAGCCAAATGTAATAATATGAATTTAATTAGAAATATTTTAAGACGTGATCTTCATATTACATTCTAAGAACAATTTTCGTCTTGAAGCAGCATAATTCGGCCTCGTTGTTCGAGTTCCACAGCTTCCATTTGATAGTGTAGTGACCCTGGAAAACAATTTTTATACTTTATTGAACATTTTTAATTAAAATATAGCATCAATCAATTGGTTCAGAATTTGCTAACAAATCCTACATTAATTTTATGACTTTAGCTGCAAAAATCTCCACCTTTTTTAAGTAGGATAATTTTATTTTGAAAAGGTACTTTTTTTGACGACGTTGTGGCGCAGCGGTAGCGAACCTGCCTTAAACGCCACAGGTCGCGGGTTCGATTCCCGCTCGGAGCATAATATGTTTGTATTAACCATGCAAGCATATTTTCCGGTCTGGGTATATTTGTCCTTGTCATTGTGAATGTTTCCGGACCCTCGACACAGGATATTACTATCCTAATGGGGGCCGTTGAGTGTGTAGCGTTTATTTATTTATTATTATTTATTATTTATTAAATTCAGATATTATGGGTAAGCTCTTGATCTCTATCGAGCGCGAAGGCATACTTGAGGTCTACGGTGGAGCGAGTTTACTCGTGAGAAGCCTGTGTACTCGCACCTTGAAAAGGTTCAAGTGGTATGCTTTCGGAAATACAGACGCAAGAAGAGCATTCAATTCCCTGACGGTGCGAATTATGAACGAAGATCGAAAGAGCATAGTGCGAATGCTGGGTGTATCGACCAGGGTATTTTTAGGGGTACCAGGGTATGTGAATTTTTTAAAAAATATTAGCAATACATTTCTCAAGGCATTACTAATATTCCTATTGCCCCTCCAAATAAGCTCGAAGCTTGCGCTAGGAGTGGGTACGACAATATCCCAAGGGGATCAGGATCGAACCCGCGACTCTCGCGTTAACGGAGCGCAGTCGGCCCTTTTACCGTTGAACTATTCAGGCTTCATGGATTCAAGATATGGTATCCTTCAGTGCACCTGGTATTCCAGTAGTCAAATAGTGATGATGGTATGAGATTATGGAGCTCATTAGCAAACTCCTAGAGTTTATAGAAAATCGACAAACAAGCGACTTACAGAGGGTAATATCTTGTTCAATTTCAAACTGTATTTAAATTCTTGTTTCTTTCCAGACTCCAAGGGGCAGGTTGTGAACTGACATCCATCTACTCCGTTTAAGTCCCCAAAAGGTATGTCTCCTATATCCTTGGCCCAGTAGAGACCAGCTGTCATGTTGGCGCTTGAAAACTCTGTAAGGAAAACCAGAACCTTTTGTATTTCCATTTATTTAGGTTAAAAAGGTCTTTTATTATCAGAGGGCGGCTAGGTAGGTACCGAAGTCAGATATCCTACCGTAAAGCAGTTGTGTGTTTTTGTGTAGCAAGTCTGCTTTATGTGTCGACGGTTGCGGGTTCGATTCCCGTTCGGGCAGATGTTTGTTAAGATTTCTGTTTCGGTCTGGGCGTTTGTCCTTAGTCTCCCCACCGTGTCTTGGAGAGCACGTTAAGATGTCAGTCCCGGTTGTTATCACATAGCATCTGATAATAATCGTTAGATCTTGATAAGTAAATTGGTCTTATCCAATGAGTTACTGGTTCGCCCTTAGGGTTGCGGAGGTCAGATGGAAATCGCTCCGTGTAAAAACTAGTAACCTGTCAAATCCGGATAAGAGTAATAAGGAGACCCGGGGGTAGATAAAATACCAGGAATAATGCTAGGATGAAGAAGAAAACCAGTAGTGTGTTTTACATTATTGTGTTTCAGTTTGAAAGACATGTAACCAGTGAAATTTCAGGGCAAACCTTTAAGAACCAATATCTCGAGGTTGGTATCGAGTGAGTGGCAGACACCTAGAAATGAATGATTTTGCGCAATCAAGCGCTTATAGGCTACGAACACCGCTTATCACCAGGTACTTGCTTGATAACTAACATGAGAACAAATGATTGTAGAATTGTAACTTGGCGTGGGCCAAGTACTGACACACGTAAAAAAGGGACAACAGATTCCGTCGTCAGGATGGATATAAAAATGATATCTTGGATTTTTAAACAATTATATTATCTTAGGAGACTTAAAATTTATAATGGTCAAGGTATACTTACTCGGTGTGAACTGGAACGAGATACTGGAGTCCTTGCCTTTTTTCAACGTGCATTCATGATTTTTTGGGAGACGACAAGGTGTCACATCGACCTCACTCACTTCGCAAACATCGTCTGAAGCTATAAATAAACTTGATTAATGTAAAATCCTCTTATAATATTAAACAGTGAAATAAACGCTATAAGCGCTACACACTCAACGGCCCCCATTAGGATAGTCACATCCTGTGTCGGGGGTCCGGAAACATATATAAGGACAAAGACAATCACACCCAGAATGCAAAATATACTTTATGGTCAATACAAACATAAGTTAGGTTAGGAGGACTAGTTCATTTTTAACGTTTAAAACTCGTTTTTGTGCTTTGTTACGTGCGTGAATTGGTCTTATACAATTCTTCTTTATTATATGATAAGGATTTGGGAGATTCAAACGTGTGTAATTACGTTAATTACATAAAAGCATACTCTCATTATAAAGATAAATATATTTAAATATACTGCGCGTGCTCAAGAACTATGAGTACTTTAGGTACATTGCCCGATAAGGTTCAGCCTTTGACATTGCATTATCTAAGTCCATAATTAAGACAGCGGTAGTTACTAAAACAATTTGAACTTTAAATGCTTACTCAGATAAAGAAGTATTAAGAACAATAGTATTGATTCTTTAAACATACGTATTCTTTGATATCACGTGATTCTTTTCTTTTTTAAATAGCTATATATTCGATAAAAACGCGTGAGTGTATCCGACGCACGGCTGCAGTTTACTTCTTAAAAATAAGTACGGTTGCCTTTGAATATGCAATAGGCAAAGAGGATAAAATATATAAAATAAATGAAGACAAAACAGACACCCATACATGCATGTTTCCTGTTGTTGTGTATGTCGTTGTGTATGTTTCCGGACATTGTTCCCCAACATTGGATATTACTATCCTAATTGGGACAGTCGAGTGTGTAGAGTTTAAAAAAACACACATACATAAAAATTGTAAAAAATATAATAATAATAAAAACTCTTGGGAGTGAATCTCTTTCGTAACGTTTTTGATCGTTAAATTTTACTCTTCATAATTTTTTTTCTGCCAGGCGCCTTATAATAAAATCGGTTATTAATTTACCCTTAGGTGGAGTGAATCCAATAATTAAATTCTATCTTAATCTATATCCACATTTGGCATAAACTTAATATATAAAATTCCCGTGTCCACAATGTTAGTCTGCGAAACTATTAATCCGATCTTAACGATTTTTTTAAAATGTATGATTTATTCCAGGTCAAAAGATCTTAAGAAGGAGGGGTTTTATTTAATAATTTAACTAATGATTTTCATATACGGAAAAAGGAGATGAGTTATATATGACATTTATGTAGTTATTTTGTCGTCTGTGCTACACATTCAAACACAATCTTTGAGGTCATTGACCTCAGTGCCCTGTCTATTGCCATCATTGCCACTACGTTACTGTGGCTTTAAGCATGTCAATGAGCAAAAAGGTACTGTTACCCACGAAAAAGGGCCAGTCTCCGATAGAAGTTAATGTTAGAATATAGCATCAATATTGTTGCGTTTCGTGCGATCCCTTGAAGTGAAAAAAATCAAACTTTCATTTTCCGGCTGATCTCTGATCGGTTTTAACGAGACTTTCACTGGCAGATAGCTGATGTTGTAAGGAGTAACTAGGGCTACTTTTATTTTCGAAAAAGAATTAGGGTTCCGTGCAATAAGGAAAAATCGGTTTATTATGTGAGTGGAGGCGCGGTTTTAATTAGTTATATTATAAAAAATATTTACCTTCATCGCATTTCGTGAATTCAGCTACCTTCGCAGACGCGACGCCGACAAGAATGACGATTATGAAAAAAGACTTCGACATTTTACGTCACTCTACCTCACTGGTCAAATCACTTATGAAATACTCAGCCCAAGAAACGGGAGACGGGACGAGAGTATAAGTTGACACCTTGACCCTGTGATAAGGGTAATGATAGTAATTTGACTGCTAAACGAAATAAAATGACACCGTTGTGGCGTTGTGGGTAGCGAGTCTGCCTTAAGCCTCGACGGTTGTGGGTTCGATTCCCGCTCGGAGCAGATGCTTGTATTAATCGTACAGGCATGTTTTCCGGTCTGGTTGTGTTTGTCCTAGTCACTGTGAATGTTTCCGGACCCCGACACAGGATATAATTATCCTAATGGGGGCCGTTGAGTGTGTAGCGTTTATTTATTTATTTAAAAAAAAAAATACGTAGAATTTCACCGAAGGTAGCGGGTTCAAATGCGGATATGTTTTTTTTATACCGCTTTTAACGATAAAGAAAAATAAAAAATAAACAAACTACATATTTTAGAAGATATCCTGAAAAATGAATAGTTAAAAAAAACCTTTTTAAATTTTTTTTTTAATTCTCTAAAAAGAAAAGAATAATAAAAGCTTGTCGTGAGATTTACTTTTGTGGGTGTATTTATAAAATACGTGCTTTTTTCCGATTTTCAAGTTCGTAAATTGTATTGTTGTTATGTATGTATTGTAAGTTGTTTATTTATCTACATAATCTCGCGTCATAATAAAAAATGTTATTATAAAACCATAAATCCAATAAATGAAATAAAAAAAAAAAATCAGTGACGATAGTAAATAAGATAACTTTTTGCAATAGAAATGATTCGTTTCCCATATTTTTTCTTTATTACATACTAGCAGTGCCCGTGGCTCCGCTTGCTTTAATATGGTTTTCTGATAATCCTACGGGACCCCAACATATTTACGGGATATAATTTATCCTATGTGTTAATATAGGTAGTAAGCTATGTATGTATATATGTATATATATGTATTTCATCCAAATCCGTGAAATAGTTTTTGCGTAAAAGAATTTTTTTATGTTAGCAGTTGGCAAACAAGCATACGGCCCACCTGTTGGTAAGCGGCTGCCGCAGCCTATGAGCGCTTGCAGCACCATTAGTAATATCAGTGGGTTTCTTATATTCTTATTATTATTGTTATTCCTGTATCACCTATTTCTATATCAAAACTCATTCCTTCTTCGATTAGTACCTCTAAAAGAAATAGCCATTTAGTATAAAGATGCATCAATTCTCATTTTATTTTACTTTTTATTTTTTTATGTAAGAAGGCAAACGAGCAGGAGGCTCACCTGATGTTAAGTGATCACCGCCGCCCATGAACATCTGCAACACCAGAAGGCATGCAGGCGCGTTGCCGACCTTTAAGGAAAGAATAGGCTCTTCTCTTGAAGGTTCCCAAGTCGTATCGGTTCAGAATTTCTCATTTTCTGTTATTTATCTTTATAGTGTACTCGATTTAACATATAAAGAATGCTTATGCATGCTCATGAGAACTGACAAATCAAAGATAAACCGATGTAAAAATATAAATTGATTGATAACGCTGATAACGAAGGTATAAGCGTGGCTGAATGCATGCGTGCGCAGCTATGCAAAAGCATCCTTTAGCCTATCATGACGTGTCCAAAGCATTCAGTTAAATGCGAATCGATGCTGAAAAATTTAATTAAAGCATTAAGAGTGAAAACGTAACAGACTGACAGAGCTTCTTTCGCATTAATAATATTAATAAATTTAGGGTATAAGTTTGAGTCTGGAAGTCTGGATTATACCTTTTCAAGCTCTGCATATTTGTGATAAATAATAGTCAGTTATAATCATATGAATTTAATTAGTAATAATATATTTTAAGACGTGGTCTTCATGTTACAATTTAACCACAATTCTGTTTCTAAAGCAGCAAAATTCGGTCTCGTTGTTCGAGTTCCACAGCTTCCATTTGATAGTGTAGGGACCCTGGAAAAATAATTTTAATACTTCAAAATCTATACTAAAAAAATACTAAAAATAACTTGATTATCTTGCAAAAACGACACGCTTATGTCATCCGCGTGAGCTTTTGAATTTTGTAGAGCCGGATTAGTTTTGTTAAAAATGCTTAAAATAATTGGTATAAATGAGGTGAAAGCTAGGTGTAAAAAGCTTATTTAAATAAAATAGATAATTAAATGAACGTGTATTACATTTGGCGCAACAAATTTTAATGAATCCTAGTGTATTGAAAAACTTTAATCAATTAAAAAATAAATGCATACAGTGATTGTGGGCTATTTGGTCCATTTTATATTCGTTAAGTAGGCCTAATCTTGAAGTAATTACGGTATATACTTCAAGTAAAAAGAAATTTTCCAAATCAGTTTATGAATGTCAGGGTTTCATGAGTAAAAACAATTTCTGTGACTTAAAGATATAATATCTCAACAACTACTGACTTAATGAAAAGTCAAAATCAAACGTCCTTATCTTTTTGAAAACCCTATCCTAATATATCTCACACGTTACCATACGTTTTTTTCAACCCTCAGTAACATGTATGTACTGCTATATACCCTTAATTAAAGGTATATATTTTTTTAAAATGTATTTTAGGATTTCATTACAAAATCGTGTAGCGGTTCATAGATTACACCTACTTACAACATTTCGTATAGATAGAGCCAACAGTCTCCGAATAAAATGACTGTGACATACGGACGGACGCCCCAAGGGACATAACGAAACTATAAGAGTTCCGTTTTTGCCATTTGGCTACGGAACCCTAAAAGTTATATTAAGTTCTTAGAAGTCACTTACGGTACGTATCTTGCTCAATTCAAGATTGTATTTCAGTTCCTGTTTCTTGCCAGTTTCAAGAGGGCAGGTTGTGAACTGGCACGCGTCGACTACGTTCAGCTCTCCAAAAGGCATCTCTTCCATTTCCTTGATCTTCACCGAGTAAATACCAGCTGTCATGTTTGAGCTTGAAAACTCTGTCAAAGAAGAACTTAATTTGATATGCTTGGTTTTTTTTATGTTAAAATATAAATGTTTTTCTTATTACTTTTCTTGATTTATTGTCAGAGAGACTGCACCTTAATAAAGCGACAGCCCTCGCGGTGGTTCTAAGTTGTTTCCAGCTTATAACTTATATATATCGCCATACGATACTTGAAGTATCACATGCGCATTTCCAACCCAAGCGATGAGGTTGAGAAGGAAAAAAGGGAGGGAATAGAGGGGTGGGAGTTAGGGCCTACAGTGCTCTCACTGTTACTGTTACTTTAGCCGGATTGTATGTAAGATGGTCGTAGCCCGGTCGAGCCGGCCCATATGCAGATGGAGGATGGCTCTGTTACAGTGCGGATTGATCTAGAGACATCGATAGAAAGAATGATATAAATTAAAGAGACGACGATCAGGCAATTTTTTATTTATTTTAATTTTAGGTTTCAAAATCTATTTATCTTAAGCGTTGTTTACAAAAAAAAAGCATTTTGTTATTTATATTTGACAACGATGTTTTGAGCGTGTTTATTAGGGAAATGGTTGGGCGATTTAATAAAGTTAGAGCCCAGGACGTCTAGACCTTTGTTTAATAAAAGCTGAAAGTTTTTCTATGCATGTATAGGTAAAAACAACCAACGACTATAGAGTTCGTGATGCGGTTACTTGGACAGTTGACAGGTAGTAAAGGTGTTTAAAATAGTAACTTTAAATTCGTTAAACTATAAAGCTCAATTTTTTATGTTTTATACTTATTACTTTCAGCTTTTATAACGAAGATCTAGCCTTTCCTGGGATTTAGGGATATAAGAGAATGGACCCGATATAAATACTCCGAAATAAAAACCATAGCGCAAGAACGAAAACGTTTTCTCCGGCTGTCCACCGAGCTGCAGTTCGAAGATAGCGCCATATACATATGTGATAATGATAAGAGCACTACTCTTGGAGACTGTGTTTGTCAGTTTGTACTTTATCGCAATAGAGGTCTTACTGCGGAATTGATATTTAATTTCGAACATCTTATTGTGCCACGGAACAATATTTTAGGAAATTCAAAATGTGAAATGAACGAAATTAATAACGGTCTAATACTTACTAGGTGTAAACTGGAACGAAATACTGGCAGATGATTGCTTATTCTTTTTCATAGTACATGCGTATCGTTTGCCGAAAAGGCAAGGGGTCACATTGACCTCATTTATCTCACACACATCGTCTGTAATTAGATAAATATACATGAATGAAAAATACTTTTGTTACTTTTTTTTTAAATATAAACGTTTTATAAATGAGACAATTTGGACCCTAGTTACACTGACGTATTGCCGACCCAAAAAAAGTCCATCTCTCCTCGATAAGGTTTCTGTCTATCTGTTGCCGCAGACTATCTGAGGATTTGGATTTCGGGTGTTTATACACGTTTGTCTATCGCATTAGTAATAACTATTAAATTAGTTATACAAAATGACATCTCTTCATCATGACATATCCAAGGAAGTTATAAAAATGACCACGTCTATGTTTCATAGTAAAATTATTGGCTTTTAGGTTCATAAATAGCTGTGCTACTGGCCCCTGTTGCGTGGACAACATAACTTTTACAGACAGACTTTCAAACACAAACTCTCATTGCGTTATTTACCTGAATGCCCTTCCTGTTTCCAATTTCAACCTTTACCACTATTTTTGCTGACTTTAAGGAATTTTATAATGTAAGGGCAATAAATCTATGAGTGTAATTAATTTCTATATTAAAAAGTTCATTTACTCATTATCAATCTTTTTCTGTCCACTGCTTGAAATATCCAAGTGTACATCACCGAACACGATCTTCGGCTTCTTTCGTCAAGTCTTATAAAAGGCTAAACCATCAAAAACATTTTTTTATGTGACTCACTAAGTTGGCAAGCAAGCAGACGGCCCACGTGATGATAAGCGGTTGCCGTAGCCTGTAACGCTTGCAGCAACATTAGTAGGTGCCACTCAATCGTTACCAATCTCGAGCTATAGGTTCGAGGTGCGAGGTTCTTATATCTCCTTTGCCCAGTAATTTAACTAGCCTTCAAACCGGAACGCAACTGTTTGACGGTAGAATATATGACACTGCGGTGGTACCTACCTAGCCGGCCTCTTGCAACAAAAGACCTACCACCAGTGTGACTGATTGCACTGATGGAATAATCTCTGCTGTGACAGAGATTAACACAACAGCCGGCGATGGGATTGTCAACTCATCACGTCCCGACGCCGGACATATTGTGTACTATGGATTCAACCGTAATCCATGGACTTAAGCTAATATATATGTACAAAAATTTCTTACCTTCAGAACATTTAGCGAATTTAGCTATATTAGCTGATGCAACGCCAAAAAGAACGGCTATTATGATAAAAATGATTTTCGTCATTTTGCGTCAGCCCCAGTCACTGGTCAAATCTCTTATAAAATATTCTGTCCTAGAAACAGGGAGATACGAATTCATACCTTGA
Organism: Hestina assimilis; assembly: GCA_023373885.1. NCBI lineage: Eukaryota > Metazoa > Arthropoda > Insecta > Lepidoptera > Nymphalidae > Hestina > Hestina assimilis. The sequence continues at coordinate 13,275,971 of CM041755.1, read as the reverse complement.
CCCTATGATAATAGTAATGATAATTTGACTGTTAAACGAAATGGAATACGTACTTTAACCGAAGGTCGCGGGTTTAAATATGGGTAGGTAAATATTTAAAAATATAAAGTCGAGCTTGCCCAATGGATAGAAAACGTAGATAGTAGATATTTTTGACATCTTTTGGTATAGTTCATGAACTGTTGTATGTTGAAAATTTTATAGATTGAAAATAACAAATAAAGAAAAAAACTTGATTTTATATTCTACGGTGGTATGGAACTCTTATATATATTTATAATAACTCGCGCAATATAAGTTGAACTATGTGCGTAAAACATTTTTGGGTCTCAATAGACCTGCGGAATGAAGGGAGGGCCCGTAACTATAGTAACGCGGTGACGCTAGCCGAATTCCTTCCTCCGCTTCTCGTGCATTTTTTTTTAGTTATTTAAAATTTATATTATTGGTCTAACATTTTTGACCATGATTGTACCTGCGCAGAGGACCGCCATTTTGGTTCAACTTATATTGCGCGAGCTATATTAGGTATTTCTTTAAATAATTTTTAACATATTCAATGTTATATAAATAAAAAAAAGTAAAAAACTTGAGAGGTGTCAAGGGACTTCCGGATGGAACGAAGTTCCTTTCGATTAATTAGTGAACGCTTTGTCACGGTTGACGGCGCAAGCGAGCCCGTGGCGTCCCACTATGGCGCAAGGTGGTTCGTTGGGTTTTAGTGAGCATTACTTCCCACACTACCACTACTTGTAGTGATGGGCGTTTGCGTTTTCCGACGTGAAAAAATTGGTGAAATATTAGAACCACAGTAACATTATAGATATACTTCAGTTAAAATTTATAGTTTAGTTGAAAAAAGTACTCAATTTTTTTATAAAAATTTATTTACAAAAAATTCCGTGATAATGGAATATCGAATTAATTACATTGCATTAAAGTTAAAATTTCGTTGTTCCGTTATTTATTTACATTTTGTATTCACATTTTAAATATATGCCGATTTTTATTATCTTTGGCATACATTCGTAAAAAAAAACTAAAATTAATAATTACTAGACATAAAATTATAATGAAAATAAAGTCTATTATACAAATGACAATTATAATAAAAAAAAGATTATTTTAAAGTCCACAGTTCCATATTAGATAATCTTTACTTGCATCTTTTTCTGTCTATTTGATCTAGCAGTAGTTATACTGCTACAATTAGATCAATTAGTGTTAACGCTGGATTATTAAAAGCTACTTTTGCTGTTCTTCCTGCTTATCTTTGGTGGCAACGCTTGGTGGCATGGCCTGGCACCTGTGCTGTGGATGTACATCATGATGGTAGGCAAACAAGTATACGTCCTTGATAGTAAACAGTCATCGCAACTTATGACGCGATACTCGAAGTATCGCATGCGCGGTGCCAACCCAAGGTATAGAAGGGAAAGGGACGAGAAGTGAAAAAAGGAAGGGAACAGAGGGAGTGGGAAGTGGGGCCTCTGGCGCTCTTACTCTTACGAAACGCAACAGTACCGATATTGTTGAATGAATTTAGATTAAGGTAACTGCTTTACATCAGGACGCTTGATTGTTGCCACCTTAGTGGTATAAAACCTGTATGTTTTGGGCAAATTAAAACATCTTTACGTTTAAAATCAATAATAAAACTTATTTACGTTTATATAAATAAAACAATATCTAATCGAAAGTACTTACAACTTCACTTATTAAAGCAAAATAATGATTAGCGATCATCGCTAATTAGGTCATTAAGAACATTTAACACTTAACTATAATTGCTATATTTACAATTTATATGCAAATAATATTATAATACGTCATTATATTCTCGGAAATGTCTGTAACGGTTTTGATAAAATATTTTTTTTTGGATATTTCCTGTTTACGTAGATCACTGAGGAGAAAAAAAAATGATTCGAAATGTTACACAGTTTTTGCTAAAATAGTTTTGAATTACAAATGATGGCTTATAAATAAATTTAAGTACATAAGGTTTTAATAATTCTAAAATTAAGTCTAAATAAAGTATATTACAAGAAATAATTTACATACACAATATTAAAACATGATTTTGCTACAAAAAGATAATGTACCAGGAGGCATCTTCTATGTCAAAACTGAAATTAGATAAATACGAAATATATGGAATTGGCATAAGTTTTCGGATTATCACGTGACCTATTGTTTTTGAATTTTGAAATTGAATCGACACGGAGGGATTTCCACTTATCCAGGCCCCCAGTACGTTTATTTATACAATGGCTAAAGTTGTCGTGGTCGTGTTGTGATCGTCTCTAGATAGGTGCAGGTCTTGATGTATCCCGGCTTCCTTCAGGATCCTCATCCTAGGTCCTAAGGGAACACCTAGTGCTCTTAACTTGTCCTCACCAACGTAGGGTAATTCAGCTGCTCCAACTTTTTCTTTCTCTAACAGAGCTGCGTATTTCTGGTAACGAAAAGGTTTTATTTATAGTGCTATTCCGAGATGTAAAATATTTTAACTGACAGTTTTACCCGGATATATTTACGAATTTAACAAGAAGTATCGATTCCCGCTCGGAGCAGATGTTTGTTATAAATATCTGTTTCGGTTTGGGTGTTAGTTCCTGTGGGTCGGAGAACACATTAAGTTGTCGGTCCCGGTTGCTATCATAATATCTAATAATATATAATCGTTAATATTTGATAGGTAATTTGCTCTTATTCAATGAGATTACTGGCTCGCCCTATGGGTCGGAGGTCAGATGGCAATTTCTCTGTGTAACAACTAGTAACCCGTCAAATCAGAAGGTGCAAGCAGACCCTGGGTAAATAACAGGAATAATACTAGGAAGAAGAACTAACCTCATATCCCAGTTTCTTCAGGAAAAGCCGCATCAATGGCGGTTCATCACCAAAGAATTTAGTGAGGCGTTTGACCCTGTCAGGGTTGCTGAAGGAGTACGAGTCAAGATGTCTGTGATGACCCGATCTGATGTACTGTTGCGATCTGAAATGGAAAATATATGTGCCTAAATTTTTACCCTGATGTGTCAAAATTAGAATAAGTTCTCCTCGGGAGCTTAGAGAAAATAAGGATTTTATTATATTTATTATTATTGTAAGATTTTGTGATAAAGGCGATACAATAGGTTTTATTAGTAATAATAACTTGCTTGATATTATCTGTCTTCTTGAGGCAGTTATCGCAATAGTTAATCAGAAGCACAAATTGTTACTAATATTATAAATGTGAAAGTAACTCTGTTTCACTGTCTGTCAATCGCGCTTTGATGCCAAAACTGAACCGATTTAAATGAAATTTGGAACAAAGACAGTCTAGACTGTCTTTGTACTTTGTGTGTGTAGCCATAGAATGCACATATGCTACTTTGTACTTTGTGGTTGTATGGAGTTGAAAGGGAGCATGAAAAGTTGTATGGAAGTATCATCATTTTTAGAGCTAAAAGGGTGTAACTTATTTTTTAGACTGTTCACTCGATATACATAAATATGATATTCAAAGTTTGTAACATAAGTGTTCACATTTTGTATTAAAATCTATATTCACGCAGGCGAAGCTAGGAATTAATATGTACCTATTACCGACAAAGTAAATAGTTTATTCTATGTACTCACTTGTACATGTGCCGGAGCGCGGCGATCTCCGCGCGGATGTTGTCCATCTCCTGCATGACGAGGTGGTGAGTGCGCATCTCGCTGGAGAGGTGCGCCACCGAGCGCGCCAGCGTCACCACATGGGACTCCAACCGCTGGAACCGCTTATTGATACCCTGGAAGCATGATACCAGATGTATTATATAAATCTCCATGCGATTAAATTAATTGTGATTGAACTATTAGAGGAAAAAAGAAATTTGGATTCAGTGGCATCAGCAGTTTAATATATCAACAAACTAGATATGCCCGCAGCTTTGGTCCCGTCGGGTTCTCACCACCCTCTGACCCCTACTTAATTATTTATTGCTCAGCTTCTAAGTATTGTTTGTTCACGTTATATAGCCCTTAGCCTTCCTCAAGAAATGTGGTATCAAATGCAAAAAGATTTTTTTTAAATACGCTCAGTAGTTGCAGAGATTAGCGCGGTCAACCAAACCAACCAACTCTTTAGCGTTATAATATTGGTATGGTATAGATATATCACCTTATATTAACCGTAGCTAAATTTGGGTATTTCGTCCTTTCTGGAATAGCTTTCAACAAAAGTATATGTCACACGTAGGAGTGAAAAAACTGCTTTAATTTGGCACAAAATGAATAATTATTAATTATCGTGCGATATAGTAATAATACCTTGAGATCATGTTTCTTTCTATGTTCATTGGAGCTTCTCCGTTTGTCGCGAACGGGCCGACTGCTTACGGAGCTCGATGGGAGAGATGACATACTTCCATACCGACGCTTAGACGATAACCTGTAATTTATAATAACATAGATAGATAATAAGGACAGATAAAGTTATAGAGTAACAATTCGTCCAAATAAATCCAAGTTATAGAAAGATAACTTTTAGAACGAAAAGTGAAAAATTGTAAGCATAATAATAATTATGCCAGACCAGGTTTTTTTTATCACTAACTTGGCAAGCAAGCATACGGTCCACCTGATGGTTAGTCTTAGCTTATAAACGCTTGCAACACCATTTATTTGTAGATGTCACTCACGCTTTGCCAACCCCAAGATATTGGTTCTCAACTCCCTTTTGTCCAGTAATTTTACTAACTACAGTGTCCTTCAAACCGAAACACAGTAATGGTAGAATATCTGACACCGCTGTGGTACCTACCTAACCCGCCTCGCGCAATAAAAGATTAACCATGTCAGTTTCAAAGTAAAATATTTAAATATAAATATTTAAATTTTGTAAATATTACCTGGCTTCCCATGTGGGATGTTTGGCTAGACTCGAAGGTTTCCTAACTCCCAGTAGCTGTAAAACTTCAGCATACATATTTTCAAGACCTCGAAGCTGTCGTCGAATGGCACGCGCGTCTCCAGTCGAAGCGTCGCTATCCGTTCGTCCGTCGAGGAGGGATGAGAGGTCTAAGCTTCGGGTTGTAGTTGAGGTCATATCTGTTGTATCCAGACCGAATACTAAAACAAAACAATAAATCATTAAAAATAAAACTTGTCTGATGTAATTGAAGTGATTTTATGCAATTTTTAATATATTTTGGTCTTCTCGCTCTTCTTATTCATTAATTCTAAATTTATTAAAAAAAAAATGAAAATAATTATAACTATACAAATCATATCCAAGAGGAATGGTGGCAAGAATTCTATGCAGCATTTCGCTCACAAACCACCACAATCTGGGCGAAAATTAAAGAAATATCAATTTAAATTACATTGGTTTGAATTTTCGTTCATAAACCAAAATTCTCCAAAATCAAGACAAGCTGTAACTTGTCATTGTTATTGCTGAGCTAGAACTAAATGAAGTAGGTAGGTTGGTTTTGCATTGTATATATAGAATATCATTAAAAAATTACTTACAATGTTTTTTATAATGATGGTCGCGTTTTGAAGAATGTTTCTTATGCGAGTGCCAGCGAGGGGATTCTCTACCACGACGTCTTTCGTCTGGGTATTCTGCTGATCTACCTGGAAGGCTGGAAACAATAATTGTACAGATTCATAAATTGAAAAAGTCCTCTTTTTCGTACTGAAGCAATAGTAAGAATGCAATGTCTTTATGTCATCGCCGTGTCGTTTACTATTTAGTATATTGAGTTAGTAAGTTCTAGACTAAAAACATGTATATATTGTCGATTAAACAGTTAAGTTTCTTGTATGGAGTCCAATGGAGTCGGAGAATTAATAAATTGAATTTTAAAATTAAAGGGGAATAATTATTTGATGTCGTAGCGGCACCAGAAATACGTATTCCGTAAATTCCAACTCTCTATCTATTATGGTTTGTGAAATGCAGACGGCTTACAGAAGGACGCTTAGTAATAGAGTTTCGTTAACATCCTTTGGGTACGGAACCCTAAAAACAAAATGCTAATTGGTGGTTAATATAAAATGTCTTAATTAATAATCAACAAGGGTTAGTGTTGTTTCTAGTGGTTATTCATACAGTGGTTTTGATTTACCCTTACCTATTTCTCTTATGTAAATCAGAAGAAGGTGACTGTGGAGGTAGTGGTGGTGTCATAGAGCCGTCAGAGCTGGCTGAGCTGTCGAGTCTCATGTTTGACAGTTTTGGCTCCAGGATCTGTCGAAGCTCACATTCCACTAAATCTGCCCATTCGTTTTCTCCCGCTATAAGTAAGGAAATGATGGTAAGAGTTAGGGCGGTTCATTTCACGCTTCATAAGTCCGAAGGCGGGTATACAGGCTTATGGTGTACGCGGTGGTGGCGAGTGTCAGTAGAAGATAATTCAAAAATTGTTACGCGCATATAAGCGCGTCAACGCTCGTACAAGTGGGCGTGTGATAAAAGGCGCACCTATACGCACCTTTACGGGTATTGAAAAATTAGCTTATACACTCGGATAGTGCTGCTGAAAATGCTGGTCTAAAACCACCCTTAGACGTATAAAAATAATTTAATTATATCAATTAAATGTTATTTGTACTTAAGATTTCTATAATAAAAATCTCACCAGGTCCAGGATTTTGTTGACTAGGTCCAGGCTGTGGTTGAACCCTGGACCCCACAGCATCAGAATCTGCAGAAGTGTCATGAAGGCTTGCGTCAGGTCGTCTCCCACTCGAATATGCCACGCTACCTCTACCAGAGTCAACGTTCGACGACTGACCACCATTTTTATCGTAGTCTGACAAATATGAATATTTTTGTTATAAATCAGGTAAAGTTACTGTATTTGGCTACCATAATCTAAATATATTTATAAGCGTCAAAAATAATAAAATTCCCAAAATATTCTCACCAGAGCTAGCACCTGAACCGCTTGCCCCTTTTTTCCCATGTGCCTTTAAATCTTCTATCCTATTCGGAGTTTGTCTTGAAGAAGATGGTTGTGGATGAGTATACACTTCAGCTTTGCTACTTGAATTATAAACACTATCTACCGACTTTTGACTTGCACTTTCATCGTTTCTTTCTAACATTTCACCAGATGTCGACGCTTCCTCTTTATGCCTTTGGCCTACTGAATCCGGTGTTCTTCTTGATTCTTTATGGCTATCGGGTGTTCTTCTATATATTTCATGATTCCTTTCTTGTCTGTGAGATTCTATTGATCGTCCACTTGTACGAATTCGTTCCTCAAAACTAGACCTACTTTGTGCCGCTAACCTCATTCTGAAGCCTCCATCATCAGATTCCCTTTCCTCAATATGTCTAGGGGGACCATTTTCATTTGGCATACTATCTAGTAGATTACCGTGTGAATTCCTTCTAGATCGGTCATGAATTTGTGGTGTGGTAATTTCTGGTCTTGGGTGAGGATCATCTAAGAGGTGCGGATGAGAAGCCGCTCTTCGACCTTCTACTAAGCCTCGTTGTCGAACTATTTCTCTTTCTAATTGTTGAGGACTTCTGAGATCTAATCTTGAATGTGAGTTATCGAACTGTAAAACAAAACAATTACAATTTTATATTAAAATAACTACTTCCTTTCAAACCTTTTTTAAATTGATGTAAACTTAGTTTGAGATATACATAAATTTAAACGCAAAATACGCTAAAGGTATTCTCAACAGGGCTTGGGCACGATAAAGTCCCATAAAACCATATATGAATTGTTATGAGCTATGCAATAAAATTGGACATGCTTTGAAGCGTAGAAATAAAACTGTTAAACTATTATATACATCGTTTTAAAAACGAAATCATTAAATTCGGTGTTATATAAATTCATATTTTATACTAAAGGTTTAAAGATAAATTCTGCTATATGTAATATTTCTAAATATTTCATCAGAAAGTCCTATGACTTGGGTACAATCATAGGACTTTTGAACGTAAGCACGTATTTGGTTTTTTTAATAACGACTATGTCAGCAAAAGCTGAATTATTATCGATCTTTAATGAGATTATATATTGATGATAATTGATTACTATTTGAATGATTTATTAATTAATATTGACCCCAAAAATTCAGCTCGCTACGGATAGTAAAGAGGTATAATTTTAGTTTCACGATATCACGCTCGAAGCATAAAGCAAGTACTTGTTATTTTAATTGCGTAGTTTGTGGGAAAAGCTAATCGTTGGGAATCATTGTGCTTTGTTCTAACAGTGAGAAACATCGTAAGAAAGGCGAGAATTATTACTGTAACTTTTTGATGTTGTTCTATGACTTTTGAATTGTTTTGCAATATATTAGTTAATAAACGTGATCATTATATTTATTACAATCAAAAACTAAACGATTTAATTACTTAACTCGATAAAACAGCTGTACAATGCAATGTTAATTTTGCAAAAGCTTTAAGATCTGACACGAAGGTGTAGATAGATACGCGTATAATTCGTGAGAAATGTGAGCGTACATGTAACAAAGAAATAGTCTGAATGTCGAAAACTACAATTTAGCTAAGCACGATGTATGAAAAGTTATGAAAATCGATGTACACTGTCGACTGATACACAAATCAATTAATTTTAACACACCTGCGGCTGAGGTCCAGTTTTTAAAGATGTGAAATTTGCCATCGATCTCACATCTAAATCTCGTTGGTACACTGCACTGCGTCTTCCTGGAGGACCATACTGCTGGTAAAGAGCATCTGCTCCAAGGGCTTGTGGTCTGTGTGGAGAGGCTAGCATCTCTTGTGATCTAGCCTGCTGGTTTAGCATCATCTGCTGCTGAACTATCTGTTGTTGTTGATGGATTAATTGCCTGAAAAATGATAGATTTAATGAGATTAATTAAAACTTCTGGGATATAAAAGGTGGAAATGGTTTTCATCCACAATCAAAGTATTAAAAATCATTATACTTTAAAAATCTCTACTTTTGTGTAGCAAAAAAAATTATAAAATAATTTAATAGAAACGCGTGAAGACTTAAACAAAGGCACTGGTGCCAATAATTATATATTGGTGTAATGCATATGAGAAAGTTGTAATTACGCTCTTTCTATGATGTTTCTCAAGGAAATGGCTAAATACTAAATTGACATTGCTTTGTAATCGAATATACTTTATCATTATATATTACATTACCAAACCAATAAGTTATTATATTTTCTTCGTGAATGAGTCGCTAAATGTACGTTTTAAAAGTGTCCCAGTATTTGTACCACAAATATTTAGGTCACATTGACCGACATCATTAATCAATAATATTACTAATAGTATAAATTACATAATATAACATGGAATCTTACCTGTGTGGAGATGGACTTTGGTATGCCATGTTATTAGCCATGCCGTGACTATACTGCATATCTGGTCGATTTTGTGGCATAGGTCTTCCATAAATTCCTTGTTCAACTTTCCTTGTAGCCTCTCTTGGCGTGACCTGCTCGGGTTCAGGTCGTTTCCTTTCTTCAATATTATTAAGCCTCGCTTCATCATTGTTCTTCTCACCTTCGTTACCATCTTTTTTAAATCTACTTGATATCATATCTTTAAGCGTGTGATAAGTTTTACTAACTGATTTATTACTTTTTGGAGCATCTCTGGTGCTATCTTTGCCTGTTTCAACAGTTACTGTGATATGAGAATTATTTTGTCCATCAGGTTTGTATGAATTTTTAGCAGGTATGGGTGGTTTTGGGGAGTCGTAGTTTTGTATGTTTCTAGCTACAGCGCCTTGGTTTGGATTTTGGTTTTGGTTCATTGGATACCCGTAGTTTTGTTCGTATTGTCTGAAGTCGCCGGACGGTCCGGCTTGCTGATTCTGTAAAATAACAAATAGCTATGGTTAGATTGATCATATTATAATACGGATATAGAAGTGAATTCGTGAAAATAAATCACATAACTGTTGACTTTTACGTTTTTATCTTAGCGTGACAAATGAAAATGATTACTTGATCTATTTTGTATTGAAAATTTTATGATATTCTACGATGTTAGAAATTAGAGTATTAACAAAAATAAGAATTGCAAAGCCGGGAGCGGCTACAATTTAATTGAAATTAAAAGTGACTGATTTTTACAACGTCCAGTACGTTAAGTAATAATTGTACAGTATATAGCATGCAACACAACAAAATCAGGTCTGTGACTTATTCTCGCTTAGTTTCATTACAATACACACACAAATATTAATTGTTATAGGGCGATTTTTATTGCTTATGAATGTAAATTATTTTTTCGTGCACTTATATAAGACGAAATAAGGTATAAAGATAAGATTGAGACATGAATAACGTTAGATTTAAAATGGGAATCCAACCTACATTGAAGGCTTTGAGTCAGGTGAAAGAAATGTATTACGCGAGCTGGGAATGTAGCAACGATGCATTGTTGTAAGGAAGACGTTGAACTTTAATTATACATGCCGTGACGCTTGGTGTATGTCGCTTTTTAATAAAAAGAAAATTTAATTTAATTTAATTTAATTTAATTGCTTATTATGTTTTTTATAATATAATAATAATTTTATTGTGCTATTATTGGTGGGTTTATCATCTGTATTTAATATTTATTTGTGTACAAATATATTTGCTTGCCTATCACGAGATGTATTAGGTATGGAACAACTTTAAAACTACGTTTCATGCAAATTAATTATTATTATTATTTTGTTTTATATTTATAGATTTCTCTTTAGTCTCTTAAGCTTCATGATGGATGACTATTTATTTTGGAATAATGTAATGTAGTTCTGTTAATTTACTTTTACAATTTCTTTACAATGTTATGTTGTGATCGTTACTTTATCGACTTTTTAAGACCCTATTTATAACTTGTTTCTTTGTAAGTATATAAATGTTGTGGCAGTACATTGAAATTAGGAGTACATAAGTAGTTATATTAATAAATATAATACTTACATTATCAATTGAGAATTCAACCATTTTCACTTCAATTAAAGGTTATTTTAGAAATTAGGAGTTGTAAATAAATTTCAATTTAGTTCCTATATATAGGCAAACAGTGAAAAACACACACTTGAGACGTTTTTCATTTTGATACTAAACGATAAAACGTGACGTCCTTTATACGACAATTTTTATTTAAATGTTCATATTAAAATTCTTCAAGCGAAACGTTCGGCTTGAACCGAAACCTGGAAGGTACTAGTGCTTCGTAGAGCGATAGAGTCGCGTGCGCCATCGTTACACCGTGTCTAAAGTTTTTGATCCGTTTTAAAATAAATTAAAACTGTTACTTAGATAAGGCCATAATTATATTGAAAATAGATAAGAAAGAAAAATAAAACCAATCAAACCACGAAATTTTACAATAATAAATAAAAAAAGAGTAAATAAAGTAGAGCAAAGTAACAGAGTTCTGTTGCGTTTCGTTTGAAGAGTGAGTGCGCCGGAGCCCCAAACTCCCACCCCCATTTTTCCCAACCTTTTTTCTCTTGTCATCCTTTCCCTCCTATCCTTTGGGTTGACAACGCGCATGTGATACCACAAGCATCGCGCGCGTTCATAGGTTGCGTTGACTGCTTACAATCAGGCTGACCGTATGCTTGTTTGCCAACCCTCATGACATAAAAATTAATTAAGTTAACAATAAAAGTCAATCAGATTTCAAAGATTTGGCCATAAATCTTTTAATATGTCATGTGCATGAAGGGCTAAGCCAAGAAGATAAACTTTAAGATTCTTGTTACAACGTATTACTAATAGATGTCGCTGTTTGATACATATTTGGTATTCTGAATCACGCTGACAATATTTTGTAATGTAGGATGTATCGGACGTTATCTTTATATGAAAGTGAAATACGTTTATCTAGTTATAAAGCACGGAAAATTTAGATTCGATACGATATATTATTGACTTACTTTCACTGATTTAATGTTCAGCTCGTGCAAAATATTGTCGAGTTTATAACACTGGACCCTGGCTGTATTTTAAGCGTTTCATTTTAAACTATCTACCAATATATATTTTTTTGTATATCACAAGTTGGCAAGCAAGCATACGGCCCACCTGATGGTAAGCGGTTGCCCTAGCCTATGAGGGCGCGCCACACCATTAGTAGGTGCCACTCACGCGTTGCCAACCTCGAGATATTGGTTCCTATATCTCCTTTGCTCAGTAATATTATTAGCCTACATTGCCCTTCAAACCGGAACACAATCAAGCCTAAGCACTACCGTTTAGCGGTAGAACATAACAAATAAAAAAATAAAAACACAATATAATATAACAATCCTTTCTATTTAGTAATAAAACCTTAAAAATAGTAAAGTACACTAAATATAAAGTCTTAAACTGACTTGAAAAGTAGTGTCAATTCAAGTAAACTTTTATTGCGTATTTTAAAATGTATTTATATAATAATATTGTTTAGGCTTATAGAAGATCCTATTTCAATAATGGTAGATAAATTGCTCTTATCCAATGAGTTACTGGTTCGCCCTTATGGTTGGCGGCGTCAGATCGCTATCACTATGTGTAAATACTAGAGTCCTAGAATACCCGTCAATTCAGGATAAGAGTATAAGCAGACCCTGGGTAAATACCGGGAGTAATGCTAGGTCTTCCTAATTAATGAATACAGTTGTAACCTCATTAGTGAATCGTTGTTGTGGACATTTTAATAAAACGATCTGTTTAAACTAGTCCCTATCGTTTAACATCGAAGAATTTGGATGTTTAGAAACTGGTTTCAACTAGTTAGTAGTCGGCCTCATGGTCGTTATCTTATGTCTCATCCTTAATAATCAAATTTCAGATTTAATTGATGTACTAGTATCTGCCCGCGGCTACTACTTCTTCTTCCTGGATGACCGAGCTTTGCTCCGTATATGTTTTGGTAAGTCATGTTTTTTGGTAATTATAATTATTTAGATACGAATTACATAATAACGAAATGTGAAAAGTATTTCAATAAGTTTCTTTAGTTAATCATTTTCAGGCGTCGGGATGTGACGACCCCATCGCCCGCTGTTGGGATAACCTCTGTCACAACAGAGATTATTCCACCAGTGCAATCAGTCACACTGGTGGAATAATCTCTGTTGTGACTGGTACCACCGCAGTGTCCAATATTCTGCCGCCAAATAGTAGTGCTTAGGCACTACTGTGTTCCGGTTTGAAGGGCATTGTACGCTAGTGTAATTACTGGGCGAACGAGATTTAAGAACTAATATCTCGAGGTTGGCAACGCGCGAGTGGCACCTACTAATGGTGCTGCAAGCGCTCATAGGCTGCGGCAGCCACTTACCATCAGGTGGGCCGTATGCTTGTTTGCCAACTTCTAACATAAAAAAAAAAAAAAATGCTAGTTGACTTGCTGGGTCGTTAAATCAAATATTAGTATTATTACATATATATACCTATAGATGTCAGGAAGAGTCATATATTCTCGAAATGTAGCATTCATTGCATGAAAACATGGACAAAACGACATTTCCTAAAAATGAATCCCAGCTAGATCAATTTATAGCCCCCGAAACCATAGCATACTAAATTTCATGAAAATCGTTAGAACCGTTTCCGAGATAATATATAAGGCCAGTTCATGTCCAGTTTACAACATAACTTAAGTTAGCATGTGCTTAGTTCTTCCCAGGCCCTTGACAATTATTTCCTTTGGTAGTGTCAGTATGGGATAGCATTGTAGCACGATCGACAATTATATATTTTATAGTAGATACTAAGTAATCACTGTAGCAAGGCGACACGTGCTGTTAACCGTTCGGTTCGCTATCGTCGGGGCGCGCGTGGAATTTTTGATAACAACGATTCATCGGTTTAAGCTTTACACGATTGAAAACAAAGGAAGAAGGCATATGTAATTTAAAATAATTTAAAGCTAATCCTTTCTTTTTGGTTGCTTGCTCTTTACTTAAATTTTTCTTTCGATAGCGTCCAGTGGGATAGATGTGCAAAAACACACATATTATACTATAAAGTTGCTGCATTTTCTAGAAGTAGTTGTCAAAAGATTTAGTAGTAGGACATTTAGAGCAGTTATAGGCCGCTAGACCGGAAGTGATACCCTCTCATAGAATATAGACGTAAAGTTGCAGTATTCTTGCATCTCTTTCGATGCGCATCAACACCGGCAGTACAAACCTTATGTCCCTTTCTTTTAATACTTTGTCCGTTTCTTTTTTTTCTCAACAAACGCTGCACACTCTATGGACTCTCGCAGAATAGTTACATCTTGTGCCGGTGGTAATGCCACAACGTTCTTCTAAATGTTATTAAGATTGCAAAGGCTACACTTTTTATTAGTGACTAGAATATAATTACAATTTAAAGATTATTTATGTGACTATAACCTCTTTGATTTGGTCTTGGAATCGTTCATACATTTATAAAAGTTTTTATTCATCGCATTGCTTTCAAACATATTTTCGACAAAATGCTATATAAAAGGAGAAGACCAGACTGGCTTAGGAACCCTTGGACCTAGAGAGCTGAATGTTTTCACGAGTTTTGTCAAACGAAAACGCGCACTAAGAAAAAAAAAATCGAAATTCAACTCTGAAGGGATTGAAATTTGGGTTGAAAGTTTTTATGAAAATCCGGCATTTTTTATATTTCATGATACATAATTTTTAAGAAAACAACCACCATATTACAAATTAACTAAATAAGAATTCATCAAGAACAGAAAACGCTTTATTTGAATCACTAAAAGTAATATATCGAATAAGGAATATGTATACGAGTATGTATATGAGTTGGTTCGTCAGTCCGTCTTCCTGCTTAACGAGCGGTGCGACAGGCGATGCATATCGAAGGAGTTCTTTGCCCTATAGTTATACATTTTCCATGCTTTTATGACCAAGCCGAGTCTAATAATAGATTGTGGCTATGTGGGGCAAGACTGGCTTGTCAGATATTATATATTTCTATCAACAAAATTATTGCTATTCCAAGTTAATTCCTGCAGTGTAGTAACTAGATTAAGTTCGCGATTTCGTCTCCGTAGATGGACGCTTATCTTTAATAAAATTGTTATGTCTTTCATTTATGAGTTGTTATTCAAATTAAGAATTTCTATCATGACCGATCCGTTGGTTATTGGTGAAATTATTACAAAAAGAACCTTTTGTCATTAAAAAAAAACCCATTTCACTATTTGTTTTTAAAGTGAAATAACTATTATGATTATATCACTGTAGAACCTAACTATATAGAAAGAAAGACAGAGATGGGTATATTTCCCTAAGTAGCTATGACAGTTTTTCTACTAGAGGTCAACTTAAACTGGTAGGCAGCAAAATATATATGAAATTGTAATAATAATAAACATATTTAAAAAGTGTCGAAAAAGTCTTATTACACTTTCTCTGTGCACTCAGAGCGACCTAGAGAAGCAATATTGGCAAGCACCTCGATATACGGATGGCTTTTAATTACATAACTGGAAATTTTTATTTAGTGTGAACATTTGAGAACATGATCTAGAAATGCAATGAAATGAAATGTCAATTAAGCTTATTATTGTTATTAAAACTTAGGTAGAATTCCTTACCTCTGCATGTGTCCAAGCTGACATGGTTTTTGGGGGTGTGTCTGGTGCCACAGCACCCAATCTCCCCCTCTTCCTAGCGTCCTGTAAGATCGGCACCTTGGAGCTCTTGTCTACTGCAGATAAGATCACTTCGCGTTCTATCTGTAACATATTTATTGTTAATAAAATTAATCACTAATTGGAAAATGGCACGAAGAGAACAAGGCTATGTTAGAACTAGGTACGGCAACAAGTCTTTGGGTTGAAAAAGACCTTTCTCTTATTCTTTCCTAGCATTATTTCCCGGTATTTTTCCAGGGTCTGCTACTAGTTCTTCAAAAGTTAACGATTATAATCAGATGTTATAATAACAACCGGGACCGACAGCTTAACGTTGTCTTTAAGATGTGAGATTCAAGGACAAACGCACAGACCGAAACAGATATTTATAACAAATATGTATGAGCCGGAATCGAACGCTCGACCGTCGAGGCTCGAAACAGGCTCGCTACCAGCGCGCCGCAACTATCGTTAAGTAATTTTCTCAACCCTATTTTTTTATTATTAAGAGGGAAATATGTCTTAACTCGGGGCTTAAAAATATATTTAAAGAAAAATTACTAATATTACTAATATTCCTATTGCTCCTCTAAAGTTATCAATTAATGGAATAAAGTCTTCTGGATCTGTACTAAAAATGGGCGTTCCACAAGGTTCAATTCTAGGCCCTTTTCTATTTTTGATTTACATTTCTAATGATTTGCCTTTCTATGTAAACAGTATATGTGATATCGTATTGTTTGCTGATGATACTTCCCTAATATTTAAGGTTGACAGGAATAAGCATAATTATGACGATGTAAACAATTCTTTATCGCTTGTACAACAATGGTTTACTGTAAATAACCTAGTTTTGAATGCGGCGAAGACAAAATGTGTAGAATTTTCAATGCCAAATGTTAAGAAACAAGATTTTATTTTAAGTATGAATAATACAAATCTTGATATAATTGATAATACAGTATTTTTAGGAATAACACTGGATTCAAAACTTCAATGGAACTCTCATTTAACATCCCTTGCAGGAAGACTCAGCTCTGCTGCTTACGCGGTTAGGAAAGTTAGACAATTAAGTGATATCGATACTGCTCGATTAGTTTACTTCAGTTATTTTCACAGTATTATGTCTTATGGCCTATTACTTTGGGGTAATGCTACAGACATTGAGACTGTATTTATTCTTCAAAAAGAGCTGTTCGGGCGATTTATAATTTGCAAGCTAGAGACTCTCTTCGGGATGTGTTTACTAAGGCAGGCATACTGACGGTTGCTTCGCAGTATATCCTTAGCAATATCCTTTATATTCATAAAAATGTTGATTTGTTTGACACAAACAGTGACAGACACTGCTTTAATACAAGAAGAAAAGATAAACTTGTTACACCAAGTTTTCGGCTTCTAAAGTGAGTATGTCTTTTTGGGGCAAGGTGTTCGCTTCTATAATAAAATTCCGCAGACAATTTTGAATCTACCACTTATGAAATTTAAATCTTATATCAAGCGGTGTTTACTAAATAAAGCTTATTATTCCGTTAATGAATATATTGCAGATAATGTGGCATGGAATTAATATACGTTGAGTTTCATACGGGATATATATCTTAATTGTACATTTGACAAATGTAATGTGATTATTTTTGAAAAAGAGTAACTGTAGAGTTTCTTGCCGTTTCTTCTCTGCAGAATCTACCTTCCGAATCGGCAGTAGCTTCACTTAGGCGGACATAACTGACTGTATATTTGACGATTCAAAAGCGCTTAAAAGCCTATTTGAATAAAGAATATTTTGAGTTTGAGTTTGAGTTTGAAATAAGGTCGAAGCTTGCGCTAGGAGTGGGTACGACAATAGCCCAAGGAGTCAGCATCGAAGAGTCAACTCTCACGTAAACGGAACGGAGTCGGTCGGAGGTACTAGTATAGAAGCATAATAAATATATCAATGTTGTGTAATACCCAGATATCTCTCCATTAACCAAGTTAAATGCAACGAGGAAGTTTCTAGACTAAAATGACCCCTTTCAATTAACATGTAAATGAACGAAATCACACCAAATCATCAACATTGTTGCGTCATACAACAATCGTCTAAACTATAGACGATAAAATGGAACAATGCACTTTCACTGATCTCTCATTAACTTATACTATAAGGCCGTTTATAAACTGGTCTAGTCCAAAGTTCTATACTATAAGGCCGATCAATACCTATCAATATTTAATTCATCTTACTTATTCCTGACATGTATATCATTTAATCTGCAGTGGAAAAGCATGTTGCATTTATTTACACGACTAATTTGACAAGCAAGCAAACGGTCCACCGGATGATAGTCACTGGATGGAAGCGCTTGCAACACCGGTCATTTGAAGATGTCACTCATGCGTTGCCAACCTCAAGATATTGGTTCTTAAATCTCTTTAGCCCAATAATTTTTACTAAGTACAGTGTCTTTCAAACCGAATACATTAATCTAATTATGCTACTGCTTGAGGTAAAATATCTAACACAACAGTGGTATCTACCTAGTCGCCATATTGCAGTAAAAGGTCCCAGTATCTAAATCGTAATTGTATTGAATGAAACTCCTTAAAAGAAGAGGAAATCTTTGCTAAGCGGTGGAACTTTAACTCGGTAGGTTTTGACATTGAACCTGCCTGATACACCACAGGTCGCGGATTCCCGCTCAGAGCAGATGTTTCTATTGATCATACAGGCATGTGTTCCGGCCTGTGGCACTTAAGTTAGGTTAGCTAACGCTGCGCCACAACATGGTCAATTTGAACTTGGCTGGTATTTTCCTTCCGTCACCCATTGCCGGATTAGTGATGTAAAAATGACGTAATGTAATAAAGTCATATAAGTATTAGCTCGTCAAGAAAATCATTAAATTCCGTTTAACTTTTGAGTTAAATAAATGACGATCATATTGAATAATCATACCTAAATGTTAATACTTTTTTAACAGTCCCAAATCTATAACTATGATATAATAGTACATAATTTTATATTTTAAATATAAAATTATATACTATTATATTTATATATATATTATATAATTCGAATTTGATAAAATCTGTGTCGTGAAGCTTATGCGATTGAAGATGGCTTTTTTTATGAATTTTGATTTCGATTCGTATATTTGTGTTATCTATATATACTGAAGGTTAGACCTGACTGACTTATAAAGGCCCACCCTAAAACCTTAGACAACTGAGTTTTTGACAGGTCACTAGGAAAGGATTTTGGAGGAATGTCCATTATTTTTGCCACTAGAAACATGAAACTTTTTTGGGTAAAAATTAAAGACAAATAAACCTGTATTTTAACATTTTATAAAATTCCACCTCTGAAGGGTTGTGATGGGGGTTCAATGTTATTTTCGTTATAAGCTAGACCATATATAAAATTTATGTATTATTTGTAAAGAAACCGCCTATTATAAAAAGTACAAAAATATTTAACAAACGAATTAACCATTATGTATAGTAGCGAAGGTATTCACTAGAATTCCTCTCAGCAAAAACTAAATAAGTTATAAGTATTTCTATTAGCTCTATATATAACTATGTCATCGACCCGGCGTCTGTCATTCCATACACGACGGGTACTCCTGTGCATTTCATTTATGTTACAATCAGTTTACTACACTAGGAATATAATTAGTAAAAAGGTTTTACGTTTGGATGATTGTTACTAATTACTTAAAACCACTAAACAGATTTGAATGTAACACGGAGTTAATAACCTTATACATCATAGGATGATCTTAACACCGGGAAAATAATAATACATACAGTTTCCAATACACTAGAAGTTTGTTATAAATATCTGTTTTGGCCTGGGCGTTTGTCCTTATGAGTCTTCCCACCATGTCTTGAACAGCACGTGGTTTCCATAATATCTGATAATAACTGTTAACTCTTGATAGGTAATTTGCTGTTATCCAATGAGTTACAGTTTCGGCCTTTGGGTTGTGGAGGTTACATGGCAATCACTCTGTGTTAAAATTAGTAACCCGTCAAACCAGGATAAGAGTATAAGCAGACCCTGGTTAAATACCGGGATTCATGCTAGGAAGAAGAGGACATGATATGGGTGAAATTTTTATCCAATTTTTTATTTATTAATTATTTTTTTAAATAGGCAAAGTCGCGGGCATGTGTTAGTGTGGTGTCAAAACAAAACTCACGGGAAATTTGGCTGAATGTGTGTGCAACGCCGCTGGTGTGGATGGAGCAGGCGCGCCAGGCAGCGCCGCCTCGGGCGCCGGCGGCATCCTGTACGGCGGAACCGACTCTGTTCCTGTGAAGATAGAACAATTACGTTACAATTTGAAGCCTCAATAGCTCAACGGTAGAAAGGGTGACTTCGGTCCGTTAAAACGAGAGTCGTGGGTTCGATCCTGACCACTTTGGGCTATTGTCGTACCCAATGCTTGCGATAATTTCGAGCTTATTTAGAGGGGCAGAAGAAATATTAGTTATGCCTTGGAAAAACATTGCTAATACTCTATTAAAAAAACTAGTGTTCCTAAAATTACTACTGTTCACCTTGGGGTCAAAATTCAACAATAATTTTATTAAATTCAAATTTTCTTTATTGG
Organism: Hestina assimilis; assembly: GCA_023373885.1. NCBI lineage: Eukaryota > Metazoa > Arthropoda > Insecta > Lepidoptera > Nymphalidae > Hestina > Hestina assimilis. The sequence continues at coordinate 13,255,775 of CM041755.1, read as the reverse complement.
TAACTCTAACAATAACCAAACATAATAGACGAATATTTGTTTAATCTTTGCGTGTCTCCATAACAATAAAATCTATCATTGCTTATCTTATAATTTTATTAGTTACATTGTCATAATATCTTACATCTAATATTTTTAAACGAGCAATTCTTGTATATGTAAAATAAGGATCTCGGAAGCAGCTCTAACGATTTTCATGAAATTTAGTATACTGGGAGTTGGGAGGGCGATGAATCAATTTAGCTAGGATTAATTTTTAAAAATTCATTTAATTTGTGGTTTTATCCGTGTTTTCAGGCAATGAAAACTCCAGTTCGAGTTCAGATGTCTCTACTCCGATTATTTTGCCCTTTTTTCAAGTTCCTTCTTTTGTAAGAAAAACTATTATTTTCCAAAAACATGATTTAAAAAAATACCGAGCAAAGCTCAGTCATCCAGGTAGTATAAATAAAAGCAAATTTATGTGGCTGTTAAAACAGTTTTAAATAAATATTTGTTTATATAAAATAATAGTTTTGCCTTCCTTTTAAAAGCTAAATAAACTATAAAAGTTTTCGTGAGTAATTTATCATTATGTGAAAATATCCGTCGCGAGTTGTTGACGAGAAATAATAGTAGCACCAAATAACATGTCATTAATCTTCCTTTCTCCACACTACACCAAATCTTATGAAAGTATTACGAGTTTCCGCTCCATACGTCAGATTTTATCTCACACATTACCAATAATGGCAATGATTTATTAAAATTTATTGAGTGCTGCGAGGCGGACCAGACACATTAGACTATTGTGAATATTAAGCGCACGATTCCATAAATTAAGTTATATTTGATGCTGCAATCAGTTTGACAGGAAAAGTTATTAATAATGTGACTATAGATATCAAACGATTTCTATTTGCCTTTATTAATAAGCAATTACGGCTTGCATTTACCTATGAAGCATCACGGATCATCATGAAAATTATCAAGATAGTTCCCAAAATCGGTACACTGATGTCAGAATTGTATAACTAATAAATAAAAAGTTTGTATAGGACTCTAAGATAAAGCCACCTCCGTAAAAACATTAAGTTTCTTGTATGGGAACCGCCTTTGGTTTTGAAATTAAATGTTTTTATTATTTTTCTAACATATCGGTCATAGAAATACATAATCTATAAAAAATCCAACTTTTATCTATTACAGCTCATGAAATACAGCAAAAAACGTGAAGAATATCAAGTTGTATGGCGAAGCGATGTATTTTTATTTATTTTATTATAAATAATAAATAAATAAATAAACGCTGTACACTCAACGGCCTCCATTAGGATAGTAATATCCTGTGTCGGGGGTCCGGAAACATTGACAATGACAAGGACAAATACACCCAGACCGGAAAATATGCTTGCATGGACAATACAAACATATTATGCTCCGAGCGGGAATCGAACCCGCCACCTGTGGCGTTTAACGCAGGTTCGCTACCGCTGCGCCACAACGTCGTCAAATTATTTTTAGTATTTGTTGTAGTAGCGGCAAAAGTACCATATTCTGTAAAAAATTCAATTCTCTACCTATTACGGTTCGTGAGATAGGTACAGCCCGCTGAAAGATGAATGGTTGATGATGAAAGAGACAGCGGTGGCTTAGTAGTTCGTTCGTTTGACCAATTTGGGTACGGAACCCTAAAAAAAATATAAAAAGAAAGGGAACAACCATTTCAAAGTTCCTCTCTACTTCTAGGTTATACCATACGTAAGTCACCAATATTATTTAAGTATAGGCTACGATAAATGGGTTGAATTAGATTTTGTATGGTATGCAGATTTGCACGCCTGCTTTATTGAAAAAATACTCTTAAAGAATCTATAAGACCTAGAACTTTTAATTACGTAAATATAAAAAAATCTAGATTTGTTCAAGATTCAGTTATAATAAGATACCGTGACTTTATGTTCCAAACAAGGAATCTAGATTGAAACTAGTAGATTGAGCAAGTCTAAAACTAGACTAGATTGAGGCAATTTACCTTAGTGTTGAGATTTAATCTGAAGATTGCCCGGATGTTGTAAATAACATTAAATTTATTACCAGAAATAGATTAACAGATAAGATTTAAATTACGGATTTTAACCGACTTTTAAGATAATTTTTTAAAGTTCATAAGGTTAGATTCATTTATCAAAAATATTAAAAGTTAAAAGGGCTGGTTCATTTACCAGCGTTACCGTTATGGCATGTTGGTAGTGAGCCTGCTTTCAACTGCTTTGGTCACGGGTTCGATTCTAGCCCGGAGCAGATGTTTGTTACGAATATCTGTTTCGGTCTGACAATGATAGCAAATCTGCCATAAATGCCAAGTTGCGGGCTTGAGTCCCGCTTCGCGCAGATGTTTGTAATGGTCATAGAACCATGTGTTCTGTCTTGGGGATCGTACTTGTATTTCTAATTTTCAGACCTCCGATACAGGATATAATTTTCTTCGGTAGCGCTTGACTATTCAAAAGTACTTTTTAAAAGTCTACTTGAATAAAAATAATTTTGATTTTGATTTTTGATTTTAATGAAAGCCGCTGAGTAAGTAGCGCTCAGCAAGTAGCGATAGCGAAGGATAGTAGGAATGAGAAGGCAAAAAAGGAAGGGAACAGAGAGGGTGGGAGATTGGGCCTTCGGATCTCTCACTCACCGCATGAAACGCCACAGTACCAACTGATACTACTTTACGCCGATTTTATGTGATAGGGTAGTACTTACTCGATCGAGCCAGGCCATTTGTGCTGGGAAAAGTATGGCTCTACTACTACTAAGTAGCCTTATTACTTACTATATATACTTAAATTAATATAATTTAATTACTGTTATTTTACGACCAATCAATATCCGTAAGCAAATTACTTTACACTTAATATCCGGTAAGAGTGCAAATCACCTTTCATTTTAATCATAATATAGACAGGATATTGTTTATTGATTAATGATGTTTTTATTCTATTGTAGACTAATTGTATTTAAGTGAAAATGTAATAAATAAATGAGGCTTTCTATTAACGGTTCCTAGTAAATGTCCTATGTAATAAAAACTAACACTGTAAAATACCGTGTCACTATTTGAATAGCCCAATTACAGTAGTGATCATTAAAAGTAATAGAGCCATGAGCCTTCTATTTCTAATTCGAATCCTCTATAGCCTGACGTTTAAAGAACCGACTGCGCTCCGTTAACGCTAAAGTTGCGGGTTCGATCCTCACCCCTCGGGTTATTGTCGTACCCACTTCTAGGGCAATGCTATGAGCTTATTTGGAGGGGTAATAAGGGTAATAGGATAGGATATTAGTAATGACTTGAAAAGGCATGGCTAGGCTAATATTCTTTAAAAAAAAATGGGCCGGCTCGACAGGGATAGTACTAAGCTCTAATCGGCGTAAGTAACAGAGTACTGCTGCGTTTCCTGCGATGAGTGAGAGCGCCAGAGGCCCAATATACTACCCTCTTTGTCCTCTTCCTTTTTTCCGTGTAATCAATGTTGCTGACGAGCAGTCAATTCACACAAAATCGCTTGTCATCAAGGAGTAAGGCAGCTATGATTCAAGAGAATCTTTACAGCCTTTTATAACACAGCTAAGAGGCTTAAGCTAGAGCTCAGAGGCTTAGTTATAATTTTAGATATTCAACATGGAGTTTCAAAATCGGTAATAAAAACAATACTATAAAAAAACTATGTATACCTAAAAGCGATCAGATCAAGAATATATTTGTTCTATTAAAGAAAGAACTTCGAAAGTTATTCTTTTGAATAGAACTGCTTGAATAAATTCATCTCATATCATTGTCTTTCAAATTGTTCAATTAAATATAAAAGTAGCGTAAAATTGTGTACGTTATAATTACGTACTTTGTTTCTAGATCTATACAAAGTGGAACTGGACGACTTTCTCACAGAGTAACAAAAAGTCGAACGACACTAATGCTGTTCTATCATTCACAGTTTCTCAAACTTATAAGACAACAACCAGACTAAAATAAAAAATAAATAAACGTTACACACTCAACGGGTCCCATTATGATAGATTTATCCTGTGTCGGGGGTTAGACCGGAAAATATGTCTGTATGATTAATACAAATATCTGCTCTGAGCGGGAATGGAACCTGCAACCTGTGGCGCTTAAGGCAGGTTCGCTACCGCTGCCACGTCGTGAAAATATATTAAAGAAAAAAGAAACTAGATATCCTTTAATTCTGGTACACTAGCAGTGTTTTTCCGTCGTTGGTTGTGGTTTTGATTCTGGTTTGAGGCCAATGATAGTATTTATAGCACAAATATTTTATTGTTTCGGTGTTTTTTGTTTGTGTGTGTTTTGAGTTTCTCTGATGGTTAACTTATTTAATGAGAAATAATTTTAATACCTCAAAAACAATTATTTAATTTTAGTGTTAACAAGAGTTAGTTTCTTGGCAGTCAGGGGGTAAATGAATACTTTGAGAACCACTGCGGTAATTTAATAACAATTTGCCTAACGGTTAAGTAATTTTCTTGATAGAATAAGTAGCATCGCTAAAGGAAATGCATTACATTGGGAACAGCTTGCCTTTTGTGAGTGCTAAGTTATTGAGAGGAAGGTATTTATTACTATCGTAATGGGGGCCGAATTAACATTATTTAATAATATAAATAAATTAATAAACGCTACGCACTCAACGGCCCCCATTGGGATAGTTATATCCTGTGTCTGGGTTCCGGAAACATACATAGACAATACGGGGACAAATACACCCAGAACGGGAATCGAGCCTGCGACTTGTGGCGCTTAAGGCAGATTGGCTACCGCTGTGACACAATCATATCATCTACAAATTTGAGAATAGTTGTAAAAAATAATACTTTGCAGTGCTAAAATTATTTTTGAGTGAGGTTTCAAAGTTCATAGTTTCAAAGTTCAAAGATTGCGGGGATATGAATTTGTATTAGACATTTTAACTTTGCGTATTATTTTATTTTAATTAAAGGTCGGAGCTGATGCGGAAAAATCTGAATTCTGTAAGTCAATCAGTAAATATTAGTCACTTATTCCAAATGACATCTTTGTGCCGTTTGCAGTAGAAACACTTGGGCCATGGAGCGTTAGTGCAAAACAATTTCTAAAAGATATTACACTCCGACTCATTGCCTCCACAAGACACAGGAGGGCTGGTTAATTTTTCACATAAAGAATCAGGGTTGCCATTCAGTGGGGAAACGCAGCTAACATTCTTTTCACCATTCCCCGTGGAGAAGATTTCTACAGTTTTAATTATTTGTCAATATACTTAGTATAGAATTGTAAATATGTGGTAATGTTGGTTGTTAATTAAGTTCTATATGTGTAGTGCTATCGCTGTGTGTTCTGTGTAGTGCTATGTGTCTGCAGTTGTATGTGTGTCGTTGTTTTGGCAAGTCAGCCACTGGACCGGTACGTAACGGTATTGTTTGTACTGTCAACTGATTTTTAAGTAGCCAAGGCACAATGGTTTCGAGTTTAACTTTAGAAACCTGTGATATAAATTATCTTTAAGTTCAATATTTGTTAAGTCAAATTTTTTATGCATTTAGTTTTGAGTTCGAATTTAGATGGGATTCCTTTGCCTTTGTTTGTTGAATTTAAGAAAAAGTTTTGATTTTTAAATTTATGACAGTAAATTCCGTAAATAGAAACCAAATCATTTAATCAGTTGATATACAGAAAAAAATATATACTAAAATGTTGTTTCCTTAACGAGTTACATAATATATTAGATTAAAACACAAAACCAATTTTCGAAACTGTATTTTTAATAAATTTATTCTTTCTTAGAATTTTATTGTCTTTAAAGTTTTGGATTTATTTTAAAAATAACTTTAACTGTAGTTCAAGAAAATGCTTCAAGTTCTGAAGGGTACCTACGTTAGAAAGGCTGTGAATGACCCCAAATGACCAATATGAGGTGTTAACCATAGATTGGCGTGGGACGATTGGAGATCGAGACACAATAAAAAAACTATTGTGTCCGTTAAACTATTAACTGACAATTTGATTAAAAACAATACTTGTAATTATTGAACGTGTTGTATTTAATTTTTGAAAATTAGTTTACGTAAAATAATTATTGTAAGTACCGTTGTGGCGTTGTGGGTAGCGAGTCTGCCTTTAGTCTCGACGGTTGCGGGTTCAATTCCCGCTCGGGTAGATATTTGTTAAAATTTCCCGTGGGTCTCCCCAACGTACCTCGGTGAGCACGTAACCCGTCGGTCCCGATTGTTATCACATTACATCTAATAATCGTTAGCTCTTGATGAGTAAATTGAATGAGTTACTGGTTTGCCCTTAGGATTGCGGAGGTCAGATGGCAATCGCTCCGTGTAAAAACTAGTAACCTGTCAAATCAGGATAAGAGTAATAAGCAGACCCTGGGTAAAATAAAATACCGGGAATAAATGCTAGGATGAAAGAAAAAGAAATTATTGTAAGTAATATAGCTTATAAGCACATGCCTACCTATACGTCTCCTTGAACAGTAGGACGACTTATTACAGATTAAGTATGTCTAAAAGTTTATTTTTCACGGGAATAATCTTTTTACTTAAATGAAGAATATATCCTATTATATACCCCTGACATTATGTAAATATAATGATGATCGGTTAAGTAGTTACAGCATTAAAGAGTAACAAACAAGCAAGCATTCAAATTTACGATCTCTGTTTGTTACTTTAACCGAAAATAATGTACGGAGAAGTTCTTAATAATAATAAGAAGTATTGAGTGACTCTTGGAGATGTATATAGGAAAACTTTTGTTGCGAGAAACTTTACCACTGAGTTATTATAGCGTAATCTTGGCACTTAGGCGTATATACTAGTGAGTGCTATAAGGCGGAATATACGCTTGTTTGCCACCTTTTTGGTACTAAAAAGGTAGGTATATATTATTATTATTTAAATATTCACTGAATCTGATTATTCGTAATTTTTTTAAAGAATATCAGCAAAGCTTTTTTCAAGGCATTACTAATATTCCTATTGCCCCTCCAAATAAGCTCGAAGCTTTCTCTAGGAGCGGGTACGGCAATAGTCCAAGGGGGTCAGGATCGAACCCTCGACTCTCGCGTTATCGGAGCGAAGTCGGCCCTTCTATCTATGAGCTATTGAGTATTATAGGAAGCTCTTACAAAATCCCACTAATCATCGTGCTTTGAAAGTAGAAAGTGAGTATAAATATTTTCTCCAGTAATCGATTACGTAATCGATAAATGACTTAGTGATATTAAATAATATGATGATACATACATAACAGCTGCACTATACATTTGATAATATATAAATAAACGCTACACACTCAATGGCTCTCTTTTAGGTAGATTTACTGTGTCAGAGTCCGGGATAACATATGCATGTATGGTCCATACAAAAATCTGTTCCAAGCGGGAATCGATTACACAACCTGTGGCGGTTGGAGCGGGGTTGATGAGCCACAATGTCGTCAGCATAATATTAAACATTTCTTGCATTACTTATTCATATTGGTAGTTTAACACTGTCAAAAGTTAAAAGATGGCTTTACAAATTATCATATTATGTTAAGACAGCCTTTTGTTAATTAAGTATTGTGAAGCAAGATGTAATCACGGAAGCTGATACACTGTACACACACACACACACATATACCAAACTCTCACAAACATGACCAGCTTGCATATTTATGTAACATATAAAATAAAATAGTACGTTGTATCTTTTTTCCTTCTTTAAGGTGGTCCATGTTAGGGATGAGCGAGACTCTCTAGTAAAGCTTTTTTACTTAAATTTTCCCTGTTATTATTTTGTACTTGAATATAAAACCTACAGGTTCAGCATTTCAAGTCTATATGATATTACATATCAATAATAAACACAAGATCAAATTCCTAAATAACCGATTTATTTTACTAATTAAATAAACCTGATCGGTGGTGATCAAATACAGCAATTGGTGCTACCTAACTTTACAATATTCTATGACACTCCCACGATTATAACAAATGTAATGATATCTTATACGGTAAAATTCATAAAACCGTTTAGGCTACGGAGTGTGTAGAGAAATTTATATTACACACAAACATGCATCCGCATACATACTACAAATACATTACCAACTTTCTGGGATAAATCGACTAGTTACGTTTATACGTTTGATTACAGTAATGATTTTAAAAATATCTACAGTTATCAGATCAGGGTCTACACAAAGTCATATTTTAACTATCGATAACGAAATTGGATAGTTCTGAAATGTATGGAATTTTCATAAGCTTTCGGAATACCACGTGACCTATCGTTTTCAATTGACATCGCAGAAGCGTATCTGATTTTCGAAATTGAATAGACAAGCGATTGCCACTTATCTAAGCCCTCAGGGACGCACTGCTGTTGTATCAAAGCACTTAAAATTTCCTAATGAGTCACTCTGTCTATTAGTAACATAATACAACAACTGCATGAAAATCCGTTCAGTAGTTTTTGAGTTTACCACACAGAAAAGCAAACGCGGCGAGGGATTTTTATAATAATTCTTTTTCGATTCATCTCTCTGTACGTTTCCACGACAATCTTCATGTATTACTTAAAATATTATCCAATGTAACGAAAAATATATACGAAAACCTCGCAATAAACGAAAAAAAAAGCAGAACAAATCGGACGAGTGGTTCTTTAATTGGAAACGCAGTAACGTAAAGTTGGACAATTTAATTTCTCTTATATATAATACGTAGTGTATTGACGACCATTGTGGCGTGTTGGTTGCGGGTTGCCTTAAGTCTTGACGGTCGTGGGTTTAATTTCCGCTCGGGGCGGATGTTCTTGAAGGTCTCCCCACCGTGCATTAAACTAAAGCTGTCGTTCTCGGTTGGTTATCTCTCTATATAAAAACGTTACCTGTCAAATACGGGTAAGAGTAATAAGAACCCCGGATAAAATACTGGTATAACTCTAGGAGGAAGAAAATAATACATACTCTTTTAGTTTATACTATAATGGTTGCAAACAAGACGTAGGTTATGTCTGATAGTGACCATGGTCTATGAATGTACTACGTATTTTTAATTTAAGGGACGCGAAGAGTGGGAAGATCCATTGTGGCGTGTTGGTAGTGTTTGCTTTTAGCCTCAACGTCGTAGGTTCGATTCTTTATGTTTCTGTCTGGGCTGTTGTGAGTCTTCCCATCGCGCCTTGCATATGAACGTTTGGACAATTTGTTAATATGGAAAGGCCTGTCATTATAATTATAATAAGGCTTCTTCTAACTAGCATTATTCTCGATACTATACCAGTATTTGCCCAGGGTCTGTATACTACTCTTGTCCGGATTAGACAGGTTAATAGTTTTTACATATTCTTTATATATATAACTCTACTGTACGTGTGTATTTCACTGAACTCCTTCTAAATGGCTGGACCGATTTGAATGAATTTTTTTGTGTGTTCCAGTGGATTCGTGAATGGGATCCAGTAGGGGGCGCTGCTATCGGGTTTTTTTTTATTTTCGGGGCAGGACAACGTCTGCCGGGCCTGCTAGTATAATATATATATAATTATATATTTTCCGGCGTCGGGATGTGACGACCCCATCGCCCGCTGTTGGGATAACATCTGTCGCAGCAGAGATTATTCCACCAGTGCAATCAGTCACACTGGTGACACTGGTGGCTAGGTAGGTACCATCGCAGTGTCAAATATTCTGCCGCCAAATAGTAGTGCTTAGGCACTACTGTGTTCCGGTTTGAAGGGCACTGTACGCTAGTGAAATTACTGGGCGGACGAGATTTAAGAACTAATATCTCGAGGTTGGCAACGCGTGAGTGGCACCTACTAATGGTGCTGCAAGCGCACATAGGCAACGGCAACCACTTACCATTAGGTAGGCCGTATGCTTGTTTGCCAACTTCTAACATAAAAAAATAATAATAAGTCTATTGTAAGAATTAACATTAGCGCGTTGATGTCTTTTCTACTATGAACACAAATTACACATATTATTAAATCAGACGATGCGATGATTCTTGTGTGTATGATCTTTGCAACGCCTTAATCAATTAGAATAAAAATTGGCATACAGACAGTCAGTACTTTGCATTAACGGGCTGCGTAATTATTATTTCAATTTATATGGATTTAAGCTAATAAAATAGTAGCAAGCAACTAGTCTTCTATATTGATTTTAAAGTTTTAAAATCATAAATAAAACCATCTTCCGATACCAACAAAGGCAGGTATAGCTTTAAAAGCTGCGAAAGTATATCCGTTGCATCCAAAACTAATAATTATAACTCACATCCAACAGTGAATCTTATTAACAATAACTTAGAATACAATTCAACTTAGTCATAAAAATATGTCAGAATCCCCTTAATTTAATATTACAAAGGATTGTCAGCTTTATATTGATTGTTTTAAAGTATATTTTTCTTTGTTAAAAGTAATAGCTCGAGGCACTTGACGGGCAGATGTTTAACAAATTTTTTGTTTAGTCATTTCGAAGGCATCTGCTTCAATGTATAGACGATATTAATATGAATACATAACAATGAAATTTCGAAAGCTAAATTTGAAAAGAAATTGCAATAATTCTTGATAAAATAACACATACAAATAATCTATTAAGATAAAGTGTAAGTTTTAATTACTTATTAGGAATATGATGTAAGACGTGCTCTTATTATGACAGTGTATTTCAGTCAGTCTCCTTTAGTATGCACTAGCATTCGGTCGGGGGTCGGGAAACATTCACAATGACCAGGACAAATACACCCAGACCGGAAAATATACTTGCATGGACAATACAAACATATTATGCTCCGAGCGGGAATCGAACCCGCGACCTGTGGCGTTAAGGCAGGTTCGCTACCGCTGCGCCACAACGTCGTCAAATAAAAAGAAAATAGCTTGTAATAAATAATCATCAAAAGTGTGGACACGTTAGTAGTAGAACCATGTTCCTCTCAGCACCAATAGGCTGGCTCACAACTGGAAGTACATCCATCACACACCAAGTAAGAAGTACACCATCTCAAAAAAAAATCGTAAAGTAACAGTATTGATAGGTACTGTTGCGTTTCGTACGATGTGACAGAGACCCAATCACCCACCCCCTCTGTTTTCTTTTTTTTCCTTCTCATTGCTTCCCTCCTAGCCCATGGGTTGGCAATCAGCATGTGATACTTCAAGTATCGCGAGTGTTCATAGGTTTGGGTGACTGCTTACCATCAGGCAGACCGTATGCTTGTTTGCCAACTGTGATGAAAAAAGCCACAGCTATAATAATAGAATGCCTCAACAGCTTAAGTAGACGACTTGTAATTTAAGAGTTGCAGGTTCGATCCTGACCCCGTGGACTACCCTACCAGTGGGTAAGATACCTAGTATATCTGTCACAATAGGAATATTAGTAATTACTAACGAAAAGCTTTGCTAATATTCTTTATAAATGAAAAAAAAAACCATCCATCCAAAGATTTCTAAAGAATAATGTTTCAAAGTTTCTGCATTTCAATAAAAATATTTTAAGATGCTTTTCTTATAAATAATCAAAATTACATACTTAGTCTAAATTTATTGACCAAAATATATTTATATGGTAATATTTATAACTATTTAGTATTCACCATACCGGCTTATTAACATAATCTATAAAATAAATAATGAATGAAATATGTCAATAATTGGTCCTTCCGAGCTTTTAAGACGATCGCGAACGAGCTTTTTAAGTATGACATAATGTTTAAAGTTTTAAAATGTTATCGTAAAAAGTGTTTGAAAATAAGATATGTAAATTATGTTTGGCTACTTAATAAAATTTAAAAAAATATATCACTGATTTTAACTAAATATTTTGACGAATATTTTGGCCTGCTTTGAGCCACGATGGTCGCGATTTCGATTCCCATTCGGAGCAGATGTTTGTTGTAAATATCTGTTTCGATCTGGGCGTTTGTCCTTATGGTTCCACCACGTCTCAAAGAGCACGTAAAAAGTAATCCGCCTAATTAGGATAAGAGTATAAGCAGAACCTGGGTAAATACATCGGGATCGGAATCGGGAATCATGGAAGGAGGAAGAAGGTAACAAAATATATAGTATTTACATGAATTTTTTTTTTGCCATGTGAACATAGCTATATATTTTAGGGTTCCATTCCCAAAGGGTGCCCAGAGAGCCCTATTACTAAGCCTTCGTTGTCCGTCCGTTAGCAAGGTGTATCTCAAAAAACGTAATCGGTAGAGAGTATTTTCAAAGAAAGTGTACTTTTATGGCCGCTACAATAACAAATAAAAAACGAAATATACATGATTTCAATATTAATTTGTTACATACAAAAATCTTCATATTTTCTACGGTGGTATAGTACCTTTTCTGTGAAAGTCTGTCACGCACTTCCCCGGTTTTTCGGTTTTTATATGCATTTTATCTATATAATGACGATTATGTTATAGAAATACAATGATACTATTTTTGAGTCCAGATAAATACGGGCCATAAAAATAGTTGCTAGTGTTGAGAATTCAAGCTTTCCATAAGTCAAAGTGGTCAGTCTGTTATGGCGAGACTTTCATATCACGACCACTTTTAATAGTCAATGCTAGAAAATGACTATACTGTAGCTTTTCTAATTGTCATTTTAACCATTATAAGTCTTACTTAAGTAACTTGAAAGTCAAAATTCGTTTGAACCATACATGAAGCTTTTATGAAGCTTCGCTTAAATTAACCAAAACTTTTATCAAAAAATATTTATGAAACTTTTTTGAACAAAAACAGTACAAAATATCTATATCAGAATATATCCATTCCGCATTATTTATGATGAAGAGATTAACAAACTCGAATCAGACAAGTTAAGGAATTTAATAACGATATTACCAAACGTTCTAGTGAACAGAAACTATTTTAACTTTTAGGTTATTTATTAAACATGTGAAACGAAATTATTATGAAATAATAAAAACGTTTTCGTTCGAATTACGTTGAAGATTATTATCACGTTACGTTTATGATGTATTTCATGTTCTCGATAACTTTTCAATAGCAAGCAAGGAAAACAGAATACCCGTTAGTAATAAGTGTGAGAGAAGGACACATACCAGACGTCTGTAGTGAACTTGAACAAATAACAGTTATCACAGCACGTAACAATCTACATTCACATTAAAATCTCGTACACACTGAACATTATACACAAAATGAAACCAAAAAGATTTTTAACGTTACAATATCGTGAGAGACATTCACCTCTGATCGACGCGGCGTGCGCACTGGCAGGCGAACGGGCGTTGGAACTTGTTTCGTAGAAAAAGCCGCCTCTTCCCGCGCCATACATATTGACCCTTTGCGTAGTCCACTCCTTGTTTACCTCAACGTTTTCCTGCAACTTCTCAGGTACTAATTGAGCATCTTGATTAGCTTGGACCTCTTGTGTTGGTCCATTAACTTGTATAGGTATTCCGTAAATTGGTCCGCTGTATTTTTGCGTTGCGCCGATCACACGAGGTTCAATCGGTTGATTAGCAAACGCGTTGACTTTTAATATCTCATTTGCCTGCTGTAGTAACTTTCTTTGTATGTTCTCTATTTCTCCTTTAGATGCTCTGGAGTTTTCGGATAGTTGTGCTATGAGTTCGTTCACATTGAAATCCATGTTTGATGTTGAAGCGTCGCTAATTGCATCTATTGTTGGGACACTGTTGTCTTTTTCTTTATTGTTCGTCACTTTTAGTTTCATTTCTATATCAGGTGGAGTAATTATAATGGCAGGAAGTTTCGTTATTATTTCTTTACCTTTACCGCGTTTTACTTTTCTAACAGTCCTGGCCATTACATTATTACAGCCCTTTTAGATTTTAGAGCTACCTTCTACACTTATAACATTATTGCTCTTGTTTCTTATATCCACTAAAATAAATATAGATCGTCACCGTTTTCCGTTTTAATGAGGCTCTTAAATTTATAGTCCTATTTTAGTAAAATTTATGTGTAAATTAATACGATAAAGGAATTCTGATTGATGATGTTTTGTATAAACCAGTTGAGAGATAAATACTATAAATAGCGTATTGTTAGTGATTTATTGCGGAAATTTATATTTTATTGGCTTTTTTATCAATAAAATTTTTCCAAACTAGACTCTGAGTATTTTATGGGTCTCATTGAATGGAATCTTCGATTAAATAACCTTCATTCTAAAATATGACGTTATAATTTTATTTCAGTTATTCAATTAAGTATTGATTTTGACTAAATTCTAAATAAATATTTTTCTTGAAAGACGCTAAAAATTTTTTGTGTCTAAGCACAAAATTGTGTTCGTTAGTAAAATTTCTATCTCATACCTTGTAAATGAGTTAAATTAATTTTTAATGTTTATATTTTTATTATAATGAAAAATGCATACACAGAAGGCTCATGTTTTCTGTATTGCTATTGGATGAACAGTTTTTTGTCTTCGGAATGTGTATTGCTGGTCTTGGCCCTACTAGCCTTGATAGCGTCACCGAGCGGGTGGGATGGTGAGAGTACCGATACCCGGCCGTCATAAAGGGAAAGCCCTAACGGGGGCTCAATTGGACGACCTGGTTTTATTAGCCTAAGTACCAACTATTTTTTTAATGCGATTAAGTTAGCAAGCATGTGGTCTATCTGATGGTTAGCGGTTGTCGTAACCTTTGAGCACTTGCAACACCATATTTTGTAGGTGTCACTCGCGCGTTGCATACCTCGAGATATTGGGTTCTTAAATCTCTTTTGCCCAGTAATTTCACTAGCTACAATGTCAAAATAAAACATACAATATAATGCAAAAAATATTGCCGATTTACGGTTCAATATCTGACACTGCGGTGGTTCTTCTTCTTATCGAGTGGTTAGTGGCCAACCTATTATCAGAGTAGTTCAGTTGTTCAGTCTGTCACCAAGTGATAACTGTCGGGACTGACTTCTTACGTGCCCTCTGAAGCACAGAGACGCTCAGTTGAAATACCACTATGCGATCCCCATCTAGGTACTGACCGCGCCTAAAGTTGCTTTACCCTCTGATCGCTTACCGATCAGCCGGTTGCGCTCACTGCGGTAGTAACCACCTAGCGTGCCTTTTGCAATAAAGGACCTATCACTAGCTATGGTGATATAATATGGTATTTCGATATATGGTGCTATTGGGTAGTGGGAATGTTATTGACTAGAATATACTATTATTCTTTTTAAATTTAAATCGTATTGTTCTGTTGCTACATATTCTCACACAAACAATTTGTCTTTTAATATTCATGTTACATTTAACTATGTTGAAATTGTGTCACCTCGTATAGTCACTAGAGTTCTTTATTTGGTGAAGTATTATGCATATCTGTCTGCAAAACTTTATCCCATTGTTCTGTCCCGGTTATGACAATCAATATAATTCTCTCGAGTGCTTTGTTGTGAAATAAGAACACTTTTTGCGCTATTTTGTTGTATAGATATTTACATGGTTTTTGTAACTGGTCTGTGACAAATATTTGTAATTTTGGATAGAATTTTGTTTAAATCAATATCATGTTTCCGGTCTTTCAGGGTGTGCTTATTACTTTTATCTGGATTTGACTGGTTATTACGGACGAATCAGTAACTCATTAGATAAAAGCAAATTACCTATCACGAGTTGGCGAATATTATCAGATGTTATGTGACAAAAACCGGGACCGTTGAAGTTAAATCCAAGCTACTAAAACGCTACAACAATCGATAAAAATCTATAATAACAAAAATAAAACCGCAAAATATGCCTCGAGTATATCGATTCGAATCATAATATTAGTAGAGATATTAGATAAGCACACTCTGAATATATACATTAGCATAATTACATAAGAAAATCGGCCCAGAGTGAGTCGGACTCACGAAGGGTTCCATACCATTATCTATAGTAAATATTTTCTTTTAGACCAAAACACAATTTTATTTATTGACCTTATTTGACGTTGTTAAGAACTAAGGTAATTCTCTTAATTGTATGAGCGCCCATACAGCTCACAGGTCTATCTTAATTGGCAGTAACTATGAAAGTAGTTTTACTGGTGGTAGATCTTTTGTTGCAAGAGGCCGGCTAGGTAGGTACCACCGCTGTGTCAAATATTCTGCCACCAAATAGTAGTGATTAGGCATTACTGTGTTCCAGTTTGAAGGGCACTGTACGCTAGTGAAATAACTGGGTATAGTAGATTTAAGAACCAATATCTCGAGGTTGGCAACGCGTGAGTGGCGCGTACTAATGGTGCTGCGCGCGCTCTTAGGCTACGGCAACCACTTACCATCAGCTAGGCCGTATGCTTGTTTGCCAACTTATAACATAAAAAGTACATATATATTATTCTTTTATTTATGCTGCAAGACCTTGCTTTTTGTCAAATGTCGTGATTCTAGGTCAACGGGAACTACTCTATAGGTTTTCGACCCTAAAACCTATAGGGTACTTTCAGGCAGGTTCTTTATATAGTATTGAGAAATAATATTTAAATTATTCTAATAACCACACCTCTATTACGCCTTATAGTCTCTATATGTTGTGTCATACGGATTATCGGTTTAAGGTAACTCCGAATTGAACAACTAAAGTACTTATATTGGCATTATAACTGTACAGATATGGTGATGTGTTAAGGAGAAGTGGTATTTACATATTTGTATTATAATTTTAGTAGTATAGCCATGTTTCTTCCGGCACAAATAGACCGTTTCGGGGAAGTACTACTCTCACAGGAAATCGGCGTAAAATAACAGAGTACTTGCGGATATAAAAGAAGAGATAAAAAAGAATTCCAAATATAACAACTTCTAATTGAACTTATTTAGATATAACAAGCTGTCCCCGCGGCTCTGCTCGCGTTATGTAGTTTTTTTGATGGACCCAACATGTTATTGGATAAAAAGTATCATATACGTTAATCAAGGTAACAAGCTATATGTGTACCAGAATTCATTCCAATCTGTTCAGTAGTTACTTTGTGGAACAGTAACAAACATCAATCCATCCGTTCAAGCTTTCACATTTATAATATTAGTTAGATATAGTGGGATAGTGGGGTTTTTACTTCTGCTATGAGGCTTTTGTATCCTCAATATACAACTTACAACAATGAACTTGCTTTGGTCCTCTAACAGAACATCATCATGAAGTAGCAGCATCCGTACCAAAGAGCTTGCTTTTCGTTCAAAGAGTCTTAGAGCTAGAGACCCTATGCTTTCATTCATTTGATGACGTTGTGGCGCAGCGGCAGCGAACCTGCCTTAAACGCCACGGGTCGCGGATTCGATTGTTTGTATTGTCCATGCAAGCACTTTTTCCGATCTGGGTGTATTTGTCCTTGTCATTGTAATTGTTTCCGGACCCCCGACACAGGATATTACTATCCTAATGGGGGCCGTTGAGTGTGTAGCGTTTATTATTATTATTATTATTATTCTCTGGCTTTTCCTTTTCTAACAGTCTTCTTCTTTTGACTTGGAAATACGATGGTGATATTATTGGTATTGAAATAATTAATAGGCTACTGTGACCATTTATCGTCAGGTACACATGGTTGCCATTTTTGTGGTATGAAATAACAAGTATTTTTGACGACTTATGTGTTTGGTGCTTTAAGACTGTTTATCAAATATTGAAACCTGTTATTATTATAATTTACTGTACTAAACGGCCTAGTAATAGTTCAGATTAAGCTGCCATTTCAGCATGCATAGCAAGTATGGATTTCCATTTTAATCAAAGTCGTAAAATATTGATATCTAGCTCAGAAACTAGGCACGCTGTTGGGAGATATATTTATGATTGTTAGACGTTGGTTTCTGATTCATCGGTATTTTGTTGATTATATTAATAAGATTTTATCGACTGCATTATGTTTTAGTTATATTAAAGTTAATGGAAAATTTTTATGTCGAAATATCTCTTATATATCTTTGTTTTGTTACAAATTGGCAAACAAGCATACGGCCCACCTGATGGTAAGCGGTTGCCGTAGCCTATGAGTGCGCGCAACACCATTAGTAGGTGCCACTCACGCGTTGCTAACCTCAAGATATTTGTTCTTAAATCTCCTTTGCCCAGTACTCTCACTAGCCTACAGTGCCCTTCAAACCGGAGCACAGTAATGCCTAAGCACTACTGTTTATCTACTTAGCTTGCAACAATACCAACAACTGTTTATCTACTTAGCTTGCAACAAGACCTAACACCATCATATTGAATTCATAGTGAATGAAACCACAGGCCGCAGTTAGTATAAAATAATGATATTACAAAGCAATATTTTACGGGAGTTTACGGTACAATCTCCATTGTTGTATCTGTCTAATTAGATTCCTGTTTATCTATTCAGCACATCATTGTTTTCAGTCAGTCGGCTGTGGATCCGTTTCTTACACCTTATTTACGGTTCGGGGTCAATGGAATAAGGCATCTTAATCTTATCTATATAAATTAAACTATTGATTGACAGACCCTTTCGATAGTTATAGTAGTCTTGTTATAAAAAGCATATCCAGTGGCAGATTTACCAGTGGGCTGAGTAGGCTTGAGCCTAGGGCGGCTGATTTTTGGGGCGTTCAATTTGGGGACCGTTTTTTTTTGCTACCTCATAAAT
Organism: Hestina assimilis; assembly: GCA_023373885.1. NCBI lineage: Eukaryota > Metazoa > Arthropoda > Insecta > Lepidoptera > Nymphalidae > Hestina > Hestina assimilis. Next base: position 13,237,125 of record CM041755.1, on the reverse strand, counting down.
GGACGCAAATAAACAATACCATGTCAACCCACTAAATTGAAAAAACGGAGTTATATACCTATGCAGAAGTGTTGGTAAATGCCTAAAGAACATTTTTCTTCAATATTTGTAGGGTTTTAAGTTTTAAAACTTCTAAAAAACCCATTTTTAACCATGCAATTTATGTATTATGTTAAATGTTTTAGATTATATTATATTAGAAATATGCAGTTTGTATACTTATTTTTTGTTAAAATAAGTAAAATAACATACATAAATCTGAAACTGCCAAAAACTTGACCAATACATTAAAAAAAATCATATAAAGCAAGCTGTTCAAAATTTTCAAACGCGTTTTTCTCGAAATGACTTTCGTGTGGGTTGACATGGTATTGCTTATTTGCATCAAAATATCAAAAAGATTTCTGTATGACGGTTTTTTGACATTTTACAGGTAAAAATGTGCAACAAACATGTCATGTCACTGTCTTACTTGTCGGAGTAGGAAACTTCCATATTCAGTATTCCAGAGTGAAACAGCTAGTTCGCCATGGCAAGTCCGGGCAGGGCGGCCTAAAGCCTATAGCTTAAAAATTTGTAAATGCGCCCCTGAGCATATCCAGCTACAACCCTCATCTGAAGATGATTTGTAATAGAAAGGCGGTATAGATGTTTGCCTATCTAGTGTTATACTAAAAGATAAACAGCTTCAACATTTAATTTATTAAAAATCATTGGAAACCTTATAATGTCATAGTTTTTTATAACACTTTCACCAGCTTCTCTTAAGAATAATCTTATGTTTCTTTCTAAGATCTAAACTTATGAATAATATACTTATATTCCTACTTAAAAAAATATAAGAATCTAGTATTTAAGTTTTTACGGCTAGTTTTTAGTACCCACACACGCCAAACCGTAATTTACACGTTCTTATAAACGAGTTATTTTGAAGGCAAGATTTTGAAACTTTTCTACCTTTTAAAATCTGTTTTATCACAAATAAAAAATAAACAATAAGAAATATTACACTTATTGCGGAAGTGGTACAAATTTCGCATAATTTGTAATATTTAGTTATATAATAAAGAGAGGTATGATTAAATAATTAAATAATAATTATAAAACAATAAAAGCCGTCGGTTTTGTTCGCTAAGCAATTAATCTCGATCTAATTAGGATTCTGCACGCAAGCTCGTTTGTTACGGATTCAACGGACAAACTTAAATGTATTTATTTTATTAGTTTGTTATTTTTTAAACGGCTCTCGCGGTGCCGCTGGCATTTTTGACCGATTTTTCTTTACTGCACGGAACCTTAATACCTTTTCTAAAATAAAAAGTAGCCTTAGTTACTCCTTATAACATCAGCAATATGCCAATGAAGTCCGGTAGTAATAGTCCGGTAGTAATAGTAATAGTCCGGTAGGAAAAGTAAAATCGGTCTAGCCATTTCAAACAAGCTGGAACTAACATACACATAGACAGAGAGACAGACAGACAAACATTTTAAAAATGTTTTTTTATATCTAAGTATTGCGTATGCGTACTTTCATCTGCATTTATTGAAATGCTGTTAATTTGGAATTATATGAAGACACATTCAATTTTATTTAATTGTATAGATTTTCATAGACGATTAGTCTTCCGTGTTAGTAAAAAAACTTTATTTTAGCCACGTTCATAATTAAGTCATTACTAATACTCTTATTGCCACTCCAAATAAGCTTGTAGCTTCCGTTAAGAGTGGGTACGACAATTGCCCAAGAGAGTCCGTATCGAACCCGCAAGTCTCCTCTTAACGGACTGGAGTCGTTTAACTGTTGAGCTATTAGCTCTTCTATTCAAGTTTGTTACCGTAATGGGTTATATTTTTTAATTGCGAAATACAAAGAATTTTCACAATAGCCTTAATGTACTTATTAAATGAAGGAAATTGCTTAATAATTCGCACGCTGCTCTTACTCCCAACATTTATATAACAATACGTGCTAGTTATTTAAGTAAACGTGAGTAATAACTTTAATATAGGAAATATAAACGTAATTTAGTTATAGCAGTATATAATTTATTTGTTTGTCTGTTACAAATAAACTCACAAACTTCAAAATCAATATATGTATAAACATAACATATCTTAAAAATGACTATATCTTTTTTTAAGTATTTTTAATTTATTTTATAAAGAATATTAGCAATGCCTTTTTCAAAGTATTAATAATATTCCTGTTGCCCCTCCAAATAAGCTCGAAGCTTGCACTAGGAGTGGGTACGACAATAGCCCAAGGCGGTCAGGATCGAACCCGTTACTCTCGCGTTAACGGAGCGGAGTCGGCCCTTCTACCGTTGAGCTATTGAGGCTTCAAATCTACATCTACATCAAATATTTAATAATATTAATGGCTATTTAGTGGTAGCTGCAAAAGGGCCTTCTTGAATAAAGATTATTTTAAGCTTTACATAGAGTTTAAGCAGGCGCTTAGGTTCTGTAGATGTAGCGTAAAAGGTGGAACCTACGACTGTCATGTTGAAAGTAGTTCTTTCTACTATTGAGCTATTGACCCTCATCTATATAAACCCTAAGTAAAGAAAATGGTTCATATAGTTATATTATATACTTAAGTTATACAGTTTATTAAATTTAAAAGCCTCTTTAAAACGTTATTAATACAAATAATATTTAAAATAAATACTAAATTGTTTTCATCAAACCTCGCTTTAGCTTGTACGTTCTTAAAAGAGCCACATCTGGCATATTTTTTGCTACACAAATTCACAACACACAACACAAAAAAAACAAAAAAATTAAAAAACCAAAAAAATAGAGCACTCGTTTATTATTTTTAAAACAAAAAACACTCGCTTTTTGTTTTTAGAAAATTTGAATTTCGAATTTTTTCCCACTTTTATATTGTAACTATATAACAAAACAATAGAGCACATGGATGCTCAAGCGCACAAAATATACTGAATGCTGCACTACTGAGATTCGTTTTCGTAACATTCTGTGACGCAGAGCTTGGAAAAAAACAGAGGCGACGGTTTAAATAAACAATCGTTTGTTAAGCTCCAGTTTGGTGACTTTTTTGCTGGACAATTTTTGATTGATCGTGATACTCGGAAACGTTAATTATGATGTAAACGAAATTGACGTTTTTTTTGGACATACGTGAGCTACATATCGGAGGAATAATTACTCTCTTATGGCTGTGTCTTATTTATGATTGAATTTTAATTTACTCACATAAACTGTTTTAGATTTTATATTTGTTAATTTTTTTATGGTCTGCAAACAAGCTTACGGTTCGCCTACCTACTTGGTAAGCAGCCACAGCAACCTATGAACTCGCGCGATACTTGAAGTATCACATGCGTGTTGCCAGTAGGGTAGCAGGGAAGGGACGAGAAGGGAAAATGGAAGGCAACAGAGAGGGTGGAGGTTTTGACTTAAGGCGTTCTGAATCATCGCACGAAACACAATAGTAGTCTATTATCGTACGCCAATTTCCTAAGTCGAGTCGGTCCATTTGTGCTGGGAAAAGCATAGATCTACTATTACAAAGCTTCACAAACTAATAAGCAGAATGTGACAAGTTCATTGACTTATCAGGTGACTCTCTTATAATTTGGTGTTATTTATGATCGAATCTTAATTTATTGACACGATTACTGTTGTAGATTTTATATTTGTTTCGCAATATTAAGATTATTTATAAGCAGAAATAATGAGTGCAAGTTTTACGCAGTCTTTTGTTAGCTGCATTTACAGCCACAGACTGCTTATAATAAAGTGGTATATTGCTTGCAATATTTCTGGTGGATATTGCGATATAGAAATGCAGTAAAGATTGTCTATAATCCTTTTGAAAAATATAAAGAAATGATTAAAGATCAAACTAACTTTTTAAGCAATATATCAGGAAATATTATGGGGTAAATTTGATTTAAATATTTTAATTAATATTGTATTTGTTGCTCTCCCAATATTTTATCATAAATTTTAATTCGTGGCAGCAAAAATTTAAATAATACTTATTAAATTATAATTTATTAATTTATGTTAATTTAACATATTTGTCACATCTAAATATCTACCTATATCTATGATTTGTGCGATACCGTCTGTCACACGCTGCTGATCACCGTAAGTGGTCGGTGGTAGACGGACGAGCTTCGCTGGCGAAGGAAGCACTGACCGTCGACGGTGATGGTATGATTGAATAAATTATAAAGTAGATGGGTATTGCTGAGATTTGTAGTATTAAGTTCTACAATATTCAGCGATTAAGCTAAATATCTCAATAAACTATACAGACATTTGCAGATGCTGAAGAAAAATAAAGTACATTTATTCCTGCTTGGTTGGTAAACTCAAAATACTCAAAATATTCTTTATTCAAATAGGCTTTTAAGCACTTTTGAAGCGATGTCTATCATTTTTTACTTTTAAATCTTAGATTTTTAATTGTAACAAGATAAAAAGATAGGCCAAGAAAATTTGGTGATGTTATTTTTTTAATGTAAAAGGGGCAAACGGTTTCGAGGCTCACCTTATTTTAAGTGATCACCGCCGCCCATGAACAAATGCTAAACAAGAGGGCAATTTTAAGGAAAGAATAGACTCTTCTCTTGAATGATCCCAGGTCGTATCGGTTCGGAAAGACCGCCAGCAGAAATAGGTGGTTAGATAGATATAAAATAATTTTAATATAGATATAAAGTTAAATTACGACCATAATTCAAAAGGTAACATAGAAGTGTAAATTTGACTCTGGCTTTCAACTAAACCGTTTCTGTTCCTGTTAAACTTTTATCATTTCGTGTAAAGGATAAAATAAACAATGTGTTATCCTTCTACACAGATGGTAGTAACATTAGCGTGTTTCTAAGAATGGCCCTTATAAATAGGACAAAGTTGTTTAATTTTTTGGTTCCAAGAAAATTTATAAAATTGATGCTTTTCTTGCCTACCTATAAATATTGCTTTGCATTGCTTGAAGTATCACACGACCCGGGGTATAGGAAGGAAAGGATGAAATGCGAAAATTGTTAGATCATAAGGGGTGGGAGATTGAGCCTTCGGTGCTCTGCCTCATCGCATGAGATGCACCAGTATCTGCTGATACTTTTACCTGAAGCCGAGACTTACACAAAAATGTTATCTGTATGACCCATACAAATACATTTTGGTATATAACAAAGGTTTTAAAACTAAAATACAACCCTACACAATTTCAAACTTCTAAAGCTAACTAAATAACTTTAGTACGAGAGTATATCTCGTTAGTCTCGTTGTCGTCAATCTCGTTAGACTGTTTGAAAGTTAAGAATTGGCTAATGCAATATGGGTGTTACTGTGGGTGGCAAATTGTCTTATACATAACCATAACATAATCTTACCACGCATCACCGTAGTGTTAGTTATTATACAAAGCAAAGGATACTTAAGAACCAATATCTCGAAGTTGGCAACGCGTGAGTGACACCTATAACAAATGTGTGGTGTTCCAAGCGTTCATAGGCTACGAAAACCGCTTACCATCAGAAGAGTCGTGTGCTTGCTTGCTAACTTAGTCGCATAAAAGTATATGTATCACTGCATAGTATAAAACAAAGTCGCTTTCTCTGTCCCTCTATCCCTATGTATGCTTAAATCTTTCAAACTACGTAACGGATTTTGATGCGGATTTTTTAAATAGATAGAGTGATTGAAGAGGAAGGTGTATATGTATAATAACATCTATTAAATAGTGGACAATTACTGTTATTTTTGAGGTTTCTAATGTGATGTCGTAAATAATTACATTTAACGTGTGCGGGCGACGGGCAGTAATGTTAAATCAAAACTACTGTATCGATTTTAATCATTTTTCAGTGAATAACATAGGCTATATATTTTATACCCGTGCAAAGCCGAAGGGGGTCGCTAGTATGTAATAAAACAGTGCGTATTTCTGTCCATTCGGTTCTTAGTACGAGTACAGTTTATTTAGCTTTTAAAATCAACCGTTACAATCGCTAACCGATATCTTATTTGGTTGTGATTTGCACTTAAATTATTCTTAACACGGTTTTGTTGTTTTACCATAAAACTTGGAGTTTGACTTCACGGATACGAACCTCGTTTTCGCACTAATATAAAATCTTTATTTAAGCAATCATGAACAACATTAGTAACAATAAATATATATTTTTTTGAAAAACAAATATCCCAACCATAATCGTAGAATAAAAAAGCAAAAAAATAAAAATTTTCTACAACAAACTAATTAAGAATGCTATATTAATGTAGTTTGACTTAAATGGTACGCAGAATTTTACACGTTTCATAGTTTTCCTCGATATACCTTATGGTATGTTTTCATTACAGGTGTTAACACTAAAGTTATTAATTAATATTAGCAGTCAAGTGTGTGGTAGACCACCAGTGGAAACTAAAGGGTTCCGCAGCATGATGACATGACGACCCCATCGCCCGCTGTTGGGATAACCTCTGTCACAACAGAGATTATTCCACCAGTGCAATCAGTCACACTGGTGGTAGGTCTTTTGTTGCAAGAGGCCGGCTAGGTAGGTACCACCGCAGTGTCCAATATTCTGCCGCCAAATAGTAGTGCTTAGGCACCACTGTGTTCCGGTTTGAAGGGCACTGTACGCTAGTGAAATTACTGGGCGAACGAGATTTAAGAACTAATATCTCGAGGTTGGCAACGCGCGAGTGGCACCTACTAATGGTGCTGCAAGCGCTCATAGGCTGCGGCAGCCACTTACCATCAGGTGGGCCGTATGCTTGTTTGCCAACTTCTAACAATAAAAAAAAAAAAAAAAGGTTAAGGATATTTACGACTGCAACTATAAGTTTGTAATTTCATAGTAATTATTATTATTAATATGAAAAAAAAATAGACTTATGCGAAACACCAATACATCTCTGAAATTTCTTAGCGTATCTTCTTCAAAGTAATTATCGTTGAAAATTTTTCTGATGTCCAATAACCTCAAATTTTTCCAGAAATTGAAATCCCAAATTTTAAAACTTAGAGAGGGGACACAATTTTTATGACTTTAGGATAAATTATATTATATCGCAACAACTACTGACTTAATGAAAAAAAAACAAAATGAAACTTCTTTCACTTCACTACAAAACCCTGTAGCGGTTCACAGAATACATCTGCTTACCAAATTTCGTATAGGCAGAGCCAATGAGCCCCCAGGAAAATGACTGTGACATACGTACGGACAGATGGACATGATGAAGCTAACTAAACCCTTATAATGACAGATTGTATTTGTAGACTGGCAGAACCCGCAACACCGAAGAAGAATGCCCCGTTTACAGAATTTCTATGAATGTATTTTATTGCGTTTTCTTCGACATTCGGAGTGAATCGGAGTTTAAAACTTCCCCCCATAGCTAATTTCTTTTCTTCCTCTTGTGACTGTGAGCTTCTTCATCCTAGCATTATTCCCGGTATTTTATGTACCCAGGGTCTGCTTATTACTCTTATCCGGATTTGACAGGTTACTAGTTTTTACACGGAGCGATTGCCATCTGACCTCCGCAACCCTAGGGCGAAACAGTAACTCATTGGATAAGAGCAATTTATTATCAAGAGTTAACGATTATTATCAGATGATATTGATAATAACAGACCGACAGCTTAACGTGCTCTCCGAGGCACGGTGGGGAGACCCACACGGACAACGCCCAGACCGGGACAGAATTTTTTTTTTTTTAACAAACATCTGCCCGAGCGGGAGTCGAACCCGCAACCGTCGAGACTAAAGGCAGACTCGCTACCCACAACGCCACAACGGTGCCTCTTGTGACTGTGAGCATCAACTACTATATCGGCTTTTCATCATACAAAACCGTAAAATTTGTCTTTTTGGTGTCATATTTTTTTTGTTTATATATATACATGTAAAACAGATGTTTAATTTGAATAGAAGTAAATAATAAATACTAAATACTCAAAGGCCCCTATTAAGATAGTTATATCCTGTGTCCGAAAACATAGACAATGACAGTCAATATAGTCAATGCAAACATCTGTTCCGAGAGGGAATCGGACCCGCGGCCTGTGGCGCTAACACAGCTTCGCTACCGCTGCGCGACAACGTGGCCTAAAAACGTGGTTTTTCATAGTCTACGTAATTGAATATTATAAGAACATTTTTTTGCAACAACATCATAAAAAAACTGAAAATTTAATTTTAAAAGCCTTCAACTACTTTAATTGTTTCCACGGGTGATAGGATTTGTGGTTCATTGTTTATGAAATAAAACGGAGGTCAGGTGGAAATTTCTCAGTGGAAAAACTAGAACGTACAATCCCAATCAGAGAAAAGAGCAGAAAAATATCGGTAACGTGATGTGTTTTTGTACTATTTAAAAAAAAAAAGTTTTTATTTCGTTTGTATTTAATTGTTGTACTGCATAAAATACGATGAATTAATTAAGTTTCTTTTTCGTTTGTATATTTTCTACTGTAAAAATTACGATAAAAGACTACAACCACCAAATAAAAATTTGAATGGAGTGATTGCGGTTGCACACAATTTGAACAGAATTTTCATTTCCGACGCCCTCGACGAGTTTAATACGTATATATTATTTAAGTCATTTTAAATTTGAAAAAGTTGTATTATATTACTCTATATTCTTGAATTTATTTCACTGCTAAGACTTACTGGCCTTGACAGCGTCAACGTCTGGAACACGTACACAAAATATCCGAATTGAGTAGGCATTGCCTGATGGATCAAAATAAAGTTACCTTTTTTTGACGGGGAGGAAATCTGCTACCAGACACCCTTGGGTTGGGTACAAGACCTATGGTTACGTTATGGTGACCTACTTAAACCTCCCCGGTGGCTAACGTCAGTGAGTGTAAAAGTTTTGGGAGGGGTCGGGGAATGAGCAAGCGCGCAACCTGCTTGCCTGCCTCGGTCCCGGGTGGGGCGGAACCTGGTTTAGTTACCATAATCTATGATTACTTGTGACAGTGGACCGGCTTCAACGTATCTTGGTACTGGAAGTGGTGGAGATGGGGAAGTTCGTAGATAGGACCCCAATCATAACGCAAAAGGAAACTGTTGAGAGACAGAGGGAAATTTCGAGTGATTTTCCGATCCGCAGGAGGAGAACAGGGCGTCGAAGGAGACATTTTCTCTTTCATCCTCATTGACAGGAGCTTAGATGACGGATCCGGGGGAATCCGAATAAGTAATTCCGGGTAGGCATCTATGGCTATACCATACGGTGTAAAGTACACAGATGGTGAAGACTACCAACTCTTTGTTCGAGACCTCCGGATGAAGGCTAGTATAGCCGGTACTGCGGAAAATTACGAAGTGTACCCGCACCCGGCTAAGGGTGCCGAGAAGGAAACCGTGGGGTTTTAGCCGGTAGGAGCCCGGCGTAGCTTTTAGAGGTATCCATTATGGATGGATGGATGGGAAAAAGAAAAAAAAAGTGGATACAAGTTTGGCCGTTCAACAGTAACACTGATCGAACTACACTCAGAATGATATTGCGTCAATCGTGTAAGAGGTCAATGCTAATTGAACCCGCCCATTCATTCAAGTTTCAACGCCAATGCTCGTCTACTGTAAATATATTGCTTTATACTTTATACTGGCAAAAGAAAAACAGTTACTCCATAGAAATTACATAAATCTTTGTAATTGCTGATGAAAAACAGCGCAATGTAATATTACAAAAAAGCGTTCGCCTCCGTATCGCGATACATATAACTCTTGCGAACGCTAGGATTGAAGATCCTACTAGAGTGGCCATGATTTATGAACAATTGACATGTTAAATATAATTTAGACTTTTTTATTTGATAAAAGCTTTCAATAAGTGTCGTAAAAGGATGTTAAGGGAACGGAAACTTACTTCATATAATTTGACGAGATTCTTATTACCAAAGTACTATGAAAATTTCTTACATTTTATATTATATTATTACCGATTTATATTTTAGGAAACCAAGTACCAGTAATACATAAAATTTATATATGACCTTACTATTTTAAATAAATCTTAAATTAGTCCTAAAATATCTAAAACTCAGAACACCTCAGCGAAGAAGCGCGCTACGCGTCGCGGAGCGTAACGTGGCGTAACCACTCGTATGTAGTAACCCTAACACTTGATATGTATGCGATTATCACCTCTATTTACATATACATTCATACCAAATTCAGGGTAAATCCTTTAACATTCTTATAGGTAAGACGATGAAATTGTATTTTGTACTTTAAAGTTTAATGCTTCTTTGTAATTTGTTTATATTCTACATAATCCTTGATCTAACCAAAGTTATAGAGTAAAATAATTGTTTCAAATATTACAATCAATATTATTTTTAATTACGCCGGCGCTTGCAGGGAGGCGCTGGGAAGCCTTGTCCTCTGGAACCCAGCTTCGCTAGCCCGTATCCTTCTTGCAGAATGTGTATTTTAATTTACAATAAAATTTAAAAATAAACGGGGTCTCCATACAAGAAACTTGATACTTTTATTTCTACGGTTTTATTGTACATAATTTTGAAACACGAGCAGTGAAGGTGAGCGTTGATGCGTATCAGAAAGGAGGCCTCCATAAACCTACACCCGGGTCGCAAGTCCCGGGAACGGCTCGGAGTTTTTCCCACTACCACACGATGGGCCCGGGCCCTGTACGGTGAATCCATGGATGCGAGATCGCCCGGGATTTTTAAAAAAACAGGTCAGTTAATACTACCAAGTCTTGTGTATATGAACCTTCAGAGTATACCTAACTTCCCTATTTTAATTTTGATATTAGATTTAAGATAATACACATAAAAACTAATTTAATGTGAAAATCAAACTTTTTATACGTAAAGGAAGAACAAACACGCATTCCGCTTAAGGTCGTGTTATATTATTTCCTAAAGAACCTTCGCATCATCCGATTTCATGAATGACCTGGTTACCAAGTTTATAATGGAACAATCGATACGTAAAAATGCTTTATTTGTTCCTAATCATTATTACATTGACTATAAATTAAGGACCGGCCCTACCATACAGAAAAACCTCCTTTTAAGTCCTCCAGGGGCATACCTACTACCGTAACAGCCATATTAAAGCTCCCCTCCCCACTACAGGAGTCGCGAACCCGTGTAAGCAAAAAATTCGTAAAATGCTATTTACGAACGCAAAGTACAGGAGCCCCGAACCCGTGTAAGGATAAATTAGTAAAATGCTATCCACAATCTCATTTAAACTCCAGCCGTACGCTAAGCTTCCATAACGAAGTTAGTCCCAACCCTATTTTTTTTTAATTTTATTGCTCTCCTAATGCAAGCTACGACCTTATTTGGAAGGGCAATAGGTATCTTAGTAACGTTTCGCTGGTATTCTTTTAAAAGCATTGCTAGTAATCTTTAAAAAAAGTTTGCGGTCGGAGACCCACGATTTTTCTTCAACTCCGAATGGAATTCGAAATGAAATCTGTATAATTCAATAGGTTATATGATAAAAAGAGACAGGGACAGAGGGAGAGAGAGAGAGAGAGTTGTGCACTCGGCTGCGCTCTCACTTGCGCGTGTACTCATTTTCTTGTAGTAGACTCGATACACGCGCACAATTGCACATACTCATTTCCATTATGTGACAACTTCTACTAAATCTCACAACCCATATGGCGCGTTAAGGATTGCGTTTTTGCGTTACATTATTTTAACATAATAACTAGTGACCGACCGAAATTTCGGTTTCGGTTTCGGTTTCGGCCAGTTTCGGCTTTAGTTTCGGTTTCGGCCAAAATATAGCCGAAACTTTCGGCCTCGCCGAAGCTCGAGTGTTCGTGAGTTTTCGTGCGTTGTTCGGTAAACTTCGCAGCCAACTCGTGACCGCTCGCTGACGCGGCCAAAAATCTCCATAAATAAGTATTAGATTGATCTTTAAAATATTGTGAGCACAACGTATTACTAGTTAGTTATGTACCTAGTATATCTAACTACAAGTTGTTTCTTTTTAAGAGTTCTCCCAATAGTAAGTCCTGTATATTCATGACAAAAAATATGGTTATGACTTTCATGAATTTTTAGTTTTTATTTTATTTAACTCTATTTAACTGTCTATATTATATACAGTGGTGGTCAACTAATTAGGGACATTGGTATAATAAGAGTAACATTTATTTATATAAATGGTACTCTAATGTTGATCTGATCTTGATCAATTAACTAATGCTTTCTTAATAGAATTATTAAATTTTGGAATGGATTGTAATTAAAAATAACAGCAATTAAAATTCTTTAACTTTACTTCTCCTTCGTGCTAATATAACTCTGGACAAGTAATTAGGGACACTTAAGAAAACATTAGAAATAATGAACGCAGAATGTAACGGAAGAGATAAATGTACATTTATTATTAAATTCATCTAAAAGGAAACGTTTTCTATTAAAAATTAATATTAAATGTGATTGCCATTATTAGCTATAGCCATATCGACATCGGCGCGGCATCGACTCGATCAAATAAGTTAATTTCGTTAGTGAAGTACTTCCAAGCGTCTATGGAACTACTAGATTTGTTTTAAAATTCCAGTTTGTTGTACTACAAACGTTCCAAAGAACTCATGACTGGGCTATTGACAGGCCAATCTAAAACTGATTGTAGTTCACCGGCTAGAAATCATTTAATAAACAATGAAATATATTTTGGATCGTTTTCGTGTTAAAGCGCCCGTGTAACTTCGCCACTAAGTTCTAGTCCAAATATTTTTCTTTTAATAAATACAGAGCCCACAAAGGGAACTTTTATAAAGCTATTACCAGTTTGCGATCTAAATTTCTTTCTAGGTACACAGTTTCAGTAGTTTTATAGGTTTGAAAATATTGCACAGCGTTGAAAACCATACTTTTGGAGCAAATCAAATGATAAGCTAATTTACGGTATGGCTATTTACGTTGATATAAAATTGTTTTCGCTTGGTCGTTTCATAACTTAAATAAGTGACCCATGTTTAAGTAAATAGTAATAAATTGTGATATTAATTTTAGAAATCAAAACTATAAACTAAAGAATGACGCCAAATAAAAACACACAGGCATTCCGCCTTTGTATTTCAGGTTTATTTTTTAAAAATCGAAAATAAAACACTTACTCTTGCTGTCCCTAATTAGATGGTTAATTTCGATGCGAGAGGTTTCTTTTTAAATAAACCACCATAAAATATTGTTAGCTTTGAAAAAGTACACACCATTGAACAGTATACTTTATAACGAACATTATCTCATAAAATTGAACTTTAAAAATATTTAACCAAATTATTTTCCGTTCCTAATTAGTTCACTACGTATATATGCAAATAAATGTTAAAAAAACTTGAAATTCAAATTTCAGTAAAAAAACGTAATTTTAAATATTTTTTAAAAGTTTCGGTTTCGGTTTCGGCCGAAACTGAGAGGGAGTCCGAAAGTTCGGTTTCGGTTTCGGTTTCGGCTGAAAAACCAGTTTCGGTCGGACCCTAATAATAACGCTAGGACTTTTTACCACGCACGTGCATTGCATTCTTATTCATTCGTTCCTAATGATTCGTTCAAATTTGACGTTTACTAGGGTAAGGAACTCTCGGCGAAACCTTCGACTTCAGTCGGGTTTTCCAACACGTTTTCCAGGCAGAGCTTGTGTCTTTGCTTGTTTGTGTGTCTCGTAAATAATAATAAATTTATATTATGACCATGAAATTCCTAAGATGTTATAGGTGATATCATTTTATTGAAGGTAACCCCACAAAAACAGGTGCAGCGTAACCGCCAATCTATTTGCGACCTCAAGGCAGGTGTGTGGTAATAATACGTAACAGACGGACAAAATGTCAACATATTGTTTTGAACTTGCCTCGACTTTCGCAAAGAAGCGTCAACCTAATGATGCAAGGAATTATACTTGTTTGGGAAAAACTATAAAAATAGTGTGTTATGCGCATTAAAAAACTTAGCAACTATTTGCCACGAAATTGCTTTAGTCTTGTTTTCGACAAACAACTGTTAAAAGAAGAATAAAAATATTACATAATTTGTTTTCCAAAAAAACAACAACCTACTTCAACCTTTAAGGCTGTGTGATTACAAATTTTGTATGAGGCCATGACGGAACTTGGAAGAAAGTCTAGTCACATAATTATTTTGTTATGACAATAGTGGCGTATTACAAATAATTTTTAAGTCATTACTAGTACTCTTATTACCACTCCAAATAAGATCGTAGCTTGCGCTAGCAGTGGCTACAAAAATAGCTTAAGGCCAGGATCGAACCGAAAACTCGCATTAATGGAGCTTTAACCGTTGAGCTATTAGGGCTTCTTTTGTATTTGTATTGGGCATACACGAACTACCCCCCAGAAATTGCACAAGACACTGAATATAAGTAACGTAATGGGTGGTGTTGAGTGTGTAGCGTTTATTTATTTACCAAATCAAAATCGTTCCACAAACATTGTAGATAATATAAGCACAAAAAAGAACCGGCCAAGTGCAAGCTGGACTCGCGCAGGAAGGGTCCTGTACCATTATCTATAACTTGGTCAACGGGAAATACCATATAGGTTTTCGACTATATAATGACCTGCACCTATAGGCTACTTCCGATTGATCTTCAATTGTCAATGTACAAACAAGAAAATGAAAAATTCCTTAAAATAAAAAAGTTGAAAATTAAGTTACATTATGGTACTTACAAGTCTTCGCGAAAATCTAAATTTGCAATATACAATAGGGACTATAGACCTTAGTATCTGGTATAAATTTCAACTTGCCAAGTTCACCCGTTCCCAGAAAATCCGGTGGTGACACCCGGACAGACGGACAAGAGATATCTTATAAGGCCTTTTTACCTTTTGAAGTTTGGAACACACACACAGGCGAATTGTGAACCGTCTTTTTCGGCCGGTTTTTAGGATGGCGGTCATAATATTGCCTAACGCTATGTTAGTACATCTTTGAGATTTAAACATATTATCGTATAACTAATGTTGTTATTTCTAACCTTTATATGTAAAATTACAGGCCATAAACCATTTGTAAGTAAGTTTTTAAATGTCGCAAATTAAACATTGCCAAAGCAGCTCGGGTTATAATTATATCAATAACGACGTAGATGCTGTAACATTTGACGCTTATTATGTGATTATATTTAAATGAGAAACTATGATCATTATTAAGATGTTGGTTCTGTATAATATATTATAATTTTTTTTATTATTATTATTATTATTAATGACATGACAACATTGAAAAGAGTAACTGTAGATTTTCTTGCCGTTTCTTCTCTGCAGAATCTACCTTCCGAATCGGCGGTAGCTTCACTTAGGCGGACATAACAGACTGTATATTTGACGATTCAAAAGTGCTTAAAAGCCTTTTTGAACAAAGAATGTTTTGAGTTTGAGTTGAGTTTGAGATCACCGCAGTCCATGAAGTGCATGCTATCTGCAACACCAGAGATCATGCAGATGCATTGCCCACTTTTTAGGAAAGAATAGGCTCTTCTCTTGAAGGTTCCCAGGTCTTATCGGTTCGGAAAGACCGATTCTAAAAACAGAATATATATATTTTTAAGGCGTCGGGATGTGACGACCCCATCGCCCGCTGTTGGGATAACCTCTGTCACAACAGAGATTATTCCACCAGTGCAATCAGTCACACTGGTGGTAGGTCTTTTGTTGCAAGAGGCCGGCTAGGTAGGTACCACCGCAGTGTCCAATATTCTGCCGCCAAATAGTAGTGGCATTATACGCTAGTGAAATTACTGGGCGAACGAGATTTAAGAACTAATATCTCGAGGTTGGCAACGCGTGAGTGGCACCTACTAATGGTGCTGCAAGCGCTCATAGGCTGCGGCAGCCACTGACCATCAGGTGGGCCGCATGCTTGTTTGCCAACTTCTAACATAAAAAAAAGACAATATATATATATATATATATAATTTGACCTACTATTGCCTATAATTCTCAAATTGGAAAATATAAAATTGTCGGTCACGACTACCGACTGTTGTCCAAAGAGCCAACTAATTTTTGAATTAGATTTTCAAAACCTATCTTAACAGTGATAATGTTTTTCGGAACTGTCTTTTTCGATGTTAAAATGCTGAAAATTAGAAATAACTGGACAAAATGTTATCAGAGCTTCAAAAATAAAAAAAATAAAAACAAAATTTGTATATCTTCTTCATCCTTCCATTATTCCCGGTATTTTTATTTACCCAGGGTCTGCTTATTACTCTTATCCGGATTTGACAGGTTGCTAGTTTTACACAGAGCGATTGCCATCTGACCTCCGCAACCCTAAGGGCGAACCAGTAACTCATTGGATAAGAGCAATTTACTTATCAAGAGTTAACGATTATTATCAGATGTTATTGATAATAACCGGGACCGACAACTTAACGTGCTCTCCGAGGCACGGTGGGGAGGCCCACACGGACAAACGCCCAGACCGAGAGAGAAATTTTAACAAACATCTGCCCGATCGGTAATCGAACCCGCAACCGTCGAGACTAAAGGCAGACTCGCTACCCACAACGCCACAACGGTGTCTAAAAACAAAATTTGTATATATTTTTTATTCATTAAATCACGCATTCTTAGAAATTTAAATAAAATAAATATGTAATTTGTAACCTACATAATTATGCAACCGAAATTTTGAAGAACTGAACTATTTTTAATCAATTTTTTTATATTTACAAGATTATTTTAGATTTAAAACTAACTATTTTTTACAATTGACAATAAATTCCTAATAAATGCTATCATTTTAAAATTCAACCACGGAACCCAATTTATGTAAAATCATAATATTATGTTGCAACAAACAATATTTAACTACTTTTTATATGATAGCCTTGTTCGGCTTAACATTTAAGGTCACTTGTGACCTTAGGGGATGGTTATACATATGTTATGGCCATATGTGTACACAAATTCATGTGTGAACTATCGGACCACTGGGAATTTCTCTTGAATTTTACACAAAGAACACACTTATGTAGTGCAAGGTAATGGTATTCGCTCTAAATGGATAAGGGGTAAATATAGATTTTTTTGATGTTACAAGTTGGCAAGCAAGCATACGGCTCGCCTGATGGTAAGCGGTTGCCTATGAGCGCGCGCAACACTATTAGTAGGTGCCACTCACGCGTCGCCAACTTCGAGATATTGATTCTTAATCTCCTTAGCCCAGTAATTTCACTAGCCTACAAGTACAATGCCCTTCAAACCGGAATACAGTAATGCCTAAGATACTACTGCTTGGCGGTAATAATTTGACACTGCGATGGTACCCATTTTCCCGCGCAACAAAAGACCTAACACCAGTGAAAGTGGTTTGTTTCCAGAATAAGGTTTATGTCGAAATTGTGCTTCGCCGTGACTTTGTTTGTCAGAGTCACCTTTGGAGCTTTGAAAATTTGAATTAATTAATATTAAATATTGATAAATTATAAAATTTACATAGAATTAGCTCGCAGTATAGCATCCGCCGTTCAGCGGTGGATAAATCCAGAAACTCTCTGCCCTCAAGGTTACACCTGGCTATTCTCGTAAGTGATTCTGGCCTTTAGGCAGACATTTTGAAACTATATTTGGTTATAATTATCTAGATTATAAAACATGAAAACTTATAAATTCTAACTTCATTAGATTAATACCAGATCCATTGCCTAAATCCAATCGATTAATAAAGCATTTAGATAAAATAAATTATCTTTGAATTAATAATATGTCTGTCACTTTTATTTTCGTTAAACATGCGTGTTTTTATACGGATTATTATAAATCGTTTTGCCATTTAAATGTTGTTCAAAATTATTGTGTAGGCGGACATTATGTGATTACAAGTAGAGCGATTATAAAAAAAAAACTTCCTTATTTCTGTCGGCCTTTTTTTATCTTTGACGCTATCGCAGAAACTTTATACATTAAATTTTCTATACAAAGAAAGGAAATTGAAGCGTCTGTCTGTAATTTCAAATTAACAGCTTTGCACAAAATGCCTATGAAAGTAGATACAGTACTAATATAAAGTAAAACAATTTTTAAAGTTCTTGTCTTGTTTATTTGACGGTATGTCTATCTGTCTGTATGTCTTCTAAAACGCGCTGTTGTGGATTTCCAGACATCGAGGTTGTAAGAATGGAATTTCGAGTTTTGACGCGATGTCCTATGGCGAAATTCCACTGGCGGGAGCAAACTTAACAATTCCTAAGAACATACCCCGTGATATATGCATTAGAAGATGCAGAGCGAACCGACATCTCTACCCAATGCCAAAGGATCAAGCCAATCGGAAAGGACTTGATCGTCGACAATTCGAGCCGCTCTACGTTGGATGCGGTCAGTTGGAAATAGCTGGTACTGGGGAGCTCCCGCCCAGAGGTGAGAACCGTACTCCACTTGCGACTTTAGGTGATGAGCCGATGTGAAGTAGTGTCTCGCCTTGCTGAGAACACCAGGCTTTTAGAGGCCAATTTGACCTTTCCTTCCAACTGCCCGCGGAACTGAACGACGCTCGAAATTTTTTTTCGGAGTGTCTATTGCTGTTGGCCCTAGTGGCCTTGACAGCATCACCGGTGGGAGGGCCGGGTCTGGAGACCTCAGCCGGACGCTCGAAATGTCGACACCAAGTATTCCGATACTAGCCGTGACAGCCAGGGCACTCGCTTTCAAAACAAATTGTGATTTTTTAGTGGTTAATTTTTGTAATATTGATGTGTATTTCAAAAATATATAATATTTTTTGATATAATTATCAATAATATAATAAAGAATATGGATAAATAAAAAACTCTGTGGTTCTGTGATAGCGTTACAAGTTTAATATTAAACCCTAAATTGTCAATCAAGGTGATCGGAGTTATAAATCACGATTGATTCGATAAAGGCGGTCCTGATTGACCTTATTATATATTACTATTTATGTGTGTGACACATCTAAATACAAACAAATAAATAAAACTGAACCGTCTGTTTGAAGTTCCAAATGAACAGCTTTTCACTAATTGCATATAAAAGTATATACAGTACTTATATAAAAAAATAGTGTTTGTCTCCCTGTATGTCCGAGTATCTGTTTCTCCATATTATGACTGTTTTGGTCTATCTGTTGTCTTTGTGACGCACTGCATGCCCGTTCCTTTTTTAGAACGAGGCATAGTGCGTCAAGTTAGTTTTTTTTTCGTATTTGTAAATTTCCAAATTTTGCACACATACGTTGAACATGGAATAAGGCGGGAGTTTATTTCTCCTCTATGTTAAATAAATAAATAAATGAACGCCTCACACTCAACTGCCCCCATTAGGATAGTGATATCCTGTGTCAGGGGTGCGGAAACACATACAAGGTTAAGGACAAATACAACCAGACCGGAAAATATGCTTGCATGGTTAAAACAAACATATAATGCTTCGAGCGGGAATCGAACCCGCGACCTGTGGTGTTTAAGGCAGGTTCCACATTATCATCATGTGAATTGTAGCAATAATAAATTATGCAATTTTAATGTTGGCATTTTTGGCTATAATGTTACCAATGTAGACACAATGTCTGCAACAGCTCAAATTTGAAATTATGGGTTTTTTAAGTAATATGCGAAACCATATTTCGTAATCTACCAGATATGGTAGGACCTCACAGAAAGGTCTTTAATTCTCAGAAATAATAACGTCTACTCGCCCACGCGTAAAAACGTACTAAGCTTGATTTTAGGATATACGTATGTGTACACTAGTAATTTGTCTAAAGTTATCTTCGAGATCTGTCGTTGTTAGCAGTAAATAGTTATTTATATCCGATTTAAAAAATAGGTTATCAACCTGTCTTATAAATACCAAGGTATATTAATCTAAAGAGAAAAGTTCGGACCCCGTTTTTAGAATAAGTGTATATGGACAAGAAGCAAAGATTTATAAAATGTACATATCTTTAAATGATGTTATCATTATTAACAAAACATTTGTTTACATCTTAAGGTTTACATTCAAGGTTTACATTCAAGGTTTACATTCATATTGTCAATGTGAAACACGTGTTTGTCATTTGATTCAATTCAATAAGTCCTTTGTAAAACATAAAAAAATATATATATATTAAAAATATTGTTTGCGAAAAATGTGAATTAATTAAAATATCATAAAATTCTAAGATATCTTAAATTTCTAAGATATCTAAAGAAACCGACTCTGTCCTAATCTACCACCATCAAAGACTTGTTACTCTTGTCGCCTCGAGATTTCTACTGAGATAGTAACAACAGTAATTGCTTTAATGAATACCTATTTCATAGCTACCACCATCGCAAGTTACGGGGGAGAACTAGAAACAATTATACCGGATATTATATCAAGCGGTGTTTACTAAATAAAGCTTATTATTCCGTTAATGAATATATTGCAGATAATGTGGCATGGAATTAATATACGTTGAGTTTCATGCGGGATATATATCTTAATTGTACATTTGACAAATGTAATGTGATTATTTTTGAAAAGAGTAACTGTAGAATTTCTTGCCGTTTCTTCTCTGCAGAATCTACCTTCCGAATCGGCGGTAGCTTCACTTAGGCGGACATAACAGACTGTATATTTGACGATTCAAAAGCGCTTAAAAGCCTATTTGAATAAAGAATATTTTGAGTTGAGTTGAGTTGAGGATATACCAGCGGCCCCTCTCGCATGGTACGAGAATTATTGTTTTTTTTGTAAATAAAAAGTTCTTTCTAAAAATAAAAATAGCCTACATTCCACATTATTGCTCGAAATTAGCGTGCCTGTTTCTGGAACGAATACAAAGAAAATATTTTTTGAAGTAATACAGTATTTAGTTAAAAAGCTATTTTGACATTACAAACAGGTACTTAAATTTTATTTATTTGTATAGATAAAGAGACAATTAATATCCTTAGGATACCCATGATGCTAGTGTAGTTTTAGGGTTGGTACTTTCGGGACCGTATTTAAAAAAACGTTTAAAATGTATGATGTTAGATACTGATGCCTTTTTTTTGGCGTTTACAAGCACGTTTACTTTTATGTAAGTGGGGGCAAACAGGCAGGACGCTCACCTAATATTAAACGATCACCACCGCCCATGAACAAATGAAACAACAGAGGTCATGCAGGTGTGTTGCTGACCTTTAAGGAAGGAATAGGCTCTACTATTGAAGGTTCCTAGGTCATATCGGTTCAGAAAGACCACGTCACGTCTAAAAATCTTTACAGGGATCTTGTCATTGGCTTCTAGAAAGACGATTTAATTATGTTAAGAGTACATTTTTGGTTGTGTAGCATATTAGTGCAGTACAATCATGGGCGAAGCGAGCATTTGGCTTACGAGATGGCAATATCCTAATTTAGGGCCCAAGCAAAATGACTGTTTTCTTAAATAGTTATTTGTTAAACAGATGAAAATGTACTATATTTTTGGATTCTCTAGTATCAAGGAAGGACTATGTTCTCTAAATTATATTAACTAAATAGATACAAAACTATTATAAAATTGTACACATGTCCAATGTTATAATCATTTAGTTTTTATTAGATGCCAACATATGTATATGAATTATATTTTTCGTTATAAATGAAAAAGTTATAAACGAGAATGAAGTCAGAGAAGTGGTCGATGAGTGACGAATTCCATTAGCATTTATTCATATTCCATATGCTTGAAAAAATACTCTGTGGACTTCGTGTGCCTGTGGTAGATGTTTGTGCATAAGCATGTCTAAATGGTTAAATATATTAAAATGTAACGACAACCCTAGCAACAAAACAAAGATTTAAAGATTGCATGCAACGATTTTACTTGAGGTCACGCAAAGCCAATTTGAACACACCTTTTATTTTTATAAGCTCTCGCAAGTTTGTACTACGTCAATAATAAAAAATAAAAATTGGCAGCCCTGTAATGATTTTGAGGTGATAGGCCTATTCTTCACTACATAGTATAAAACAAAGTCGCGTTCTCTGTCCCTAAGTATGCTTGAATCTTTAAAACTACGCAACGGATTTTGATGCGGTTTTTTTAATAGATACAGTGATTGAAGAGGAAGGTTTATATGAATAATAACATCCATTAAATAGTGAAGAAAAAAAACTGTTATTTTTGAGGTTTCTAATGTGGTGTCGTAAATAATTACATTTAACGCGTGCGGGCCACGGGAAGTAATAATAAATCAAAACTACTGGATCGATTTTAATCATATTTTCAGTGAATGACATAGGCTATATATTTATATACCAGTACGAAGCCGGAGCGGGCCGCTAGTTTTTATATAAAATATATATTTACAAAATAACACGTTTTACTTCTAAAAGCATAAAACTAACTCTGCTGCAGATACATTTTTTGTTTCAGTTATTTCCGCCAGTATATAGAGATATCTAGTCTGGTTTCGAATGATGAATATGAAGTCTATGGAGCTGTTAACCCTACTAGACTTGTGAGACTAGGCTACTTAAAATTGATGTCGTCCTTAATGTCCTCTCGAAGCTGGACCACGGCTTTAGACGTCATGAGAAACTGAGGTAGACCACGAACAGATTTCTGATGGTGTGCTGAAATAACATCCCCGTCCTCGCCGGTGAAGTTATTGTTGTGTTTGTCTGTGCTATATATGAGGCATTGTTTTATGTTATCTTCTTAGGATTTCACAGAATTTTGTTTTAGTTCAGGAAATTGATAATTGTACGTATAAAATACTATTAGCGACATCTGTGTAACGCACTTTGTACTATGTTAAATGTTACCACAATATCGTTTCAACATATTTTTTTATACTACAACTTTGGCAAACAATTGTACCTATTCTAGGTTATAGTCACCGAATTCCATTAAAGCTTGTGACACAAGTTTTGTCATACATACATAATATAAAACTAAAAAAAAACAGGGGAGCAAAATGAGAGACGCTCTGACAAATACAATCCAGTAATAGGAATATCTTCGCTTCCCATCACGTCTAAATTCTGTGATAGCGTCAAAACTCTTATTAAATTAATAATTATACTATTCAATTCTTACCTTCAAAATATACATCTGGATAAAATCCCACGAACGTTTCTCTCTTACGATCCAGCTTGTTAAACACAACACAATACTTTCACTGTTTAAATATACACATAAAATCGTCTTTAATATTATAAATTTAAGGAAATATTAATAGAAAAACATTCCTTTGTTCGTCGGTCTTTATTGAAAGATAGATTTGTATCTGCTTAAGTTTCGAGTCACGCATGTCTGTCTAACTTCGTCGTACACACGTTATGTACTGTGTTCCACCGTGTCTGACACAGTGTAATAATTTGTTTATACTAGTTTGAGATCGTAGCTCTATCGGTGTGGAATTAGAATAATGCTTGGTTCTATTGTTATTTTGGGATTTCTAGAAATGGAGGTAAAAGAGGGTCTACAAACGAATCTTGACAAGACCTTTGTTTAACGTCATGAAGGTTGGCAAAGAAGCACACGGTCCGCCTGATGGTAAGCAATCATCGCAATGGACGCGTGATACTTGAAGTATCACATGCACGTTTCGAACTCAGGGGATAGGAGGAAAGGAATGACAGGGGGTAGAAGGAAGGGAACAGAGGCGTGGGAGATTGGCCCTCCGGCGCTCTCACTCATCGCACCAAACGCAACAGTACTGTTACTTTAAGCTAATTTTCTGTGAAAGGGTAGCACTTCCCAGGTCGATGTGTGCTGGGAGGAGCATGATTCTACTACCATTAATCAGTCGTCTTTCCAGCATGTTACCCATTACTTTTTCCAAGGTCTACTTAATACCCATATGATTACCCAAATTTGATAGGTTACTAGTTTCTCACCGATTGGCAATTGTCATTGGACCTCCGTAAAGGACGACCCAATAGCTCATTTGGTAAGAGCAAACTTTTCAAGAGTTAACAAATATTATCAGATGTTATGTGATAACGACGGGGACCGACACGTGCTTTACGATGCACGCTGGAAGACCTACAAGGACAATGCCCTGCCTCAGACGTCTGTATGATCCTGTCTGTTTTCTCCTTCTTCTCTCTCATGCATCTTGGTAACTACTATGTATGTTTTACTTTGTATGTTACATTAGCAGTTTATCATCATAAAAAGACAACATTTCTTAAAATTTAATTGTATAGGCATAATAAGTATACGTAGGTACCTTTTTTATCACAAATGATATAATTTAAAAACCAAATTATTTAAAAGAAGAAGAGATAAATTATAAATATGAATATGCAAAAACTTATAATATTGAAAAGACCTTGTGCTATAAATATAATTACAATCAGTTTCTAAGATTTAATTACATAATTTATTCGTATTACTAATTAAACGCTTACACGATTTTGCAATTAACTATAAAAAAATAAGGACGATAGTAGCATATATCTTTAACAGATGATATCTATAACTGTGCAGGCCCTGCATTTCCAATACTAGCGGTTCAAAGAAGGACATGCGAGAAATAAACGCTATTTGAATTTTATACAATTATAATACTAACCGTAATACGTAGAAGCGTACGTTGGACACGTGACTTGGTTTGATATCGCCTGGTTCACTGACACATCCACTGCTTGACCATCATGAGGGCCTATTTTCTGTAAGCATAAATTAATATTACAATGTTTTGTAATAAAATACATTGTAACATCGAAGTGGTAAACTAATTAATTATTCGCGACAGCGCCATCTGTGATCAGTTCTTGGAACTACGTGGTATCGAGTAATTTGTGTCTAGTTGCAATATTAATGATGTAGATGTCACTGTATACAATAATTAAGAATAAATAATTTTTGAAATGTAAATAAATATCTTCTTTTGAAATATAAAATTCAATTTGACCAATATCGATAGCCAATTTATTATCATTTTTTATGTTTTAAGATAAAATTAAATTAAGGTAAAATAGCTTACTTGAATATCACAAGGGTCCTTATTTCTTTGGTCCTGGATGAGGTTTATGTTTTTTGTTTGCATTTTCTATGTCTGGTTTCTATTATGGGACCTGGAAAAGAAAAAAGAGAATTAAAACAGAATTAAAATATTGGAGAAAAATTTGCTCGCTGTAACAGTTAGCTGTCGTGGTTTAAACTCAGATGCGCACAAAATTGTCAACAGTAACAATTTTATTACTTTTTGTGTCACAGTCCGCAACTTTAGAGTTCGGCCTTAATTAAATTGAGAATCTTTTTGTAGCAATGAATGGATTGGATTGTTTTTTTTTTACCGATTACCTGTGTTTTATGTAAAGGTCTTTTTTATATTTATTTTTAAAATCGTAGAATCGCTTGAATAAAATAAAAAATGTTTGACCCATAATTATTAAATCTGTAAGACGCTACCTTACTAACTAATTATCGGATATCCTTAGGAATAAAGAAGATAATTAAGTGGGTTTTGATTATTTAGGTCAATGTAACTTTTAAGGAATCTATAACTGTAGATTTATTGTGTGGGAGACATTCCGGTAGGTCTCTTAGTGGACAGTAACCATAGCAACAAATGATACTTTAAAACTTAAATAGATTATTCTGCCGCATCTATCACCGGATGTTTTCTGAAGAATTGTTTGGACTGATCCCGCCGGTAGAATTTCATTATCGGATATCGCGTTACAATGCCAATTTCCACCCTCACCACTTCTATGTCTGGAAATCCACTACGGCGCGATTTAGAAGACATTTTCTTCCGCTCACAACCACTATGTAAAACCAGCTTCCTGCTTGCGGTCTTTCTGAACCGATACGACTCGAGAACCTTCATAAGAGGAGCCTATTCTTTACTTAAAGGTTGGTAGTGCACTTGCATACCCTCTGGTGTTGCAGAGGTTCATGGGTTGCGGTGAACACTTAACATCGGATGAGCTTCCTCGTTTGCCTTCGCTGATATAAAAAAAAAATTGAAAGTAAAAGTAAAAATTGTAAAACAAAATGTAATTTATTTGTAACAACTTTTGAAAGAAGGACTAAACAAACTGCTACAATTTTTTTTAGTATTTTATTATTTACTTTATTGTATTCCACTCAGGTAAAATTACAGGGAAGTATAAAGTTAGTACGTATAAAATCTAGGTCTTACTAACGGCTTTACTATTTCATAGTGAGTCACTCTTAGGAGCTACTCTTTGAATATAGATTTGATGTCAAGAATATGACATCTATTTTCGAAATCAAAGCAATTTTTTTTGAATTTGAACTGTAGGCGATATTAGGCTACTTTCATATAATAATATGTAAGGTAAAGTGGGGCTACGGGTAAGTGAGGTTAAAACAATTCTTTTTTGTTATCGAGTGGTTAGTGGCCAACCTAGTGTCAGAGTTGTTAAAGTCGCCGTATAGACCTCTGACTTGACTTCTCGACTTTTAACAAGTTGATAAACAGCCGGGACCGACTTTTTACGTGCCCTCCAAAGCACGGAGACGTTCAGTTGTAATACCACTACGCGGTTGCTTACTTCACCGATCGTTTACCGATCATTGAGCGCAATAGCTATAATTATATAAACAATGAAAGAATAAACGCTTGCGCAATCAAACGTGACGCCCCGGCGCCGACCGTCAATACAGGGGGCCCTAGAGCCCCCTCGCGAGACTAACTTTTAAGTAGTTGGGATTTTTTCCCTCTTCGAGCCTTTTTATGAGGTTGTTTCCTTCTACGAACGACCGTCGCTATTTTTTAAAGAGACCGACTGACTCTCCTGCGCCAACTCTCATTAAGAAACTTTCTCCAAATCGAGAATCAATTCCATTTTGGAATCAGCAAGAAATTATGTTCATATTCAGCTCACTAACAATATTACAGTACAGTCTATCACAGGCAAATTAGCCTTAAGATTGATCACTAGCCGCAGACCGCAGTATCCTGCTACGGATGGTTTTCCCAAGCACAGGAACAAATTACTAGGATATTAAACTGTAATAGGATTTACGAAGAAGCCCTTATATTATCAATATAAATAATGTATCCTCGTGAAATATTTATTAGTAAAAAGTAGTAGTGTGCTTGGGTCATCATTAGTACCTACGGCCTTTTTCAGAGGAAATGCACAAGTTGCTTGAAAAAAGTACCAAAGATTCCCTCGATTTCTCCATGATCGCATACTCAGATCTTCATTACAATGAGGTAAAAATGAGTGTTTAACCTCTTAAACAATAAAAAGAATTATCTAATGATTATTGATTGTAATTATCATATTTTTATTTATAAAATTAGTACGAAACGTTACGAGCTTCGCCTATCGAAGGCAATTTTTTTTTTTATGTTAGAAGTTGGCAAACAAGCATACGGCCCACCTGATGGTAAGTGGCTGCCGCAGCCTATGAGCGCTTGCAGCACCATTAGTAGGTGCCACTCGCGCGTTGCCAACCTCGAGATATTAGTTCTTAAATCTCGTTCGCCCAGTAATTTCACTAGCGTACAGTGCCCTTCAAACTGGAACACAGTAGTGCCTAAGCACTACTATTTGGCGGCAGAATATTGGACACTGCGGTGGTACCTACCTAGCAGGCCTCTTGCAACAAAAGACCTACCACCAGTGTGACTGATTGCACTGGTGGAATAATCTCTGTTTTGACAGAGGTTATCCTAACAGCGGGCGATGGGGTCGTCACATCCCGACGCCTTTACGCAGGTTATGCCCATTACTTCTATCCTGATTTATAGGTTACTAGTTTTTACAGAGCGATTGCCAACTAACCTCTAAATCCCTATGGGCGAACCAGTAACGTATTTGATAAGAGCAAATTGCCTAGCCAGACTTAACGATCATTATAAGACGTTATGATAAAACGGAACCGACAGACCGACTTAACGTGCTTTCCGAGGCACGGTGGGAAGATACACTGGGACAAACGCCCACACCAAAACAGATATTTGTAAGATCAATACAAACATCTGTCCGAACGGAAATCCAACCCGCAACCAAGGCAGACTCGCAACAACAATGTCCAATTCTGAAAATAAATGACTGAGCCATTAATACAATAAATATCGGCCCTCAGGAGAACAAATACTAGATTTCCTAATTATATACGGTACAATATAATATCAATATAATTAATATGTCTGTTTGTGTCGTAATCGTAAAATCGTAACGACTGAACCGATTTTGTTTAAACTGGTATACATTTTATACCGCTACGATAAATACCGGATATGTAACAATAAAATTAAACATTACTTTGATTTAACGCGGATGAAATTGTCACAAGAACCTTAAAAATAAAATAAAATCGCTATAAAATACCGCTATGGCTAAATTAAAACAACTGTATTTGGCGCTTTAAATATCATCATTACAAGTATTTGACTGGTAATTAAAATTATAATAAACTAGCGGCCCGCTCCGGCTTTGCACGGGTATAAAATATATAGCCTATGTTATTCACTGAAAAAATGTTTAGAATCGATCCAGTAGTTTTGAATTATTCATTACTGCCCGTGGCCCGCACGCGTTAAATGTAATTATTTACGACATCACATTAGAAACCTCAAAAATAACAATATTTCTCCACTATTTAATGGATGTCATTATACAAATAAACCTTCCTCTTCAATCACTCTATCTATTAAAAAAACCGCATCAAAATCCGTTGCGTAGTTTTAAAGATTTAAGCATACATAGGGTCAGAGAAAGCGACTTTGTTTTATACTATGTAGTGATAGTGATGAAAAAAAAGATATCTTTCTTTAATCTAATAACTAACATAATTATCATACCGGTACATGTTACATGTACACGATGTCAATGAAACGAGGAATAGCAGTTATTTTTTTATTTTGTTAATTACATTTTGAAAAAAATTAATATGTGTTCCGCATTCCAGAAACTTTGGGACGCTTGCACTTAGAAACTTGTATAGTTTCACTGAGTTATGGATTAGGAACTATGCACGGAAAACAAAGAAACCTATTTTTTGTTTTCCGTGCATAGTTCCTAAACTCTTTTTTTTTCGCTCTTCTACTAGCATAAGACCACCACCCAGATTGAGGATCGAGACGATCAATTCATGTCGAAAACTGATTGCTCTAGTACTGCGCTTGTAAGGCAAAAGAATGTCCTGATAAAACTAATGAATTTTTAATTCCGTACAATCAATATGATCAGAATAGATTTCAGTATAAAGTATTAATTAAAATGGTTTGTCTTAACCTTATTTGTAAGTCCAAGAAATTCATAATTACATACATGTTTAAAATTTCACAAAAAAAGTGTAGAAAGTGCGTGAGAACAGTCTTCTGTTTAGCGCGATTGTCTCTTCCTGTCATTCAGTATCCGTTCTAGCTATTTATAGCGATAGCAGTTGCTTTTTGTCCATGTTAAGATAGTTATATTTTGAAGTAGCTATGCCTGCGACTCCGCTTGTGTCAGTGTAATTTTTTGATAATCCCATGGGAACCAAACATTTTCCATCTATTTTCTTACTAATTTAAATTAATTTATTATACCTACTTTAGGATTTTTACTAAAAAATTATATACGTTTTTCACATCTCACATATAGGTCAAAAACGTCAAAATTAAACTTAGTTATTATTTTTGAAGACCTATTCAAAGATACTTCATACGTTGCCATACGCTGAAATTTTTTTACGTCGTCAAACGTCAACCCTGTCAGTTAACTTATTATTGATTGATTTATTTTATAATTTATTATTGATTATTGACCATATATTTTATTATTTAAGGACAAAACATGTAACGTTTCATAGAAAAATAAACTTCTTTACTAAATCTCGTATAAATAGAGCCAATAGTCTCCGAGTAAAATGACTGTGACATACAAACGGATAGGACGAAATTATAAGTTTCGTTTTTGCCATTTGGCTATGAAACCATAGTAAAAAATACAGGTTAATTAATTAATTGTTTATAAAAATAATGTTTTATTTTTTTTATTTTTAGCCTTGTGGTACATACATTTCAATTTTATTTATTTGTATATAGATGTAAGAAGTGACAGGTATGATAAGTTTTGATTGAAATGTAAAACAGTAGCAATATAAATATTGTAATTATTTTTTACACGAAATATTTTAGATAATAAAGAGATAATTAAATCTCGTTTCCTCCCGACGCTGGTAAAAGTACATGATAATACATGTAATTATGTCAACGACATCTTGGAATAATTAACACGGATAAAATAGAAATTGTAGTTAGGGGTCAAGCGCGAGTTGTGGTGAGTTGGTAGCAAGCCTTATTTTGTCGTGGGAAAATCCATCATGGATACCTCTAAGGGTAATGCCGGACTCCTACCGTCTAAAACCCCAGGGTTCCCGTCTCGGTACCTGTAGCCAGGTGCGGGAACACTTTCGTAATCTTCCGCAGTGCCGGCGATGCAAGCCTTCATCCGGAGGCCTCAACCAAAGAGACGGTGGTCTTCACCGTCTCATGGCTCTACACCGTGTAGGATAGCCTTAGGTGCTTAACCAGGGCTTATTCTTATTGAGATGACGGTTTCCCCCGAATCAGTTATCTGAAGAATTTGAAGTCGCGGGTTTGATTCTCCTTCAGATAAGGTATATCGGTTTTCGTCTGGGCGTCGTCCTTATGGGTCTCCTCACCATCCCTCAGCAAGCACGTTAAGCTGTCGGTCCTGATTGTTATCACATAACATCTGATAATATTCGTTAACTCTTTAATCGGAGTTCAAGTTACTGGTTCCTCCTTAGGGTTTTAGAAGACAAATGGCAATCTCTCTGTGTAAAAACTAGCAATCTGTCAGATTTGGATAAGAGTAATAAACAGACCCCGGGTTCGGGAAAAATGCTAGGAAGAAGGTCAAGTGTGAGGCGACCAGCAGATTGATATCTTTAATGTATGTAGTTTTAATTTAATCTATAATCATATTGGCAAAAAATATGTACAATCGTCATTCATATTTTTTGTGATGTGTTTTCGTGTAAAGGATATGAAGATACTTATATTTTTTTTGATAGAATGACATGTTAGGGTTACCAGTTCAGCTTTTCCATTTTATGGGATATTAGCATAACAAATAAATATACAAGATTCAAAATCACATACTAAGGCAAGGTAATATAATCTATATTTTTTTTCCTAATTTTAGAATACTAAACTAAATTGAAGCTTCAATAGCTCAACGGCAGAAAGGGCCGACTTTAATCCGTTAATGCGAGAGTCGAGAGTTCGATCCTGACCCCCTTGGGCTATTGTCGTACCCACTCCCAGCGCAAGCTTCGAACTTATCTGGAGGGGCAATAGGAATATTAGTAATACCTTGTAACAAGCATTGCCAATATTCTTTTGAAAAGAAAAAAATGTTTTATTGTTTTTAAATAGTTAAATAATTGTTTCCTATTCATTTACGATAACATAATTATAATATCAAAACATTTCGATGGCTTTAAAAGTTACCTTGGCTTGCCTGTAATATCTGTAGCTGAATATTTAAAATATGGGACATTATACTGTCCTATATTAGTTTGAAGTGAAGATCGGATATCACGCAAAATACGAAACACCTGGTCACCCTACATTACATTCACGATTGGCTGCTTGTACGAGTGGCGCGGTCGGACATAAAGGAAGCACACCATGTGTCAAAATAATAAATAAATTAGCATAACATAAAAGTTATATGTTTTGTATACATGTATTTTTTCTTTCACAAAACAATCTTTTTTATGGTATGCCGGTTGGCAAACAAGCATACGTACGCTTGACAGTAAGCATTCACCGCAACATTATACTTGATACTTGAAGTATAACGCGTTGCCAACCCAAGGGAGGGAAGGAATGGGGAGGGAAAAAAGGAAGAGAACAGAGGGGTGGGAGATTGGGCCTCCAGCGGTGACACTCCTCGCAGGAAACGCAACAGTATTGAGTACTGTTACTTTACACCGATTTTCTGTGAGATTCTCATTTGTAATTTTATCACACATAATATTTTATAAGCAGCAATAGTATCAAGAGACTGCTTGGTGAGGTTGAAAATATAAAAAAAAAAGTAAGTATGTATTATATTATAACAATAATGTGAATGTGAACATAGAAAATACGTTATAAAGCGGTATTAAAACAGTTAGAGATTTTTCCATAATGGAATAGCGGAATGTTGGTAATGCGTGAGATTTTACTTTTTATTTTTATTTTTATTTATTTATTTATTAAGGTCTACCAACAATTGTTTACACATAATCACTCTCATTACAACTCTCATTACATCAATAAATTAGCTTAGTGCAACAATTACTTATAGGTAAACACCACATGCATATTAAAATGAAGAAAGTACAATATTCTTCTGTTGACTTTACCTTGACCTGCTCAACATGGCATAGGTTTTAACCATGGAAATTAAAAATTAAGGAGCACGATCTCATATGGGTAAACGGCTGCGAAATTGTCCTCTGAAAGTAAATAACAGTTCCAAATTAAATGTTTCTGGTGGTAGGCCTTTTATTACAAGAGGCCGACTGGGTAGGTACCACTGAAGTCTCAGTTATTCTACCGCATAGCAGTAGTGTTTGAAGGACACGGACAGAAGGTAGCAAATGTAGTTACAGGGCAAAAGAGATTTAAGAAATAATATCTCAAGGTTAGCAACGCTTGAGTGATACTATTATATAGTTTAAGGGAGCAAACGAACGGACAGTTCCACCTGATGATGAACCCGACGCTGTGTGTATTAGTGTGTGTCTTGTCCTAGATATTTAGATTTGTTCAAAGTTAGTAGGAAAGGTAGATGCTAGTTAAACGATCGTTAAATTGAAATTATTTTTGTTTACACAGTGGCCGGGTGGTTGAAAGTAATTGACTTAGTTGCCTGACTTCACCCACTACTGGGTGCCATTCTACCGCCCACACAGGATATCACTATCCTAATTCAGTCTGTAATGTTTATTTACGTATTGTTATTATTTTTATTATATATTTTAAGCCATTCTCTATCATCAATAAAATACAGACTGCTAAGTTTGAAATTTTTATTTATTTATGATGCATAGATGGACAGGAAACATGTTAATATTCATATTTTATTTATGTATATATATATATTTTTTGTTTTTTTTTTTTTAAAGAATATTAGCAATGCTTTTTCAGGGCATTACTAATATTCCTATTGCCCTCAAATAAGATCGAAGCTTGTGCTAGGAGTGGGTACGACAATAGCCTAAAGGGGGTCAGGCTCGAACCCTCGACTCTCGCGTTGGCGGAGCCGAGTCGGCCCTTCTACCGTTGAGCTATTGAGGCTTCTATAATTATAAGCTTATACTTAAAGGAAAAGTAGAAATTGTACAAGTTTTGTGTTTTATATATAGTAATTCCAATGTAAGCCGTAACAAAACACATTATCCGGAGTTAAGGTCCATCGTTAGCCGATAGCCGCCCGCGAATAATTACGGCCCATTTCATTCACAAAACTACAGCCACGCCATTCTATGAACTAAAGGATACTATACACTAGCTATTTAATTTAATTTTTGTTGCTGTTTTAATTTTTATACATTATCAACAAATTCTGAATTTCTTAAGGATAGTTTAATTAAAGAAATAGAAAGATAAATATATTGCGTAGTTATAGTAGATGACTGCTGATTGAAAGGCGTCGGGATGTGACGACCCCATCGCCCGCTGTTGGGATAACCTCTGTCACAACAGAGATTATTCCACCAGTGCAATCAGTCACACTGGTGGTAGGTCTTTGTTGCAAGAGGCTGGCTAGGTAGGTACCACCGCAGTGTCCAATATTCTGCCGCCAAATAGTAGTGCTTAGGCACTACTGTGTTCCGGTTTGAAGGGCATTGTACGCTAGTGAAATTACTGGGCGAACGAGATTTGAGAACTAATATCTCGAGGTTGGCAACGCGTGAGTGGCACCTACTAATGGTGCTGCAAGCGCTCATAGGCTGCGGCAGCCACTTACCATCAGGTGGGCCGTATGCTTGTTTGCCAACTTCTAACATAAAAAAAAAGGTTTTATGTGACTAAGCTCGTAAGGAAGCATAGGAACCGCCTGATGGCTAGCGGTTGCTGTAGCATAAGAGCCCTTGTAATGCCATTTGTAGGAATGTAGGTGTAACTCCCGCGTTGCCAACTTCTAGATATTGTTCACAAATCTCCTTTACCCAGTAATTTCACTAGCTATAATGTCCTTCTAACCGAAACACGGTAAACCAAAAATACTACTGCGGTAATTATAATCATAAATGTCTGAAACTGCGGTGGTAATACCAACTCGTAATGTAAAAACCTACAAATCCTAAAAAGAGAATCAAAAATAAAAATTAAAAATTCAAACGTTCTGGCTTAGTTATAACGAATCTGCTTAAAGCGACGCGGGATGTGCTGGTTTTACCGTGGAGGCATTTGCACCAGTCTGGATGGTTGAGATTCTGTTTGTGTGCGTGTGTGTGTATTCAGACACAAGAACACATACGTTAGGTATTATAAGTACTAGTAAAATTGAAAGACAACTTGTGGCATTTCGGAATTTTAAAACCACTAAATCAAACTATTAATCAGGTCAGTCGAGTTTTCCAGATAAATTGTATTCATTTACTTAATAATGTACGTATATCTTTTAAATTGAATTAATAAAATTCCTTTCCAGAAGTAATCAGCAATCTATATGCTAATAGTTCTGGTACAGTCACTCTCATCTGATAAAATCATGTAGGTTCAATATGAATAAGTAGACGAGAAATTCTGTGAAAAATTATTTCATTA
Source organism: Hestina assimilis (assembly GCA_023373885.1). Classification (NCBI taxonomy): domain Eukaryota; kingdom Metazoa; phylum Arthropoda; class Insecta; order Lepidoptera; family Nymphalidae; genus Hestina; species Hestina assimilis. The sequence goes on along the minus strand of CM041755.1, from coordinate 13,202,401 downwards.
AAATTTTATCTTAAAATGTAAAACGACGGATCACTATGTAATTTTGCCTATTTTCTGTTCCAGTGTGAAAGATAGGATAGTTTTACACCAGAAAATGGCGCTATTTGATGGATGTGCATTTATCACGAAACATATGCAGAAACATACATTTTTAGATTTACCATAATTATTAAATTACATTCAGACACTCTCGGGAGTATACCCTTTCAAACGAAATAAGAATTATCCTATGGAAGGTAAGACGTGAGAAATGCCTCCAACACCCCATCGGCCTGGCGGACCGAAGCCCTGGGCCGAAGCCCGACGACTTACGTTGGAAAGTTGTATAATTATATAGCTCAGGAGCGTAGGAAACTTTGATAGCACGAATTAGGATCATGACGTTCGTTGGTCGTCCATATTGTAGCGTAGTATGCCCTGTAGGTGTCGTTGTAGCTTGATGCGTGATGTGACAATCTTGTCTTTCTATCGCGTTACGTCAAGTTGCGTGTAGATGTCGCTACAATCCAAATCTGCCTAGCCGTCTTCGAGTAATCAGGTAACAAAAAAACATGCAACCGAATTGGTAAACTCTTTTTTTTTGATTCGATTAAAAATTAGCATTATATACTCCATATCCGTATTGCAATAGCAAAAAGTAATTATATTTCAAAGTCAAAATGAAAAAACAGCCATAAAAATAGATGCACTGGTCTGTGTATATGGTTCTTTACAGATTCATGCAATCAGTTGAAATGCGAGCCGGTTTCGGGTTAAACACAATCTTAACTTAACGACCGCTATGAGATAATCGTTGTGTTTTTTTACTTAACTAGAGCGATTTAACCCTCGCCCGTATAACCTTGGGTATTTTTAACGTTTTTAGTTCTATGAACTTGATAATTAGTTTAAATTTTAAGATTCATTGACAGATATGAGGTGGTGCAGTGTTAAGTTGTTCCACGATATTGGTGTCATCTAAAGTAATCCTGCCTTTTACTTAACGAAATCCTCTTAAGGTATTGTTCTATAATATTAATACACGAAGAAAATACTTCGATTTATTTTAAGCAAGAGATTTGGGCTTTGAGCTTTGGCTTAAAATTTATATGGAGAAGTGCAGAACGTTAGTTGTTTAAGAACCATCGACTGCTTACATTAAAAATGCCAATTTAAAATATATACTGTCATTAATTGATTTATTAATATCTAATGCGTTGTGATAAATACTAAAATAAATGGGTCGCTAGTTCTTATTATTAGGGTAGTAGATTCTTGATACTTTAGTTATATGGCAGAGGACATATTAATGCTTTTACAATCATCAAACTAAATGCAAGCATCAGACTTGTGAGAGTACTGCTTCTCGTCGATAATCTGTACGAGAGAAGAAGTTTTTCTGTCGAGCCAAACCATTTATGCCAAAAAAGGTTTGAGATGTTTGTGGAAGGTACGATGTTAGAAATGCCTCCAACACAATGGGAGGATCCTCCGACCAGGCCGGTGATATTGTCTGGCGGGCCGAAGCCCAACGGCGGCATCGTTGGAAAGCTGTATATATAGGTGACGATCGTAGGAAGCTTTGATAGCGCGATTTAGGATCGTGACGTTCGTTGGCCGTCCATATCGTTGCGTAGTATACCCTGTAGGTGTCGCTGTAGCATGATGTGAAATGTGACAATCTTGTCTTTCTGTCGCGTTACTTCGTGTTGCGTGTAGATGTCGCTACAATGTTAATATTAGAACCTTGCCTATATCATCACGAATCAGCATCAGCGCATCATTCTAACGCAGTGATATTTTTATTTATTAATGTCCAATGATACTGGTGGCCTTTTATTGCAAGAGGTCAGCTAGGTAGGTACCACCGCAGTGTCAGGTATTCTACCGTAAAGCTGTACCTATACTGTGGTTAGGTTGTAGGATACTGTAGGTAGTGAAATTACAGCACAAAGAAGATTTAAGAACTAATATCTCGAGGTTGGCAGCGCGTGAGTGACACCTGCAAATGTATGGTGTTGCAAACGCTCATAGGCTGCAAAAACCGCTTGCCATCAGGTGAGTCGTATGCTTGCTTCCCAACTTAGTTACATAAAAAAATATAAGTGCGAAAGTAAATCTTTTAACCCGTTTTTATTTCATAACGGTTGGCAAACAAGCCTACGGTGCGTCTGATGGCAAGCAGTCATCGTAACCTATGAACGCTTGCGATACTTAAGGTATCACATGCAAGTTGCTAACCCAAAGAACAGGAGGGAAAGTAAGAGAAGGAAGAAAAGGAAAGGAATAGAAGAGGTGGGAGATTGGGCTTTCGGCGAACAACGCCGAACGCAACAGTACCTACTGATACTGTTACTTTACGCCGATTTTCTGTGAGATAACTGATCTTGCTGAAATGTAGTAAAGTTTGAACCTTAAAGAAGGATAATGTACTAATTATCACCACGAATGTGTAATCGCTGGTGAGTAATACTCGTAACAATGATGACTATTAATGTTTTCTCTTAAATCGAACGTGGCGTGAATCATTGGCCTCCTAAATCCGATTTCATTTATAACCGTATCGAGTGTTACAAAATAGCCACGCTACATAACTAAATCGTTAAAAATACGTGTTAAAAAACAATTCTATATATAGTATCTCGATCAAGTACAATCTTGTGGCGCAGCGATAGCAAACCTGTCTTAAGCGCCACAGGTCGCGGGATCGATTCCCGCTCGAAGCATATGTTTGTATGGACCATACAGGCATGTTTTCCGGTCTGGGTTTGTTTGGCCTTGTTCATTGTGTATGTTTCCGGACCTCTGACACAGGATATAACTATCCTAATGGGGCCGTTGAGTGTGTAACGTTTATTGTTTATTTGTTTATTATATATCTATTTCTTTTACTCGTATTAGTGATCCGAGCAACAAACTAAGATAGCAATATCTTCTTTGAAATAAGGTTACAAGGTTGGCAATAGGGTATGGCTCCATCCATGAGATTCTTAGTCTAAGCTTTGAAGTGTCGTTAACCCAAAGTCTCACGTTACAGCGTACAATATTGTTAACTTTTAGTTACGGAAACATGAGTCCTCCTTTCAAGTCTGTCTTTAGATAGAGAATAATAAAACCGTATTTGAGGAAAAAGGTTTTCCTGGATTAAAGTTTTACTGTTTTGTATTTTGTCTTTGGTTTTAGGTACAATGTACGAGTGACTTTGAAAGTTAAATTGTACTTGTAATTTGATTTACTCTTCTTTAGGAATTTTACTGAAAATACCGGTTTTTAGTGAAGGTAGTACCGGTTTGCCAATCACCTTAATGAAGATTTTTTTATTTCATGACATGATAAAAGGAAGGGAACAGAGGGTGGGAGATTGGGTCTCCGCCGCTCTCACTCATCGCACGAAACTCAACAGTACCTACTGATACTGTTACTTTACGAGGGTAGTACTTTCCCGGTCGAGCCGCCCTATTTGTGCTGGAGGAACATGGCCCTGCTACCATTCGCTACCAAACATACGTAGGTCACGAGGTACGAGTTACGATGTCACACAAACACACAGGTACAGCAAGTCAAACTTGTAATACCCCTCTCTTTATGAAGCGAGTTAAAAATACTTTCAAGTGAAATTTAAGTGGGACAATTTTCATTGTTGACGACGTTGTGGTGCAGCGGTAGCGAACCTGCCTTAAACGCCACAGGTCGCGGGTTCGATTCCCGCTCGGAGCATAATATGTTTGTATTGACCATGCAAGCATATTTTCCGGTCTGGGTGTATTTGTCCTTGTCATTGAATTGAATGTTTCCGGACTCCCGACACAGGATATTACTATCCTAATGGGGGCCGTTGAGTGTGCAACGTTTATTTAATAATTGATTAAGTATCTATCTACATTTTATTTCCTTCATTCTTACGAAGTTAGTAAGTACGTTAGACTACCAGACAAACTCATTAACTCACAATCGAATTACGTAATCGATACTACCCCGACACCGACCTAATTTCCTTAAATTTGGCACACCATTGTAACGTCAAGCATATCCGGCAATAGAGAAATATTGTTGTACTTTTTTAATTTAATATGAATACTCAGAAATTCTAAAGAGATTAAATTAATAAGAATTGTAAATGCAAAAATTATAATTATATAATATAGAATTTTTTATCTAAATGTCGAAGATATTGGAGGTATTTTTTTAAGTCATTTTAAGTTACGGTTGGCAAACAAGCATGTTATATTTGAAATCTAAAAAGAAAATGATAGAATTTTTAACCAATAATTAGCTAAAAGATTTATCTTCGTCATGTGAGAATCACTACATAGTATAAAACAAAGTCGCTTTCTCTGTCCCTATGTATGCTTAAATCTTTAAAACTACGCAACGGATTTTGATGCGGTTTTTAATAGATAGAGTGATTAAAGAGGAAGGTTTATATGTATAATAACATCCATTAAATAGTGGAGAAAAGAAAATCAATTTTTAAGATTTCTAATATGATGTCGTAAATAATTACATTTAACGTGTGCGGGCCACGGGCAGTAATGAATAAATCAAAACTACTGGATCGATTTTAATCATTTTTTCAGTGAATGACGTAGGCTATATATTTTATACCCGTGCGAAGCCGGAGCGGGCCGCTAGTAAAAAATAAACGCTACACACTCAACGGTTCCCATTAGGATAGTGATATCCTGTGTCGGGGGTCCGGAAACATGCACAATGACAAGTACAAACACGCCCAGCCGGAAAACGTGCCTGTATGGTCAATACAAACATCTGCTCCGAGCGGGAATTGCGAGAAGGAAGGTAAATTGTTTTTTGATTAATACATATTAAATTTCTTACTTATATAATGTTTTTTTTTTTACTAACATTAAAGTAATATTTATATAATACATTGTGCTTATTCTAATTTTTTTTACAATACATTAAATAGCATATAATATATATTAATATATATATATAATATATAATATATAAATTGGAGTAGAATTGGCGAACACACACCAAAAGAAACACAAACTACAGTCATCGATATCTCGAAAACTAAGCAATATATCGAAAAATTTTATCCATACTTTTCGTCTTATTTTGTTGAGTTCTAGGAGAACCAACATCAGATCTTGGCTCTATACGAACTTTGATATTCCGCTTTGAATAAAATGTACCCTATGTCACTCTCACAACTGAGACGAATCTAATGATACCCCATAATTTAAAATCCGTCCAAGAGTTTAGCCTGTAGGGCGTCACAAGGAAATAGACATACACAAATACATACATACATTCATACATACATACGTTCGCAGTCGGGTAAAAAAACCATTAAATTACTATATTAATAAATACTAATATACAAAAAAAATTATTGAACTTCTAACCAATAAGCTTAAAGATTTATCTTCGTCATAAGAGATTAAAAAAATAAACGCTACACATCCAACGGTTCAATTAGGTTAATTATTTAACTATCCTTTCAAAAAAAAAAGGTATTAAATACATGTTAAGTTAGCCTATAATTGGGATATACAATTTTTGTCATAGATATAAAAGAATGTACTATACAAGGAACTAATTGTATGCAACGTTGGCTTCCTATTAAATAAAAAAAAATACTTACATATATGTAAACAATTCCCTCGGTCACACACATGAATTTTACATTAGTGTGTTTGGATTTATTTGAAAAGTTGGAAAGTTATAAAAGTTGATACTCTAATTGTTATACATGGCTGTCTGTGGACTAGCTTTGAGCCCACTTTGAGCCCACCTTTCTATTTCATAATATACTACGTATGTTGTGTCAAATGTACTTATAACTTTCTTCTTCTGCCTAGCATTATTCCTGGTACTATACGAGTATTTACCCAGAGTCTGCTTATTACCGGATTTGACAGGTTACTAGTTCTTGTTTTGCCATCTGACCTCCGCAAAACTAAAGGCGAACCATTAACTCCTTGGATAAGAGGAATTTATTTATGAAAATTAACGATTATTATCTGATGGTATGTGATAAGAACCGGGACCAACAGCGTGCTCAACGTGCTTAACGTGCTCTCTCAAAGTGACGAGTTATGATTCTGATTGTTATCACAAAAACAAGATCATAATCGTTGCTATATAGTTGGCATGAATGAGTGAGCTCCACAGAGGTAGTTCTGTCCTCACATTATATCAATTACGTAGTCATTTCTGTACTGTTCCGTTCTTTTCGTTAAGTGTGAGTAGTTAGTTACTGGAGGCCCAAAATCCTACTGAAATTGAGAAGCAAGTTTACAGGCGTCGAAACGTGACGACCACATAGCCCGCTCTTGTGATAATCTCTGTCATACCAGATTTTATTCCACCAGTGCAATCAGTTACACTGGTGGTACGTCTTTTTGCAAGAGGCCAGCTAGGTAGGTACCACCACAGTCTCAAATATTCTCCCGGAAAGCAGTAGTGTTTCTTGGCATCACAGTGTTCCGGTTTGAAGGGCTCTGTGGGCTAGTGAATTTACTGGGCAAAAGAAATGTAAGGACCAATACTTCGAGGTTGGCAATGCATAGGCTACGGCAATCGCTTACCATCATGTGGGCCGTATGCTTGCTTGCTAACGTAGTAATATAAAGAAGTATGTGTGTGTGTGTTTGCGTAAGTAAGTGGTTTATGTGGATGTGCGTATTTTGTATACAGACATGGGTACTTCCGTGTGTATACGTTTGTTATATAATGTACGTGTGAGTAAATCAGAAACAAATTATTTTCTTTTATTTATTCCAAATTGGTATCTCTACTTAATTGCTTGCAATCCAGCCAAGCTTGCTCTATTAACTAAACAACTCAAGCGTAAAGGAAATAAATCTACCCCAATTTTTCTCTAACCTTTGCTCGGTCAGGTCGACCAATTACGTACATTACTTTTAACTTGATTTACAGTTAAAGTAGTAGTATAAAAGGTTAATGATCTACTTTAATCTACCTAGGCCTATTATAAGGAACTAAGTACGTATACCATACGACTTGTAACATTTTAAATAGTTTATTTCCCTGGTTAAAGTACTTATTAATTTGGTTATATGCTATCAATGCTTTTAGTTTTGTCAAGTGTGTCGTTCCATTGGCCTCGGAGCCAGCAAAAGCGAGGTGCAAATTATGGACTGAGAGCGTTTCCCTGCCAAAACCATTTGTGTTACTTTCCAAGAGTCTTCCACCTGGGCATAATTTGCCATGGCAGGTCTGAAAGTCCCTAAACAGACTTCGGACCCAGATTGGCCGAAGCAAGGACAATATGTTTACGTGGAGATTCACGGATGGTACTAACCCAGACTGTTTGTGCGGGGTAAAGCAAACGATGTCCCACATTACATCGTGCCCTGCGTGCCCTAACACCAGCACGCGGGAAGATCTGATGGCAGCTTCCGACAACGCAGTCAATGTGGCTGCGTTTTGGGCCACAACAATATAGGTGTTTGCCAACGAAACGCAAAGAAGAAGAATGCTTTTAGTATTGATAAGTTTTTATTGTCATGCCATGCTGCTCTCAGCACAAATGGGCTGGCTTGGGGAAGTACTACCCTCTCATAGAAAACCGGCATAAAGTAACAGTATCAGTATTGTTCAGGCCCAATTTTCCATCCCCTCTGTTTCCTCTATTTTTTCCTGTCCCTTTGATTGGCAACGCGCATGTGATGCTTCAAGTATCGCTAGCGATCGCCCGCCCGGTGACGCTGTCAAGGCCAGTAGGGCCAACAGCAATACACATTCCGAAAAAAAAGCTAGCGATCATGTGTTACGATGACTGCTTATCATCGGCCGGACCGTATCGTTGCCTGTTTGCTGACTGTAAACACATAAAATAAAGCTATTGCATATTATCAATTTAAATATTTATTTTTAAAAAATAATTTATAATAAATAAAATAATAAATGTTGAATAATAAAATAATTAATTAATTAATAATATTATATAATAATAACATTAGTAATATTGTAGAAACTATTTACTACTAATTATACATATGTAATATGACGTTGCCACACTAGACGGCAGTAAGATAGAAATTGTCATTACTATTGTAGCGACATCTACACACAACACAACGTAACTCGATAGAAAAACAAGACTGTCACAATGTGGCATCAAGCTACAACGACACCTACAGGGCATACTACGCAACGATATGGACGACCAACGAACGTCACGATCCTAAATCGCGCTATCAAAGTTTCCTACCCACTTGAGGTATATACATATACAACTTTCCAACGTAAGTCGTTGGGCTTCGGCCCAGGGCTTCGGTCCGCCAGACAATATCACCCGCCTGGTCGGAGGATCCTCCCTTCGTGTTGAGACACATTTCTCACACACGTCGTCACCTTCACAGTGATGACGCCCGACGGGATCTTCACCTTCCACAACTACATCGCGGTGGCCAGAATATATTAGTTTAGGATAAATACAAATATACAAATACTATATTTATAATAGGTTTTTTTTTCCCATTTTCGCGTTGTTTCTTATTTAATTTTGGAGATCTGTCATTCTTTACACTCCGCCTACCATGTAGCTCGGTCGAGCGTACGGTGTTATGTTTTATTTTTTGATTCGGCCGCCGCGTTCAAATCCCGCGATAAAATCTATGCAATAGCTTAAAAAAACTGTAGGATGTCACAGCGACGCAAAAACAACTAATAGTAGTAGTCTACGCGAGCAGAACCGTGTTCTAAGCTAGTATAAGATATTAGCCTCTTCTATCTTTGTTACATATCGTTTTGTAATTATGCACGTATGATCACGTAGAGACAGAAGGACGCCGCGACGCAGTCTCATTGGAATATCAACTACTAAAACAATTTCCACTAGTAAGGTACCGTTGATCATTACCAATAGTTCATAAATTATTATTTATATTGTAATTCGGTTACATAATTATGGTGGTAAAAGCGAAAGAATTCGGGTTCGATTCCCGCTCGGAGCATAATATGTTTGTATTGACCATACAAGCATATTTTCCGGTCTGGGTGTGTTTGTCCATGTTATTGTGTATGTTTCCGGACCCCGACACAGGATATCAATATCCTTTGAGTGTATAGCTTTATAAATACTGAGTATCTCAAAAACGTAAGATCCATCATTTCGCCCACAAATAGATGTTATAATAGATTTCAAATACACTACACGACTGCCAACCTACCTAACCCTGCTTAGCTCGGGATATAAAAGAAAAATGTCTGAGTATGTACGGAGTTATGTACGGGGAATCCGCTAGATTAGGATCTGCATGGTCGAAATAGGTATTTTTAAATTCAATACAAGCATCTTCTCCGAGCGGGAATCGAACGCGCAACCGGCTAAAGACCGACTCGCTACCAACACGCCATAATGGTGTCAAGTAACAAACTGCAATTATAGCGCACAATATACGCAAAAACAGCCTCATTAGTAAATCTTTTCTTTTTTAAGTCTGCTAAAATAATAAGTGTGCTAAACTGGATATAAGTCTATTATTTTAATCAAAATAAATCACTGCTCGATTCTATTTTTATTTAATAAAGTGGTACAAGTCATTACGCTCAAATATCACGTACAATAGAAGATTTTATTGCTAAAATTAGTTCCCAAAGATTAGAGTACACTTAAGTATGATTTTTATAACCTTAAAAGATTATACCGTGAACGAGCTATTGCGTCATCTAAAACGAAAGCTATAATCTATAATTAATTCTTATCACAAGGGAATAAGGTTTATAATAATTAAATAACAGATAGAGGTAACACGAATTTTAAGCTGTTCTAAGTAATTGTTAGTCAAATCATGTTCGTATGTATGAGAGTCCTCGGAATGATGTATACTAGTTCATGACCCTCGGTTTGTTTGAGGTTAGCTGTCCACTGGATATAGCGTGAGACGCTTATAGCCAAATACACCCACAGATCGGTAAACGATCGGTAGGTTTAGCATCTTTAGGCACGGTCAGTCACTAGATGAGTGATCACGTAGTGGTATTTCAACCGAGCGGCTCCGTGCTTCGGATGGCACGTAAAAATACGGTCCCGGCTGTTGACAATTTGACAACAGTCGATAAGTCAAGTCAGAGGCCTACGGGTGACCTGAACAACTCTGACACTGGGTTCGCCACTAACCACTCGATGAGAAGAAGAAGAATCGTAACATTGACGAGGTTGTGGCGCAGCGGTAACGAACCTGCCGTGAGGGTTTCATTCTCGCTCGGAGCAGATCTTTGTATTGACCATAGAGGCATGTTTTTCGGTCTGGGTGTGTTAGTCCTTGGCCCACCTTGGTCCTTGACACAAGATAATCCTATCCTAATGGGGACCGTTGAGTGTGTAGCGTTTATTTATATTAATTATTATTTATTTTGACAGCCTTGATTTCTTTCAATTGGATTTTAAATTTTTTGGTGAGTTACAATTAAACTAGTATTCTCAGTTTTTTACTAGTGGTTGGCTTTTTATCGTAAGGTAAAGCAGTAGTGTCTTTTGAATTATTGTGTTTCGGTCTGAAGACCTCTGTAGCTAGTGAAATTACGCGGTAAAAGGGATTAAAAAACAAATGTCTCTAGGTTGACAACGCTTGAGTGACACCGCTGAATGCTGCAAGCGCTCATAGGCTACGACAACCGCTTGCCATCAAGTGGGTCGTATGCTTGCTTGCCAACTTTGTAACACGAAAAAAACTTCGAACGATAGCGTGAAGTAGACTTATTAAAATGTAGTGACTTTTTATTAAGATATTCTATTATCTATATCACAAGAATATTTCGTAATAATAATAATTAATATTTTTTAAGTGGAGTGTGCTATATCTATTTAGTTATAGGATATTTATCGACTAGGTACTGGTGTTAGTTGGATCCCAGCCTAGCCGGCCTAATAAGTACGAAAATAGTTACACAAAAAAATCTTGCAAAGATATATCATATTAAGCTGCGCGATATATTGTGTGTATTACAAGCTTATCTTCAATGTCTACCTGCAATCTACCCTTCAGTTTGAGGGGTGGAAGTGGTTTGGGAAGGTCATTGACTCGTAAGGGATATATTTATTTAGCTTAGTAAGTTTTAGTATCAATATAAATTTCAATAGAATATTTGATTGTTTTCTATTAAATTAACAATCTAAAATTCACATAAAAAAGGTGTAAGGTGTATGCATAATTATGAATAATTTAGAGCTGTTTATTTTAACCTTAATTCCGTAATAAGATGATATCGTAATGGGTGTCCTTGCAGTGTTGCTATTATTATTAACTTTGCGGTCGGGGGAGCCTTGTCAGAAACGAAGTTCCTTATACGTTTTTTCTTCATCTCCGAATGTAAGTCAAAATGAAATCTGTATATTTCAATCGGTAATATGATAAAAAGAGAAAGGGACAGAGATAGAGAAAGAGAGAGAGAGAGTTGAGCAACCGGCTGCGCACTGACTTGCTCGTGAGCTCATTTGCTTGTAGTAGGCTCAATACACACGTACACAGCATACGGTATTTCGTTACGTGACGATTTCAACTAAATCGGACTACCCGTAAGATTCGTTCCAAAATATGAAACAATTTCTACAAACATATAATATTATAATGACTGTGTTTGCGTTTAAAATTTTCCTTTCTGTACTATGTAGTTAAGACAACGTTTAAGGGAAAAAAGAAATCCTGCAAACGATGGGAATCTTTCACGATGTAAAGGCTTCATTAAACCCACTTCGCTAAATTAATTGTTTTCACCCCATCCACCCACTCAATTAGAGCCTTTTCCCTAGAATCTCATCCATTTGTCTGGAAGATTCATGGTTATTATGTTAAACTGAGAGAAAAACGTCTATTTGTAGATATTGAGTAAAATATTAGTAGCCGGATGACCGAGCTTTGCTTGGTTTTTTTTTGGTAAATCGAAAAATATACTTAGGTACTGATTAGAAGCGGTGATGAAAGGCTGCCAATAATAGTTTTTCTCACCAAAAACACGGGAAAAACACAGATAAAGCGACATTTTTTATTTTTTTAAAAATCCTAGGCAGGTTGCTTTATCGCTCCTGAAACCTCCTTCATACTAAATTTCATGAAATCGTTGGAGCTGTTTCCGAGATTCAGATTATATACACAATAATTATGGGTATTAGATTATTACAATATTTGAAAGTAGCGCCAGTGATTGAATTATGGAGTGGAAGACTATTCTGGTATGGGCATGTTATGCGCAGAGAAGAAGGTGATATGGACAAAAGAGCAATGGATTTCAAAGTGAGTGGTAATGTGAAGAAAGGACACTGGTGGTAGGTCTTTTATTGCAAGAGGCTGGCTAGGTAGGTACCACCACAGTTTTAAATATTCTGCCACCAAATAGTAGTGCTTAGGCATTACTATGTTCCGATTTGAAGGGCTCTGTAGGCTAGTGAAATTACTGGGCAGAGGAGATTTAAGAACTAGTATCTCGAGGTTGGCAACGCGTGAGTGCCACTTACTAATGGTGTTGCAAGCGCTCATAGGCTACGGCAACCACTTACTATCAGGTGGGCCGTATGCTTGTTTGCCAACTTGTAACGTGAAAAAAATAAAGGACGGCCGAAAAAGACGTGGATGAAATGTGTGGAAGAGGATATGTATGGAAAGGGAGTGAGTGCAGACATGACGAATGATAGAAAATAATGGAAGTAGAAGACGTGCTGTGAAGACCCCTTAGCGTGGGATCAGGACAAGAAGAAGAGATTATTACATAATTCTAAATAGGTATTAGATTAATTTTAAATTATGTTATGTCAATATTATCAGATGCTTGCACCGGTTTTAAATGTCGATTCTAAGAATAGAAATATCTAAATATCTCATTAATAAAAATTATCTCTAATTATTGAATTAAGTTGCTTAACGAATAATATATTGAATTAATAATTTACTAATAATGTAATTGTACATAAAAAACACAAGTCTTACTATTTTCAAACAGTGTAATTTTACTCGAATTTTTTTCCATCATAATCTAAAATTGTTAAGGTTTCTATTTCTATCTATTGACGATGTTGTGGCGTAGCGGTAGCAAACCAGCCATAAGTGCCACAGGTCACGGGTTTGAGTATATGTTTGTATACACCATGCAGACACGTGTTCCGGTCTGGGTGTGTTTGTCATTGTCCCAGTGTATGTTTCCGGACCCCGATAAAGGACTTAACTATCCTAATGGGGGCCGTTAAGTTCGTAGGGTTAATAATTAATTTATTTTTTATTATCATGAAATGTTATGTAAGAATGTCAGCATATATAGATATCTAGAAGTACATTCAGTTCCAGAAGTACAATCCAGAGAGTAGGGGCTAAGATGAAATCCAGTATTGAGCTGGAATACCATTTGACGACGTGTTGAGCAGCGGTAGCGAACCTGTTTTAAGCGCCGCAGGTCGCGGGTTCGCTCGGAGAATATGTTTGTATTGACCGTACAGACATGTTTTCCGGTCTGGGTGTTTTCCGGGCACAGACTATAACTATCCTAATGGGGCCGGTGAATGTGTAATGATTATTATTCTTATTATTTTCATGTCATTATCTCAATTTGTTTCTTCTAAATATTAAATACTAGTAACGCCCGTGGCTTCGCTCACGTTATTGAAGTTTTATGCCAGACGACGATTTAAAAATCATTTTCACATTCGGAAAAATCTTTTTATTAGGTATATTACGTCGTTATCTAAACCATGTTTCAAGTTGATACGTTCTGTAATTTATTCATTGATGTAATGGGGATTCCATTACATTTTTTCAGGATAAAAAGTATACTATGTGTTAATCCTTATAATCAATTATCTGTATGCCAAATTTCATCAAAATCCGTTTAGTCGTTTTTGTGTGGTTGAGTATCTAAAGATAAACTTTCACATGTTTAATATTAGTAGAATTTTTATGTAATTCTTTAGACAATAAAGTACTTTTTTCTTTCTCTCAAAATTGCTTATACTAAGATCCTAGGTAACTTAAAGTAACCAAATCTATATACAAATAAATAAAATTGAAGTATAGACTTAAAAAAACAGCAATTTTTAAATTTCTGTCTGTCTGTTTGTTCCGTGCAATCTATGAAAACTTTCACTGGCAGATAGCTGATGTTATAAAGAGTATCGTAGGCTACTTTTACTTTAGAAAAACAGTTAGAGTTCTGTGCAATAAAGATAAATGTGTACACCACGCGAGCGAAGCCACGGGCTTAGCTAATGTATGTTTAAAACTGATTACTCGTATCTTCATAATTATACAAGAATAATTTAAACAAGGCCAGTGGTTCCCGTGTTTTGAGACCACACAGTGACAGCTAGAAATTTATTGTATTTTTATAATAAGAAAGGAAGTGATAAAATTGTATTTATCTATATTTATTATTTCCTTTTTACAAGTGCTAAGATTCCAAGTTTCAATATGTTAAAGTGAAGAAGTCGCAGGTAAAAATTAGTGTCAAATGAAAAACATTTTGATAAAAAATCCTAACGACATATTTTTTTATGGTCGATTTTTGTTTATTGCGCGGAAACCTAATTATTTTTCTTAAATAAAAGGAGCCGACTCCTTATAACATCAGCTATGTGTCAGTGAAAGTCTTGTTAAAATATCTCCAGACGTTTCGGATATTAGTCAAAATAATCAGACAGACAGACAAAAATTTTGAAAATATTTTTCTTATGTAAGTACCAAAAAAGTAGTACCAAATATACTCTCATATGCGTTTAGTAAAAAGGTTATTTGGAAGTACAAACAGACACCTTTTTATTTTTCGTATATATGTATAGATATTTGAAGTATTTATTATAGAACTTATTTTTCTACAGATTAATTAACATGTCATTTAAATTTAATTTCCATCAAAAAACCTGTACTGTATCTTATCACTAAAGCTCTACTTGAAGTTTAGCTTTTGTAACCAAAACAGAGCTTTTCACAATCTCATAAATGCACTCACTACACTAATAGCTATCGAACGAAAGTAGAAGCTTTTATCTCGGAACTTTTTACTGAGCTTTTAGAGTTCATGTAATGTTTGTAGAACAAGCTTATGTTGAATAGTAATTAGGGCGGGATCGGAGCACGGATCTGATAAGATTACCCTAATCACTTCCTCTAACACGTCAAAGAACATTGACTATTCATAAGTTATATAGTAAAAATAGTCTATTAATGTAATGTAGCTTATAATGTTATAGAAATATATTCACATTTATATATTATAGCTTTGAGGGTCGCGGGTTCGATTCCCAGGACAGACATTTGTATTTATCTTAACAATATTTGTCTCAGTCTAGGCGTTTGTCCTTTCGAGTCTAAGTGCCTCGGAGAGCACTTGAAGCTGTTGGTCTCGATTGTTATCATAGCATCTGATAATAATCGTTAACTCTTGATAGGTAATTTGCTCTTATCCAATGAGTTACTGGTTTCACCCTTAGGGTTGAGGAGGTCCGATGGCAATTGCTCTGTGTAAAAAATAGTAGGTACCCTGTCAAATCTGAATAAGAGCAATAAGCAAACCCTGGGCAAAATAACTAAAAAAATATATAGAAGAAGACAGAGATATATTATAATTCATATTATAATTCTATCTTCTTCTTCAATAGAAGGACGACGTTGTGGTGGAACGGTAGTGAAACAGCCTTAAGTGCCAAAGGTCGTGGGTTCGAGTCCCGCTGGGAACAGATATTTTATTGACCAAACAGGAATGTGTTCCAGTTTGGATGTGTTTGTTGGTTGAGTGTGCTGCGTTTTATACTGTCTGCACTTGAATATTTTTTTTGTTTAAAACTGAGGGTTTTTACTTTACAGAATATAGCACCCTCATAGGGACTTCTGCTCTAGGATATATCACAAACGTCTCTTAAGGTAAACTTTAACAAATTGTAATTTTAATCTTAATCATGTTACTTTAAAAATTTAAATATAATTTTCTGTTTATTTGCTACGGCATCCATAATCTACTGAATCAAAATATGAAGAGATTTAATTTGAGTTTTAACTAAAAATCTAAGTAAATTATGTAGATGCCTTATTTATTTAAAATAAAAATGCTATCTAACACGCGAATTTTTGATCCATAAAACTTTATAATCTAATCAAAATTGAATAAGTAGTTTTAAATTATTTGTTGTACTAATCTGGTACGTCTATATTTTATTATGTCTATGATATAAAACTATTTATCACAACTACAAACATACCTTACCCTCATAAACACACACTGATAATAACACGAATCAATATCCCAGAATGAAAACACACACACATATAAACACACACATCGCTACACAAATCAGTTTTCTGATCACGGCCGCGCTCGCGCACTTCGCAGAAAGCGTGCGTGGCTCCCGACTGCGCGTTGAACACTGGTATACTGTATGTATGTTCGTTGGGCATGGCTCGAGCTTTCTAGGAAACTGGTGGCTTTAATTCTTGTTATGGTTTTTTGATTTTGATAAATATTTTTTGGTTTTCGAGCTTGCTAGACCAAGAAACTAACTACAGACTAGACACGTGAATGGAACTGGTTTGAAAGGTATGGGTTGGAAAACCAAGTCAAACCCTTTCTCCTCTTCCTCCCCTGAATACTCCTATCCAACTGATGACTGCTTTCCATAAGTCCGTACGAGAAAAGATTTACTATTTTTTTTAATACCAACCCATTTTTACATACATATAGAGTCGTGCTGCTCTCAGCACAAAGAGGTCGGTTCGAAAGGGGAAGTACTACCCTCTCAGAGAAAATCGGGGTGAAGCAACGATATCAGTAGGAGAACGTGGGAGGGCCATTCTCCCACCCCCTCTATTCCCTTCCTTTTATTCCTTCTCATCCCTTCCTTCATATTTCTGGGGTTGGCAACGCGTATTTGATACTTCAAGTAGGTATCGCAAGTGTTCATGGGTGGCAGTGATTGCTTACCATAAGGCGGGCCGTATGATTTTTTGCCAACCATCATGAAATATAAAAAAACCTATCCGTTTCATAGCAATACCTACTACGTTTTGACAGACCAAAAACTTACAAAGTGCTATAGCTAAATTATAATATCGCCCTTAAGACTCACCCTCGTTTTACTTTGCTTTATAAAAGCTACTTAACAAGAATAAGTAGGACACTGGCTTATAATTACGATCTTGCTCCTAATTGTACCATTTCGGTTTTGGGCTAGTGTTCTAAATTTATAATTCTTACGACAAAATTAAAGATGTAGACTAATTAACCAAAGAACGTTGTACTCAGTAGTGGAGCCTTATTCCCCCCAGCACAAATGAGCTGGCTCGACCGGGGACGACTACTACTACCTTCTTACAGATAATCGACGTAAAGTAACAGTATCAGTACTGTGGCGTTTCATACGATAAGATCGAGCGCTGGAGGCCCAATCTTCCACCCTAGTATGTTTCCTTCCTTTTTCCCTTTTCATCCCTTCCCTCTTATTACTTGTGATGGCAACGCGTGTGTTATGCCTTAAGTATCGCAAGCGTTCATCAATTGCTGTGATTTAGAACCTACCTGTTTGCCAACGTCATGACATAAACCCCATATCCATCCCCATCTCCATAGAGACTTTGAAATCGATTCGATCCCCAAATATTTGAAGCGCTTATCGCAAAACTATTTCGATCAAACTACTTTCCATCCAAATCCTTTGATTAGACATGCTTGTATCTACACAGACCGATGTAACCAACCGACAAAAGTAAGGTGTCCTAAGCACGTCCTGCAAGACCCTGATGATAGGATTACATTAGAAAATGCCCCTTACACAGCACAGACACGCACACAACACCGTCCTCGCCGGCGAGGACGAGGTCCTTTGTTTCGCACGTCGCGTCGCGTGCGCTCGGAGCGCTGCCTCCATCTCCGATGACGTCCTTAGCCGTGGTTCGGCTTCGCAGGAGGCACCCTACGGACGGAATCAAATTTGAGCCCCGTGAGGGCTGTCCCTTTATCACGGCTGAGTCTCAGTACTCGGCCCCCACGCCCGGTGACGCTGTCAAGGCCAGTAGGGCCAACAGCAATACACATTCCGAAAAAAAAAAAATTTTTTAAAAGCTTTTTAGGTTTATTTAAAACTATTTTTCTTCAATGGCGTTATCCGCTTGGAACAATGTACCGTTTATTTATTGTGTTTTAGGGTTCCGTAGCCATATAGCAAAAAATGGAACCCTTATAATTTCATCAGGTTCGTCTGTCCGAGTGTGTCACGGTCTTTCTTTCTTTCAAAATTTCTCTTTTTTGTTTCTGAACTTTCAACCACATTTATTTCGAAGAAAATAGAACTACAGTTTTGAGAGATATGTATTATGTATTTACAGTTTTTATAATAACTTTGTTTTTGAAATTACTTTTAATAATTACTATGAAATTACGAACTTATTTTTGGTCGATTTTTATTCGTCGATATTTAAAGTCCATCAGTTCAATTGTGTAAAAAAACTTCAAAATTATTGGAAGCCTTTAATTTTTTCATACAAAAAACTATATATTACTATATTGTTAGCTATACTCAAGTTAAAGTAAAATTCTAGATAGGAACTTCACCTTAAGTGTAATCATAAAACACGTTCAAGCGAATTTTGAAGTCTAATAATAAAAGTTTCTTTGTTTATTTTAAGGGCTGTGGAGCGGAAGGCGAGACGCATCTGCGAAGAAACAAAAGTAATCGTTTTTCTACTCGTCGTAACTCGTCTCTATAATAAACGATTAAGGTTGAATGTCGTTTGAAGCAGAATCAAAAGATGGCAAACGCGGGATTCACGCTCCAAAGGAGTTGGGCTTCCGTTCTTTGACGATTTTTTATTTAGTTAAGAACAAGCAGTTCCGAATGAGGAATTTTTAGTACTTAAATGTAAATAGGAATGGAATAATTTTCATTGTTTTCAACAGACTTCATGTCTATAAGGATGTAAAGGAAAATATTTAAAACAAGCTTTTGCCCGCGACTTTGCATCTAGAGGGTATTGGTTCTCCATAGAAATTTTCACCCCCTATTTCACTCCCTTCAAGATTTCTCCACGTGACAAAAGCCTTGCAGGATGGAGGCCCTTGGGATGGATTCAACTTCAACAGCTCCGTGCGGGTAGTCAATCTTTTACCGGCCGAGGTCTACGACCCAGCCTGTCGAAGCCACTAGGACCAACAGCATTAGACACTCAAAAAAAGCAATAAACACTCCAAAAAAGTAGCGTCCCTATTGTTCAATCTATACCAAAATTTATTATAATCGGTTCAGGCGAAAACGTCACAAACTAATATCCGTATTTATAGTATTATTTAGCATGAGTATACATAGCTAGATTTACAGAGGTATTTATGATGAATTTGCGATATCTCAAAAAAAAAAAAATGCCGCCTGTTATTGAAATCCAAATCAGTCAATTCCAATTTAAGCAGTATTTCAAAGTAATGTATAGGAAACTCTCCGGACCCCCGACACACGATATAACTATTCTAATGGGGGCCGTTGATTGTATTGCGTTTATTATTATCTTTAAACTTTAGGCAATTTTAATCTTATTCCCAAAAATATCTTTTTGATCTCATGTTATTCTGAATTTATACATTTTGTGAAAAAGTCTCATAAAATTTACAGAAGCTCGACTTTTACTTGACGGTAACTTACTGTGTACATGAAACACATATACACACGTGAGTGTTCATGACTGCTCTTAGGGGCTTCAAATTCAATTAAACCTTGGAGTGGCACTAATGACCCCTTTACAACGTTCCATGTGGTGATGAGAGCTCTTGTGCTGTTAATATAGGTCCCTTTTATTATTTTTATACATTTTGACTACGTCGAATATGAGTGTAAGATTAGTATATAACTTTTCTCGTAGCGGGCGACGCCTGAATAAGGCAACTTTATTGCAGAATAGCTTCTTGTAGTGGCGTACTGGTAGCGAGTCTGCTTTGAAAATCCGCGGTTGCGGGTTTGATTCTCGCTCGGAGCAGATGTTATATATAACTGTTTTGCTCTGGGCGTTTGTCCGGTTGTTTTATATAGCATCCGATAATAATCGTTAAGGTAAGTTTCTCTTATCCAATGAATTGCTGGTTCGCCATTTGGTTGCGGAGGTCAGATGGCAGTCGCTCTGTGTAAAAACTAGTAACCCGCCAAATCTGGATAAGAGTATCAGCAGACAGTGTGTGTACAGAATATCGGGAATAATGGCAGAAAGAAGGAATGCAAGCTAACTTCTGCCCGCTGCTTCACCCGCGTGAATATCGACTTTAAATACACTTTTAATTCAATATAGAAATAATTGGTTGTCAATGTAAGCTTTGATCCCCTGTTAGGTATGATAAGGTAAAAGTAGCCTATGTCCTTTCCCAAGATCTAGTCTATCTCTATACTAAATTTTATCAAAATCGGTTCTGTGGTATAGGCGTGCAAGCGTGATATACAGAGAAACTATCGCATTTATATATATAATATTAGTAGTAATTAATTAATTCTCACGTCTAACCCTATAGTATCTGACGTAGTATTTGAACGCTCCACATTAATTTCCAATTGCTTCTTGTGAGTCATTGCTTTGACTTCCTAATTAGTGAGTCATTATAACGGTTTCACGTTCGACGGATCGACGGCCATTATTTACATTCCAATCAAAATATATATATAAACATATTTTTCAAACCAATATTTATATATTTAATACCTTTAAACGAGCAATTCTTGTATATATATATAAAACCACACCTGTGGTTTTATCAGCATTAATTTTGAATCAAACTAAGCTAAGGATAGCGATACGCCTTTATCAATTTCATCCAAATGGGTTAACATTGTGAAGAACCTATTGTAACCAAAAATATTTTAATCCCTTTACTAGATAACACAATAAATTGCACAGCACTGCAACTACTATGTCGGATTTCAACGATTCGTCTCTTTATAGGCGGGACGACAATAATTTTCTGCATGATGAAATCTTGAAGTAACCATCAATATGACGCTTCGTTAGAATGACATCTATTTCAAATATTGCCTTTCTAATCCAACGAATTAAATAGGTTCTATACTTCGTCATGCACCAAGATAAATATAATCTGAATTTCAGAATCGGCTCCAACGATTTTCATGAAATCTTTGGCTTGGGATTCAGGGGTGATAAATCGATCTAGCTAGAATTCTTATTTTTTTTTATAACAACCGGCACCGAAAGCTTAACGTGCTCTCCGATACACGGCGAGGAGACTCACACGGAAGCCAATACCGAAACAGATATTTATAAAAAATATCTGCTCCGAATGGGAATCGAACCCGCGACGAGGCTCAAAGCAGACTCGCTACCAGCACGCAACAACGGTCGTATAAATAATTGATTACAGCTCTTCTAGTGTAATTGTTTACCTTTACGATGATAGTCCATTACGAATCCCGTTTGTAAAATTTGTTGTCACGGACAGGGATGATGAATACAAATCGTAACACGACTTTCATGACAACAATTTAAAAGAATACAAGTGCAGATAAAACTAATTTTATTGTTTTTGAATGAAAATTTTACGTTTATTGCGAACATTTAAACGTAATTAATAGGTTTTTGAGATTTGCGATGCGAATGCACCGGAATTTTTTTAATGTACTCGTAATTATGCACTAAGGATAATGCTCCTTAAAAAGGTTTTCGTACATAGAAAGCTATACTGTAACATAAATCGTTTTAATGTTTACTTAAATATATAAGTAGAGAGTAGTTTGATATTCGATGTCAACTACATCAAGATGTCGGCGTCTGGACGTGACGACCCCATCGCCCGCTGTTGGGGTAATCTCTGTCACAGCAGAGATTATTCCACTAGTCCAATCAGTCACACTGGTGGTAGGTCTTTTGTTACAAGAGGCCGGCTTGGTAAGTACTACCGCAGTGTCAAATATTCTACCGCCAAGCAGTAGTGTCTTAGACATGACTGTGTTCCGTTCCCAAGCCTAGGCTTGACCTGGACCCTAAGGACGGATTCAACTTGAGCCCTTCGCGGTCTGTCAATCTTTTACAGCAATAAATAATTCGAAAAAAGGGGTATCTGCACGAATTTTTAACGATAAAGTCTTGGTGTGCGAACCGTAATGACAGGACGGACATAAACGGTCCGTCTAAATCAAAATCAATCTAGTACGATTCTCATTCTTTTGGCATTAAAGTTATATCCTGGCCAACCCATACGTTATTGATACGATGAATAGAATTATAATTACTTACTCTAAGTATAGTTCATGATTTTATATTAAGAGAAAGACCTATGTCCACTTCTGAGGTTCCGACAGACAGAGTTAAGACCACATACCTCAGTGATTCCTATATTAGAATTGTTATGATAGTATATGTATATAGTGTATGTATTTGCTGTTTTGTTTTCATGTTTTTATTTTGGAAGCGAAAACTTAAATCAAAAGTAACGGGCGCCAATCCAAGCAAATATTTCTATAACTTGTGATAAGATGTTATGTCTCTATATCTGGTTTCTAATTTGTGATTAGAAATTATTTTAAACTTTGGAA
The DNA here is from genome assembly GCA_023373885.1 of Hestina assimilis. Classification (NCBI taxonomy): domain Eukaryota; kingdom Metazoa; phylum Arthropoda; class Insecta; order Lepidoptera; family Nymphalidae; genus Hestina; species Hestina assimilis. The sequence goes on along the minus strand of CM041755.1, from coordinate 13,179,936 downwards.
CTCCATATAGATTCCAATTTCTTCCCAAGTAGTAAAAAAAGAGATGCTACAAAATTATCTTACTTTACACTGGATATACGCCTATAAATTAGGTTTTACGAACAGTTTAAAAGACAAATTTATGTGTCTACCATAAACTTGTCTTTTAGACTTTAGCATCCAATAAAATAATTAATTGATTTGGTTATCCCAACAAATCTTTTTTTTTTTAATCCCATTCTTTTTTCACAACAAACCTTAACATGCTGTGATGAATTAAATATAGGTTAAGAAGAACAAGAGAGGAAGGAATGTACTGATGGAAAAGATGAAACGAATAAGGGCTGGACCATTTCCATATGAATACACAAAAATATTATTTAACAAAATTTTTGGAAGGAACTTTTCTTTCACTATCTAGGCGGTTAATTTAGAAAAGTGTCTCTTCAATTTACGTGGCTTACGGGTAGTGCGATTTAGTAGAAATCGTCACGTAACGAAAGGCCGTATTCTGTGTGTGCGTGTGTGTATCAAACCTAGTATAGGCAAATGAGCACACGAGCCAGTGAGTTCTTAGCCGGGTGTTCAACTCTCTCTCTCTCTCTCTCTGTCTCTTTTTATCATATAACCTAAGGAAATATACAGATTTCATTTCGAATTACATTCAGAGTTGAAGGAAAAGCGTAAGGAACTTCGTTCTTGAGGGGTTCCCCACCGCGCCATTTTTTTAACTCTATGATATAGGTCCATAAAAACAGCGCGGATGTAGTAGATGTAGTGATAACGGGAAATGACTTATTATATCTTAAGTTCCGTTTTATGTCTCCGGAGTCCTATAATAATCGCATCATCATAAAATTATATAGGATCATGCATAATGAGGGCGTATTAAAAAATTGTTAAAAAAGTGTACAACTACAGAAGCTTTAGTGTAATATAAATATAATTTTTTCTTCTATACATGCTGAGTCAGACTTTAACCCCCGGTTTCTCGAACGTTGATCAAACTCATGTTAACTTAACATAGCAAATACAAAACTCTTATTGGTTGTCTGTCGATCTTCGATTATTTTTAACCAATGAACGTTATATATTTGGTATGTTAAATTGACATGAATTTGAACAACGTACGAGAAACCAGGGATTAAGTGTGGTATACTATGTAAAACGAATTTAATAATTATCTAAAATGTAAATCTAACTATATCATGTTGGCTTCCTATCAAATAGATAAATAAAAAATTTAGAAAACTTATAATTTAAAAGCATTAATGACGACGTTGTGGCGCAGCGGTAGCCAACCTGCCTTAAGCGCCATAGATCGCGGGTTCGTTTCCCGCTCGGTGCAGACGTTGGTATTGACCATACACGCATGTTTTCCAATCTGTGTTTATCCATTGTGTATGTTTCCGGACCCAGGATATAACGATGGTAATGGGGGCCGTTGAGTGTGTAGCGTTTAAAAATTAATAAATAGCCCAAAGATAGAAAGGCGACTCCGTTGACGCTGGAGTCGTGGGTTCGATCCTGACCCACTTGGGCTATTGTCGTAATCACTCGTAGCGCAAGCTACAAGGTTATTTGGAGCGTCAATTGGAGTATTTTTTTATGTCACTAAGTTGGCAAGCAAGCATACGGCCCACCTTATGGTAAGCAGTTGCCGTAGTCTATGACCGCTTGCAACATCATTTGTAGGTGTTACTCTCTCGTCGCCAACCTCCAGATATTGGTTCATAAATATCCTTTGCCCAGTAATATCACTAGCCTACAGTGCCCTTGAACAAAGTAATGCCAAAGACACTACTGCTTTGCCGTAGAATATTTGACACAGCGGTGGTACCTACCTAGCCAGCTTCTTGCAACAAAAGACCTACCACCAGTGTGACTGATTGCACTGGAAAGATAATCTCTATTGCAGCAGCGGGCGATGGGGTCGTCATTGACCCTGGGGGCCCTGACGCCGAAGATATAAGTAATATCTTGAAAAAGTGGGTTATTAATTGGGTAAGCGGTTTAAGCTATTTGGATATTAAGATTATATGAAAATAATGATCGTCTTTATATCGTTCCACATGTTAGTGAAAACGGTTAAACACGTGTTATGACGGCATTGCTATTCCGCGCCGTGAGGGCGTTAAATCACGCCCATCAAACATGTAGTTCGGTGGATGCAGCCTGCATTTTAAATAGATAAACTTAAGATTAGTCTACACTTCTACTTTGAGTTTTTCTGACAAACACTTTTGATACGAAGTTTGTTCATCACTCAGAAGGGGACAATTTAAATGCGAAACAACTTAATATTGTATCACTATCACGTTTATTCCTAGTTTTTAACAGTGCAGATTAATATAAACTAACAGAGTATTATTTACTCTTATGTCAGAGCAACAAATGACCGGCCATATCCGGAATACCCGCCATCATGATTATATCCCCACCAATTTACTTGCTTATTATTGGTCGTTGAAGATTAACAGTATCTCGGTCAGTCATACGAAGAAAAAATGATTAAAATCGATCCAGTAGTTTTGATTTATTCATTAATGCCCGTGGCCCGCACGCGTTAAATGTAATTATTTACGACATCACATTAGAAACCTCAAAATAACAGTTTTTTTGTCTCCACTATTTAATGGATGTTATTATACAAATAAACCTTCCTCTTCAATCACTCTATCTATTTAAAAAAACGTATGAAAATCCGTTGCGTAGCTTTAAAGATTTAAGCATACATAGGGACAGAGGAAGCGACTTTGTTTTATACAATGTAGTGATAAATCATAACGTACGTACGATCTCAAGTGAACTTCGTCTGCTCGAAATATCTATTATGTTATTAATACAACTAATGTATACTTAGTTAGGAATCATAATCATTTTAAACTTACTAGCTAAGTTATAACTTATGTATGCCGCTTCAACATCTATTATTATTGTTATTATAGTACTAAGTTACCGTGTAAGTTATAATGTACCTACATACAAAGGAGGAATAAATAAATGTAGGAATATTTTGCTTTACTTGAATTTCATTTCTTCACCTTCTTCTTCACTCTCACCCTTTATGTTTTCATTATATTCTTCACTGGCCTTTTAGTATTTTAGGACCTTTACCCACTATCTGCAGTTACAATGATATTAGAGAATAATATTGATATCTGCACCGTTGTGGCGTTGTGGGTAGCGAGTCTGCCTTTAGTCTCGACGGTTGCGGGTTCGATTCCCGCTCGGGCAGATGTTTGTTAAAAATTTCTGTCCCGGTCTGGGCGTTGTCCGTTGTCTCCCCACCGTGCCTCGGAGAGCACGTTAAGCTGTCGGTCCCGGTTATCATCAATATCATCTGATAATAATCGTTAACTCTTGATAAGTAAATTGCTCTTATCCAATGAGTTACTGGTTCGCCCTTAGGGTTGCGGAGGTCAGATGGCAATCGCTCCGTGTAAAAACTAGTAACCTGTCAAATCCGGATAAGAGTAATAAGCAGACCCTGGGTACATAAAATACCGGGAATAATGCTAGGATGAAAGATGAAAGAATATTGATATCAGCATTCCTGAACTCACCTTAACAATAATCATAAAACTATTGTGAGTGTTAAGAATTAGTAATCATAATATAATCTCCGGCCGCAATCTATTTGACTCCATTTTTATATACAAAACGTGGACGGTTTGTTTTTATCGGATTCCAACGGATGTTATTTTACTCTGTTAAGTTTTTAATAAGAAAAACATTTCTTATATTGATGATTCAATTCGCCTCGAACGTGGCGTGTTAGTCGCGAGCCTGCATTTAGTCTCGACAGTCGCGGGTTTCATTTCCGCTCGGTGTGGATATTTGTATTGACCTTAAAATATGCGTCTAGGTCTGGACGGTTAACCTTGTGGGTCTCCCCACCGAGCCTCTCATAACACGTTAGGCTATCGGTCTCGGTTACTAACATCTTGTAATAATCGTTAATCGAACACTACCCTACCCCCTCCTAACTTCTGTGTTTTGGGAAAAAAATAGAAGTAGAATATTTTATTATTTAAAATTATTTATTTTTATTATTTAAAACATAATTTCTTTCGAAATAAAACATGAATTTATATTTGAATGAGAAACAATATAAGTAAAAAAACTTTATCTTTTTAGACGTAAATATTACACTTCTTAACAATGGTTACAAATTGCAAGATTATGAATTTTTATACATATATTTTTTAAGGACATTCGAGCGAAAAACGGAAAAGTTTTTCAGTGGCTTGTTGGTCTCGCGGTTAGCCACAGCTTAGGGCTTTAGGTCAGACAATGTTATAGTATGTGACCCATTGCTGGACTTACCTTTTTTTTTTTTTTGTTTTTTTTTTGGTAACGGGAAGGAAATCTGCTACCAGATACCCGGCTTCCTGGGGAGGAAAACCGGGTTATGTGGGGTCCATGACAAGATGGTAACGTCATGAGGACCCACTAAAACCTCCTCGGTGGCCGACCTCAGTGCGATTGTCAGGTTACGGGAACCAACGTGACCTGACAAGCACTGTGCTTCGCCTAGCGGAGCTCGGTCCCGGGGGGCGAGATGGTAAATGGACTTACCTTACGGTAAGAAGGCATATTTAATTTTTTTTATATATTACTAGCTGTGCCCGCGGCTCCGCTTGTGTTATGTAGGTTTTTGATAATCCCATGGGAACCCAAATTTTTTCCGGAATAAGAAGTACCCTATGTGTTAATTCAGATAATAAGCTATGTGTGTAGCAAATTTTATCGAAATCCGTGCAGTAGTTTTTGCGTGAAAGAGTAAGAAACATCCAATCATCCATCCAAACTTTCACATTAATAATATTAGTGTGAGACGGGCATACGGACATAAAGAAACTATAAGGATTCCGTTTTTGCCATTTGGCTACGGAACCCTAAAAAGACCGAGCCGTATCATAAATGTTTCAAAAAGTTACACTACATAACTATTATATTTTTTATAATCCACATCCATCCATCCATCCAAACTTTCACATTTATAATATTGTGGTGAGACTATTGGGATAATGGCCTATTTTTATCTCTAAAATTCGCCTTATAACCTTATCGTACGTAAGTGCCTTTAAAATAGTTTAATGTATTTTGTATAGACTGGGATCTCTTACATGTTTACAGTAGTATAGATATCATGTTCTCAGTTCAAAGGTTGTCTGGACGAGATCGGCTTAGCGATACTGCTTTGTTAGAAATAGTAATTCTTTATCTTTTTGGTTCTTTTGTATAGTTCCCAATGTATAGTAATATAATGAAATGTACGCAACGTTGATTGAATTGCATTGAAGTTAATTACTGAAAACTATAATTTCTAAAAAGACTTTTACAAATTATTATATGATATATTTTTTATAAAATCGAATGAATTTTTGGGGTGGATTTTTGTGTGACTAACTTATATGAATTAATTATTATTAAATATTGTGGAGAGAGGTTTTTTTTTTTTTTTTTTTTTTTTTTTTTTTTTTTTTTTATGTTAGAAGTTGGCAAACAAGCATACGGCCCACCTGATGGTAAGTGGCTGCCGCAGCCTATGAGCGCTTGCAGCACCATTAGTAGGTGCCACTCGCGCGTTGCCAACCTCGAGATATTAGTTCTCAAATCTCGTTCGCCCAGTAATTTCATTAGCGTACAATGCCCTTCAAACCGGAACACAGTAGTGCCTAAGCACTACTATTTGGCGGCAGAATATTGGACACTGCGGTGGTACCTACCTAGCCGGCCTCTTGCAACAAAAGACCTACCACCAGTGTGACTGACTGCACTGGTGGAATAATCTCTGCTGTGACAGAGGTTATCCCAACAGCGGGCGATGGGGTCGTCACATCCCGACGCCGGTAAATATATATAGGTATATGAAGTGGCAAACAAACGTTCATTTAATCTGCCTGATCATTCATCCGGACATAATATAATAAATGCAAATGTATTTTTGTCTGTCTGTAGCATTTTCACGCTTAAACCACTGAATAAATTTTGATACCATTAGGTGGGTCGTATGCTTCTTTGCATAATTAGTGATTGCAGTGCAATCAGTCACACTGGTGGTAGGTCTTTTGTTCCAAGAGGCCGGCTAGGTAGGTACCACCGCAGTGTCAAATATTCTGCCGCCAATTAGTAGTGCTTAGGCATTACTGTGTTCCGGTTTTGAAGGGCACTGTACGCTAGTGAAATTACTGGGCAGAGGAGATTTAAGAACCAATATCTCGAGGTCGGCAATGCGTCAGTGGCACCTACTAATGGTGCTGCAAGTGCTCATAGGCTACGGCAACCACTTACCATCAGGTAGGCCGTATACATACATATTATAATAAATAAATGAATTAGTCACATACAAATGTTATAAGATCGAGGAAAATTTAGCTTTAAAACAATTTTATTTTACAGTCAATTATACAACTGTAATTTGTAATTGAGCTTACTAGAGCTTTGATATAAGAACAAAAGCACGAAGAACACTAAGGGTCGCTCGATGTTGATCCCTGAACAAGATGGATGGTTTCCAAGAATCATCTGATTAATGTTTATATTGAGATGTGACGTTAAACTGTAGATACTTTTGTTTCAAGCTAACTTAAAAGCTTTGAAGATTTAGCGGTAAATATTGAGATTCTATTTTATTCTTGAGTTAGTTGTAGGTATATGTGCGTGTTTGTGTGTGAATGCGGTTGTTTGTGTGTTCGATTACAAATGAGGTGTTTAAAATTTATATTAAATATTGCAGTGAGACTTCGTGACTCTGGAACTTAGCGGTTATGGCACAGACTTTAACCAAAAAACCAAAAGTCTACATATTTTATCAAAGTAGTTTATATATACCGAACATAATTTTATAATCAACTGAATTTTGAAGCACGTTTCTTTCTATAGGTTCAATTTAATTTCCGAAGTCAATTAATTACTATTTAATCATTATAAATATAATAATATTATAAACAGTTTAAAGATGTTCGTCTTTGAATATTAATTTCAATACAAATCATTTGAAATGCTTCTCACAAAGGCTTGCTGCCTCAGTAAACTTTAGCTTGTTTGCCTCATTAAAACTTTCAGCGACCTCTTAATGGAAGATTTCTCGTATCATAATTCTGAAGTAAATTGTAAATTAAAAACATGATGACTATGGCATTATTTTGTTTTGAAAATTAAATGTATTGTTTTCTGTAACTGTATTATGCGCTGCTTTCTGCAATGGCGTCTCTGGCATGTGTAGAGCCCACGTGCAATCATTACTTTAGCACGCACTAGTAAGCGCCCGCTCAAAATGGAATAGGTAGAAATGTTATCATTTCGGACTTTTCCTAAGTTACAAGTTACGTTTGTCGTACCCTACGAGCGCGCGCAACACTATTAGTAGGTGCCACTCACGTGTTGCTAACCTCGAGGTATTAGTTATTGAATCGCCTTCGCCCAGTAATTTCACTAGCCTACAGTGCCCTTCAAACCAGAACACAGTAATGCCTAAGCACTACTATTTGGCGGCCGAATATTTGACACTGCGGTGGTACCTATCTAGCCGGCCTCTTGTAACAAAGATCTACCACCAATGTGACTGATTGCACTGGTGGACTAATCTCTGCTGTGACAGAGATTATTCCAACAGCGGGCGATGGGGTCGTCCCGTCCTGACGCCGACATAATCTACTATATCTTTGTATTGTAACTACCAATACCTGCCTCAAATGGCCATTCTCGCGTCTGTCAGTGCTTAGCTAAATCAGGTTTGCCACTGCTGTAAAACTTCACAAAAAATATACATTTTTGAAATGAAACTTCTTTAGAATCGTTGTAATTTCAAACCGGATGCAACGGAAAAACGACAGGTAAGAGACACAAATACAAAAATGTGTAGGAATGAATGAGATAGAAATATACATACTATTTTATATTATATATATATTCATCTTACTCTTTTGTCGATTTACTGAAGACAGACAGTCAGACAGACCGACCGACCGAAAGACGGACGGACGGATAGTCAGACAGACAGACAGATTAAGCCTTCACTCGCTGAATAATTTTAGCTAAAGAAGTTTTACTTCAATCGTGTGGTTAAATTTTAACACTATCTCGTAGAAGCTACTCTGTTCTTATAATACAATAAAATTAGTGAGTTTTCTTTTATTATCTTAATTATTGAGTTATGAAATTCTATATAGCCTGCTCATGAACGAAGTTAGGCGACAGAAACAAATGAAAACCGTACGTGATCTTACTTTGTAAGTCTGACTACAAACGCAAGACCGTCTTATTTTTTATTTTATTGAAAATATTTTGATAAACAATGTTTACCTGTTAACAAAAATACATATAATTAAAAAAAGGTTTCGAGCTTTTCGTATTTTTAATTGGCTCGTGTTTTCAGTATATTAGCAAATAAATATATTTAGTTCAATATATCTTACTTCACGTCTGTGAGATGGTATTGCATTATATTCCAATATTGGATAAGTATCCAAGTAGTATAGGACATTCGTCCAAGTACACCACCAGATCTTCCGGATCTTGGAAATGTGGTTTTCATGATTTAAAATTACAATATAAAAAACTGATGACTTTTCAGGAACTTACATATATAGTATTAATTACATATAATTGATATAGCCCCTAGTAATTATAATAATCAAATTGGTTGTTCATTTGTTGACTTTTTATCTATTAATAATTTAATTCAATGTAATCTCATTTGCAATGAGTACAACAAAATTTTGGATTTAGTTTTGTGCAATACTCCTAATTTAGTTTCCGTCGAAAAATCTAATGAAACCATATCTACAATTGATAAATATCACCCACCACTACTAATAGATGTTAAAACTACTGATTTTAAATTTTTACAACCAAAATCAACACCTCGATTGAATTATTTTAAAGCAAATTATGACCAAATTCAAAGTCGTTTAGAGCAAATAGAATGGCAGAAAGAACTTAGAAAATTTCAAACTGTAGACGAATGCGTCGAAAAATTTTATGAAATTATAAGAAAAATAATTTCAGAATTAGTCCCGTTTCAAAAAACTACAAATAATCATTATCCTGTTTGGTACACAACTAATCTAATACAAATGCTACGAGAGAAAGAAAAACTAAGAAAGAAGGCTAAACTATTTAATAATGACCTAGACAGATATGAATACGAACTTTTAAGGGATAGAACTAAAAAAAAGATGGATTCTGATTACTCTAAATACATTGAAATGGTACAATATAATATTACTAAAGATACAAAAGTCTTTTGGTCCTATATTAAAAATAAATATAAAACTCAACATAGTTTACCATGTCAGATGAAGCTGGATGGTCTAATTGGCAACAACGGAGTTACCATAGCTAATTTATTTGCTGATAGCTTCGCTTTAGTTTATGAATCTAATGTGCTTTTCATGAACCACAACAATAATATTTTAAAAGTAGATTATCTTAGTAATAGTAATATTTTATCTTCAATTTACTTGACACAAGAGTCGATAGAAGTTGCTTTACAAAAATTAGATGAAAGAAAAGGCGCTGGTGAGGATGAAATACCTCCTGTTTTCTTTAAAAGATGTGCAAAACATATCTCCAAACCTCTATATATTATCTTTAACAAATCCCTTAGAGATGGCATCTTTCCTAGTATATGGAAAAAAGCTAAAGTTATTCCTATACCAAAATCTGGTGATAAAACTAATATTCGAAATTACCGTCCCATAAGCATTCTCTGTGTGCTAGGAAAGGTGTTCGAGTCACTATTATGTCCTATTTTAGTATGGCATATTAAGCAGACTATCAGTGACCATCAGCATGGCTTTCTTTGCAAGCGGTCAACCTCAAGTAATCTAGCAGTTTTTGTTGAAAATGTAATCGAGATTATGAGCAACGGTGGAGAAGTAGATACTGTATACTGTGATTTTAAGAAAGCATTTGATAAAGTTAATCATAGTATACTTCTTAGAAAGCTCCAGGAACACTATGGCATTTTTGGACCTCTCTTACAATGGTTTTACTCCTATCTAAGCGGAAGAACAATGAAAGTTATAGTAAACGGCTATCAGTCTCGCGAATTTAATCCTTCATCCGGTATACCTCAAGGTTCACATTTAGGGCCAATACTGTTTTTAATGTTTATAGACGATATAAAAATGTATATACGTTATTCACGATTTCAGCTTTACGCAGACGACTTAAAAATATATAATACAGTAAGGTCTGAAATTGATAGGCGAAATTTGCAAGATGACTTGGATAATCTTTATATCTGGTGCAGAAACAACGATATGGAACTGAATCCCAGTAAATGTTTTTTGATAAAATATTCTAGAAAAAAAAATAAAAATAAATCTGAATACAAAATAAATGGAAGAGAACTACAAGAAGTTACAGAAATAAAAGACCTTGGTGTTATATTGGACAGTGAATTACGTTTTTTAAATCAAATAAATTTTGTAATAGAAAAATCGTATCGAATGTTAGGCTTTATTAACCGTAATACTAAAGAATTTAAATGTATGACAGCACTCAAAACACTCTATTTTAGTCTTGTCCGTAGTAATATAGACTACTGCAACTTGATCTGGTATCCGATTTATAAAAATAACATTTATAGAATAGAAAAAATTCAAAGAAAATTTTTAAAAAGACTCTCTTATCTAAAAACAGATCTCGTATTAAAATCATATGAAGATAGATTACATTACTTTGGCATTAATTCACTACATCAACGCAGTATGTTCTTAAGACTCATATTTATTTTTAAAATCGTAAATAGCCTTATTGACTCTCCATCTCTTCTTTCTCGTGTCAATTTTAATATAATGCGCACCTCTGCCAGAACCTCGAACTATAAACCACTGTTTATACCGGTAAGAAAAAATAATTATGGCTCAAATTCACCCATATTACAAGCTTTTAGGACATATAATACTCTTTTTCATAAATGCGATGTAGATATTTTTGGAGATAGTCTAACAATGTTTAAGAAAAAAGTATTTCAAAATATTTCCCGTATTTATTAAGTGATATACATATATTAGATAAATTAGTAAATTCTAATTTTAGTGGATGCCTGGATGGATGCTTTTTGGTTTTTTATTTTTAATTTTATTTAGTTTCTACTTTGTTTTATTTTAGATAAATAACGTACGGTCTATTAATGCTGTGCTTACTTTTAAGTTAAACTTATTTAGAAAATTGTTAACTATTATTAGTATATATTCATGTATCATTGTAAGTTTAGTTAGTAAGCCATTAAACAAATAAATAAATTAAACAAATAAATAAATAATTTTAGTATGTATTATTTTTCATTTCTGTCTTCCGTCTGTAGTCGCCATTATGGTATAAGTGAGTCTGACAAAAAGTTTTGTCATTAGATAGAGCGAAATGTTTTATGGAATCGTTTAATTTGATCTCTCGTAATGAAAGAATTTGTTGGAAGTTTCTACATTAGAAGAATATGGTGCCACAATTGTTTCCCATTTGGAATAATGATAACATTATTAGTGATAATTGGCATGACACTGTTGTGGCGTTGTAGGTAGCGAGTGTGCCTTTCGCCTTGACTCGGAGAGCACGGTAAGCCGTCGGTCCTGGTTGCTATCACATAACATCTGATAATAATCGATAACCCTTGATATGTAAATTGTTCTTATCCGATGACATAACGTTTCACCCTTAGGGTTACGGAGATCAGATGGCAATCGCTCTGCGTGAAAACTTGTAACCTGTCAAATCTAGACAAGAGTAATAAGCAGACCCTGGGTAAATACTCGTATAGTACCGGGAATAATGCTAGAAAGAAGGAGTGACTTACCTTAACTTAAAGTCCCTAGGTGCGTCATAGAGCGTCCACGATGCGCTTCTACTTCGGGATGGATACTTCACCTCGATCTATAGCCCAATTGTCTTCAACTCGGACTCCACTGGATGTCCATTCTAGGGCTTGCCTGGGGATATTATAGGGATATTATATATTATATCCTTTCAATCCAAGTTCACTTTTAACGCTTGATCTGGTGATCGATCGGGGTTTTGCGACAAGGCGCTCGTTTGTGCGATTAAAATAATTTTTATTCAAGTAAACTTTTAAAAAGTACTTTTGAATCTTAAATTACTTATTAAGTAAGTAGAAGCGTTTGTCTTTTAAAAGAGAGCAATTAATATGATATACAATATTATAATTTTTTTTTAATGTTACAAGTTGGCAAGCAAGCATACGGACCACCTGATGGTTGCCGTAGCCTATGAGCGCTTGCAGCGCCATTAGTAGGTGTCACTCACGCGTTGCCAACCTCGAGATATTGGTTCTTAAATCTCCTTTGCCCAGTAATTTCACTAGCCTACAGTGCCCTTCAAACCGGAACACAGTAATGCCGACGCCAGGTAAATAATAACACTATACATTAAAAAACCTATCAAAATCAGAAATTTACCAAGTTAAAAGTCTAGCGTCCCTTCACTATAATAATAGTACAAGATAACAAACAGCAATAAGCATGCTTCCATTTAACTAAATATTCCTACAGTTGCAGTAATGTGGTGTAATAGACCATTAGCTTGAAGTACACGACCACGTGTCGGAAATAGTCTGTATATCTGTTCATTAATGTGCTTCTGACTAATTTATGCTTACGTAAGCATTAAAATATATTTACGCCAATCCTAGTGGTGGTGGTCATAGTAAAGTTTACGACATACACCAAAAGGTTACGAAAATATCAAGTTTCTTTTATGGGGACCCCATTATTATTAAATTTTATTTTATTTTCAAGATCTGTTGTTGTTCCGTTGACACCGTTGTGGCCTTGTGGGTAGCGAATCTGCCTTTAGTCTCGACGGTTGCGGGTTTGATTCCCTCTCGGGTTAGATGTTTGTAATATCTTACAAATCTGTTTCTTTCTGGGCGCTTGTCCTTGTGAGTCTCCCCACCATGCCTCGGAGAGCACTTTAAGCTGTCGGTCCCGGTTGTTATCACAACATCTGATAATAATCGTTAACTCTTGATAGGTAATTTACTCTCATCCAATGAGTTACTGGTTCAGGGTTGCAGAGATCAGATGGCAATCGGTCTGTGTAAAAACTAGTCAAACTAAACTAAACCTGTCAAATCCGGATAAGAGTAATAAGCATACCTACCCTGGGCAAAATATAATATCGGTAATAATGCTAGGAAAAAAGAGTTGTTGTTTTTCCGTTGGCACCCTCTGGCTACGGAACCCTAAAAATAAACTTAAAAACCTTCTAAGACTATAAGCTAATTTCCATACATAGCTTCATTTTCGAAACTAACCTTACCCAAGTCTCAAGTCTCGACGAACTCAATGAATATTCATATCTTGCAATCGCATCGATCGCAAGGTGATCTTACAAAGGAAGTTTGAACAATGGCGACGCAACCACATCCGCTACAACCGGTTCACTTCCGGCCGCACGTGATAGGGGAACGATGCTTATCCCGAAAATAAATGATGAATTACTTCGGCAAACTGGTAAATTCAATCATTCACTACGATGGTCATTCTTGATTTTTTATCCAACTTCTACAAAAATAAGGAATGATAAATAGATTTAGATAGTAACGGATAAGTGTATAGTGACGGATAAGAGTAATAAGCAGACCCTGGGTAGAATAAAATACCGGGAATAATGCTAGGACGAAGAAGAATAGATTTAGATAGTAAATGTAGCTCCTCGATCGTAGGATCTTAGAATACAAATATGTATATTATAATAAACTAGCGGACCCGGCAGACGTTGTCCTGCTACCAAAATGAATAAAAAGTCAGACCCCACAGCAGCGCCCCCTACTGGGTGATGAAAAGACAGCCCTCGCAGGGGCTCAAATTTGGTAAATAATACAGTGCCTCCTGCGAGCCCGAGCCACGGCTAAGGACGTATCGGGAATGGAGGTAAAGTTCTGAGCGCATTCTAGTCGACGGACGGTATGGACGCGTCGTGACGTGTGGAACAAGGGACATCTTCTTCGCCGGCGATGACGGTGTTGTGTGCGTGTTCTGGGGATTTTAGTGGGAGATAGGTTCATCGAAGTAGTTTTGGTTAGTCAAGCTCCTTCCAGCACAAATGAGCCGGATCGACATGGGAAGTACTACTGTCTCACAGAAAATCGGCGTAAAGTAACAGAATACTGTTTCATACGATGAATAAGAGTGCCGAAAGCCCAATCTCCGACCCCCTCTGTTCCTTTCCTTTTTTTTTCGATACTTCAAGTATTGCAAGCATTACGTTGATTGCTTACCATCATGCGGATCGTATGCTTTCTTCCAATCTTCTTGAAAAACAAAACTCAATTATTAACTAAATATTCTTAGTAATATGATTACTTACTTACCTTAAACTTTCAGAGCATTCACCTTAAACTTTAAGCAAAACAGAGTAAAATGTTGTTTTTGCGGTAAAGTAAGGAAACTTTATAAAAAAGATGAAAAACTTCTATAAAAAGCGTAGAAACTTTTAAAAACTATTGCACATAGTATGAGCAGCACTCCCTTACCGCAAAAACTTCATGGAACGCCGTTTGGTGACCCCCAACTCTAGAGTTTTAAACTTTTAAAATTATTAATGGCGTTTTCGTTTACATCCAGTAAAATCATATTTCCTTTTCCGCAGTGTCATCGTGTTCGTCTTGTCCATTAATCATATGAACACACTAAATCCCCACACCCTCATTTTCATCAATTCATTATGTTAATAAATCTCACACACAACCCCAGTGTGTGAACAGCCAGTCTTTAATGTATCTCAACATCTGCTCTACACACTGATCCTTTAACATGTAACAAATCTTAGTAATTTAATGTTTCTAAAGACAATAGCACCGTAATTAAGAAATAAAGTTAAGTAATCTAATGCTATTCTTAATATTTTTTTTGCTAAAACAAAGCGACCCCATGCTTGATATTTTATAGGCACATCTGTTGCAATTAGGGGTTGCGATTTTTTTAAAAGATAGTATATTCATTTACTCTAGAAAGACCATTTTAACATTATAGATAAAAATTAGTTGTTGATTCATCCTAACGAAGCGGAGAAGGCGGAACCTAATTGATATTAAATTTAATAATTGTTATTTTTATAAAATAATATTTACTAACACTTAAATCTTGCGGTTAGCGTAGCCACTGTAATTTATTTATGCTTAGCACACCAGGACAATGTGAGCGCGTTGCCAACCAAAGCAAAGGAAAAACAAATTGAAACGTTTCGCGGGATGCACTGTGGAAACGAAGTTCTTTCATTTCATTTCTCACCATCGTTTTTCAGAATTTGATTTCATATCCCAACCTATGCCACCTCATCCCATCCATTGTTACTTTTTGCCTCCCGATGCGAATCCTTGCCACCCATTGCCACGGCCCATCATTTTTGGTCTCGCTCCTATCCGCTTAGTGTGTAACGCGCGATAAGGAACTTCGTTCTAAAAAGAAGGGAGCAAAAGATGCTTAAATTTCACAACACCTAAGGACGAAATCGAATGAGCCCCCGTGAGGGCTGCCCCTTTATCACGGCTGAGTCTCTGTACTCGGCCCTCCCACCCGGTGACGCTGTCAAGGCCAGTAGGGCCAACAGCAATACACATTACGAAAAAAAAAAATTCACAACACACAACGACAATCTGTATGAATAATACTGTGAAATTCATTCATTCATTCAGCGTGAAATCGGCAAGTCTCAATTATCCATAATGAAATATAACGCTTAAGTAATTAAATTAAATTAAAACAAGAACCAATACATTAACGAATTAATACTTCATGTAAAAGATGAAATAATTTCCCCTCATAATACGAGTAGGCAACATGCAATTTCAATTAGCAAACAATAATTGAAAATGTTTGTTTCATAATGATCGGCTTTTGAAAATAAAATTACATCCAATTTTCATTTAAAGCTTCTGAATATGTGATGAATTCAGTAAAACGAAAAATAGTTTTGTTCAATTTTAAATAGTTTTTATGTACTCAACGCGCCTGTGATTATTTTATAGCAATAGCACGTTCTTCGATTATTGCTATTAAAGTCTATAAACGGGAAGGCTATGGTGTTGTATCACATTAAGATGTGGTGTTTTAAAATTTATTCAGTTTTCCATTAAATATATAATAGAACTGAATTCAGCCAGTAATGAACGCGCGACGACTTACAGTTAGTTACAAAAATTATTGATATAAATTGTTGAAATTATAATAATATGGATTTTTTAATTTCACTGTCAAACATTATATTATTACATGTATATCTAAGTTTATGCTTCTATTCTGATATATTCGAGTATATAATATAAATATAAAATAATAATCATAAATAAATAGAGGCTAACGGCCCCCATTAGAACAGGGATATCCTATGTCGGGGGTCTGGAAACAAGGACAAGGACACACCCAGACCAAAACACGTGCCTGTATGGTCAATAGAAACTTCTGCTCCGAGCGAGAATCATACCCGTGATCTGTGGCGCTTAAGGCAGTTTCGCTACCGCTGAGCCACAACGTCGTCTATAATATAATGTTCTATAAAAAATTGCGTAAAAACATTGGCCATATTTTATAATTGAAAACAACAAGAACTCATTATTAATTTATATCAATGCTGTCATTTCCTGGTCTTTCGTCAAATATCAATTTTTGTTTTTATTCCTATCATTAACACAATTTGAAATGTAGTCAAAGCTCTGTTGGCACATCTGAGTGTCTCTCGACCCATTTTTTCCAACGGTTTTTCAGACAAAGGGAATTTCAATTGTAAGCGTTTATGGACGGGGATAATCCCTGTATCGGAGGGATACAGGGATTTACCGACCAATACAAAAGGAGTGATTTACCTCTTCAAACTGGTGCCCGCCGGCCGAAACTGGATTTGACCGGACTAAGCACATTTTTACTACATTTTTTCCTTGATTCAATTCGCGTGTATTTTAACCATTTTGAATTCTGCTTTGAGACTTAACAGAGTCTGATAAGGCTTTAGTCCGTGATTATGTATGTGTCTTGCTTTATTTTACTAAGAAATTAAATATTATCACCATTTTAGACGTTTAGGGCGGTTTCAGATTAGCGTTCTAAACGGGCGTTTAATCTCGTTAATAGGTAGCCTTTTACTACAAGCACAACTCATACGAGAGTTATGGCGCTTAAAAGCACGTTTTCTTTTTATGAGAGAGGGGCAAACGGGCATTAGGCTCATATAATGCTAAGCGATCACCATAGCCCGTGAACATCTGCAACACCAGAGAGCGCTTCTCTTGAAGGTTCCCAGGTCACAGGAAAGACCGCGAGTGGAAGTTGATTCCACAAAGTGGTTGTGCGAGGAAGAAAAAGAATGTAAAGACCTAGAAATGTACTATTGACATTCGTGATCTCCGGTTCAAGCGTACACGGCGGAGTAAGCCAAAGTACACACTCAGCTCTTTATAGCGCGAAATAAAGCGCGCGTGTAGGAGCGTATGCCGAAAAGGCCTTATACGTTCGAAGTAACTTTTAGTCGGCGACCGCCTTTAGGGTACATTTAAAATAAAATTCTGACATGATAAGTTTCATAATTCAATATATACACAATACAGAATGTAAAGTAACAGTATCAGTACGTACTGCTGCGTTTCTTTTCTATGCTAAGTGGAAATAAAGTCCAAACGCGAAGGCGGCTAAAACAGTTACGGAATGCAACCGCGCCGAGGGTGGCTAACCCTCGCCCTGCCTAATCGGAAGATGCCTCTTCACGCCTCATTTGAAGCCCAGATTATACGAAGGGGGGAACACGTGAACCGGCAATGAGTTCAACTTCAGTTTGTGCAATGAGTGATTGCGCCGAAGGCCGAATCCTCTCCTTCTGCTTCCTTCGTTTTCCCCTTCTCATCCCTTCCTTTCCTTCGCGCTCAAGTATCGCGCCTGTTCATAGATTGCGGTGAATGAAAAATAAAAAACAGAACGCCCTTCTGGTCGAAGGACTTAATTATAGCAGCCATTCCATCTATCAGCCCATGAATACTTTATTACGCTCAAACAAAGAACCGGCTGCCTTTTTTCTTTTAAGGAAAAACCCAGTTTATCGACATAAATATAAAAGCTGATCTAACACGAACTTTTTCTAGTATCGTGTTTTGTTAATAAGTAGTATTTTCTATTTTGTTCTGTTATTGCTTATTTTGCTTCAGTTTTATATATAACTAATCAACGTCAGGCTGTTATTTACTAAATTTGTTAGGTAATCATAATAACATCATAAAACAAAAACATTGCCCTCCGGCAGTCGGGTAAAAAGGCTGAACTGGTTCATTAATGTTTCAAAAAGTTAGACTCTAAAAAACTGAATGTAAAACTACACAGCTAAAGATTACGTTCAATCTGTTTAGGTACAGACTAGATGAGTGGGTTACTTTTAATTTAACATTAACTTAAACAAAGTCTCAAGATAGTTTTAATAATTTAATCTAAAAAACTTTTATATTTAATTAAAAACTCCGAGTTAGCATTCGACTTTTTCAGAGATTAACCCCTTCAAGAAAAACAAACAAAAATGAAGAGTATCTTTATAGTATTGGTAGGTATATATTTACAGTTTATCATCGTCTGGTGACTTTAAGGATTTACTTTAATGGAAAAGTTAGTCGATTTCTATTTAAGATTCAAGGACCTATGAAAATAAAAAGTAATATTTTTTGTATTATTGTAGAAATCACATAAAACTTAGTAGCTTCGGTTTTATGTTTACGAAGAGATATAAATATTATTGTTGAAGAAAATATTTGTAATAAAATGATTTTATAAGCAAGTTTTGTGGCAAAATGTTTTTATTGTTTATTTTATCTAGACCACGGTGTAACTTGTATAAATTGTATTTAGCCTTTGATTTAATTAATGTATAACCTGTTTGATACATTTACAAAAAATTAAAACGAGCGGACGTGCGGTAGTAACGAAGTTCTTTAACGCGGCTCACGGGTAGCGCGATTTAGTAGAAATCGTCACGTAACGAGATGCCGATTGCTGTGTGTGTGCGTGTGTGTATCGAGCCTACTACAAGCGAATGAGCGCACGAGCAAGTGCGTGCGCAGCTGGATACAATTTTTATTTTTATTTTTCGCAATCATTTCATTTCACTACTGGCCAATGATAAACTTACCTATAAAAGGCTTTGTGTATTGTACTAAATATACATGAACACTACTATACACTGAAAGCGTTACACCAGACAATACCATAGAAAACTAACTAACTGAGTACCATAAGTTGGACATTGAGGCCAGATGTTAAGGGACCGTTTCGTCTTTATTACGTAACTTTGAAAGTTAGGATGGAGAATGAAATTAATGAACTAAAATAAACCGAAGTTAACGTATGTTTTTGAATTGTTCTGAAAAGGTTGATATACACATTTCACTGGTGGTAGGTCATTGTTGCAAGAGGCCGGCTAGGTAGGTACCACCGCAGTGTCAAATATTATACCGCCAAACAGTAGAGCTTAGACATTATTGTGTTCGGGTTTGAAAGGCACTGTAGGCTAGTGAAATTCATGGGCAAAGGGGATTTAAGAACCAATATCAGTAATTTCAGTAGTCTATATTGCGTTTCAAACCGTAACACAATAATGCCGAAAACACTACTGCTGTTATGGTAGAATATTTGAAACTGAGATGGTACTTACCTAGCTGGCTTCTTGTAACAATAGGGTGACCTCGACACGTGTCCGACAAGCAGTCATTCAACGAGTTTTACACCAACTAAACAGGCCCTAATACCAGCAAAATACGTATATTATAAATAGATTAACGAGTATCTGAACGACTATTACGTCAAGTGTAAGTCAAAATATAAAATATATTTACTATTAGATGTATACAACATTAAACTAGTATTTTGGTCGGATTGTATTTGGGTCAAAACCATTTGTCTTCATTATCTCCTTTATATCATACTAAAAGCTAAGACGCTTTTCTATATTGGAAGCTTATTCCTTATACAACATAACAATAAGTCCGCAATTAAGTGATTTTATTACAATATAAATACATAATCATTATTGAGGTGACGCTCTCTCTCTTTCTCTTTGGTTCTTTACTTTCCACCAAACAAGGGAATAATGTCGACCATTCGCTTTCTCTCTCTCTCTCTCTCTCTCACTCTGTTTACAATATACATATTTATCATTTTAATTGATCAACGATAGATCTACTTCTAACACAAAAATTGTATGTTCCATCCTGACATTGCTCTTAGGCTTATGGCTATACATTGCTCTTAGAACAAGCAATTTAGATCGATTTATGTATATAGTTTTTAGAGTGTACTCTTGTATCTCACGAGCTGGAATAGGTAGAGATACTAGAGTGTTCAAATTTTCGTAAAATATGTATTTGTGTTTTCGCTATAACAAAATATGCTAAAAATAAAATAAAATTTTACAGATTCTACGTTTGTATGGAACCTTACGTGTGCGAGTCCGACACGCAGTTGGTCGGTTTTTTTAAATTAGGTTGGTCTGAACAAAATATAGGGTAACTATTATATACCATATACTCCGTGAGTTTGATTGCCAAAAATCTATCATTGGTCAGTCAACTGAGTTATTCAGTTCTGAGCGACGAGGAAAGAAATTACTGGCGATACAGGTGATCAATTCAATGACAAACCTACCGACCTGTTATTTGGAAGTTCTGTTCTGCAAACTTGAAGTTCTCATTAAAGTCTTACTTATAGCCTTCAGGTATTTTAACCCATATTTAGGGAGCCTAGCGCTTAACAATATGCTTATTTTAAATGAAATAAATCTTTACAGTGTCAGATAAAACTTTGCTGGTAACGCCCTGACTCTAAAAGTCGCTTGGTTACAAAAGCGATTGCTATGTGATCTCTGTGGCCCCAACAAGCTCGTGACATGTTAAGTTTGAATTAGTTTCCTACAGAAAGTTAACGACTTGACGTTTTCAACCCGGTCTTATTCTTCAGGGCATATTAATATAAAGTTTGTTCATTTGTGGTTGTACAAAATGGAATCCTATTAAAAGATGTATGTATATATGTAGAAAAAGTCGAGAAGGCTCAATGGATCGAAAACGTAGACTTTAACCGAATTTCGTAGGTTCAAATCGTGAGGAAACCTGCATGTCGTGGAAGAAATTCTAAGACATGTATATGCTGGTGGTAGGGCTAAAAAAAGGTACGCCTGTTAGTTACCACCGTACGTTGGTGAAAAACTCGCGTAGTGACTGTTCGTCAGCCGCGTTTCGAGGTCAGCCAGCGTATAACCAGTTGTATCCTCATGTCCTCTGGTGTTGCAGATATTCATGGGCGGCGGTAATCGCTTAACATCAGGTGAGCCTCCTGCGCGTGTGTGTCTGACATAAAAAAAATGTATTTGTAAGTATAAATTATACATATAGCATCTGCTTTAATATTTGGTCCATAGATAAATGAAAGAAGTGTGAAACTACTGATCGGATTTGAATAATTATTCTTGGTTTTGATAGCACATTTCTTGAAGAAGGCTACAGACTATACAACATCACGATACGATACTTAGAAGCCAAGCAATAAGAAAGAAAGTGCGGGCGGGCGATTTTCTTCTTCTTATCGAGTGAGAGTAGCCAACCTAGTGTCAGAGTTGTTCAGGTCCATGACTTAACATATCGACTGTCATCCGATTGATCAGCCGGGACCGACTTTTTACGTGCCCACCGAAGCACGGAGACGCTCAGTTGAAATACCACTATGCGATCACCCATCTAGTGACTGACCACGCCTAAATTTGCTTTATCCACCGATCGTTTACCGATCAGTGAGCGCACCCGGCTACGAGCGTCTCAATAATAGCGACAAGTTGCGTAGGTCTAGTTAGTTAGTAGTTGGTAGTGGCCGGGTGGTGTCACCAAAAATCGGGTGGTGTTAAATCCAAATTTATTTACGTAACCGATGGTAAAATATGTCCAATTATAAATAAATAAAAACGAAAGGAACATTAATTTTAAATGATACACTGATAAGAAACTCAATTTCATAAAAATTACATTACCTCTAACAAAAGCTTGTACAGACACTAATTAACGATCGCATTTTACGTTTGATTTGATTACAGAAGACATTATCAACCTTATTACATTTTAATATGGTATCAAAATTCTACTGCGTCTTAGTGCACCTCATTAATTGTGTATAAATAATTCACTGAGCTACTAAATGTGCGATGAAAAATCATACATTAATGATAAAAGTTGTTATACTTAATCAAGCCTAAGGATCACTTCTTACAAAGGATTTGTTGAGCTTGATTTTAAAGATAAAAAAAGATTGGAGAGTAAATAAAATATAAAGTATCGGAAAGTACTTTTTGGTATTTAGATTTAATATCTAGAGAAAAGCGTGTTTGGTATATTATATTTGTAATAATATCTATAAGCAAAATTTGTTGAAGAAAATAGAAACTAATGAATGTGATATTTGAGAAAAGATTTTAGAAGAGATACATTTGCTGATAAATTACACAATTTACACACACACACACAATTTACACAGAACACAGAAACAAGACAAAATTTACACAGAAACAAGGCATAGCAAGAATATATTATGAAAAAATATATTTATATGGATGTCGGACTGGTTCAAACTATTTTGGGAAATCCAAAATAGCAAAACATTTATGTAAAAATATTAATTAAGTGATTACTTTAATTTCTGTTACAATTATTAGTGTATGATGGATTTAGCATCCCTATAAATATACAAAATCAATTAGGAAAGATTTAAAAATCTACTTTAATAAAAACGACTTTGTTTTCAAGTCATAGACAAACTTCTTTACTCTTGGGAATAAAGTTATTTAGGAAAACCTCAGCAACCCTACGGATGAACCAGTTACTCATTGGATAGGAGTAAATTACCTCTCAAGAGTTTACTATTATAATCAGATGTTATGATAACCACAGAGACCGACAGCTTAACGTGCTCTCCGAGGCACGGTGGGGAGACCCACAAGGACAAAAGCCCAGACCGAAACAGATATTTGTAGCGTTTGTTCCGAGCCGGGAATCGAACCCGTGACCGTTGCGGCTCAAAGCAGGCTCGCTACTAGCATGCCACAACGGTCGTCAATAACTTTTCTAAAAATAAAGGTAAAGTAATCAAAAATCTAATTTCACGTAACAACTAGTATTTCCAGCCTTATTAGTTTCCGGCCGTTTGAGTAAACTTTCACTAGTTTCGATGCTAAATTGGAATCTTGATTTAATATCAGGTTTCCTCGTACTAACTAGCCGAAACTGTTATTAAAACCGTAACTTAGTTTTACTTCACATGAGTTAGTAATTTTTAAATGGGTGGGCGGAGAACGAAATATTCGACCAATTTCAGTATGAAATGAACTTATCTTTATTTTTTGTTTTCGCTGTGAAATATATTTACGCACATCACTGCATGTAGTGTACTCGTCAAGTACTACGCAGTGGTAGTGTGGGACTCGGCCGCCTTTTAGTCTAGCGGCAATACCCACTAAAACTCAGCGGAATCCTCATCGCCATAGTGGGACGTCTGAGGTCGCATGCGCAAACAAATATAGCACACCGGCGAGATATAACTAAGTTTTCTAATTTATCTAAGTTTTCCTTTCCTAAGTAGTAATTTTGGATGTTTGTTACTCAAACACGCAAAAACAACTGAGTGGCTTTATTTTTGTTAATGAATATAAATCATGTAATGTCATTTTTTCTCTTATCGTGTATTGCTGTTGGCCTACTGGCCTTGATAGCGTCGCCGGGCGGTTGTTGCCGAGTTCTGAGACCCGGTCTTGAAAAAGGGACCGCCTTCGCAAAAGGCTTAAAGTTGATTTCGTCCATAGTACTCTACTCTCTGGCCAATACGAGGCTAGACCACGGCTAAGCACGTAATCGGGAATGGAGGCAGTTCTTCCATCGCATTCTAATCGATAGACCTACCCAACAGCGAGTCTCGTCTCCGTCGGCGAAGACGGTGTTGTGTGTGTTGTGTACGGGGCATTGTCTAAAGTGATATTATCATCAGGACCTTGTAGGACGTGCTCAGTATGCTTGAAGTTTGTCATCTCCGTCTGTCTAATCGGGCTCGGATGAGGTACAATATTTATTTATTTATTTATTTAAATTCTTTATTGTACACACAAGAGAAAATACAACATAATACATATATTAATTTGACAATGATGGTACAAGGGCGGCCTTATCACTTAAAGTGATCTCTTACAGGGAACCTTTATTTATAACATATCTTATTGTTGGAAAGGCTACTCGTGCACAAAAAGGTAAAGTAAATACTTAACATATATTTAATATTTGTAATTACATTAAACATATTATTTATCATATATAGACTTACATATTAATACATAAATATTAAAATACACAAATACATAGATACATACATATTCAAATATGAATACGTAAAATATTATAAATTACTTTAATAGACATACATAGACTTTATATTACACTGCCAGATAATATTTCTTAAGACGGATTTTAAACATGCCAAGTGATTTAGATGTACAGTATTTACATATGACAATATTGTCTCGCACATTTTTTTATACAAGACAGAACTCCGGACTCAAATGCAAAGTCTAGGATAATGAAGTCCTGGATTGATTACATATTCATTCGAGAGCACATTATTTTAATACATACTTGAAAAAAACTTATACAAATTACTTGTAAGTTAGAGACTATAGATGAGATAAGATGAGAAACAAAGTCTGACAACAAAGACGCTTTAATCTGAGCTAGATCCCTTTTTCTAATATAAGGTTTCTATCTCGAGTCTTGATAATATTGTTATGGAAATAGTTTGAAAGAACTTCGGTATTATGATCACGTAGGTAATTTCCAGTGCATACAGAAGCTCTGCGATGTATTTTTTTAGAAAGCTTTTTGTCCACCTGTCTCAGAATTAGGGTTATATTTATCGAGTGTATGCAAGGTATGATATCAAGTACAGTTAGAAAGAAATTCGATTGGACTGGTTCTTGATTATTCAAACCGCATTACGAAACTACGAAATTACAGAAACACCCGCGTAAATACATAGGCTTCTGAGTCATAACGACAAATGTTCTTGGACGTCGGGATTTAAAAAATTAGTTTTCGAACTGTAACTTCTTTTGGGACGTTGGATTTTATGAAACGAAAAAAATTAGCTAAAGTTAAGTTAAGCTAAGTTTAGTGCGTGCAAGAGGCTCCGAGATCGGCGTATTGGACTTCGGGGCCTCTCAAGCACACCGCTCAACTGAGTTCATTCCTGGGAGAGCTGATAGTGTCGTAACAACGTAGATATAGGGAAAGTAAACCAAAAATTCCTTAGTAAATATTAAAATTTTCGGTGTACAGTGGTGCTAAATTTAATTGCTTTATAATATTTAATACATATGTTAGTCTGTGAGGTATATATGTATGGGTCTTGTGGCCTGATTTGAAATGAATAAAAATAAATAATAATAATAAATAAAAAAGTAATAATTCCTAGTGCAAGCTACGAGCTTAGTTGGAGGGGTATTATGTTTCAAAATCAAAATCAAAATCAAAATTATTTTTATTCAAGTAGACTTTTAAAAAGTACTTTTGAATAGTGTGACTAAACTTACCTTACATTATACGTCTAATATAGAAATAAAATATATTTAAATAAGGAATAATTAAATGCACGAAAATAAATAGCATAAAACTACTAAATTGGCACGTGTATCGTCTAGCGGTCAAGACCCTTGTTACGTTGTGATCGTAATAACCCGTGTTCTTTTAGAGCATCAGAGGCAACAGGTTCAATTCGACAATGGAAAACAATAATATCTTATTTATTATATAGTTTAATTATATTAGTGTAATATGATTATCATAATAAAAATATTTATATAAGCCCGTAAAGGCTAAATGGTGAGATAATAAATATATCCCTATACTTTCAACACCTCTTACGAGTAGCTGAAAGTAGTCCGCTCCTCAAATTCTTATATACTTAAACTCTATAGTAAAAATATAAAGAAGAGGGGAGATCGTTGGCCACACACGCCACCGACTGTGGGCTCCAACCATAGATACGAGCCCTCCCGGGTAAGGGATAGGCTATTTATAGTGCGCCTGCGACACACAATTTGATTGTTATAACGTAAAAGGACATAGTCCTGGTAATTTATATTTATAGTGATTTCGTTATCGGGACGCAAGATTTATTCTTTTATATTGTTCTTATTTTCATAGCATACGAAGGGATCAAGCCCTGATATATAGTATTAGTATCGATTAAGACCGAAGTCACATAATATTTTATATTTATCTTTGTATGAGAAGGCAAAACGCCATAATAATTGAGGGACAAGCCCTGGTCATTATATATAAGGGAATAAATCCCTGGTTCAGATATGTATTCGAACATTAAACCGCCAGGCGGCATTCCGTAAGCACAATGCTATAATCGTCAACCTCACCTTAGTGAAGTAAAATTCATCAATAATAATAAATAAAATCATTTATAACGTATATTTGTCATACCACTATATGTGGTTAATGTAGAGTTTATATTTATCATAAACTTCACCTTTGTTAAGGTATTTTCATCAATAATGCTATTTATAGCGTATATTTCTTTTATCACTATATATGTGTAATATAGTATTTATAATAACCTCACTGTAGTGTGAGCAAATTCATTAATAATTATATTTATAAGTATATTTCTTTTATCACTATATATGGGTCATATAGTATTGATAATATTCAATTCTTTATAATATCACAACCGCAATTCCTTAAAACTAAGTCCTACCTAACCCTACCTAATTGGTATTTAAATAATCGCATTGTCTTATAATTAATATTCGTGGGCTTATATCGTATTCGTAATCGCATTGTCTTACAACTAATATTCTTTGATTTACGTCGTTTTCTTATTATAGTTTTGCATCATTAAAACCATAGCACTTGCTCACGCAAGGTACCCTTTGGCTCAATACTCAAACATACATCCGAATCCAGTTCATTATTTAAGACATGATAAACACGCATGATAAGAGTTAAGCAGGCCACACTGTCTAATACTAGTTAGCTATCTCGAAGTGAGAAGCAACCAGTTGCCCTAATAGTATGACATGCTACAATGTCAATTATAAAAATCCCTATTGCTAAGCTAAGGAGGCGTCTCTAATAAGAAGACGAGTCATTTTGCTACTAACGATATATAATATTCCAGCGCCTCAGCAACAAACCGAACTGCATCACGGCATCGACCTAAGTCGCACCACCGCAGCAATTCTAATCTGTATCACTGGGGCCGCTTTTAGCAATGGACCTGAGGAAACTACTGCATCGATATAAATCGCACCACAGAGTCAACCCCATGTCAACATCACATCACCAAAGTCAAAGGACCTCACTCGAGGACACTATAGACATGACCAAAATCATATCAGAGCCTCATACTTAAGCATCGGGTCAACTAAGATTGAAAATCCTCGGGCCTCGCTTAAGGACACTATAGACATGACTCAGATCACATCAGAGCCTCAAACTCAAGTATCGGGTCAACTAAAACTCACTTAAAACATTATACACGTATAAAGCTGAAATATAATTATTTATTAGTTATGACGCATAAACTCTTCCCAACACATAGTTTTAAATCTTCATTGAATTCGCTTCTTCTTAGGTTTCAAATAATCCATTAGATTCTGAAACATAAACAATATTTGCGCTGAAGCATTACTTTCACTATTATATTCACAATTACAATATCACATAATATTACAGAATGTATAATGTAATATGTATCAAACATATATACATTCATAATTGACGGACCCACAAACCGTCATTAAATATTTAATTAATAATAATAAATTATATTATGATATATATTTCATTGATATAAATTTGCCTTCAACATGTATAGATCATATTATTCATATTAGATCTCTTCGCCAGTAATCATAGACGGACCACCATACCGTCATTATTTATTAATTATTGTATATATATTTAATATATACTTTATATATATTCTTTGCCATGCATCACCAATCACCATTAATAATATGTATAAAAACCATATACGAAGATCGGAAACCTTAACTAGCATTCTAGCAGGAGGGCCGCCCGAACGCACCGCCTTGGTAAACCGTCCACATATACGCGGGGGTAGAGACGTCTGACGGGCACTCACCAAGCATACGCTCGGAGACACCTTCACCGACACCACACCCCTTATATATGTGGAACAGCTGCAATGACATTCGGCACCTGAATCCGTGATTTTCCATACATTTTCCTATTTCTATGGAAATTTTCATACAAAATTTTATAAATTTTTGATTTTGTAAAAAATATTATTTTCGGGTATGTCCATACTTAGTATTACGTTGCACATAGTCACGTGGTCGGCAAACGACTTTTAGGTTAAGCAACTTTGGGTGCGCTCAGTAAATGGATGGGTGACCGTCCATAAATAGGTTCATATTATAGAAAATACATTGTTTTAAAGATTCCAATAAAGTGTAATGTTGAGATCGTCACAATAGTCAAGCGCTACCGACGGTTCGGAAGGTAGATTCTATCGAGAAGAACCGACAAGAAACTCGACAGTTACTCTTTTCAAATATATGTTTTTTTACAATTGTATTTTTAATATAAAATTTTGGTTCTTGAATGAGATCCAGCAATATTAAGAGTCCCAAGCATTTTTATCAGAAAAATATTCTTCTAACGAGTAATAGGCTTTATTGATAAGTTTATTTTTATGTACATTTGGAACTTTCTTACTGGCATTTCCAATAAGCAATCCGGAATTTTGTTAAAAATGCGAATACCTAGCCCCTTAAAAGAATTACTGACTTTACGCAGACGAAAGCTAGGATTACAAAGTTTATTTTTGTTTCTAGTGTTAACTGAATGTATATCACTATTTTTGCTAAAGGACTTTAAATTATTCCTAATATATAAGAGGTTAGAATAAATAAATTGTGACACCACAGTCATTATACCTATATCCTTAAAAACATCTCTTAGGAGGCCCGGCTCCTAAATTATAAATTGCCCGAATTACCCTTTTTGAAGAATAAAAATAGTATTAATGTCAGCCGCCTTTCCCCAAAGAAGGATACCGTATGACATAATACTATGAAAATAACTGAAATATACGATTCTCGCTGTTTCTACGTCAGTTAGTTGTCTAACCTTCCTTATAGCATACGCAGCGGAGCTGAGCCTACTCGCTAGAGATGACAAATGAGCGTTCCACTGGAGCTTGGAATCCAAAGTTATGCCTAGAAATTTAGTTGTGTCAACTAGAGTTAAGCTTTCACAGTTCATTTTCAAATTTGGACTAATTTGTTGAACATTAGGCATCGAAAAGTTTACACATTTAGTCTTCTTTGCGTTAAGAACTAAATTATTCATGGTAAACCAATGTTGAGCACGTGACAACGTATTATTTACCTCGTCATAATTTTTTAAATTTCTGTCAACCTTAAAAATTAACGAAGTGTCATCGGCAAATAACACAATATCACACAGCTCTTTTAAAAAATATGGAAGGTCGTTAATATATATTAAAAACAAAAAAGGGCCCAAGATGGAACCCTGTGGAACACCCATTTGCACGGAAGAGCCGGATGACATCACTCCGTTAACTGAAACCTTTTTGAATTCTGCCAGTCAAATATGATTTTAGAATTTCTAGAGATTTACCCCTGACACCGTAAAAGTTAAGTTTACTGAGAACGCTTCTGTGTTCCACACAATCGAAAGCCTTAGAAAGGTCACAAAAAACGCCTATTGCATTCTGTGACCCCTCCCAGGCATCGTAAATATGTTTTTAAAAGCGCTACACCTGCATCAGTCGTTGACTTTCCTTTGGTGAAACCGTATTGTTGGTTATGTAAGATATTGTTGTCATTGAAAAATTTCAATAATTGATTTAATATAATTTTTTCATAGATTTTACTTAAAGAAGGTAAAATTGAGACTGGTCTATAATTACTGAGGTCATTTCTATTGCCAGACTTAAATAGAGGTAGAACTTTTCCATGTTTCATTAAATCCGGAAAGTTGCCACATTCTAAACATTTATTAAAAATAAAAGCTAAGGCAGGTGCAATATCATAAATGACATTGCTAATTAAATTTACCGAAACATCCCATAAATCACCGGTTCTTTTATTATTAAAGGGATTTAAAAGTTTTAATTATATCATTGGGAAATATGCGGTTGAATTTAAATAGGACATTGCACTCTGAAACACTATCCCGAAGCAAAGTCAAAGCATTAGCAGGTGAGGAAGATAGAGCACTAGTTATTTCTACTGGGATATTAGAAAAAAATTTATCGAAGGTATTTGCAATGTCTGAATTCGAAATTATTTTCACATTGTTAATTATTAATTCATTTGGCATTTCATTTTTTTTTATTTTGCCTGAAATGCTAGAGATTACATTCCAAGTACTTTTAATTGGATCTCTTGAGTTCATAATTTTGTTTTTAATATGCATTGCCTTCGCGTAAATACAAGCATTTTTGAAAGTTTTAGAATATTTCCTAACATAATTTATGAAAGATAAATCATGGTTGTATTGTTTCATTTCATACAATTCATACAATCTATCTCTACTTTTGTATAAGCCTTTTGTAGCCCAGTCACTAAATTTTAATGTATTGGTAGATTCAAAAGTTTTCAGCTTAAATACTTTATTGAATTCATTTGTTATCAAAGAAAAGAGTGAATTGTAAAGTCTATCCGGATCATCCTGATTCATGTTTAATTTTTGGATATTTTGACTAATTAGGCTTTTGAAATTATTAATTTTATTTAAAGTAATTGGTCTACATGTCACTTTATTTGGTTTATTTATTTCTTTCCTCACTAACGAAAACTTTTGTCCGCAGTGGTTTGAACTAAGATTGATTATAATTATTTTATCTAAAACCTCACACTGACTAAAAACATTATCTATACATGTTGCAGACTTATCAGTAATCCGAGTAGGCTCACAAAACAAATTAACTAATCCAAAAAATTTAAATAAACCTAATAATCTAGTACTATACGATGATGATTGTAAAAGGTTTATTAGTAATTACTTTGAAAGCATGTCTAAAAAGAAATATAAGAAGAAGGACATATTTAATCCACTATTTTCTCAGTAGTATCGTATATCTCATACTTTATAAGGTTTATACTTGATTAGGTATCGAATAAAGCTTAACTCAAACTCAATATATTTGAGCCTTTGTATAGAGTAGCGACCCTGAAGCTGTTAACTTAATTTGAACCATGCTTGAAACAATAAGTGCCTGTTTTCAATGAACATTTTGTTAATTAAAATAACTTATATACCATTAATTGTGAATTTTTAATTTACATTAGAGATTTATTGACAATTTTAAAATATTTCTTGTGACTAACAAAGAAAAAAAATTTCAGTATAAGCGTTGTACATAATGTACCCTTGTGAAGTCCTTGTTTGAATTCTGATTAAAAATTAATTAAAACTTGAAAAATGCAAACTTTTCTTGTGGATTTTATTTAAGTAACGTAATAATAATTTATTTGAAATAAACTTTAATTAATGTAATGAAATATTTTAATACCATATTATATTTATTATTAGACACCGTTGTGGCGTTGTGGGTAGCTCGTCTGCCTTTAGTGTCGATGGTTGCGGGTTCGATTTCTGCTTGGACAGATATTTCTATTGATCTTACAAACATCGGTTTTTTATAGGATATACCCTCGGACAGAAGATTGGTGTAAAGTAACAGTATCAGTAGGTATTGTTGCATTTCATGTTATGAGTGAGAGCACCGAAGGCCCAATCTCTCACCCCCTCTGTTGCCTTCCTTTATTCCCTTATCATCCCTTCCCTCCTGATCCTTTGGTTGCCAACCCGCATGTGATACTTCAAGTAGGCGTTCATAGGTTGCGGTGATAGCTTACTATCAAGCGGTCCGTATGTTTGTTTGCCAAGCGTTGTGAAATAAAGCATCGGTATATCTTGCGATAAAAGCCGCGGTTGCAACTAGTGTATAAATAAATCGCGTGAAAATGTGGTCGCAGTGAATAGTAAATAGTTTTCTTGATAAGATAAGCGATAGTGCACGGACAAAAAAGTTTTAAAGGTGGAAAGCAAATTCCGATGTAGTTTTTATCTTTCAGTTAGATTAATGAAGATCAATGTTGGGTATTATTGGCTTTTAACACGATGAGAACGAAGGGTGTTCGGTGCTATTTATAAATCTGTGCCTCTATCGTCAATCAAGTGAAAGAGGGGTAAGCTTGTGCACCTTATATGTGTCTATTTTTGTTGTAGAAGAGTACTGACAACTGTTGTGGCGTATTAATAGTGAGCCTACCTTTAGCTTAGCTTAGATTTGACTCTGGGCAAATGGGCGTTATCTGTAGGCCTCCTGACCGTGTCTTGTAGAGCACGTTAAGCTGTCGGTCCCGATTTCTCACATAATGCTTGATAATAATTAAACTCTTGATAGGTAATATGCTTTATCCAATTAGTTATTGTTTCGCCCCTATGGTCGCATAGGTCACATGGCAGTCGCTTAGTGTAAAAACGAATAAACTGTCAAATCTTAATAAGAGTTAGAAAAGGAAAAATACTGGGAATAATGCTAGTAACAAGTTATAGTAGAGCCCTGCTGTTGTTATAATTTTTTTTTAAAGAATATTAGCAATGCTTTTTCAAGGCATTACTAATATTCCTATTGCCCTCCAAATAAGCTCGAAGCTTGCGCTAGGAGTGGGTACGACAATAGCCCAAGGGATCGAACCCTCGACTCTCGTGTTAACGAAGCGAAATCGGCCCTTCTACCGTTCAGCTATTGAGGCTTCAATAATAATTGGGTTGGCAAATCGAAAATATCCAAAGCATCCTAATGAAATACATATTTTTCAGCTTTTATTTGTTAAGATTGATTTTAAACTCCCAGTATCTACATATTTTTTTCATATCTAGCACCAAAATATCAATACCTAAAAATTGTGTAATACACAAGAAAATATCCGTGATTACTAAAAAAATCTTGAAGAAAATAATCCAATTGATTCATAAACATGTAAAAATCTTACGATTTATGCGACTTTTGTAACAAAATAAAACAAGCCGAGTTTTATTTCTAAGACCTTGAATCTTGAATCGAATAACAAGCTTAGCCGTTTACATAAAGCCTTGAATTTACCAGCCAAAGTCGTAGATATTCTAGACATAGTAAAAAAGTACCTCATAAATAAAAGCCATTGACACAAACTTTATTCAACAATAACACTTATCTAATTATATAAGATATTTTTTGGGATGTGTTCAATACACATTGGCCTTACTGGCTTTGACAACGTTGTCAATTGAGCCGTGATAAGAATTGGCTGGTCTTCTGATCTTCTG
The DNA here is from genome assembly GCA_023373885.1 of Hestina assimilis. NCBI lineage: Eukaryota > Metazoa > Arthropoda > Insecta > Lepidoptera > Nymphalidae > Hestina > Hestina assimilis. The sequence continues at coordinate 13,146,548 of CM041755.1, read as the reverse complement.
TTTTTGACTTTAAACAGAAAGAAAAACATTTTTTACGGTTGGGCCTTTTTACTTGCCACCCCTCTTCCGCTTTCGAGGCCAAAAGGCCCCAGAAATACACATTTCGAATACAAAGACTTGAAAATATACCATACGTTCATCGGTAGATACTAATTGAGGAAATAAAAAAAAATGTGTGACAGGGACAGACAGAAAGAGAGAGAGAGAGAGAGTTGCGCGCCCGGCTACGCAATTACTTGCTCGTGTTCTCATTTGCTTGTACTAGGCTCGATACATACGCACATACACACAGCATACGGGATTTCGTTACTTGACGGTTTCTACTAAATCTCACTACCCGTCAGCCGCGTTAAGGAACTTCGTTACATAAAACTGTTCTCTTTGTTTAAGACATTGAGACCATTACTATGAAGTATTTAGGCATATTGAAAGTCTCAACACAAAGAAAACCGATAGATCTTAAAACAACACCTGGGTAGTCCGTCCATATAGTTTTTGTTACGGTTCAATAAATACTGACAACTCAACCCCAATACTACTAAGAAGGCTTTCTTTGTTCCTGTGGTTAAGATAAGCCCCCTTGATAAGAACAAATGCTTCAGATTAAATTTACTAAGAGAGTTAAGTAAATCACTACATAGTATAAAACAAAGTCGCTATTCTCTGTCCCTATATCCTTATGTACGCTTAAATCTTTAAAACTATGCAACGGATTTTTATGCGGTTTTTTTTTAATATAGAGAGTGATTGAAGAGAAAGGTTTATATGTATAATAACATCCATTAATTCCACCAAATTTCTTATGTGATGTCGTAAATAGTTACATTTAACGCGTGCGGGCCACGGGCAGTAATGAATAATTCAAAACTACTAGATCGATTTTAATGGGCTATATATTTTACTACCCGTGCTTTGAAGCCGGAGCGTGCCGCTAGTTAACTATAAAGTAATAGGTCACTGCCATTTATGCATGAACCCTTATCTAGTAATCTATACATGTGGTAAATTCTTGATGAAAAAATATTGAAGTAACCATCAATATGACGCTTCGTTAGAATGACACATTTTCAAATATTGTCTTACTAATCCAACGTATTAAATCGGTTCTATACTTCGCCATGCGCCAACACCGCCATATTGACATTTTACCGTCCTCAGGCGTATCTTCTAATGCCGTATTTTTCTTTTTTATGTTACAAGTTGGCAAGCAAGCATACGGCCCTCCTGATGTTAAGCGGTTGCCGTAGCCTATGAGCGTGCGCAACACCAGTTAGTAGGTGCCACTCACGCGTTGCCAACCTCGAGATATTGGTTGTTGAATCTCCTTTTCACAGTAATTTCACTAACCAACAGTGCCCATCAAACCGGAACACAATAATGCCTAAGCCGGTGCCGGTGGTACCTACCTAGCCAGCCTCTTGCAATAAAAGACCTACCACCAGTGTGACTGATTGTACTGGTGATCATGTCGCTTTGATGAGCGCGTGATCATGTCGTCACGTCCCTACGCCGGTAAGGTGCCGTCCTGAAAAATATTCAAATCTCAGTAACAAATTATATCCACTCGTCTTATCTAATATAATCGTTGTGTGCATGTGTTTATACGTAAATTCCTAACCGGTTCGACCTATTTTAATATATTGTATATGTGTACTTGTATACAGTAGTCAACAACATTGCAATATCTTTTAATCTTTTTTTTGAAATAGGCTAAAAAGATATTCAATTCCAGTTGAGAGTTTAATCTTAAATTCAATATTGGCCGGTAAACCCTTTTGTACGGGGATTATTCGTGTTTGTAAAACGTAAAATTGAACCTCGCTCGGTTTCGAAAAAATGGATAGTGGTATATTCGGATGCTGAAATAGTTTTAAATATGTTAAAAAATGTTAACAACAAGGTTATGTAATTGAGATTAACAACTGGTATTGAAAATATGATCTATTTGCCCCTCCAAATAAGCACGTAGCTTGTGGTAGGAGTGGCTACGACAATAGCCCAAGGGTCAGGGTCAGGATCGAACCCGCAATTCTCGCGTTAACGAAGCGAAGTCGGCCCTTGTCCCGTTGAGCCATTGAGGCTTTAAATCTATTGTTTCTGGTATTGAGAATATAGGCTTGTGTTTTAGTCTAAGTGTTTTTTTTCAGTTGTCTCTACTCCACCTGAAAGTGGAAGTTGAATCCAAACGCGAAGGTGGCTTATTAGCCAGTAATATTGTTTCAGAAGGCGATCTGCACTAGCCGGTCTTGCTCTGACGATCCCCAAGATGTAGCTGGTTATACGGTAGCTGACCTTGAAGTGCAGCTACTGAGCATACGTCAGAGCCACCACCAGCAATCTATGTGGTTGTGCGTGTGTTTGTACGTGTTTCAGGACCTCCGTCATAATGTAGTAGTAGAGCCATGCTTCTCCAAGCACAAATGGGCCGGCTTAACCGGAGAGCTGCTAAAAAATCTATGTTTTACTGTTGCGTTTTGTGCGACGACTCAGAGCCCAGAGGACCAACCCCCACCCTTCTCCTTTTTCCCTTCTGTTCCTTGGGTTTGCAAAGCGCATATGATACTTCAACTATCACAAGCGTTTATAAGTTACGGTGAATGCTTACCATCTAGCGGACGCTTCTTTGACAACCGTCATAAAAAAAAATATTTAAATCCTAATACGGTCTTTTCTGGGCCCATTGAATGTATCACACATTATTTATCTTTGTTTATTATTTTGTTGTAGCAAACTTTTATAGGATATACTACCCACTCAATATCAGACGGATTACTTCTTTGTCTTCATTGTAGTATAAAATAGAATATCCAAGGGACGCTCTAATTCATGAAGTATCTATGAGAGAAAATCTATCATTACCTAAAAGCGTAGATATAAAAGGGCAGAAACTATCGACTCAGCAGTAAAACCTATTCAGAGCAATTTGCTCCGAGATCGATGTATCACGTGGACGGAGCACGTAATGCTACCCAATCTAATAATATATGAAAAATACTGATGTATCTTACATGCATAAGTTTTGTAAAAAAGTAAATTGCATTACTGCTTTTTTGAGCTAATTTCATTTCGGTTTTTTAAAGAAATTCGTTTTTTTTTTAATGTTACAAGTTGGCAAACAAGCATACGGCCCACCTGATGGTAACGCGTGAGTGGCACCTAGTAATGGTGCTGCAAGCGCTCATAGGCTGCGGCAACCACTTGCCATCAGGTGGGCCGTATACTTGTTTGCCAACTTATAACATAAAAAAAAAAACTACAAGGTTGTGTTGTAATTAATTTCATAATTTTTCACAAATTTTCAGATTCATTAGAAAAGAATTTTCTTCAAACTAAGGACGGTTTCTTACTAAATATAAGAAATGCGAAAGTAAGTATGTTTGTTAGTCTATGACGCTTTCACGTCTTAACCTCTGGATCTATTATTAAATTTAGAAATAGGTATAGATGGGTTGAGACGTTATGGGAGACGTCCATTGAGACGGTTATATGCTACTCTTGGTTGCAAAAACAAAACTTGAATGGGATGAATAGGATGAATAGGAAACGAAAGTTTGTATGTTTGAATGTTTATAACTTAAATCACCCAAAAACGACTTAACGGATTGGAGTGAAATTTAAAAAACAGATAGCTTTATCTATAATATAATAAAAAAAAAATAAACAGGACGTATTCAATTGAAATTCGGCATACCGTACACCGTTTTAAGGAACATTATTTACTTACAAATGATTCATTGCTCTTTTGAGCCAATTCTAAGGTCACCGCGGACGATTCTAGCTATTTATATATTGCATTAAAGCTGCCTCATTAAAAATCGTTATTTAAGGACCAAAGCCACAAGTAGAATCTAGTCTTTAATATTAGCAAGATAAGAACAAATTCTTAAACATCTTCACACAACAAACGTATAATTTAATAGTAATTAAGAAAGTTAATTATATGGATACGGAGGCCATTACTTCCGTACTTAACTAAGATTGTATTATGTTTTAGTTCCCACGTATCTATATATCATGGTCCACTGAGTTATCTCTGACACAGATCTGTGTTTGATGAAACGATTTTGATAGGAGTTTATTTAAAGATTTCGTTGTTAAGTTTAACATAATTATTTTTTACACGATTGTCCAAAAAAGATATAGATAGTACGTACTCGATGAGTATGTACTATTAGGTTATTAATTCACACATGCTTGTATGGCGACATATAATTCAAACATTTGCCCCGATCCGGAATCTATAACCTGCAATCTGAGGCTCTAAGATTCGTTACTGCTGCGCCAGAACGTCGTCAAAGAGAAGTAGAAAGCTTAATTTATTCAGGTTTAATGTATGATGTATGTATGTTAGTATCTAAACATCCAACATTTTTCTTGGTTCAGGTCGTCCATAATTATAGGCCCCTGATTTGCCTTATCAACTATTATAAAATGTATTCAACTTGGACTGACTATTTTCAACCCCTTCGAAGCACAGCCGTTCCCAGTTGAACCAAAAAAATACCGATCCATGGCATCACCCATCCATAGGCTGACCACGTCCAAAGTTGCATAACCTTCTCATCATTTACCGAGCAGTCAGTGCACTTGACTACGCGGTGTACCAATTATTACCGTTGCATTATGGATAACAAAGTACTATGAACTAATAAATAAACGCTACACAATCAACGGCCCACAGAAGGATAGTGATATCCTGTGTCGGGATTTCGAAAACACACACAAAGGAGTAGCAAGCGGGAATCGAACTTGCGACCTACTGTAGCGCTAAAGGCTACCGCTCTCGCTGCCTAACAACGTCGTCAAAAGAAAGTACTGTATTTAATATTATGACGATAATAAATGCCAGGGTAATTCAGTACGTCAAGGAGTGTAGCTCATCCTGTGAGTAGTAAGATTTATCACCTAGATATTTTTGTATAAATGAAGTTTACAAGGAGATAAAACTACAAATGCTTTATATATTTGTAACCTGTTTAGGAAAATAAGGCTTGTTACTTTGGGTACTGAAAGCGGCTTCAAAATGTGGTTATACATTCGAATGTGAGGAGATGGCAGGCGCTTTAACCACCAATAGTTCAGCACAGGAAGTATTTGTATTAACCATATAGGTCAGGCCTGGGTGGTTGACCTTTCCCCCTCAACCGCAGAGGTCAAACTCTGCGGTACCCTGGGCTTGTCGTGCTGGGGGGCTCAGTAGCCGGGAGTCGATTGTGCGGGTGGCACCTTCGACTGCCCGGTGAAGCTAACAGGGTCAAACGGTTTGGGTGTGGGGCGTTTTACGTCAGACCGCGCCCAGGCGGGTGGTATCGTATGGGTCGCTCCGGTACTTTTCTGATTATCAGAATGGACTGCGAGCGGCTCCTGCGACACCGGTGGTGTTTTAACCGGGGCCTTCAGCCCCGGTCAGGCGGAGGCCGAAAGGCCTTGTCGTATTTTATATATGTATTATATGTATTCTATGTATATATGGCGGCAGTATGTTGCCGCCCCAGGCGGGGGCCGAAAGGCCTGGGTGCGTTCGCGCACCAGGGTATATTTATATAGTATATATGTATTAGTATGTAATTATATGTATGTATGGCGGCACTATGTTGCCGCCCCAGACGGCCCTTCGGGGCAAGCGCCGGGGCGTGTGAAGAAAAACATATCGTAGAAAGAAAATTCTAAGACATGTATATCAGCTAATCTTAGCCGAGATCCCTTGCTAGAGCTAAAATGGCCTTCTGGATAGTTACCACGTTGGTAACAAAATAATAAAGTGACTGCTCGTCAGCCGGGTTTCGAGTTGCCGTCTGGTGTTGCAGATGTTCATTGGCGACGGTAATCGCTTAGCATCAGGTATGCCTGTCGCCCGTTTACCCCTTCTACATAAAGTTGATAAACTTTTTAAAGTTGATCAATGACATAAAAACGATGTGCTTTATCAACTAATAACCTATACCTAGGGTAAAAATCTACATTTTGTATCCATTGAGCCTTTCCAGCTTATAAATACAAATCTAAATATAAATATTGTATAATCCCGTGAAATATTTTAACGCCACAAAAATATATGTGTATTTTAAAAATGCCTGCAGTAAATATGACAAACGTTAACGCTTACGTTTGAATGAGCTTCCCTCCCACATCTCCGTTGCCTTTGAACCGTGATGTTAGGATGTGATACACTAGGTTTTAAATCGTCCTAATATAATAAATTTTAAAGTTTGTATGTTTCGGTGTTTGGATGTTTGTTACTCAATCATGCAAAACCGGCTGACGGATTTCGGAAATTCGGTGCACATATGCCTTATGAACATTATTCATTTACAAATGTTTAATTTCTCACTGCAGCCAATTCTAAGGTCACCGTAGACGAAGTTGCGGGCAGATGCTATAATAAATAAAACGCAATTTTGTTTTGTGTCGTGGAGGTGAAATAGGTATTGGTTGTTTCGATGTTTCAATTTGGGTGGTTTTGTTTTTGCGATATTCAACTTGTTGTATATAATAAGGTGAGCTGTTTTAGTGAATAGCGATTATTTAAATAATATACTATATGACAATATGTTAGATAACATAATATGGGTTAAATTTACCAATGTTAAAATTTACAAAATCATTATATATCATCATCATATTTATTGTCTATTCTTATTTGTTATATCTTACTATTCAAAAATGTCTGTAAAGTAGAAATATCGATATTACTATGTATTTATAACTAACAAACATCTTTATATTTTTTCTAAATAACGCAGTGTTTAAAAAATGTATTTGTAGAAAATATGTAAAAATAAAATTTCTTAACCAAGTGTAGCACCAACTTCATTTGAAATCGCTCGCTGAAACACTTTCAGTGAGTGAGACGCGAGACGCCGTACGGACGTACCGGCTTTCCGTTTAAATTACTTGAAGTGTGATCGCTTAACTGTACCCGCTTAAGTGCTCTAACAAGCGAAAAGGATAAGCGTAAATTACTTGTACGTATTTTTTACTTTGTTATTGTAATATTTATTTTTTATGTTATAACATAATTATAATATAGTTTTCCTATTCAGTCAGATTGCTTGCGGTTCTTTTCAATATAATCTACGGTTTCGGTGGTTGCTTTTTGAGATTCTAAAGAAAAAAATTAAACTATAGCTCAAGATATCAACATAATTATTCTTTTAATCAAGACTTTTGTCTTTTGTTAGACTATTTTTTAAATCTCGAAAAAGAAGGACGTTCTCGATATTAATAAAATTTGTATCCAACGGTCGTCGAAGTTGGGTAATGTTTTTCTAATATAATAATGCATATCCGACAAGTTGTATGGTTGTTTTTCACCACTTCTTCTTGTTATAAAGGGGTTAGTGGTGAAACAAGTGTCAGAATTGATTTAGTCGCAAATAGACCTTTGAAGATAATACCCGGAGAGATTTTTCTACGTGGCATTTAAAGCACGGGGACGCTTGTGCTGGAAAAAAACACGATCCGATAAACCATCTATAGACTAACCGCGTCTAAAGTTGCTTAACCTACAGATTGTTGCCGATTAGTAAACGCATCTATGAGCGCTGTTTTATGAAAAGTATCTTCTCTTTATTAATTTTTCTCTATTTTAGCTTCTTCTTTTTATTATTATCGAGTGGTATGTGGCCATGCTAGTGTTAGAGTTGTTCAGGTCGCCCGTATGGGTCTCTGTCTAAGTCAGTCAGGACTGACTTCTTAACTGCCATCCGAAGCACGAAGACGCTCAGTTGAAAAACCACTATGCGATCACCCATCTAGTGATTGTCCGTGCTTAATACCTAACCAACTTTACTTCACGGGTTATAAAACACAAAAAATATTATAGCTAGAACTGAACTCAAATCAAACAAACTGGCTATGATTACACTTATGTGGTCTTAATATATTTTGTTTGTATGAACTGGATGAAAATTGTATAAACTGGAGTTCGAGTCGCCCCGGTTACTGAATTTATTAAAATTTTAACCGTTCGTTAAAAGTAATGGGTGTTTTATTTAAATTTCATTTGCAAGTTGTGTGTTTTTGACTACGACCCTGCCCTTGCTTCACTTATGTTTTTTTTTATTTCATGACGGTTGAAAAACAAGCATGCGGTCCGCCTGATGGTAAGCAGTCACCGCAACCTATGAACGCTTGCGTTACTTGTGATACTTATCACATGCGCGTTGCCAACCCAAAGAATAGGAGGGAAGGGATGAGAAGGGTATAAAGGAAGGTTAAAGAGGGAACGGTTCTTTCACTCATCACACGAAACGCAGCATTAACTACTGATACTGTCATTTTACGCCGATTTTCTGTAAGATGGTAGTACTAACCCGGTGGAGCCGGCCTATTTTTGCCGGGAGAAGCATCGCTCTAATACTACAATCATTATAATTATAAAGCTTTAGCATACGTTTCAGAGGCGTACACATATTAATGACAATATGACAATGAGGCCTAGATATATGTCGGCGTGGCTTCATCATATCGATATTCAGGGTCCATGTTACAGTAGAAAAACCAACAGAGTAACACACAACTAACTTTATTATAACTGTTTGCTCTACGAGAGATATCGGAAAACTAACTCGACACGGCATAACAACCGCCTTTTATACTAAAATCAAGTGGGTAACAATATTAGCAAAATAATTAATTTCCATTACAAAAAGCATCTAAGTATTTTTTTTAAATCACAAAATAATTTAAAACAATATTTAAACATACAAATATTTTAACATACGGACTTAACAGTTTAAATTAACGTTACCGGAAGTTGTCAAGAAGGTGTTGACATAACACTTAACTTTAAATAAAAAAAATCAACACTTAACTATAAACAAAAATTCAAATAAATGTATCAAAACATAAATTATTATTATTATAATTCTAAATTCACCTTAAAATAAAATCAGCGCCCATATATACTTATTTATAATTATTAAAAATTAAAATGAAACATAAAAATCATTTATTTCAAGTAACAAATACTTAATTTGAATAATATTTACTGTTAATAAAATACAAATTAAAATAAACAATCTAAAATATAAAAAAAATTAAATAAAATAAATAATTTTAGTAATTCATTAAAATAAATAAGAAAATTAAGTAATATGAGTATTTTAAATTAAATAAAATTACAATTATTTTAAAATACAATAATATAAATTGCCAATAAATAACAAAACCACATAGTCCAAAAATTAAATAAAATAAACTCTGCACACTCAATTAATTAATTAAGTAAATAATTTTATTTCTAATAAAAGCAGTACAATGTTTTATAATACATTAAAGAAATTCAACAATAATATTCTAAGGGCTGGTTTTTTTGGAAAGCTTTGAGGGTCCTTTATTTGTACTTTAACGGCTTATTTAACTTTTAACCATTTAACCCCAGCTTTGTGGTAAATTAGAATTTTGTTAAGAGGACTTCTCTTTAAGATTATTTTTATTCATACTTTTTAATTTTTATTTATTAATGTAACCTAACCTAACCAATATAATATAAGAGAAGGCGAATAATTTTGTGTGAGAGTTGAAATTTCGATTTGGAATCTGGACTACCGCTGACTCTGGGCTGCTATACTATTAGCAACAGAAATGATTTTTTTACATAGCCAATTTGGCAAGCAATGATATGACCCACCTAATAGTAAGCGGTTGTTGTAGGCTATGACCGCTTGCAACACCATTGTTTTAAGTAGGTGTCACTCACAGGTTTCAAACTCGAGATACTGGTTCAAGAGAAGAACGTATTCTTTTCTTAAAGGTCGGCAACGCATCTGCATGCTTGCGTGACAGATGTTCATGGGCGGTGGTGATCGCTTAACATCAGGGGATCCTCCTGCCTGTTTGCCCCTCTAACATAAAAAAACGTTCAAACTGAAACACAGTAATTCAAGACATACTACTGCTTTACGGTAGAATATCTGACAATGCAGTGCCTACCTAATCGGCATCTTGTAACGAAAGACCTACCACTAGTGTGACTGATTGCACTGGTGGAATAGTCTCTGCTGTGACAGAAATTATCCCAACAGCGGGCGAAGGGCTCGTGACGTCCCAACGTCGGTAAATATAGCAAAATATACTTAGTTTGAACCTTGAAGAATCATATATAAATACTTTTTATTGATAAAACGAAATGGTGGGCGAATTCTAGTTATAGGTAAGACATAAAATACACCGGTTACATCGTTGTGAAATTTATAGATCTTGAAATGATAAAAATATGTTCGATCAATACTAGAAGACCGTTGTGGCGTGTTGGTAGCGAGCATGCCTTCAGCATCGATGGTCGCGGTTTCGATTCCCGCTCGGGGAAGACGTGTCTATTGATGTTAGAAATAACTGTTCCGGTCTGGGCGTTTGTCCTTGTGGGTCGCCCCACCATGCCTCGGAGAGCACGTTAAGTTGTTGGTCCCGGTTGTTATGACAACATCTGATAGTAATCGTTAGGTCCTGATAAGTAATTTGCTCTTATACAATGAGTTACTGGTTCGCCCTTAGGGTTGCGGAGGTCAAATCGCAATCACTCTGTGTCAAAACTAGTAAAATGTCAAATCCGGATAAGAGTAATAAGCAGACCCTGGGCAAAATACCGGGATAATGCTAGAAAGAAGAAGACGTCTGTAAGTAACAAACGTATACAAACTATAAGTCACGTGATGTTAATCACCATTGTGTGGTCCCTTCTTTTTTTACCTTTCTTTCCCATTTCTTCCCTCCTATCCCTTGGGTAGGCAACGCGCAAGTGATACTTCAAGTATTGCAATTAATTTGGATGAAAATTACCTGTAAAATGGAGTGTATTATTCAGATATGATAAATGAAAGATACATAATTAGAAGTTGCGGAAAAAAGCTAGTTTATTAATTTACATTAAAAAAATATTATAGAAAATATATTCGAATCGTAATATAAACAATGTAAATGATTCATAAACGTGTTTCAGATTTCCGAGTACATATTAACTATGTAATAAATAACAAGTGTTAGATCATAAAAATAAACATACAGACAATACATTAGCACTAAATATTATATTTAACTGCACGATTTCGGCTTTATAAATCGAAGAAACGTAAACAAATCAATACTCAACCAGATATAGCATCAGATGATTCATATTATAATGATATGACGTAAGTGATCATGCGGTATCAGAAAAAAATTGTGAAATTCTTAGCTCTAAATAGTTTGAGATTCGCGTCGAAGATTATTATGTAATATTTTAGTACTCGTTTAGCAAGAATCTTCATATTCATCTTCTTCTTCAATTCTCGGTATTATTTTTACCCAGGTTCTATTTATTACTCTTATCTATCCATCCAGCTATCTTATCCAGCTACTTCCAATTGACCGCATCCAACGTAGAGCGGCTCGAATTGTCGACGATCAAGCCCTTTCCGATCGGCTTGATCCTTTGGCATTGCGTAGAGATGTCGGATCACTCTGCATCTTTTATCGCATATATCACGGGGAATGTTCTGAGGAATTGTTTGGATTGATACCGCCAGTAAAATTTCAACATCGGACATCGCGACAAAACTCTAAGTTCCATCCACACCACCTCGATGTCTGGAAATCCACAACAGCGCGATTTAGAAGACATTTTCTTCCTCGCACAACCACTCTGTGGAATCAACTTCCGCCCGCGGGCTTTCCGAACCGATACGACTTGGGAACTTTCAAGAGAAGAGCGTATTCTTTCTCGCTTAACATCAGGTGAGCCTCCTGCCCGTTTGCCCCCTCTTACATAAAAATCTGGATTTGACAGGGCAAACCAGTAACTCATTGTATAAGAACAAATTACCTATCAAGACTTAACAGATCATTATCTGATGTTATGTGATGATGATCGTGATAGATCAGCTTAGTTCTGTCCGGCACGGTGGGGAGACCCACAAAGAAAAAACACAAAAAAACAAGAAAAAGATGTTTGTTTGTCAATACAAACATCTTCCCGCGCGGGAATGGAACCCGCAGCCGTCAAGGCTAAAGGCAGACTGGTACCAAAACGCAACAATCTTCTTCTTATCGTGCTACAACATCAATAAAAGAACCTTGAAACCCCTACCAACCGGCTTTTGAATGAGGTTTTTTGTCTCTGCGACCGATCGCATGGTTTTTTTAAGAGGTTGTCTTCCCCGCTACTGACCTGCACTACATACGTATTACCAACCCAAGAGATAGGGGGGAAGGTATGAGAAAGGAAAAAAGGAAGGAATCAGAAGGGATGAGCGATTGGGCCTCCGGCGCTCACTCACCGCACGAAACGTAACAGTAGGTACCTACTGATATTGTTACTTTACGCCGATTTTCTGTGAGGGGTAGTTCCTTCCCTTCCCCGGTCGAACCGACCCATTTGTGCTGGAAGTTATTTCAGAATTGATACTCAAATTTTATACGTATAGTTATCTAAAAGGTTAAGTAGTCTTTAAGATAAAAGTACTTTTTTTTTTTTTTTTTTTTCTTTATTATTTTAAGGGGTTTATTCTATTGTAGAACATGTCACCCCATAGTGACCCTTATACTAAATTACAACCGACGCTTAATTCCTAACTTAACTAAATTATACAGTAATTTAGCTTCTTCCGAACAGGGCAAAGCCAAGATACTGGTGCATGATGCAAAATCAAAATTATTTATCTTTAATTTTACTTGAACCCTTTCTGCTTCGTTTCGTACACATTCCATAATTATGTGGAACACATCTTCTATTATTCCGCATTTAGTGCAATATGGCGACGGTTCTTTTCTCATAAGGTGTCCAAAGCTATTAAGAGGAATGTGTCCGGAACGAAGCCTTAAGGCTGTTACGACATCGGTCCTGCTCATATCGGCATCATCGAACCACGGTTTATGTGAAAGACTTGGTTGAATAGTCCTATACCAAATTCCCTTATTTCTGGATCTTTCATCAAAATATTCCTGCCAGGTTTTGCGGCTGTACTTTTTCACTAAATGAAGCATTTCGGAAAAATAAGGTAGGTACTGTATTGGATATCCATCAGAAGAAGCCTCCTTCGCTAATTTATCCACATGTTCGTTCCCGAAGATGCCGATGTGAGAAGGAATCCACTGCAATTTTATAATTATACCACGATCTTGAAAAGAGCACAACTGTTCTAATATGACAAAAGCCATAGGTACACCGCGCGAACCCCATGAACATTTAATTAAATGTTGGAGAGCACTTTTTGAGTCAGTCAGGATAACAAAGTCTTTAGCTTCCACGGAGGTTATATATGACAACGCTTCTGCTATAGCAATGAGCTCGGCAGACATAATAGAAGAATTGTTATTAGTTTTACACTTTAGGGCAATTCCTGTCTGAGGGTCAAAAATGCTACTCCAACATTGTCATCTTTAGAAGCATCTGTAAAAATTTTGTAAAATTGTAAATATTTCTCTTCTATATAACGATTGCATACTATTTTTAACTTAGAACTATCATATTTTTTCTTAGCCAAATAAATGTTAGCAATCTCTAGAATAACCACTGATGACAAATCTATATTATAAACCCATGTTTCTAACTTAAATATTTCTACCTTGTTTACAGAATGTATACAAACGGATTCAAAACGTTCATGTATATGTACTAATAAAGGCTTTTGTTTACCCCTCCAGTACGGGGTATTAAAGTACTTTTAACTAGAGCACCTTGACTCCATTCAGACGGCCATTAAAACAGCGAATCAAGATCAACATTAAAAAATTCTATAACGTTAATGTTGTTCATAAACTTTTTAAAAGAAACTCAAACAGACGAATCGCCATCAAAATGGCCGTAACGTTTCCTCGCATTGTAACTGCTCTTGTATAAAAGTGATTTAAAAAATGCTATAAGACTGCTTTATGATCGAGTACGAAATTAATTTTACGCTGACTATGTCGTGTCTGCCTGGATGGAATTTTTTCAACGCTTTAATTCTTCATGAATCAAAATGAAGATCATTTTTATTCTAGTAGACTTTTGAAAAGTTTTTTTTTGTGTTACAAGTTGGCAAGCGTACGGCCCATCGGATGGTAAGCAGTTGCCGTAGCCTATAAGCGCATGCAACACCATTAGTAGGTGCCAGTCACGCGTTGATATTGGTTCTTGAATCCCACTTGGCCCAGTAATTTCACTAGCCTACCTCAAGCTGCTACAGTTATATCATATCGTCAAGCGTTACTGAAAGTTCGGAAGGTTTTACCGGCGTCGGGATGTGACGACCCCATCGCCCGCTGTTGGGAAATAATAACCTCTGTCACAGCAGAGATTATTCCACCAGTGCAGTCAGTCACACTGGTGGTAGGTCTTTTGTTGCAAGAGGCCGGCTAGGTAGGTACCACCGCAGTGTCCAATATTCTGCCGCCAAATAGTAGTGCTTAGGCATTACTGTGTTCCGGTTTGAAGGGCACTGTACGCTAGTGAAATTACAGGGCAGACGAGATTTAAGAACCAATATCTCGAGGTTGGCAACGCGTGAGTGGCACCTACTAATGGTGCTGCAAGCGCTCATAGGCTACGGCAACCACTTACCATCAGGTGGGCCGTATGCTTGTTTGCCAATTTTTAACATAAAAAAAAGGTTGATTCTAACAAGAAGAAACGAAATGAAACTTGATAGTTACGCTTTCTGCTTGATAGTTACGCTGAATCTAGTAATATTAACAGTCCCATGCAACGTCGGAAATATGTTCCTCTAACGAATTTTAGTGTCGTAATAAAGTATATTATTAAATACAATAATTCTGTTACAATATTATAGCATATTAATGTTTCGTAATCCTTAATATTAATTAATTAGTAATTCGTCATTTTGTGATGTCGGCCATCTTGGATTTGAAGTATTCTGCGTATTAAGCTCTTTCATTAGAGGTCACTCCCGACTGATTCACCTTTCAAACAAAAAAAATCGGTTCATCCATTCAGAACCTACGTTGATGCCATAGACACACATGACTCAAAAATGAGAATCATTAAAATCACCTCGCAGATGCCCTAAGATACATACCATGAAAAATTTTAAAGTGTAAAATTTTGATTTAAAATAGTTGAGAAATTTATTAAAATAGATAAATTTAATCAATGGGGAATTCGAAACGGTTTGTTTTGGTAGCGATGACATATTGATGGACGGACGTAAATACGGACAAAACGATTGGATTATTTCTATCATCTAGATAAACAGAAGCTGCTGATGATTTTATATCAGTTTAATACGAAAATAGCTGCTTCAATTACTAATAATAAAGAAATTGTTATGATCTTATCTTATCTTAAATATTAATGACTGACTTCGTCCGTGTAAATGACGATTTTAATACCAACTTTGAATTCCCATTTCAGCCCTTTAGGGGTGGAAATTTAGAAAATGTTAAAACACTTGTTTCTTTATTTTTAATTATTTTTTAAAACAAAGTCGATTTTCAAAAAATCCGTTCTTAGTGGTCGTTTACATTTTAAAAACAGCACCTTTGAAGAAAAAACAGCTTTCTTTCTTTAGGCTGGGCATTTTTAAATAGATAAATAATCGCTTAACAGTCACCGACCTCCATTAGTGTAGTTATATCCTGTGTAAAAGTTACAACACCAAACTGCGCGTAATGCGAAATCATAGAAGATGTCCATCACATTTTGGCGGAATGTGTTCGTGTCAATACAAACATGCTTTTTAATATTTTATATAATGTAAACCCACTAGATATAGGTGTATATACCTCAATACTTGCACTTCCATACGTCGTCCTGCGCCACAATTTATAGGTCACTAAGGTTTATTTAGGGTATTTTTATATGCATAGAATTATAGACTAAATAGAATATTTTCCCTTAGGCGTTTCTAGGTTCCGTTTTGAAGAGCACTGTAGGCTAGTGAAATTACTGGGCAGAGGAGATTGAAGAACCAATATCTCGAGGTTGGCAACGCGTGAGTGGCACTTACTAATGGTGCTATAAGCGCTCATAGGCTACGGCAACCACTTACCATCAAGTGGGCCGTATGCTTGTAACATTAAAAAAATTATTAGGTTTCTTCACGATATTATCATTTAACAAATGAAGCAATTGAAAACTTAAGAGGTGCTTCTCTGGATTTTAATACCCGACCTTTCTCTTCAACTCTACGTTTTCGTAGCGCCTACGGAATTGTAATTATATTTAAATGTTAGAGGCCTCATAATTCTCCATTGTTAAAATTAATATTTATAATTAATTCTAGCTGTATACTGTTCATGTTTATGAATACAGTAAATCTTTTCAATGTGGTGAAAGAAATGTATTGTTTTAATTAGCTTTTAAAGTCTTTAGTTTTTATTTTTAGATATTAATTAAAATAGTAAGTTTCTACTAAATTCTACTACATTTATACTTCTATTTCTAAACGTGAAAATTTGTGAGAATCAGAAGCGGCTTTACGGATGGGCGGATGTTTGTTACTTTTTCGCTTAAAAACTATTGAACGGTTTTGGATGAAGTTTAGTACATTATCTTTATTAACAAACAAGATACATTTATTAATAATACAACCTACATTAACTCGTATTCATTGGCATAGTTAGTTTAGTAATCATAATATGATATCCATTAAAACTAGGAGGACCTCAGACCTCGGACCTTGTCTTGATGAACAAAACATAAAAACAAAAAATATTTTAAGCCTTTTCTGCTTTAATTAGCAATTATGTATAATTTAAAGGCGTCGGGACGTGACGACCCCATCGCCCGCTGTTGGGATAAGCTCTGTCACAGCAGAGATTATTCCACCAGTGCAATCAGTCACACTGGTGGTAGGTCTTTTGTTGCAAGAGGCCAGCTAGGTAGGTACCACCGCAGTGTCCAATATTCTGCCGCCAAATATTAGTGCTTAGGCACTACTGTGTTCCGGTTTGAAGGGCATTGTACGCTAGTGAAATTACTGGGCGAACGAGATTTAAGAACTAATATCTCGAGGTTGGCAACGCGTGAGTGGCACCTACTAATGGTGCTGCAAGCGCTCATAGGCTGCGGCAGCCACTTACCATCAGGTGGGCCGTATGCTTGTTTGCCAACTTCTAACATAAAAAAAAAAAAAAAAGAAATATCATGAATAGATAAACAATACACAGTCAACGGTCTCCGATTAGAATAGTGATATCCTGTGTGGGGTCCGGAAACATACACAATGAAAAGGACAAAGATACCCAGACTGGAACATATGTCTGTATGGTCAATACAAACATTTGCCTCTAGCGGGAATCGAACCGGTAACCTGTGGCGCTTAAAGGAGGTTCGCTACTGCTGCGCCTCAACATTGTTTTATACTTACATTCCCTTCAATCAGGTGTTTCGTTTGAAAAAAAATTCAGCTAAAACATTAGGTTCTTTACCAAATAAAATTATGTAGTTATAATGATTACAATTTATTAAACCATTTTTGTTATTTTGTTATTAAAAAAAAATTATTTTATACAAAAAAACGAAAAACTACTAACGAAAAAATTTAAATTTGTAATTTTTGTGTCACCAAAGTCACAATTTTCTAACTTAAATTAACCGTTTCAAATCCTGTTATATTATTAATTGAAAATGTATCCCCATCTTGCTGGAAATATTTAATTTATAAAAGCTTATAAAAACGTGGAACAATCCTTAGCTTTAAGGAGATTTGTTCTCAACTCGATTATAAGTAAACCAGGGCGCTCGCGACACCCATTAAAACTTTGTTTTAAGTCATTTTATATTAAAAAAGGTAAAACAAGTTTGCTTCACCAATCGTCAATATCAAAGCCATTTTACGTATTATATATTTCTAACCGACTTCAAAAAAAATTAACGATATAAATGAATCCTTCCTTACTAATATAATAAATGCGAAAGTAACTCTGTTTTTCAGTCTGTCAGTCGCGCTTTCATGCGAAAGATAATCAACCGATTTAAATGAAATTTGGTACACAAATAGTCTAGAGCCTGTGAAAGGATATTGGCTACATTTTAATGTAAAAAAAGGATAGAAAGAAGGCCTTAATTTTTTTTAAATGTTATAATGGTTGGCTAACAAGGATACGGTCCGCTTGATGGTAAGCAGTCACCCCAACCTATGAACGCTGGCGATACTTAAAGTATCACAAGCGCGTTACCAACCTAAGGAACAGGAGGGACGGAATAAAAAGGAAAAAAAGGAAGGAAACAGAGGGAGTGGGATATTGGGCCTCCAGCGCTCTCACTCATCGCACGAAACGCAACAGTACCTAATGATACTGTTACTTGACGCTGATTTTCTGTGTAAGGGTAGTACTTCCCCGGTCGAGCCGGCTTTTTTGTGCTGAGAAAAGCATGGCTCTACTACCGTAAAAACTTCAACATTTCGTTATTTTTAGAGCTAGAAGCTTGAAACTTATTTTTAAGGCGGTTGATTGGATAGAAATAAATATTAAATTCAAAATTTGTAAAAGTTTTACCTCCAAGGGTTTATAATAACAATACGGAATGAGGGATGAAATTTTGTATGGAAATATGTAAGGTTTATGTGAATGTTTTACACGAGGGCAAAGCCAGTGGAAGAAACTAGTACCGTATAAAAGTAAAATAATAAGTCTTTAGACAAGGATGTATCTGTAATTTCAACAAAAAGCCTGAAAAATTTCTTATAAAATATAAAAGCAGTGATGAGGTCTAATTTGGAGCACGCTTGCCTACAAGATGCCTATGCACTCTCGACTTGAAGGTAATTATGTTGTACTTAGCAGGGAACACGGATGGCAGAAAATGCGTTGCTTTTTCCAGCACAAATGGTCCGACTCGACCGAGGAAATATTATCCTGTAACAGAAAATTGGAGTACTTTTTCGTTTCGTGCGATGAGTGAAAACTCCGGAGGTCCAAACTCCCACCGTCTCTGCTCCCTCCTTTTTTCCTCTTCTTATCCCTTTCCTTCTAGGTTTTCTATTGGGTTGGTAACCAGGCGGACCGTATGCTTGCTTCCCAAGCGTAATGAAATAAGAAAGAATTATCAGTCAAGTGCTCGATTTTTTGCAGAATTTTAAACCCTATACTTTAAAAGTTTTTCGTTACACAATTTTTATGACTTTAGGAGTTAATATCTCAATAACAATAAATATTATTATTATTAACTAGCGACAGAAAGAAAAAAGTTAAAATCAAACCTCTTTATAATTTTAAGAGACCTATCCAAAGATATTTTACATATTGCCATAAGTTGAAGTTTTTTTTCAACCCTCAGTTACATGTATGGACTGCTTAATCACTATATTTATTTAAGGTATAAAACAAAGTCGCTTTCTCTGTCCCTATGTATGGTTAATTCTTTAAAACTACGCAACGGATTTTGATGCGGTTTTTTTAATAGATAGAGTGATTAAAGAGAAAGGTTTATATGTATAATAACATCTATTAAAAACTGGAGAAATAAAAAAAAATTGAGGTTTCTAATGTGATGTCGTAAATAATTACATTTAACGCGTGCGGGCCACGGGCAGTAATGAATAAATAAAAACTATAAGATCGTTTTTAATCATTTTTTCAGTGAATGACATAAGCTATATATTTTATACCCGTGCGAACCGCTAGTTAGTTAGCGGAGCGGGCCGCTAGTTTTTATATATTTTAGGATTATAAGGGTTCCGTTTTTGCCATTTGGCTACGGAACCCTAAAAAGCAGAAACGTAATCATGACATAGCAAGCAGGTCATATCAGATACGATATACACAATAGAATGCATATATCTTCACTATGTTTATCTTCACCTTAAGCATAAGAAAAATTCTACAAGAAATTTAAAATATAAAAAGCAGATGTGTTTGCATATACTTATCATATAGTATACATAGGCCAGTCACTCGCTTACTTCATTCGGTTATGTTGCAAGTTTGTGACTAACTTCGTTTCGTTGCGTCGTTTAATTTACGAAGGGGCACCAGATTTTGTCTGTATGGAATGGCCTGCCTATAGGATAGACTAAGTCTATTCCTTGCCAGTATTCATTCGTACGCCCTTTACCAACGTTGCGCTTACAATAATTAAAATAAATAAAAAATAAACATTCGATTTATAAAATTAACTTTTGACTAGCACTTTATGACTGTTACCAATATTTTTAATGATAGTCTGTAGCAATAATTACAGAAGTATTCATAAAAATCTTCTGTAAATGATACTATTTAAAAACTTACGACTTATAATATAATCTTTGTCAAATTTTCAGCTGAGGCGTTCAAAAGAATGATTAAAAACTTGTGGAGCCTTCAGCGTCGAAATTTCCCACGTCTACGTCATACGTTTGAGTACGTGTGATAGGGACAGGTGTTTTTTGTACGTAGGATAGAAAGAGATAGAAGTCTACAACCTGTCATAGAATAAGCGAACTGTGTTTCCAGCAACTTGTATCGGAAAATTTTCGTCTCTGTGAGGATTTACTTGAAATACTTTTAAATATAATTATGTATATATTTTTAAAATTGAATAAATATTATGTATGCAACTATGTCAAACTAGCTGCAGCCGCGGTTCCGCTCGCGTGTGTACCAATTCTTCTTAAATGTACGGAACCCTAATTCTTTTTCTTTTATTTTATAAAAGTAGCCTAGGTATTAACCTAGGCTACTTTTATAACATCACCTATCCGCCAGTCTTAGGTATTAAAATTCATTTAAAGTAAGAGATTATCAATTCGGGCGAATGTTTTTGTAAAACCAATTAATTTATTTTTGTTAGATAGAGTATACTTTTGATAGTTACGTATAAGCCTGGTGATGATCTGACTCGGATACGAAACATATCTTCTAGAAGTGTGAAAATTCCCAAATAATGTCGTTTTTATATCACTCTTGAAACATTCCAATTATTGAATAAATCTGATTCGAAATTATATAGAAAAAACATTGCTCCTCAATATTTGAATAGCAGAGACAGGACTCTTAAAGAATATCAAGCTATTGTAGCAGTATCCGTACTTTTACGTTTTGTAAGAAGAGTGTTAGAGCTAGACCCACATGTTCAGACCCATCCTCTTCCTTCTTTCCCCTCCGCTTTTTATATA
This sequence comes from Hestina assimilis, assembly GCA_023373885.1. Taxonomy (NCBI): domain Eukaryota; kingdom Metazoa; phylum Arthropoda; class Insecta; order Lepidoptera; family Nymphalidae; genus Hestina; species Hestina assimilis. Next base: position 13,125,531 of record CM041755.1, on the reverse strand, counting down.
AGGTAGTACTGTCGCTACGTAATAAGAAAAATCCAAGCCGGCGTAATTAAGATGACTACATAGTTGTTATAATGGTTATTGCAACGAATTTTTAAGCACACGGACTTAAATCTAGGCAATAAAAATATTCCTTTATACATACAAGTAAATCATTTCTAGTCCCATTCCCATTGACGCCCATAGCCGTGGTTCTGCCTCGCAGGAGGCAACTTATGGGCAAAATCAACTTTGAGTTTCCGCGAGGTCTGTCCTTTCTCGGCTGGGAGTCAGTACTCATCCACCACCGCCCAGCGAGCAATACATAATCAGAAAAAAAATCTAGTAGCTTTTATTCTTTTTATACGCTGATAAGTACGCTGGATTCGAGGTGCATTACTTTATTTTTTGAATTTCTTTACTGATTCATTTTATAGTCAAGTGTAAATCTTAATTCGTAATATAATTTAATTACCTCCTACTGTTAATCAAAGTTAATTTATAGCTCCTTCGTTATCTCCCAGTACATATATAACAATGGTGGAGTTAATTACTCGTAAAATTAACCGAGGTTTGACTATTGTTTACAATGCGGTCTCTGTTTAATAGACAAAGACGTTTTACTTTTAGCGTTAATTAAAATATTTATGAAAAAGCATTAAGCTTTAATAATAAAAATAATTAAATATAAGTATATGAACATTATTATAATCATAACGTACTGATTTTCATAAGCCATATTTTAAAAAAAGTAAACATGCTTATGCTCATAAAAGGTTTTTTTAAATGAAAATTATGATTGAAACTAGAACATATTGACAAATAAAATACAGGTATATTTTTATATTAAGTAATACTTTTACCATAATTTTATACATTTAACATGTCTGTAATTCAGATTCTTTGACGATATCGTCTCGTCCCGGGCAGTTCGGTCGCGCGCCCCCTCCGAGCCGCTTCAGTGGTAGCGCCCAATGTTGTGTTTATACTTACGTTTAGAAATGGTAAGTTATATATACTATCTGTATTTAGTTGTCTTTTTAAACTGTTCTATTAAAATAACCGTTAGAAAAAAAATTAGACAAGGTCAGGCTGAAATTTTGTCTATTTATTTTTAAACTAAATAATAATAACGTTTCATTTCTGACGTGTATTATTGCATTTAAAAAGTTTTAATTTTAATAACTTTCATTTCTTTACTTTTAAGCGTTTTCTTGAAAATATAAATTTTTTGCTAACATAATATTACGCCGTATTCGGTTTACGTTGTGACATAAGAATATAAGTATTCATTTTTGTATTTTGAATAATTATAGGTAATGAGACAACAATTGTCGTGTAATAATTAGTTTAGTTCTTATAATAAACTAGGTTTTAAGAACAGAAAATAATACTTGAGGCAATTATGTGAAGTGAATCTTTCTATAATAAAATATTTTTGTACTTTGATAGTAAATAATTAACAGATGGTATATTTATAATAGATTTTTTGATTTATATATGAGTGTCCCGCGGTTTGGCTTATATTGTTCTACAACGAAATCGACAACGAAAAATAGGAATTAATTGCTTTGTAGTTTAACGCGATAACTTAGGCATTTATTTAATTGAAATGATTCTCTTTTTATTGTCAAGGTTATGCTTCCGAATAATACATAACATCCGATCTTATCCTGAATTCAAATGATTTGTTTTTTTTCAAAGCAGATCAGTTGTGAATACGAAGTAGATAACAAAACATACAGCCAGTGGGGTGTAAAGAAAATTAAGCTCAATGCATTAATGCTACAGTTTCTAAAACACAAAAATTATGAATACTCTTTTCTTTATATAGATGCACGAGAGGTGCAGCTAGTAATTAAATAAATGAATGTATTTACTTTTTTATATTACAATGGTGGGAAATGGAAATTATGCCTGATGGAAAGTGACTACCGTAGAAAGCCAAGGAAACATGCGTGTTGACCCAAGTTTGGGTAAGGAATCGGATACAAGGTGTTGGCGTTTAGATTTTTAGGTGCTATTTTACGTCGATATTCCCTAAGAGGGTAGTATTTCCCTGAACCAACTCATTAATGACAAAAATAGTGAGGTCTGTGAATAGAGAAAAACAGTGGCGTCAACTTGTTTGCCACTATCGGGATTTTAACAAAGTTGGCATTAATTGAGTTTTCCGGATTTTTTTTATGTCATGACGGTTGGCAATCAAGCATACGGTCCGCCTGATAGTAAGCAGTCACCGCAAGCTTTTAAAGGTTTAAAATTGCAATACTTGAAATATCACATACGTGTGTTGCTAACCCGCGGAATAGGAGGGGAGGATGAGAAGTACGAGAAAAAAGAAGAGAGCAGAATGAGTGTGAGATTGGACCTCTAGCGCTCCGCCGCACGAAACGCAATAGTACTGTTACTTTAAACCGATTTTCTGTGAGAGGGTAGTACTTCCCCTATCGAGCCGGACCATTTGTGGTGGGACGAGCATGGCTCTGTCACTTCTAGTTATAGATAAAGATACAGCATAGTATAATATTGTGGTGCAATAGCGAACTTGCCTCACGCGCCACAGGTAGCGGGCTCGATTTTCGCTCGAAGCAGATGTTTGTATTAACCATACAGGCATGCTTTCCAGTCTGGGTGTGTTTGTCCTTGTCATTGTGTATGTTTCCGGACCACCGACACAGGGTATAACTATCCTAATGGGCCCGTTGAGTATGCAGCGTTTATTTACTTATTTAATGGTTGTCTATTATATATGCTTCAAAGATAATTATAATTATTAATATAAAGCGATATTTTAAGTCGCTAATTACTAAATACCTTTAAGTTTGAAGTTCTTTCATCTTGTCTACCCTTTGTGCTGTATTAAATTACACCTTGTAGTTAATTAGGATTCGTCGTAAAATATATTTGGGTGTAAAATGTTATACTGCTTACCTGTCTAATAGCTTTAAACGAGCAATTCTTGTATATATTCTGAATCTCGGAAACGGCTCCAACGATTTTCATGAAATTCAATATGTAGAGGATTTCGAAGGAGGGGTGATAAATCGATCTAACTAAGATTCACTTTGAGAAAATGTCGTTTTATCCGTGTTTTCAGGCAATAAAAACCCTGACATTGACGAGTAATAATACTATTATTGATTTAGCTAACAGCAAGGCTAAAGCTACTTCAGTAGATGGCGATGTAAAATATTATTCCTATTTCATAATTCGTAGCTAAATATAATTCCCAAAAAACAAGTTTTAGCAAAAAAAAAACGAGCAAAGCTCGGTCATCAAGTAATGTATTCAGTAAATGGTTTACTACTTAGTAAGTTTGTATTCCAATTTAATAATTATTATTATTTATGAGGGTCAAGCTGCGCTGCTAGTTGAACATAATCTGAAATAAACTAATTTTTGACATAAGTAAATAAACGCTCACACTGAACGAAACCCATTGAGAAAGAGAGAGAGAGAGTTATATCCTGTGTCGGGGGTCCGGAAACATAACACAATAAGAAGGACAATCACACCCAGACTGGAACACATGCCTGTATGGTCAATACAAACATATGAGTATTTTCCCCGCGTCAGGATGTGACGACCCCATCGCCCGCTGTTGGGATAACCTTTGTCATAGCAGAGATTATTCCACCAGTGCAATCAGTCACACTGGTGGTAGGTCTTTTGATGCAAGAGGCCTGCTAGATAGGTACCACCGCAGTGTCAAATATTCTGCCGCCAAATAGTGCTTAGGCATTTTTGTGTTCCGATTTGAAGGGCACTGTTGGCTAGTGAAATTACTGGGCAGAGGAGATTTAAGAATCAATATCTCAAGGTTGGCAAGGCTTGAGTGGCACCTACTAATGGTGCTGCAAGCGCTCCTAGGCCACGGCAACCACTTACCATCAGGTGCTTGTTTGTTTGTTTGTTGTTACGCTTGTTTGCCAACTTGTATTATAAAAAAATGGCCCGAACGAGAATCGACCTCGCTGCGCCACAATGTCGTCATAAATAGAAAACTGTTCTAAGTTATCAAATAAATATTCGTCTTAAGGGAGATGAGCTAAACATAATGTTAAGTTATGATAATTTATTCATTTGAGCTTCAGCTACAATTCGTTACTAAAGCGTGCTTAATGTCTGAATTAACTTAACGTTAGTTTCAAAACTATTTCGACTACGAACACTGGGTTTGAATAATATTTTATATAGGGCAGTGGATATCTTACGTTATGCGACTAGCTTCTGCTCGCGACTTCGACCGCATGAGATTTTAATAGAGCTTGAGAAAGGACATAGGCTACTTTTTAACGCGACGAAAGAGTTGTAAGTTGTAAAAAAGAGTTGTAAGTAATCGCTATTTTTACAGCTAGTGAAATTTAAAAATACAATAACAATGAGAAGTCGTCAAGTATACTGATTTTCAGTGGGCGCCGTGTTTAGCAGCACGGACAGAGACTACGGTTAGTAAGCATTGTGAGAAAAAAATATGAAAAATATAACTATATGAAATGATATGAAAAATATAATTATGAAACTCCGTTTCAACGTTTCAGGGGTGGAGTTTTAGACACCGACATAACATTTTATTTATCTCTAATTAGCTGAGCCCTCATGATGTTCCGGTTTTTATTTATTGCACAACCCTAAATCTTTCTCGAAAATAAAAGTTTTAGTAGCTTAGTTACTTCTTACAACATCAGCCATCCAACCTTATAGTAAGCAGTCACTATACCCAATAGACGCATGTAATACATGCGCGTTGCCAATACAAGGGAAGAAGGGGACAGAGAAAGAAAATAAAGGCAAAAGATAAGAAGGGATTTGGGCCTCCGGTGCTCCCACTTGTCGAACTTTACATGACGTCGGTATTCTGTATAAGGGTAGTACTTCCCCGGTCGAAGGTCATGCTGAATACAGCAAGGCTCCATTACTACCCGACGTATCTGATATTGATACTTTCCATTAGGCAGGTCTGCACACATGCAAAATAGCATATAGAGTTTCAAATATTATGTACATCTGTTTATGAAGGGATCTTTCAACAGCCCGACCCTTAAGTTATGACCATCATATAATATAAGGTCAGCTGTCGGTCCCCGATAAATATAATCTATGGATGGACTCTTGAAATCACTTTTACTTCCTTGCGGCCTAACAGATTTTTTTCAATATTTTTTGTATTTAGATTTAATTTCACAATTAGTAGTACTTTTACTGCTGGACAAAAGTGTTTTATTCTGTTTTATAGAAAGATAAAAAGCTTAATCCGAAATGGTAGTCCATTGCGGATTGGCGAATAGAATCTCAAAAATTTGTTATTATTAAAAAAAATAGTGTACCAAAACCAGTTCTGGGAGCCTACCATGAACTCTTATTGGGATTCAAATAAAAACCTAAACGCTACATCGCTATTTCGTACCATGACTTATACACTTATCATGCTGATATAAAATTTGAATGTTTTTTTTTTATTATTTGAATTCAATTGGATCACAAAAAATTGTTACTAAAAGTTCATGGTAGACCTCCTTATAACCATATTTCTATATAAAAAAAGATTCATGTAAATCGGCTCTTTGAATCTTGAGTAAAGTACACAAGTGTTTTATAATATCATGTAAAGATTATATTACAGTGTAACCTAATTAAGGAGACTTTCTTGTTCCTGACGATTCATGTTCTATACTTGTAACATGTTACGTTACCCCGTGCGAGCGAGCAATATACCCTTAGAAATAATAATCATGTCCTGCTACAAGTAGGATTAACTTTAATTTTTTAGGGTAGTCAATTATAATTTCGTTCTATCCGTCTGTCAGTCAGTCCATATGTTACAGTTGTTTTAGTAGGAGATTATTGGCTCTATCTTTAAAAGATTTAGTGAATACGTGTTATTAATGACCTACTACACAATTTTGTAGTGAAATAATAAAATATATAAACAGTAAGGGTAGTCGATATATCTAAGTAAGAGTTGAAAAAAAATTCCAGCATATGGCAACGTGTGAAACATCTGTGGAAAGATGAAATTAGGTCTTTCAAAATAATAACAATAATTGACGACGCTGTGGCGCAGCGGTAGCGAACTTGCCTTAAACGCCACAGGTCGCGGGTTCAATTCCCGCTCGGAGCATAATATGTTTGTATTGACCATGCAAGCATATTTTCCGGTCTGGGTGTATTTGTCCTTGTGAATGTTTCCGGATCCTAATGGGGGCCGTTGAGTGTGCAGCGTTTATTTATTTATTTATTTATTTATTTATTTAATAAAGGGGTTTGACTTTGACTTATTGCTCCTTAAGTCATAAAAATTGTGATACACCAAAGACTGACCACCGCTTAAGTTGCTTAAGCCACTGATCATGAGTAAATGAAGTATCAAGCGTTTTTGAAAATTTGATTTTTGTGCTTCTCAGGTTAACAATGTTGATTACGTAGCTAACAAAACGGAAGCTTTAGGCTTCGTTTCCACCAGAGCTCAAGAGATGTGCGGAGATGCGTACTTAGTATTTTTTTTTTATGTTACAAGTTGGCAAACAAGCATACGGCCCACCTGATGGTAAGTGGTTGCCGTGGCCTAGGAGCGCTTGCAGCACCATTAGTAGGTGCCACTCAAGCCTTGCCAACCTTGAGATATTGATTCTTAAATCCCACCTGCCCAGTAATTTCACTAGCCAACAGTGCCCTTCAAACCGGAACACAGTAATACCTAAGCACTACTATTTGGCGGCAGAATATTTGACACTGTGGTGGTACCTACCTAGCCGGCCTCTTGCAAGAAGAGGCCTACCACCAGTGTGACTGATTGCACTGGTGGAATAATCTCTGCTGTGACAGAGGTTATCCCAACAGCGGGCGATGGGGTCGTCACATCCCGACGCCGGTAAATGTTACTTAGAATCGCTTTAAACACACAGCCTCGCTCAGCAGAGCTCCTGTGGAAACAGCTTAGCGGTTAGCAGTTTTTGTACGTATAAAACAAGCAATGGATGTGTGTCAGGGATGAAAACGGTCCTAGCTAAGCAAAAATCCCTAACCCGCTTAAGTAGATTGCCTGAAGATTTGTTTTACGTAATACTAATAATATTTTTCCACGCATTAATTTTCCCATTTCCCCCTCCGTCTAAGCGTAAATAGGTTGTACAATAATAGCAAAAGCGATAAGCAAAATTGAGTCCCTGTTTTTTAAAGCCGATAGATTTATGAAATTGAGAGTAGTGTCTACATAATTGATTTAAAGAGCACAACATCAAATAGATACAGTGCAAATTTCTATTTTTTTGTAAAAAATCATGATACATAATACCCTTGTCACGATGTTCATCCTCGATGGTGATTCATCAATTTGATACTATATTTTTACAAGTTTAGTTATCACATAATCATAATTATAAAATTTAGAGTGTTCCTGAAATGTTAAACTTTCCAACAAAGAAAGAAAGAAAGATCGCGTAACATACCTCCAGTAAAACAAACAAACCTCCGAGCCTTCTTTCTGAAGCCAGCTAACAATATTATAAAAATAATTCGTAGTGCTGGAATATATTCTAATGGGGTCCGTTGATCATTTTACGTGAGAAACGAATACCATATATCATTTAAAAGTTTTTTAGGTGCTATTAGGAAGGGTAATAGATATATATTTTACCGGCGTCGGGATGTGACGACCCCATCGCCCGCTGTTGGGATAACCTCTGTCACAGCAGAGATTATTCCACCAGTGCAATCAGTCACACTGGTGGTAGGTCTTTTGTTGCAAGAGGCCGGCTAGGTAGGTACCACCGCAGTGTCCAATATTCTGCCGCCAAATAGTAGTGCTTAGGCACTACTGTGTTCCGGTTGGAAGGGCATTGTACGCTAGTGAAATTACTGGGCGAACGAGATTTAAGAACTAATATCTCGAGGTTGGCAACGCGCGAGTGGCACCTACTAATGGTGCTGCAAGCGCTCATAGGCTGCGACAGCCACTTACCATCAGGTGGGCCGTATGCTTGTTTGCCAACTTCTAACATAAAAAAATATATATATATATATATATAAACGGAAAAGACATTAAACTTTTCTTAAAGGAGAGGAAGTGAAAGTGATAAATGCAACTGATTGTCACAAATAAGTCACAAAGATACTGTCACTTCGATCATCTATCGTATTTCATTAGCAGTAGCGATCATTAATCTCCGTGTGTCATATCAAGGTTGACGAAATTGTGGAACATCACGGTGAAACCACTCTCAGCAATATAACACCTTAGTGATATCAAAATAGAGTTTATTTTTAAACGGACTACCTGTTCCATATCATACCCTTACATGTAAACTTCTTTGTTGTAAAAAGTATTCACATGTTATGTGAATAAAGTTCATATTCCTTTGGGAGTAGTTGAACAATATCGTTTACTAGGGAGGCTCAGAAGGCTACGATTATCCTAAGTGTGACATAGTTTCAAGGAAATTGGCCACTTCTTAGGAAAGGGAATGAAGGTAGTCCGTCAAGTATAATCTTCTACTCATATTAGTTATTGACGAAAATGGCTTCAGACTTATTCCGAGCTTTTACTTTACTTTTTGTGAAGTTAATTAGTATGTTTCTAAGACTTTGTGCTTGTCAAAATGTCTCCACATTGGTATATATTTTTTTTTTTTTACGCTCAACGGCCCCCATTAGGATATTAATATCCTGTGTCGGGGGTCCGGAAACATTCACAATGACAAGGACAAATACACCCAGACCGGAAAATATGCTTGCATGGACAATACAAACATATTATGCTCCCGAGCGGGAATCGAACCCGCGACCTGTGGCGTTTAAGGCAGGTTCGCTACCGCTGCGCCACAACGTCGTCAAAAATTTAAATATAGTAAGCGAAAAATAACCGGCCAAGTGCGAATCGGAGTTAAATATTTATTTTAATATTTTTTTGAAATATTTGTTGTTATAGTAGCAACAGAAATACATCAACTGTGAAAATTTCAACTGTCTAACTATTTACGGTTTGTGAAATACAGCGTGGTGACAGACGGATAGGCAGACCAACAGATGGATAACGGACTCTGGTGATGATAAAAAGAGACAGGGACATAGATAGAGCAAGAGAGAGAGAAAAAGAGAAAGAGAGAGCGAGGGGGAGGGGAGAGAGTTGCCAACCCGGCTGAGTGAGTGCGCTCACTTGCTAGTGTGCTAATTTGCTTGCTTGATACACACACGCACACACACGCAGGAAACGGCATTTCGTTTCGTGACGAATCTACTAAATCGTACTACCCGTAAGCCGCGTTAAGACCTTCGTTCCTTCGTTCAAGAAGAAGAAGTAAATATAATATGTATGTTGAGGGTACTTTTGTAGGTACTTATCTCTTCAAATTGTCACAAAATATGACCAAACTCTTTGAACACAAAAAACATCAAATCAGTCTCGTGACATTACAAAAACTCATCAAAAGAAACATCTTTCTTTTCATTCATTATAATTGAATCTCTGGAGTTGGTGAAAGGGAATTTCATTCGTCAAAACTGTCATTCGGAACCGGCTCGCGTAAACTCAGTCAACTTACTTCGATTCTCTGGAGCCCTTCTGTTGTTAGAATAATCGATCAATTCTTATGCTTACTAATATTATAAATGCGAAAGTAACTCTGTATCTCTGTCTATCTGTTGTGCTTTTACGCCTCATGTACTTACTACTTGGAACACATATAGTCTAGAGCCTGAGAAAGAACATAGGCTTTTAATGTAAAAAGGGTTGTAAGGGGTTGAAAGAGTGGGATCAAAAGTTGTATGGAAGTATTGTTATTTCTAAAGTTAGAAGCCTAACAGTTATTTTAAGGTCATTGATTCGATATAAATAAATATGACATAAAGTTGTATGAAACAAGTATGACTTCACTGGTGGTAGGTCTTTTGTTGCAAGAGGCCGGCTAGGTAGGTACCACCGCAGTGTCCAATATTCTGCCGCCAAATAGTAGTGTTTAGGCACTACTGTGTTCCGGTTTGAAGGGCATTGTACGCTAGTGAAATTACTGGGCGAACGAGATTTAAGAACTAATATCTCGAGGTTGGCAACGCGTGAGTGGCACCTACTAATGGTGCTGCAAGCGTTCATAGGCTGCGGCAGCTACTTACCATCAGGTGGGCCGTATGCTTGTTTGCCAACTACTAACATAAAAAAAAAAAAATTTGATTTCTTAGTATTATTTTAATTTAAATATTTTGAAAAAATTGATATAGAGCTTTCTATAAATTTAGAATTCAGTTCTAACATTATACATAGGGCTTAAGCAATATTGCGTTACAGGTGACCAATATGTAAGTTGCTATTACACTGAAACGGAGAAAATCGTAATAATCTCAGAGAACCTACAAATTACTATCATTGTTTTCTTTTATAACTGGTATAAGTAGTTTCGTCATATAACTGTCCCCTGTTTTTATGACGGCCATTTAACGGACAATAACAGTGACATCGTCACATCTAATGTCTGACATTTCAAATAACCTTGACATTTAGAACTTGTGATAATGGCGAAATAATATCTATTTGGCGTAACTTGAAACTACACACACGACCGGCGTCGGGATGTGACGACCCCATCGCCCGCTGTTGGGATAACCTCTGTCACAGCAGAGATTATTCCACCAGTGCAATCAGTCACACTGGTGGTAGGTCTTTCGTTGCAAGAGGCCGGCTAGGTAGGTACCACCGCAGTGTCAATATTCTGCCGCCAAATAGTAGTGCTTAGGCACTACTGTGTTCCGGTTTGAAGGGCATTGTACGCTAGTGAAATTACTGCGCGAACGAGATTTAAGAACTAATATCTCGAGGTTGGCAACGCGCGAGTGGCGCCTACTAATGGTGCTGCAAGCGCTCATAGGCTGCGGCAGCCACTTACCATCAGGTGGGTCGTATGCTTGTTTGCCAACTTCTAACATAAAAAAAAAAAAAAAAAAAAAAAAAAAAAAAAAAAAATCGAACACAAAGAATACTATAGTTACAGAATTATAACACATAGAAAGATAGTTGATGCTCAAAACTATAGACCCTTCTATTGGAGCCCAGCTGTCATAGGTTGCTTCAATTAACTGTCAGCTGTCAGAGTACTGAGTGAGGACGCTCAGAAAAATTTTAAACAACAACAAGACATTAATTTAGAATTTAATTGAAAATAATAAACATAAAAATTATTATATAATACTATTTAATTAATTATTCATTTCATAAATAATGAAATATATTTTAAGTATTTCGGTTCGTTGGCAACATTGGTTGTCCTGTGGTCTATGTTTCATGAGGAAATTTGTTTGAAGCTGCGGTTCTATGTGTATTAATTCTATGACTATAATAAAGTATGGCAATATATTAATGACTATATTAATAAAAATCTAATCCAGAATTCCAGACTAATCTAAATTCATTTTCTGTTTTCAAGCTAAAGCCGCTGAAACAATTTTGTTGAAATTTGTTACAAATAAATAAGAGTAATTGTGAAAAGACACCTTAAACACCGCAGGTGATATAAAAATATAATAATAATGTAAGAGTTTGTATGTTTGTTTATTACTCAACTACGCAAACACGGCTGAACGGATTTGGATGAAATCTTTCACCGATATAGATTGTTACATGGATTAAAACAAAGGATACTTTTTATCCCGGAAATTTAAGTTCCTGTGCGAATACCAAAAAAACCTACTAGAGGACGTATGCAATTGAAATTATATCGCTTATGAAACATTTTCTCTCTGGAAACAACTCTAAAGCCGTCATGAAAAAAGTCGCAAGCAGATGCGACTAGGAAGGAAAAGTTTGTTTGGAGTACCTAATATTTTCTTAGCAATAAATATGCCTAATAAAACACATGCCTGTATAGTTAATACAAACATTTATCTCGAGGCGGAATCGAAACCCGCAACCGATGCCATTGGACCACAAAGTCACCTAGGGTCCAATGAATTATAATCAAAAGCTATTCGTGGGTTTTAAGCTCACTTCGTCTATATCACTTTCATAATCCTTGTTCTGTGTCTCTTTCAATGAAATATTAAATACATTATTACAGTCTAATTTATTTTCTCCATAAAAACACCCGAGGTCCAATTATCGAGATGACAAAGTCGACTAAGAATTTAATTTTCGCTTACGTTACAGCTTCCCTTTAGATAAAATGTCATCTCATCTGATAACATATTTTTACGCTATAGTGACAGGACTGTGACAAAAAAGCTTTTTATATTAAATAAATACATAAACGCTACACACTCAACCCATTGGGATAGTTATATCCTGTGTCGGGGTTCCGGAAACATACACAATGATAAGGATACACCCAGACCCGAAAACATGCCTGTATGATCAATACAAACATATGCTCCGAGCGGGAATCGAACCTGCGACCTGGGGCGCTTAAGGCAAATTCGCTACCGCTGCGCCACAACGTCGTCAAATTTATAGTTAGTAACAAAAAACACGCATTAATAAAACCCAACTAAAAAGCAGGAAATAGTTTTAAATGATGTGTTTTAATATTTAGTAAAAAAAACGGCGCATTGTATTATATTTTTGTCATAACTTTATTGGAACGAAGTTCCTTATCGCGCGTTGTGAAAGGGGGCTAGACGGAAAAATTCTTACGAAAAGTTGTCACGACACTTTTTGCTATAGTAAGCTATTGTAAGCTGTGCGGCGTCGCATGTCGCATGAAAGCAAGCCAGATATTTTCATTTCTATTTCGCATTGAACAGTGTGGTGTCGCGACGATTATTTTTGTTGAGTGTATACAGGTTTTTTGGAAATAATAAATAATGTTAATAATAAAAAAATATTATTATAACTTAAAAAAATAAAATTTTATTACAATTCCTTCACTAATTAATCGAAAGGAACTTCGTTCCATCCGGGTGTCCCTTGACACCTCTCAAGTTTTTTTTTATTTATAAAAGCTACCAATTAACCACCCAACTGCTATAACTAGATTAATTATGTACACTATACTAATGTACAACAACCTTGACTTAATAGCCTTTATTTTCACTGTAGTACAGCCATGCTACTTCCAGCACACATGGGCCGGCTCGACCAGATAAAGCACTATCTCACACACTCACAGAAAATCGGCGTAAAGTAGGTACTGATCCATTTCGTACGATGAGTGAAAGCGTCGAAGGTTAAATCTCCTACCTTATCTGTTTCCTTCCTTTTTCCCTTCCCATCAATTTGCCAATGTTCCTTAGGTTGGCAATGTGGATGTGATATTTCAAGTGTCTTAAGCGCTCATAGGTTGCGATGCTTTACCATCAGGCGGACCGTATGCTTGTCCAACCGTCATGAAAAAAAAAAGAAAAATGTTTATAAATCTCCGTTATTTTCTAACAAAGTTACAGAACGGATCCCTAGCGATGGGTACATCTGATTTATTTTTACAGAAATCCGAATAGACCACTTAAATTGAGATCGATTTACTCAGTTCCGCCTCAATTTTCGCTCCTCAGTTCTCCTAATGGAATGTCTAGACTAATAAAACATAACGAAAACTCCATACCACGGCTTAACACTTTGCTTTATCCCGGATATTGATCGCTATAAATCTCCATAAATGAAAAATGCTGTGAAAATTTTAGATGGAAGTTATATTTATATTTTACCAGCGACTTTTTCCGCATGAATAACGATTTTTAATGAGGCACCTTTAATGCACTATAGAAATAATTGGTATACAAATTTTCACCGTCTATTGCAACCCCTTTAAGGGTTTGTTTTCACGACAAAAACTCTTCTTCTTTTTTCTATAATTTTTCCGGTATTTTATTCACCCAAGGCCTGCTGATTACTCTTATCCGGATTTGACCGATTACTAGTTTTTACATAGAGCGATTGCCATCTGCCCTCCGCAACCCTAAGGGCGAACCAGTAACTCATTGGATATGTGCAAATTACTTAAGAGTTGACGATTATTAGTAGATGCAACCGGAACCGACAACTAACGTGGTCTCCGAGACACGGTGGGGTTGATGTTTCTATTGTAAGATCAATAGAAACATCAGCCCGAGCAGGAATCGAAACCGCAACCGTCAAGGCTAAAAGCGGACTCTAAACAAAAAAAAATGCTTTCATTACATTCCCCATTGCCAACCTTATTGAGGCATCTTAAAGTAATAAAAATCTAAAAGTAATAAAGAAAATTCAATTTGATTTACCTAAGACGGTAATAACTTGACGAAAGCTCCTCGAGATTCGTGGATCTCGGTAATTACTTTTGAAGCTGTGAATGATTAATTTTTGTAATTTTAATTAGAGATACAGATGAAGTGTTTGACAAACAGTAACTCGGTGGCGGTAAGTAATTTTGTAAATTAAACTCCGTGCTTAGTACAATGATAGTTTCGTATATTATCCGTTATATAAATCAGGTCAGGGCTAATATATTAAGCTATAAATTATAATAAGCTATAAGTTATTAAGTTAACCGGCATCGGGATGTGACGACCCCATCGCCCGCTGTTGGGATAACCTCTGTCACAGTAGAGATTATTCCACCAGTGCAATCAGTCACACTGGTGGTAGGTGTTTTGTTGCAAGAGGCCGGCTAGGTAGGTACCACCGCAGTGTCCAATATTCTGCCGCCAAATAATAGTGCTTTGGCACTACTGTGTTCCGGTTTGAAGGGCACTGTACGCTAGTGAAATTACTGGGCGAACGAGATTTAAGAACTAATATCTCGAGGTTGGCAACGCGTGAGTGGCACCTACTAATGGTGCTGCAAGCGCTCATAGGCTGCGGCAGCCACTTACCATCAGGTGGGCCGTATGCTTGTTTGCCAACTTCTAACATAAAAAAAAAGCTTTTTGCTATTTTCCAAACATTTTCATTATTTCCAATTCATTAATTAGGAAATCATGACAGTAATTTTATCCTAAAGTTTTGAAAATTTAGGGCGATATTTTGTAGTCTGACCAAGTTCGAGAACTATCATTGTAATTCAATACCTTAAGACAAGGTCAAGATCGGGAAAAATCGGGAAAAATGGAGAAAGATGATCAACACCTGCACGCTGGCTCCAGGCAGACACGACCCTCAATCATGATGATACGACTAAAAAGAAGATACTACGTTTGTGTCAAAAAAAAAAATTCTATTTTACTTCTATATTTCAAAACTTAGAGTGTGTACCTAAACACCTCCCCAAATCTAATTTCACAAAAACTATTGATAAATACAAGAAAAAACCCAAAATCATAGCGTCTTAATTTTTTAAAGGCCTATTACAAAACGCCTCACACGTTGCCATACTCTGGATTTTTTAAAATTCTCAGTCACTTATATGATTACCTTCAATTAATTTTTATATATTTTATCATTTTAATATAAAATCCGTGTGTAGAATACACCTATTTACTAAATTTTGTATGGACGAAGCTAATACTCTCCGACTAAAATGACTATGACATACGGATATACATACAGACATGACGTAATTATAGGGGTTTATCGTAATTTGGCTACGAAACCCTAAAAACATAATCCACGCGAGTGAAGCCTCCAAATATGATAGCATATTTGTCTATACAATATTACAAAAGTCCTAACCGAATCCAATCTTTTTGTCTAGGATCCATATAATAAATGGAACACGTATCGTCTAGACGAATTCCGTTGTTCGTGATTACTTCATGACTGAATAAGCGTTAAAGCATAATAGTGCTACCAGTCGTATTTAGGCTAGCAATGTACGAGATGATATAATTAAATGTGGCGACAGAAAGTCGACATATCAGAATTATAAATCTTTAATAATAATAAATAAATAAACGCTACACACTCAACGTCCCACATTAGAACAGTTATATCCTGTGTCTGGGGTGCGGAAACATACACAATGACAAGGATAATCACACCCATCTGCTCCGAGCTGGAATCGAACCAGTGACATGTGGCGCTAAGGCAGGTTCGCTACTGCTGCGCCACAATGTCAATCTTCGTCCAACCCCATTATATACATACTTGATGAAAACTAGATACTGTAGCCTATAATTACTAAACCTCTTTAAAAAATTACGACGGGTGGTCGTAGAAGAAAACAACCTCATTAAAAAAGTTAGTCTCGAAGGAAGGTGCCTTAAGGCGTCCTGTTATGATGTTTGCGAAGGCCTTAGGGTCCCGGAAAGTTGAACAGGAACATAACCTGTCTAAAAATTACGCCGGTTGATCGTATAGGGATATAGCCTCATTAAAAAGTTAGTCTCGCGGTAAAGAGGACTCTAGAGGGAGCTCTAGAGGGGAACTGACGATCGAGACCGGAGCGTCACGGTTGATTGCGCATCCGAGCCTGTGGCCTCCCATCATGGTCCAGGCAGAGCGTTGGGTTTTAGTAGGTATTACTTAGCTCAACTAACGGACACCGTTGTGGCGTTGTGGGTAGCGAGTCTGCCTTAAGTCTCGACGGTTGCGGGTTCGATTCCCGCTCGGGCAGATGTGTGTTAAAATTTCTGCCTCGGTCTGGGCGTTTGTCTGTGTGGGTCTCCCCATCGTGCCTCGGAGAGCACGTTAAGCTGTCGGTCCCGGTTATTATCAATCTGATAATAATCGTTAACTCTTGATAAGTAAATTGCCCTTATCCAATGAGTTACTGGTTCGCCCTTAGGGTTGCGGAGGTCAGATGGCAATCGCTCCGTGTAAAAACTAGTAACCTGTCAAATCCGGATAAGAGTAATAACCAGACCCTGGGTACATAAGATAGTGGGAATAATGCTAGGATGAAGAAGACTTAGCTCAACTAACGAGCGGTGAGTCCCACACTACCACTGCCTAGTGGTGCGCGCATATTCGTTTCCCAACGTTAAAAAAAAGTCTCTATCTGCTTGGCTATCTAATCGTAAACTCTTAATAAGTAATTTGCTCTTATCCAATGACTTATTAGTTAGCCTTACTTACCCTTAGGGTGACAGAGGTCAGATGGAAAAACCCTGGAACAAAATACCGGGAATAATGCCAGACAGAGGATTATTTAAATATATATAAATCTTCACACCTTTGTGGCGTTGTGAGTCTGCCTTAAGCCTCGACGGTTGCGGGTTCGATTCCCGCTCGGAGCAGATGTTTGTATTAATCGTACAGGCATGTTTTCCGGTCTGGTTGTGTTTGTCCTTGTCATTGTGAATGTTTCCGGATCCCCGACACAGGATATAATTATCCTAATGGGGGCCGTTGAGTGTGTAGCGTTTATTTATTTATATTTCTGTCCGTGTGTGTGTGGACCTCCTCCTCCTAAGCTGTTGGACCAATTTTGATGAAATTTTGTGTGTCTGTTCCGGTGGATTCGAGAATGGTTTAGATTCACAATTGAGCCCCATAGGTTGCACTGCAATCGAGTTCTATATCAAACACATTCTACCTGTGTGTGTTTCTCACCAAGCATTTCTTATGCAGGACCGATTTTGATAAGTCTGTTGTGTATTTGAGTTATTTTCGATGTAAAATTCAGACTTACAGTTGCCCAGTAAGCAGTGCTGTGATCAGATTGCATGCTATGTGATTCTAGTGAACGACAAAGTCCCCTACCGGGTCCGCTAGTCTTACGTATCAGATCTTGTGTTATTTAACGACGTTGTGGCGCAGCGGCAGCGAACCTGGCTTAGGTACCACAGATCGCTGGTTCCTTTCCGGTTAAGAGCAGATGTCTGTATTGCGTCCGTACCATAGATGCATATTTTCCGGTCTGGATGTATTTGTCCTTGTCATTGTGTATGTTGCCGGATCCCTGACACATGATATAATTATCCCTATGGGGCCCGTTGAGTGTGAAGCGTTTGTTTATTTATTTATATTTTATAAAAAATAATGTTTTTACCGGAGCAAGGCCGTAGAATTTTTAATCGATAAATGTGCGCATATCGAATACTATCTACATAATAAATTCGTCTACAACAGAGTGCGGGCGTGAGTGATATTGTATTATATCGAGGCCATATTCAATTGCACGCAAATGAAAATCCGAGCCAGAGAATACATTACGTATTTCAATGGAAAAATATTCAGGTTTTTTCTTAAAGAATCTATTACGTTTTTCATATTATGCTAATGTTTATTTCGCTCAGATTATTTGTGGTATGACTTGACTGATGAAAACATGGATTTTTCCAAATATTTTTATATTTTTTTCATAAATTTTCAAGTATTTTTATCTCATAAATATGCTTCTAACGAGGAATATGTTGTATTTGTAAGTTTATTTAAAAGATACTCATAGCCGGTTGCGCTCACTGATCTGTAAACGATTGGTGGTTTAAGCAACTTTAGGTTCCGTCAATCATTAGATGGGTGATCGCGTAGTGGTATTTCAACTGAGGGTTTTCGTGCTTCGGAGTGCGCGTGGAAAGCTGGTCCAGCTATCAATTTGATGATAGTCGTCAAAGTCATATTAGGGTTGATTTGAACAACTCTACCAGTAGGTACGTCACTAACCACTCGGTGTGGCGGCACCATTTTTTATTTTTTTTATTTTAGAAGTTGGCAAACAAGCATACGGCCCACCTGATGTTAAGTGGCTGCCGCAGCCTATGAGCGCTTGCAGCACCATTAGTAGGTGCCACTCACGCGTTGCCAACCTCGAGATATTAGTTCTTAAATCTCGTTCGCCCAGTAATTTCACTAGCGTACAATGCCCTTCACACACACAACACACACAGTAGTGCCTAAGCACTACTATTTGGCGGCAGAATATTGGACACTGCGGTGGTACCTACCTAGCCGGCCTCTTGCAACAAAAGACCTACCACCAGTGTGACTGATTGCACTGGTGGAATAATCTCTGTTGTGACAGAGGTTATCCCAACCATTATGGCGGTTCCAAAAACTATATGGTTACGGTTAACTACTTAGTACTATTTTGAGTCAAAAATGCTAAGTAAAATGACTGTGGCATACAGACGGACATGACGAAAAAATAGGTTCCGTTTTTGCCATTTGTCTACGGAAGCCTAAAAGATGAATTTACAATAATAATAATAATAAAGCTTTATTTAAATCATTTTTCAAGACATAACTAGTAGTCCTATTGTCCTTCCAAAGAAGCTCGAAGCTTGCTATAGGAGAGGGTACGACAATAACCCAAAGGGGTCAGGATCGAATCCAAGACTCTCGTGTTAAAAGAGCGGAGTCGGGCCTTCTACCGTTGAGCTATTGAGGCTTTATTTTTCACGTCACAACTGAATTGATGTTAAGTCAAGCGAATCGGTAAAGGTACTGACTGAAACTATTAAGTAAGTACCTTTACAAAAAAGAGTGCAATGATCTGTTTTTTGTTTTATTCCAAAGAAAAACCTTCGATTGTATTAAAGTAAACGCCTTCGCCATCTTTTAATTAATTCATTGAATAACAAAGTAATCCTGCTCTTTGATTACGGGTATTGTTGAATCTTTGATTATTTGAATAGAAAATATGTTCAATTTTTCAAGATAAAATGAAATATCGGTTGGTAGCTATTAACGTAATAGAAATGGCGATACAAAAATTGTTGATGAAATTTTTGGTTCTTTGAGATCAGTAGAAAAAAAACGATCATTGTAGAGAAACACTTTTTTTTTATGTTAGAAGTTGGCAAACAAGCATACGGCCCACCAGATGGTAAGTGGTTGCCGTAGCCTATGAGCGCTTGCAGCACCATTAGTAGGTGCCACTCGCGCGTTGCCAACCTCGAGATAATAGTTCTTAAATCTCGTTCGCCCAGTAATTTCACTAGCGTACAATGCCCTTCAAACTGAACACAGTAGTGCCTACGCACTACTATTTGGCGGCAGAATATTGGACACTGCGGTGGTACCTACCTAGCCGGCCTCTTGCAACAAAAGACCTACCACCAGTGTGACTGATTGCACTGGTGGAATAATCTCTGCTGTGACAGAGGTTATCCCAACAGCGGGCGATGGGGTCGTCACATCCCGACGCCTTTAAACATAATAGATAAGTAGAAAGTTATTGTATCGAACCCTTGATTATTTGAATGGAAAATATGTTTTATGTTATGAGATAAAATGAAATATTGATTAGTAGCTTTTAACGTAATAAAGCTGACGATGCAAAAATCGTTGATCTTTCGATCTATTGAGATCAGTAGAAAAAAAAGATTATATAAGATACACACAAAGATCATTTATTTAGTAATCAATAAACGCTATACACTCAACGGCCCCCATTTAGATAGTGATATCCTGTGTCGCGATACATAACCCGTCCCAAAACATACGCAATGACAAGGACAATCACAGCCAGACCGGAAAAATTGTCTATATAGTCAATACAAACATCTCCTCCTAGCGAGAATCGAAACCTCGACTTACGGCGCTATAACCTACTGCTGCGCCACAACGTCGTCATCACTACATAGTATAAAACAAAGTCGCTTTCCTGTCCCTATGTATGCTTAAATCTTTAAAACTACGCAACGGATTTTGATGCGGTTTTTAATAGATGGAGTGATTGAAGAGGAAGGTTTATATGTATAATAACATCCATTAAATAGTTGAGAAATACTGTTATTTTTAAGGTTTCTAATGTGATGTCGTAAATAAATACATTTAACGCGTGCGTGCCACGGGCAGTAATGAATAAATCAAAACTACTGGATCGATTTTAATCATTTTTTCAGTGAATGACATAGGCTATATATTTTATACCCGTGCGAAGCCGGAGCGGGCCGCTAGTTTAAAATAATTATAACAATAGATAACTAGTAAGTTATTTAGTTTTTAAATAATCACAATTATTGTATGAAGGATGAGACCTAAACTGGAGAGTTGACACGTGATTTACAAATTAAGGCACACGTAATAATTGTCTTGTCACAATCTTTTAATTGTTCTACCACGATGAGGCATAGGAGTAAATGCACAAGCATGATACCCATCAGACGATGATCGGTCACCGTAGCTTATGGACGCTACTAAAATAGGACCAAAGCATAATTGGGTACGTGATGTCGAACCTTCTAATATTTTAGAAAAACATTATTAAAAAAGTATCCAATGGCTTTAAAAAAAACGTCAATTTTCAAAGTCACTTTTCAAAATCAGTCTTCATTTGGAACTTGGGTTTTAGAGAATCTTTTTTCTTCAATGCAGTATTGACGGTGATACTTTTCACTTAGTGATAAAATTAAAGTCTTTCATTTCAATTCATTCAATTTCAATCAGGCCTTCCATTTTCCACCATAGCTCTCGTAAAAATAAAATAATTAGATTTTAATACTATAAAGTTGGCAATTAATTGTACAAGATATTACTGCAAAATGCAGTTACGGTAATAAACTGATCAAGAAATATAGAGTCTAATAGAGAACTTAATTTCTCAAGTATAAGAGCTTATTACCGATTATTGACTCCATTTTGTTTTTGTGCACTTATAACTAAGGTTTTAGATAGTTAACTCCGTTTTTTTGTATTTTAAAACCAGTTATTTTACTTACCAAAATTTCTGCGTAATGTTAAGATATTTTACGTGTGTTTTCGCAAGAGAATGAGTTTCAGCAAACATATTTTCATTCTGACAGGTGAGCATGTTTGTGTTGTAAAATATGCTGTGAAATTGTAAGCACCCACGCATTTATACCGGGCTTAGTTGTGACGTCATGTTTAAATATAAAACATGCAAAGGGGTACAGTCTAAATTTAGCTCGCGATTTCATTCATATAGGATTTTTAATCAACATACATATATAAGGCGTCGGGATGTGACGACCCCATCGCCCGCTGTTGGGATAACCTCTGTCACAACAGAGATTATTCCACCAGTGCAATCAGTCACACTGGTGGTAGGTCTTTTGTTGCAAGAGGCCGGCTAGCTAGGTACCACCGCAGTGTCAAATATTCTGCTGCCAAATAGTAGTGCTTAGGCACTACTGTGTTCCGGTTTGAAGGGCACTGTACGCTAGTGAAATTACTGGGCGAACAAGATTTAAGAACTAATATCTCGAGGTTGGCAACGCGTGAGTGGCACCTACTAATGGTGCTACAAGCGCTCATAGGCTACGGCAACCACTTACCATCAGGTGGGCCGTATGCTTGTTTGCCAACTTCTAAGATAAAAAAAAAAAAAAAAAAATTAAAAATAAAAATCCCGATACAATTCATGTTACATGAAAGAATTCTACAAAGAAAATGTTTTTTTTATGGGTAAGCTTTTAACCTCTATCGAAGTCGGAGGCATTGATGAGGTCTACGGTGGAGAGAGTTTACGACTGAGAAGCCTATGTACTGCCACCTTGAAGATGTTGAGGTTTTATGCGTTAGGAAAAAGTAATGAAATGTTAATAGTAGTAGAGCCATGTCAGCTTCTCCCAGAACAAAAGGGTCGGCTCGACCGGTGATGACGAGGTCAAAAATGTTACGTCAAGTCAACTATTTCCAACACTTCGACCTATCCGTATTTCCCTACCGAACTTCATACACTGTTCAGGTTTTATCAAATATAAAAAAATACAGTGTGCTTTTGACCACACGATTGAAGTAAAACTTCTTTAGCTAAAATTAGTCAGCGAGTAAAGGCCTAATCTGTCTGTCTGTTTGTCTGCCTTCATTAAATCGACAAAAGAATGAGATGTATATATATATATATATATAAAATAGTATGTATATTTCTGTCTCATTCATTCCTACACATTTTTGTATTTGTGTTTCTTACCTGTCGTTTTTTCCGTTGCATCCGCTTTGAAATCACAACAACTCTAAAGAAGTTCACTTCAAAAACATAATATTCTCGAGTTTGAGGAAAGAGATTACTTCTGACTAAGTGTTTTTGCGTCTTTAATCTCCACCTCACCCCGGAATACATCTTGCTCACTGCCAGTTGTTACCATAATAACATCTAATAGAGGTTAATTTTAATACTTAACCAATGACTTATTGTTTTGCCAATGAGATCAAAAAGAACCAAGAAAACTATTCATTTTATTGTATCGTTACAGATTTAAAACTTATCTAAAGTATAATAGAAGATTCTGTTTTAAAATATACGATCAAAAGTTTAAAGATCCAGCAGATTCTTGTCATAACAATATCTAATCTTTTTGATATATCTTAGAGCTTCAGTTTAAAACTATCCGAGCTAAAATAAACAAGTGAACGGTGCTTTCCACTTTGCTTTTTCATGTAAACAAATCGCTACTGGACTTAACGTTTTTTATTTTTATTTTATTTTTATTTATTTATTATTATTATAAGTCAATATTTATTAACAATATGTTTTATACTAAAGTCTTACAAAACCTGACAATTGGTTTGACTGTAAGATCAGTTAAAGTTATACTATTAAGTTAAATAAATATACTAATAACAACAACATTTTATACATTTAACATAACAATAAAATATAACGTACCTATATCTAAGAAAAAACAAGAAAATAATTAGAATTATAACAATTAATATACATACAAATAACTGTATTAAATAATTTTGGTTTTATGTGATTTATACATCCGATTCTTAAATTCAATTCGGATGTTCATAAAGGTAAATATTAACTACTAGACTTATTTATTTATCAATAACAAAATGTTTGAGATTATTTTGTGTGTGTTTGTTTGTATGTCTTTTTTTTCTTGTTCTATAATATTGACTTGTCTTTTCGAATATTGTCAAATTAGCAACCGCCGGGACCAACTTTTTACGTACCTTCCGAAGCACAGAGAGGCTCAGTTGAAACTACACTATGCGGTCACCCATCTAGTGACTGACTGTGCCTAAAGTTGCTTACCCCACCAATCCGTAACCGATCAGTGATTATACCCGGCTATGAGCGTCACATAAAATTTGATAAAAAATGTGTCTCATCTGGTTATCAGATGGGTGAAAGTTGATCTTCGACGTCTCTTAGACCATCTGTGTTGTAGATAAACTTTACCATATAAAACAGCTATAACAATGCAATCAGCTCAGCTCTTAGCTACAGACTTTTGAATAATAACAATAAATAATTACCATGGTCTCCGATTAAAATGACTGCGACATACGGACGGACGGACGGCAGACGGACATGACGAAACTATAAGGTTTCCGTTTTTGCCATTTGTCTACGGAAACCTAAAAACGATTTTATTAGACGAGGTCACGCAAAAAGGATACATCAACTCAAAACGAAACTATTATTATAGAAATGGATTATAAACATAAGATCATGTTAGCGTTGATATAAACAATTGGATTTCCAGATCCAGATTTCATACATAATGTATGCGTTGAGTAGAAATAAAACAGACGCGATTCGTATACAGCACAATTAGATTACATTAAATATTGTTGAAATAGGTTGATGAATATCTTGTTAAGTGTTGAATATAATAAGAGTTATAAATCTTCTATAACAAGTCTGAAGTAATGAAATATTTTGTAACATAAATTTGGTAGTCAAAGTATGTTTAGACATTACCTTGTTCAAAGCAACTTTGTATATAGTGACAGATCTGAATGATTAGTATTTGTAGAGTCATGCTTTTCCCAGCACAAGTAGATCGGCTCAACGGGGGAAGTACTACCCTCTCACAGAAAATCGACGTAAAGTAACAGAGTACTGTTGCGTACGATGAGTGAGAGCACCATCCCCTTCCTTTTTTCCTTTCTCATCTTTTACCCATATATGTGATACTTCAAGTACTTCAAGTATTGCAAGTATTCCTAAGTTTGTTTCGCCGGCTCTTCTCAGGTAGAGGTTTAATTTGTAAGCCGGTGGTAGAATCTGACTTTTTTTTTTTTTTTATGTTAGAAGTTGGCAAACAAGCATACGGCCCGCCTGATGGTAAGTGGCTGCCGCAGCCTATGAGCGCTTGCAGCACCATTAGTAGGTGCCACTCACGCGTTGCCAACCTCGAGATATTAGTTCTTAAATCTCGTTCGCCCAGTAATTTCACTAATTTCACTAGCGTAGCCCAGTAATTTCACTAGCGTACAATGCCCTTCAAACTGGAACACAGTAGTGCCTAAGCACTACTATTTGGCGGCAGAATATTGGACACTGCGGTGGTACCTACCTAGCCGGCCTCTTGCAACAAAAGACCTACCACCAGTGTGACTGATTGCACTGGTGGAATAATCTCTGTTGTGACAGAGGTTATCCCAACAGCGGGCGATGGGGTCGTCACATCCCGACGCCGATAAAACTTTCAACAAATAAGTGCAATGCTTTTAGTAATGCTATGAAATTCGCTCCCATTTTGTAGTTTTCCAAAAAGAAAAAATCTGCACAGATTATCTAACCTCTTAAAAAGTTTTATGTAAAGATCTTCCTCATAAAATCCTTCTTAGAAAGTTTTAGTATCATGTATGGGTTCTGTCCAGTAGTTTGCTATACATGTAACTACTAATGAGACTTGATGCTAGTGGCATAGTAATAAACAGCACATAAATTTGTCAATATAACGATTCACTGTACAACTCAACAGGAATATACAGTTGTCCCTAATGATAACGCTCTACTTATTTAGCAACGAACTACACCCTGCAAGTATTTCTCGCATAGCACATAATAATGAAAAAAATGTTTTTTTTAAATTAAATATAATAATAGTTTTTTATGAAAGTGTACATTCATTAAAGATGATTTTTGTTAATGCAAAGAAATTGTTAATAGCATGGTGCTTTCGAGCCGCTCATAGCCGAGTGCACCCACTCACCGGTAAACGATCAGTAGGTTAAGCAGCTTTGGGCGCGGTCAGTCACTAGATGGGTGATCGCATAGTGATAGTATTTCAACTGAGCGTCTCCGTGCTTCGGAGGGCACGCAAAAAGTCGGTCTCGGCTGTTGACAGTTCGAAAAGTCAAGTCAGAGGCCTATGGGCAACCTCAACAACTCTGACACTAGGTTGGCCACTAACCAGTCGATAAGAAGAAGAAATGGGGCTTTTGTCCATAACTTCGAGGTTACTCCTTTTAAATTAACTTTCAAAAGCCAAACAATGTACACTCCAAAATCAATTATATATCTGCCAAAAATAAAATAACTTATATTTGCAATCACTGGGCCAGACTTTACTATAATCTATATCTCAAAAACACAGATCTTATTGAACCAATTCTACTTTCATAGCGTATGTCACAAACTATTATAAAAATAACAAGTGATGTGATGGTTAGTTCGTTTTTGACATTTACCTACGGATCTCTAGCCATTTAGCAATCAACGTGAAAGTACCTGTATATAAATTCGACGCAATATTGACAGGCAATCAGTGTGGTGAGCCGATGTTATTGTTTAATTACCCAACGAGAAATCAATTCAATTCAAAACAGATTATGAACGATGGAAACGTGATGATAAATTCAGTAAAGCTAACAAGCATATTGTATTATGACAAGTGGGTCGAACAATTTAAGAATAGAAATAATGTAATTAAATTATTAAAACTATCGTGAGACGTTATTTAAATTAATTAAAATTTATCAGGTAAAACTCGTTTAATCGTTTTAGTTTCGGACCTATCGGAGGTCCTTCGACAGGTTGGGTTTCACATTCATCGCTCACACACACAATGAATGAAATAATTAATAATTAACTACAATATAATTTTTTGAAGCCTATATAGCTCAACGGTAGAATGGCCGACTTTGCTCCATTAACGCGAGAGTTGAGGGTTCGATCCTGACCCCCTTGGCCTATTGGCCGACTCCTAGCGCAAGCTTCGAGCTTATTTGGAGGGGCAATAGGAATATTAGTAATGTCTTAAAAAGCATTGCTGATATTCTTGAAAAAAAAAATTATTGTCAAGAATTTGTTCAAATCCAATGATCAAATCAAATCATATATTTTTATTCAACATAAAAAGCATAACACTTATTTGGTGAAAGTTAGAAACTAAACCTCTACCTAAGAAGAGCCGTCAAAACAATCATAATGAGATATTTATACGCCTATATATTAAAGGATGAACGTACTCAGCACTTTCGTGTTATATTAAATATCAACTTTGATAAGGTTATCAGCAATATGACAGTCATAGTAATCCGAGTTGAAGCCAGAGGCTTTCAGTTATCTAAGAGATAAGGCGATAGAAATTTCGTGTTTATGAAGGCGGGAAATTGTATCCAATAATTTAGGTGAAATTTGCTTGAAAATTTTAAGGTGTTTTATATTTGGATCTTTTGAGCTCGTTGTTCTGTACACAAAGTTAAATATCAATCACGCTTTTTTATGTTACAACTTGGCAAGCAAGCATACGGCCTACCTGATATTAAGCGGTTGACGCGCATATATGAGCGCGCGCAACGCCATTAGTAGGTGCCACTCACGTGTTGCCAACCACGCGCTTAATAACTATTAGTGCTATAAATTATATTTATCAGTTATATAACACAGACGAAATACAATAAAAAATTATGCTTTCTTTGTTGACGACGACGTTGTGGCGCAGCGGTAGCGAACCTGCCTTAAACGCCACAGGTCGCGGGTTCGATTCCCGCTCGGAGCATAATATGTTTGTATTGACCATGCAAGCATATTTTCCGGTCTGGGTGTATTTGTCCTTATCATTGTGAATGTTTTCCGGACCCCCGACACAGGATATTACTATCCTAATGGGGGATGTTGAGTATGAAACGTTTATTTATTTATTTATTATTTATTTGTTATTCATAATATTGAAAGATTGTTTTATTGATATTTATTTATGTACCCAAAAACAAAGTCACAAAACATTTACAATGTGTACAATGGACAAACCAGTTATCCATGAATTTGGGATAATTAGGTTTGGTAGAATTGCAGCGCAGGTACTGGAACTAAAATTAAATAATAATTAAATTAATAAATAAATACATACATAAATTTATACATACATTATATGTACATAAATATAAAACACAACCATACAACCTTATTCGTGGTAGCTTAAAGTACATACATAAAATATAATGCTGTTTCCTTAAATTTAAATGTGTGAAGGATTTTTAAATATATATTTGCTCTAACAAAGATTATACCACCAGTGGACGATGGCACTCTTATGAAATCTTATGGAACTCACTACCCAGTAATATTTAAAAATCCTTCACACAAAAGACCTACCAGTAGTATGACTGATTACACTGGTCTTTATTACACTAATCTTTGTTAGAGCAAAGATTATTCCACCAGTGTAATCAGTCATACTACTGGTAGGTCTTTTGTTGCAAGAGGCCGGCTAGGTAGGTACCACCGCAGTGTCAGTTCTACCGCAAAGCAGTAGTGTCTTTGGAATTACTGTGTTCTGGTTTTAAAGGCACTGTAGGCTAGTGAAATGACTGGCCAAAGGAAATTTAAGAAACAATATCTCGAGATTTGCATAGCGTGACTGGCATCTTATAATGTTGTTGCAAGCTCTCATGGGCTACAGCAATACCTTACCATCAGGTGGGCCCTACGCTTGTTTGCGAACTTAGTAACATAAAAAAGGAATGGATTGTTGATAAATAAATAATAAGCATGAGATTCGTTATTGATTTTCTCTATACTAGCATTCCAAACCGTGCCATTTAATAATTAATTTCACTTTGTTTTCACAAACACAATGACCTTGGCCATAAGTTCTTATTCTTTTTTTATGTTACAAGTTGGTATTCTTTGAGGTGTTCAGTTCTATATCTTCAGAGTCCACGATTAATTTTGCTACCAATGATTTTGACGGCCAAAATTATCGTATTTTACACAAATAAATTAACAATTATTAGAGTCAGAAAGAGCGTAAGACGAAAGAAAGTAAGTATTTATAACAGGATTTACATATTTCATAATATTAATGGTAATAAACATTAACGTGAAAAAACACATAAAACGAGATTAAGACGAAAAGTTGTGTCGTAAAATAAGTTCCGACGCAGCTCCCACACGGATTCTCAGCGTTTCTGAATGGAAAAATGAAATTTTTCATTTATTGCGAGTCTCGTTCTGCGTGCTTTACGAGATTTTTAATCACGGCCAACTGAACGGATTCTTGGAAACTCAGCACGCTTGCTCACGAAATATATGCTATTAATTTTGTTTGTTTTCATTGAAGTTTTGTTTGATTAGCTTATACTTTATTAGTACTTATAGTGAAAGTATGAACGGAACGTAGTGATGGATGCTTGAAATGGAACATATGTGAGTGAATGGGAACGAGAGTAAGCGAGATAGATAGAAGAAAAAAGGACAACATGGCGATTAATGCAAGGGGACGGCAATGAGCATGGTGTGTCTTTCTTATATTTTGATTAAAGAGTGTGTTATTTTGAAAATATACGGAGTACTGAAGAAACGGCCACTTATTTCGTCAACCCCGCAACGCCACATATATATTATATTGCATGCTAGTTTTAAACGTTATAATTGTATGGGTAGTGCAGTCTTGTTGTTTATAATATTGTTCCGAAGTTTGGGAACACGGAGAAATACAATTCTTCTCATCTTAGCTGGTAATCTACAGTCATGTCGAAAGGTGAAATAAATGACTGTCAACGATTACTAATGTCCATAAAGCAGACTATATGCTTGTCAGCTTTTTGATGGAAGATATAAAAAAATAAGTAGAAAACAAAAACAACAAAAGAGATCCCAGCGTTACATATTAAGCAATGTATATAAAATTTTAGTATTACTGTGTAAACACTCATACTATAGTAGTAATGGTTATTGCCTGAAAAATTTACAGCAGCTAAGGAACTCTTCAAAGGTTGTCAACTGTTCGTTTCTGACATTGTTAAAATTGTAATTTCATAGCGTTGTAATGTAATACCTTCAGACGAGCAATTTTTGTATATAAACTAAATCTCGGAAACGGCTCCAACGATTTTCAAGATATTTAGTATGCAGAGGTTTTCAGGGACCATGAATTGATCTAACTAAGATTCATTTTTATAAAATGTCGTTTTATCCGTGTTTCCAGGCAATGAAAACCCCAGTTCGAGCCGAGAAAATCCGATTTACCAAAAACTTTTACCAAAAATCTATATCGATCCAATTCTGACAGTAAATCGATTCAGATTTTATTTGAGCATATAATATATATGTTATGGTACGAAGTAGCGATGTAGCTCGGATTAGGTCGTCACTTCAAACGCAATAACAGTTACTGCTAAGACCCAGTTTTAATTGGCTGTGTCAAAAGAGTGCAAATAGTCAGCTAGTGTTTATAACGACGCTATTTACGACGGTGACGCTGTCAAGGCCAGTAGGGCCACCAGCAATACACATTCCGAAAAAAAAAAAAAATCGGTTATGTTTTCATTAAACTTTAAGAAACACCAAACACCGTTGTGGCGTTGTGGGTAGCGAGTCTGCCTTTAGTCTCGACGGTAGCGGATTCGATTCCCGCTCAGGCAGATGTTTGTTAAAATTTCTGTTTCGGTCTTGGAGTTTGTCCGTGTTCGTCACCTCGTCATGCCTCGGAGAGCACGTTAAGCTGTCGGTCCCGGTTGTTATCTCATAACATCTAATAATAATCGTTAACTCTTGATGCTCTTATCCATTGAATTACTGGTTCGCCCTTACGGTTGCGGAGGTCAGATGGCAATCCTATTAGAGTTAATTATTTTTATCAGATGTTATGTGATAGCTAAATGTACTCTCCGAGGCACGGATACATACTCGTTTAACATGTTATATTTTAATCCATTCATATGTACTTTTACCAATAACAAAGATCTTTGTATAAATGTAAATGTATCAGAATATATTAGTACACTACGAATGCACGGTTATAAAACCTCTCAAAATAGAAATGTTTTGAATAAACATTTTCATTTGTAACAACGAATAACAACGGTAGAACAGGGCTGATTTGTATAAACAATTTCTAGCGATTTAATTAATATTAGGGTTGCTACAATCACTTGTCGAATCAATATTATTTTTTACCACGGTGTCGGCAAGCTGTACCAACCCACAAAATTTTGATGTTGAAATAACAATAACCGGACTGTTTATGTCTTTAGGAGCTTTTTATGACTTTAGGAGCTATGTCAGTCTTAATCAAAAAGTTAAACTTAAATCTTATAGTCTTTAAAGACCTATCCAAAGATAGCTCTCACGTCGCCATACGTTGAATTTTTTTTCAACTCTCAGTTGAATGTGTGACCTCTATTTTTATACGTTTTAGAATTTCACAACAAAATTGTGTTAATAGCGGTTAATAGAATACACCTCTTTACTAAATTTCGTATAGATAGTGCCAATAGTCTCCGATTAATATGACTGTTACATACGACGGACATACGGACATGACGAATTTATAAGAGTTACGTTTACGCCATTTAACTACGGAACCCTAAAAATGACTTGAACGATGATATTATGATACATTTATATCGGGCCATTTCTTCGTCAATCACACAGAAAATTTACATTTAATATTTTTCATCTTACGTATAGACAACCAATTTTATGAGATTTGTAACTGCTTGAATACTGTCAAGCGACATCCCTTTTAGGACAGACCCGTGCAATCGCTTTATCCAGATAAATGGGTGACCAGTGTACCGAAATTGGACAATTTGAGGTAAGAAATGACAGGAATCCTCTTTGAATTACAGCCCTCATAATTGAATAAGAATTAGTTACATTTATACGCTCTCCTAAATGAAAGGTCACAACCCTTTTAATCTTAGTACCTCTAACGTTTTTGATCTTATCGTATTCAAATTACTTCAAATATTTTGGAAATTTGTTCCCGGATTGTAATCTTTAATTAAGAGGATGGGAAAAGTTCTTAATTTAATTTCTGAATTAAGTTTCTGTAAAGAAATATTCGTAATATTTTAAACGAAAAACGTTATCAATTAAATGAAATATTCGATAGGTAATTAAACTAATATTGTCTCTGGCTCCACTCGTTTAGACTACGTTTAATTTATATTAAGTTTTTTAACGAGATAGATGTCTTATGACTAGAATTTTTCGGTTTCCTTCATCTCTTTCGTTTCGTGATACTCATGGCCAGGTGTTCTATGTTTCATTGGTCGATAAACGAAAAGTGCGTCAAGGAACTCTATATGCATTATAGGTGGGAAATAGGACTGCCAAAAGTGGCACGGCAACAGAGAACTTTCATATTTCAGAGGGCACGTAAAAGTCGGTTTTGGTTTTATCAAATTGATAACAGTCAGTAAGTCAAGACAGAGACTTATAGATGGAAAATACAAGTAGTGGCATTTAAACAGAGAATTTTCATATTTCAGAGGGCACGTAAAAAGTCGGCTTTTATCAAATTGATAATCGTCCGTAGGTCAAGAGAGAGGCTCATATGAGCGCTCTGAATAATCACGTGATGAGAAAAAGCCGCCATATAGTGTTTTTTGTTTCGTATTGTGAAGCTTATATCCTTGTATAAAGAAATTTCGCAAAGAATATAGACTAATATGTAGAGCAGCGTAAAGCCATCGACTAAGTACAATTGAAAAATAAATTAATACTTAAAAAACATTTTTAAAAACAAGCTTTTATTTAAATAAAAAGAAATGAAATAAATTTTAAATTGTATCCCATCAATTTATTACTAAAATATAAAAGCTTGTCGCGAGATTTATTCTATAAAATACATGGCTTTTCCGACTTTCTATGTCAAGATCAAGTTTCTAAATTTTATTGTTTTTATGTGTAGCTTTTATATTTTAGTAATAAATTGCAAGGGTTGGTACAATGTAAATATGACCCGGCGCCATCGTTGTAGGTAAATGTTATCTTCATTTATAATAAGACGATCATATGACAATAACATTGAGATCATATCACAATAACATTGAGATCATATCACAATAACATTGAGATCATATCACAATAACATTTAATAACAAATAGTTTTTATTTCAATATACCATATATTGAAATAAAAACTATTTTTTTAAAGTCATGAGACGATTCGAAATTTTCCAACGCTAAACTTTAAAAGGGTCAAAAGACCCCACCCGTCTTTCTAGTGCTAAACAGCCGACAGCTTAATTTAAATAAAACATTGACAAACCTACAACTAGATATTATCCTTAATACACGTGTATAATTAAATATGTAGTCCGTAAATCCGCAAGCGTAGAATAAACAGCGCTGAAATATATTAATTCTAATTAAATTTAGCGCTCATTTTCGCAACTGACTTTATGTACAACTTAGTCGTATCCAGGCTTTGCTGGCGAGATTTTTGTACATGGTAAAATCGCATTAGTTTCGGCTCTTGGACAATTAAAAATAGCGCAACGGTAAATACTTTAAAAGCGTATTTAAAACCTTGATTATATTTGTGAACTGTTTTATTTGAGGCAATTGCTAAACTTTTATCATGATAATTATGAGGTACAAGACACCGTTGTGGCATTGTGGGTAGCAAGTATGCCTTTAGTCTCGACGGTTGCGGGTTCGATTCGCACAGATTCCGCTCGGACAAATGTTTCCATTTGCGTTTGAGCTCGGAGAGCTTATTAAACTGTTGGTCCCGGTTGTAATCATATAACATCTGTAAATAATCGTTAACCCTTGATAAGTATATTGCTCTTATCTAATGAGTTACTGGTTCACCCTTGCGGGTTGCGGAGGTCAGATGGCAATCGCTTTGTGTAAAAACTAGTAACCTGTCAAATCTGGACTAGAGTAGTAAGCAGATCCTGGGTAAAATACTCGTACAATACCGGGAATAATGATAGGAAGATGAATTATGAGGTTCCTGCTTACTTAAAGTTTTAACACGATTCATCGAAGGTTCCTTTTTCTGTAGATTACATTGAATTGGTATTGCATTTTTTCATCTAAGTTTTTTCTTGTCTTTTTTTTATCTATGTAACTGGACGAAATCAAGGTGGGGAGTTATATGAACATAAATACGTACAAAATGTACGGGATCAGCTTGACTGATAGGAATAGCACAGCTTAAGCAGAACGTTGATCTGTAATTTCAAATAAAAAAACGTGTGTGTGCGATTCACGCACGATAGAAGTGAAACTTCAGTAAATCGACAAAAGAATGAGATGAATATATGTAACAAGATATAAAAATATTCACAAACACTGTTAAATAATAACACACCACGCTGACTTCTTACTAAAAAGCTGTAATATGCAGCCGCATACACACACATATGTATATATACATACACACCACACATTTTCTCTCTCGCTCTGGCTCACTAAAGCATGGCGCAAAGAGGAGAGACCGATAATTAATATAAAATAGTATGTTTATTTCTGTCTCATTCTTCCTACACATTTTTGTATTTGTGTCTGTATGGACTTATTTTTTCGTTTCATCGAGTTTAAAATCACAACGATTCTAAAGAAGTTTCACTTAAAAACTTAAAAAAAGAATTTTAAAAAAAAGAAATTTATACAATATATGTTAACTATGACTGTGTTTTGTTTGTTGATCACTACAACGGTTTCAAACTAAAACGCTTAGCAACGAGGATGTATTTGTAATTGGGACGTTACTGCCTGCATAATACTTACACAAACGAAAAACAAGCTAAGTGCTTGCGGAAACCTATCTTTTATTCATTCAAGTATTCCATTCTGATTGTTTTTCATCAGTTCTTTTTCTAGTCGTGTTAGTGGAAATCTTATGTCAAAGTTTTTCAGGTCATTCTGTTTCTGATTTGACTTATCAACTATCTTGTATAAACGCTATACACTCAATAGACCCAGCATATTGATATCATGTGTTGCGGGTCTGGAAACATGCTTGTATGGGAATCGGACCCGGGACCGGTGGCGTTTTTTTATGTTATTAAGTCGCCTATGAGCACTTGTAACACCGTACATTGGTAGGTGTCACTTACACGTTGCCAACCTCGACATATTGGTTCTTAATGCTCCTTTGCCCAGTAATTTCACTAGCCTACAGTGCCCTTCAAACAGAAACACAGTAATCCTGAAGACTCTACGGCTTTGCGGTAGAATATTTGACACTGCGGTGATACCTACGTAACTGGCCTCTTACAACGAAAGACCTACCAACAAAAGACTGATTGCACTGGTGGAATAATCTCTGCTATGACAAAGATTATCTCAACAGCGGGCGATGGGGTCTTCACGTCCCGACGCTGGAAAGCTGCTTAAGGCAGGTTCGCTACTGCTGCGGCACACTGACTTCTATTTTGTACGTTAAGATATTAATAAAATGAGTTGAAAATTTATCCAAAAATTCTACCATGATAAGTCATGAAAAAAGTAAATACGTATAAGTCATCGTGATACGTGTGTGAGTACGGTTTTTCTCACCTGTAATGTACTACTTTGTTTTATATACACGTCCTTACCACACCTTTCAGTACCTAGATAACTAACACACGAAATGTTAAGACGTAAATAAATATACGTTTTCGAGAGGGATCTTCTTTGTTGATGCTTACTCACGTAAACACCTGAATTACTTGTGGAAGATTTATTCGTATTTCTGTTTTTTGTATCTTTAAATAAATAGTTGGTAACGATGTAGGATAAATAAGTACGTGTTGTGAAAATAAACGTAGTTTTTTGCTTTGAAGTGTTGTTTCCGACTCTTAGTATTTTGTGTCATGATTGGTAAGGAAGTTCTTGGAATATTTTCCGTGCAAAATATTTTTGAAGTTTCACAGTTTCGCTGTTGGGATAACCTCTGTCACAGCAGAGATTATTCCACCAGTGCAATCAGTCACACTGGTGGTAGGTCTTTTGTTGCAAGAGGCCGGCTAGGTAGGTACCACCGCAGTGTCCAATATTCTGCCGCCAAATAGTAGTGCTTAGGCACTACTGTGCTCCGGTTTGAAGGGCATTGTACGCTAGTGAAATTACTGGGCGAACGAGATTTAAGAACTAATATCTCGAGGTTGGCAACGCGCGAGTGGCACCTACTAATCGTGCTGCAAGCGCTCATAGGCTGCGGCAGCCACTTACCATCAGGTGGGCCGTATGCTTGTTTGCCAACTTCTAACATAAAAAAGAAAAAAAAAACATTTGGCGCCCAGCGACTTCTACTTACTTGCATTATCCTAGTATTTTGCTGAGGGTCTGCTTATTACTCTTATAAAGAGCGATTGCCATCTTTCCTCCGCAACTAACCAAGGGCGAAATAGTAACTCATTGAATATGAGTAAGCTACATGTTACACTTAACAATTATTATCAGATGTTATGATAACAACTGTGTGATGCTGTTGACCGTGGTAGCCTTGACAGCGTCCCCGGGTGTTACCACTTCTCTACTTCAAGTACTCTACCTCAAATAATACATTATTTTGTATCTTCTTCATCCTAGCATTATTCCCGGTATTTTATTTTACCCAGGGTCTGCTTATTGCTCTTATCCGGATTTGACGGGTTACTAGTTTTTACACAGAGCGATTGCCATCTGACCTCCGCAACCCTAAGGGCGAACCAGTAACTCATTGGATAAGAGCAATTTACTTATCAAGAGTTAACGATTATTATCAGATGTTATGTGATAACAACCGGGACCGACAGCTTAACGTGCTCTCCGAGGCACGGTGGGGAGACCCACAGACAAACGCCCAGACCGAGACAGAAATTTTAACAAACATCTGCTCGAGCGGGAATCGAACCCGCAACCGTCGAGACTTAAGGCAGACACGCTACCCACAACGCCACAACGGTGTCAATTATTTTGTATACATTGTTCAATTGGAAAAGTCGATTTAGCCGGTCATGTACTTATGGTATACTAGTTATTTTCGAAATGTGAAATGAAAAGAACATGAATTTAAATCAAATATTACTCTGTTTGAGTTAACTTCCGAACTCATTTTTGAACCTATTTTAAATGTAACTTTTTCTATTTAAAACCTTATTACCATATTTATCTGCTACAGTATTTTTCTCACAAACGCATTTAATTATTTTCCCTCATTACTAATGTCAATAAAACTAACACAATCAAACAACTCATGAACCTACCAGAACAAATAGACTCGCAAAAACTTTTATTAATGCGTTTTATTTAACAGGATAGCCGATAAACACATGTTGTCCCGAACTTTTTATACTGATTGTATTGTGGACTTCCGTAGTAAGAGTCCTCAATCAACGCGAGAAAAGTTGATGGGATCAACTACATGCCTTGTTAGGTAAAGGGTTTGATAAAATCTTATCATAGTAACTACGTAGTCTATTGTGTAATAAAAGGAGTTCATATAACTGCTCTCAGATTGTTAACCTTTTAAACAACAACTCGAATAATAAATAATATAAAAACGCTATATTATTAGCCTATTAGTTGGAATTTGGAATTGTATTGAATTAAAAATTGCTGTATATGTAACATCGATGATGGGAGATGTAAACATCGAAAAATAGGACATTCTCATCCCGTGGATTATTGTAACAATCCTAAAAATCGCGGGTGACGATGTCCTACTATTTCTCCCTAGGTGCGTGCGTATAGGGTGAAAAGTTCACTTTTAGTCCCTGGTACGAGGGATAGACATACGGTTGATAAGTTACCGGGAGGCTAAGTGAGTTAATTAGTGTCATCTTGCCGGGACAGAATCGGCCACTTTTATCCTTCATACCAGGGAATCTTTGTCAAATAATGTAATCGCTTCAGCAGCTATTCAAATAAGGATGATGGTTGGCAAACAAGCATACGGTCCACTTGATGGTAAACAATCACCGTAATGTATGAGCGCTTGCGATACTCGAAGTATCAAATGCGCGTTGTCAACCCAAGAAATAGAAGGGAAAAAAGAAGGAAACAGAGGGAATGGTAGATTGATCCTATGGTGATCTCACTTCCCCAGTCGAGCAGCGTTTGTGCTGGGTGTGTGGGAGTGGGGGAAGAAGGTCCTGAGATTAACGCGTTTGGGATACAAGCAAAAAAGTCTAGAACCAATAAAATAAAGACGCAGACCCTAACATAATTATCTAAAGCAAAAGTCGAGTAAAAAGTATATGAAATAAACGCTTGCATGAAAAATCAATACAAAACGGTGAATGCTTCCAACATTTGGCTATATTGGTTTTCACGCTCGATGCAAACTAGTCTGAACTCAACCACTTTAACAATTTATTTTGATGAAAATATTTTCAGCTCGATTTGTAGCTAAATCTTGATTGAAAAAAAATATTAGTAATGTTTTTCAAGTCATTACTAATATTCCTATTGCCCCTCCAAATAAGCTTGTAGCTTGCGTTAGAAGGGGTACGAAAAAAACCCGGATTCGACCCTTCTAAAGTTGAGCTAATGAGGCTTTTAAATTCAATTCGCTATCAGAATTCAAGTCAACCGGAAGTGCCCTATACTGAATTTAAGTCCAAAACTTCCGTAGTTCGTAGTTCTTCGTAGTTCCCGTTGACCTAGAATCATAAAATTTGGCATAAATCAAGGTACAGCACAAATAAAGGAAAAATTAAAAAAAAAAAGAAATTGAAAATTAATTTATTTATTTAACAAGCACACTAACAAAGTACATATAAATCATTTTAATATAACACTTAAACACGTCACACTCACTGATATGTACAACATAACAAGTGTACCTAAAATTAAAAGGTAAAATTAAAAGGTGTCCCCATACATACATAGTTCCTGTGAGTTGTATGGATGCTTATAGCATTTAGAGGTCTAGTTTGATTGGCAGCAAATAAGGAAAATAAATGAAATTGTGCTATTGTGCGAAAGAAAATAAAAGAAAACTTTTATTATAGATAATGGTATGGAATATTATAGATAATGGTTCCATACCATATGCGCGAGTCCGACTCGCACTTGGCCGATTTTTTCTGTTTAAATAACCGCTCCTTAATATATAATTTGTAATTGACTTCAAATTCAAATCTTATATATATATATATATTTTTAAATAAAGGATTAGTAAAGTCTGTCAGGTACTGAAAGATATCTTCAGTCCATGACATCTATAGTCTATACGGTTGATTGACAGCGTTTTTGATAAGCATGAAAAGTTATTCACGCGTTTGACCGTAGACAAAAAATATTAGACACATTTTTCACGAAAAGCAAATCTTAAAAACACAAGTATGTGTGGTACAGCCTTTCAACCAAAAAATTATAACCATCTCAAAAGAATCGTTGTATTAATTCGAGTACTGGAAGTCCAATAATTATTAACACTATAATATTTCCTTTTTAACGCAACCTTGCTGGAAGTTGCATTAGAAGTTTCACTTCAAAAACAATAATCGTCAATTTATATGGACGGTTGTCCACTACAATTATTTGAAAAACTATTCTCCTATACACCCCGTTGCAATTTCTTGATGACAGAGAAAATAATTCGAGGGAACCACATCTAAAACACTCAGCAAAAAACCAGTGGTCAATTCTTCACTCGCTCCATCCGTAAGAACCACATTCCGACAATGGTATTACCATAATAATACGCTCTCGTTTTACATTCACGACAGATTTGGAATAGGGTTCCACCGAGCACAATTTCAGCAGAAATCACATTATCCGCAAGACGTCTTACAGAATTCCGAAACGCTTTGAAGGATTCGTAGTAGTGTTTTGTTGACTTAGAATTATGTCTTCTTTTAGTACTTGACTATCTACTTATTGAATGAGATTAAATTATGAGTAAACAGTATAATAATAAAGCGTTTCGTAAAGTCATATTATTTGAACAATATGATGATGACTGAAGGATACTCTTTCAAGGATATAGATGTTTGGCACCCACATAGCGCATTACCTGGATAAAAACATGTATAGTAGTGGTTATATATAGTTTTGTCCTGGAAAAATTGTAGGTTCCAAAGTGGAAATATCAAAAAAAAAACTACAGACCGTGTCGTTTTTAAATTTGATAAAGACAATATCTTATATATGGAATATAAAAATAGCTTTTAGATGGCCGTCCGACATAACAAGTATAAAACCACGCCTGTGGTTGAATTACTACATCTCAAACTCACCTCAGCTAAATAAAATTATTAATTGGCCAGCGCTATAACTACTACGTCGGACTTCAAAGATTCGTCTTTATGTGGTACGACTACCATTTTCTGCATGGTGATAATATTGAAGTAACCATGAATGTGAGGCTTCGTTAGCTTTTCAAATATTGCCGTCCTAATCTAACGTATTAAATAGGTTCTATAGCTGCAGTCACTCGGCACTTCGCCATACGCCAGCAAGTATATTAACGTGAGCAAAGCAAAATCCGGAAAATTTTGGTAA
Organism: Hestina assimilis; assembly: GCA_023373885.1. Taxonomy (NCBI): domain Eukaryota; kingdom Metazoa; phylum Arthropoda; class Insecta; order Lepidoptera; family Nymphalidae; genus Hestina; species Hestina assimilis. The sequence goes on along the minus strand of CM041755.1, from coordinate 13,085,464 downwards.
AAAAGGATAATAGCTTTTGTACAGTCGTCTCGATATCTATGTTAACTGCAATAACCCGAGCAAAGCCGCGTGCATTGTCACTATAGAATAAAAAAGTTTAAACATCCACTATACATTGAAGGTTTACACGATAAATTCGTTTATATAAAAGAGTATGGAAAATGTTATCAACGTAAAACAAAGAGTCGTTTAGGATAAAGCAATTTTTGAAAATCCGTCCACTCCGTCCAGCGTCGGGTTAATGGCCCGATGTAGATGTTTCAACAAGTTACAATCGAGTTTCAATTTTGTTATCGAATTATGTAAAATGGTCGTTCGTGAGAGCTTTTTGTGTAGATGAATATACTAGCTTCTGACAGCGGTTTCGCCCGCGTGAATGAAGATTTTAATACAAAGTATCACGCTTTTTATTATATTTAAACCGAATTCCTTTGTACCATGTTTAATATATTTTTATGTCAGAGGGTAGACACGGGCAGGAGGCTCACCTGATGTAACCGATTACTGGTGCCCATGAACATCTGCAACAGCAGAGGGCATGCAGATGCGTTGCCGACCTTTCTTAGAAAACAACTGGTTATACGTTGGCTGACCTTGAAACGCGGCTGACAAGCAGCCATTTCACGAGTTTTTCACCAACGTATGGTGGTAGCTAACCAGGCGGATGTTTTTTAAATAAATAGTTGCTATTTATACAACAAGTGACATCTTTACAGACTCTAAGAGTGCATTACAACATCTAGCTCGGTGTACCTCGACTTTTCGAGGCGTCCCGATTGCTTACACAATTTTAAAATCAATTCTGAAACTCAACTCTCGGTCTAAAAATATTCGTTTACAAAGGATTCCCTCTCACATACATATAAGCGGCAATGAAGTCGCCGACTTATTAGCTAAGCAAGCATGCAGTGATGGCATAGATTTTCCGGTACTTCCTGTATATAGTGACTGTTTGCACTTAATAAAGAATATGTGTCGAAAACAGTGTCAAGAATACTTTGACGTACGCTCACGAGATAAAGGTATCTGGTACAAAACGATTCAGCCGCTGTCCCTGGACTCGCCGTGGATCGATAATAGTATTTTATGTAGGCAGGATCTCGTTCTATTGATGCGTCTGCGTTCCGGACACATTCCATTGAATAAGTTCGCCTTTTTGACGCGAAAAGTAATCTCACCAATGTGTGTAGTATGCAACAAAAATGAGGATGCATTTCATATTCTAATGGAATGTGTCCGAAACAATGATATTAGAAAACGGTTATTTAATAATTGTGCCATTGGACTGTGTAACTTTTACCTATCTGCCCCACAATCAAATAATGTCAAGATGATACTAACCCTAGTAAGTCAAGGCATCAGAAATAGGTGATTATATATTTTTTAGGTATATTATGTAGTATTTAGGTGTATTATGTTTTTGTTTTAATTAATTTAGTTATGATTATAAATAGTTGTAAATCTTAAATCATGTACGGAGCGGCATATTCGCTGAAGCGAAAAAGCTCTTTAATAAAGATTTAAAAAAAAAGTGACTAGAGATTGTTTTACCATTTTCATCTTTTTTACATCTTCTTACCATTTGGTTTATAATAAAAGCGAAGAAAAATGTAGGTTCAATAATAATAATTTGACATCTGTTTACTAAATAATTTATCATGATATACAGCACTTCTAGTTTCAAAATGACTTCTGGTTTCACTTCTAGTTTCAAAATTATGGACATCCCATGCAAATATTCAACCCCTATTTCACCCCCTGAATTTCAAAACATCCTTTCTTAGTGCTCGTTTCCGTTTTAAAAACAGCACCTGTGAAAAAAAAGTATTCTAGCACCAAGGGTGTAGGTTGAGCGTTTATATATCAATCAAGTTTTCTCCTTTTATATATTATATAGATTTTTTTTTTTTTTTTATGTTAGAAGTTGGCAAACAAGCATACAGCCCACCTGATGGTAAGTGGATGCCGTAGCTTATGAGCGCTTGCAGCACCATTAGTAGGTGCCACTCACGCGTTGCCAACCCCGAGATATTAGTTCTTAAATCTCGTTCGCCCAGTAATTTCACTAGCGTACAGTGCCCTTCAAACCGGAACACAGTAGTGCCTAAACACTACTATTTGGCGGCAGAATATTGGACACTGCGGTGATACCTACCTAGCCGGCCTCTTGCAACAAAAGACCTACCACCAGTGTGACTGATTGCACTGGTGGAATAATCTCTGTTGTGACAGAGGTTATTCCAACAGCGGGCGATGGGGTCGACTCACTGATTGACTCACAAACAGCTTATAATCAGTAAGGTACTAGGCACCCATTTGTTATACTCTTGATAAAAAGATAATTTTCACTATAGCAAAAATATTATATTAATATAAATAAAATTGCTTTATTAGAACTAAATTGTATTTTCACTTCGTGCTATTTTTTGATTGATTGAAAGCTTAAACTAATACGGAGAATTGTTTTAAAAGCTCTCGTTCTAAATTGGTTCGATTTTGTCGCAATGACTGATGTCAAAGGCTTTTGTAATAGGCTTTTGTATGTATTGGACAACGTAATACGTACTAAGCTTCTATTGAATTTTATTTCTCTTTGACTTATGTAACCAAAAAGGCTTCATTAATTACATTTTACGACCTGGGAACCTTCAAAACAAGAGCCTATGTATAGCCTGGGTAATTATTTGCTGACTATAGTAATAAATAAATTAACGCTACACACTCAACGGCCCCCATTAGGATAGTTATATCCTGTGTCGGGGTCCGGAAACATACACAACGATAAGGACAAACACACCCAGACCAGAATACATGCCTGTATAGTCAATACAATCATCTGCTCCGAGCGGAAATCGAACCCGTGACATGTGCCGCTTAAAGGAGGTTCGCTACCGTTACGCCATAACGTCGTCAACAATAATGATATTATAAATTAAAAAAATATCGAAGGAAAAAAGGATTTTATAATACAAGAGTGGGCTGTTTATTCGTATAAAAGAGAAGGTCCGCCCAAAGCTTTAAACAAATGACAAATAAAGATAGAATTTATTTAGACAACCATTGTTTTTGGCCGTTATTTCTGTGAATTTCTTTTGAATAAATGATTTTTACAAAACATTGTTACCTCATGTCAGAAAATAAAGTAAGCCTTTCGTTTATGATCCTTCTAATCCTATCTAACATAATAAGTGCAAAACTTGGCCGTTTGTTATTCAAACACTTTTACGTATGTGCTGCGTTTCGGCTGAACAGATTTGGGTGAAGTTTAGCACATAGATAGCTTAATGTAAAATTTAAACAGCTCAAACTCACGTCCAGGCCTAGTCTCGACCTCGCAGGAGAGGCCCTTGGGACGGATTCATCTTGAGCCCCACGTGGGCTGTCTATATTTTACCGGCTGGGTTCTCCTGACCCGGCCCCCCCACCGGTGACGCTGTCCAGGTCACTAGGCCCAACAGTAATAGACACTCCGAAAAAAAAATTGGTTTAAGTCCCGACTAGTATAGCGCCCTGTCCGTCGCGATGCGAGCAGAAGTGCGCAGTGCGAGACGGATCGCGACCGCGAACGTAGCCCACTCACCCTGATGAAGGACCTCCGATGAGTCCGAAACTAGTCGGTACTTACACCGATTGAACGTGAGTTTTAGCCGTTTAGTATTTTACAATAGCTTATATTATATAGCAATAATAATGTCTCACGATAGTTTGAATTATTTAATAATCATAGATTCACAGATAGCTTATTGTTATATATATAACAGATAGTTGTGGCGCAGCGGTAGCGAACCTGCCTTAAACGCCACAGGTCGCGGGTTCGATTCCCGCTCGGATCATAATATGTTTGTATTGACCATGCAAGCATATTTTCCGGTCTGGGTGTATTTGTCCTTGTCATTGTGAATATTTCCGGACCCCGACACAGGATATTAATATCCTAATGGGGGCCGTTGAGTGTGCAACGTTTATTATTATTATTATATTATTAATCAAAATAATATTCATAAAACCGATTCTCAGAGAATATATCGCATATGATAAAAGACAATATCGTACAATCCTATATCGCGCTATCAAAGTTTTCATAGTAAATTTACATATATACAACTTCAAACTTCGGCCCGCCAGGCAATATTATCCGCCTAGTCGGAGGATCCTATCTGCGTTGGAGGAACTTCGAACGTTATTCCTCTACATCACCAATATTCGTATTGTTTCCGCTTCCGCATAGATCCTCCCATGTCAATATTTTTTTTTATATCACAAGTTGGCAAACAAGCATACGGCCCACCAGATGGTAAGTGGTTGCCGTAGCCTATGAGCGCTTGCAGCACCATTAGTAGGTGCCACTCATGCGTTGTCAACCTCGACATATTTGTTCTTAAATCTCCTCTGCCCAGTAATTTCACTAGCCTACAGTGCCTTTCAAACTGGAACACAGTAATGCCTAAGCTAATAAGAATATTTAACACTGTGGTGGTACCTAGCTGGCCTCTTGCAACAAAAGACCTACCACCAGTGTGACTGATTGCACTGATGGAATAATCTCTCACATCGTCGTCACGTCCCCACTGCCGGTCAAGCCGACCCTTTTGTACTGAGAGAAGCATGGCTATACTACCGTAAGATAAAATATAATCCCGAGTCACATTAAAATGGTACATAGTGCTTTTCCAGTTTATTACCGGAGATCTTACATAAGGCGATTATGACGTATATTAGGAGGATATTGATGCGGTTTTTTTTAATAGATAGACTGATTGAAGAGGAAGGTTTATATATATAATAACATCCATTAAATAGTAGAGAAATACTGTTATTTTTGAGGTTTCTAATGTGATGTCGTAAATAATTACATTTAACGCGTGCGGGCCACGGGCAGTAATGAATAAATCAAAACTACTGGATCAATTTTAATCATTTTTTCAGTGAATGACATAGGCTATATATTTTATACCCGTACGAAGCCGGAGCGAGCCGCTAGTAATCTATATAAAATAGTAAACTGGGCCATGTCTGTTTATTTCACTGACAAGATATCCCCTAGACACGACTGTGCACCCTCGTACTTAACATTTATAATGTACTAGCTGTACCCGTGGCTTCTCTCGCGTGGTCATATTTATTATTTATTTAAACAAACAAATAATTCTTTCGCTTTATTATAATGTTGCTATTCCACCAACTCGCCGTATCGCTTCACCCGCCCGCGCTTTCTTTCTTATTTCTCGGCTTATATGTATCGTATCGTGATGTTATAATACAGCCTATAGCCTATCAAATGCAAAAAGGATATTTCAAATCCGACCAGTATTTCAGAGATGAGCACGTAACCAAACAAACATACTCTTCAGTTTCATAATATTAGTCACTTTTGATATTTTAATTAAATTTAGTTTTTTATGTATATTTATAGATAATACTGTCTAACGCTATGTACAAGCTAGAGATAATGATAGCTTAGCTGTGAAAATAATCAAAAATCATCGTTGTAACCGACTTCGAAAAGGAGTTACTCAATTCGAATGTGTATATATTTTTATATGTGTTGTCTTTCTGCCGATATTTTTCTTAGCACCGACTAAAGAAAATTTTGTAGAAAATTTTTATTTTTCGTGTTTATTATTTCATAATAGATCATTGTAGTCAATACTATGTGCAACTTTAAAAAATATCCGTCATTTCAAAAATGAAGCAATTTAAAAATAATTATAATGTATAACTTACGGACTTTTAACGACTTCCTTTACAAATATTTTATAAGGATATTCATTTTAATGACAGTATATTGTTCGGTATCGTATTATGGCCATTGTCAACAGCTATTTGAACACCCTCGTCACGGGAACCAATTAAATTTCAGTCCGATGAAATAAAACGAGCGTGAAGGAGCAAAATAATATTTCATGCGCTCCATTAATTTTTTTAAAACGAAGTTTTTATAATAGTGTTACGGGCTAGGATTCGCGGATTTGGAAATGAACACTTGATGGCTCTAAAGTAGACTTTATTGAGATCTAGGTTACACAACAGAACTTCACAAATCACAGGTCCAAATTACAGGTCAATCGCAGTCCAAAAGAATAGCCGAGGTCACTAATTATCGCACTTGTTCACTGGTATCACTTGTAGTTTCTTCGCTCGTTGCTCAGAACTGAAGGAATCAGTCGACGCGCCGGGCCGCTTATATAACACGGAACACGGGTTCGAGAAAGTTCCGTCGCGGAACGCTATACTAAAACTTTCGAGAACACATCTTTCTAGAACCCACGCGTCGTCAAGGGAATAAACATTCCCAGCAAGCAATTTCGAACCTTATGACCCGGTGATAACGTTCTCCGTAACAATAGTAACATTTACGGTTTCGTGGGTATTAAATAGACATAAAGTAATATTGTGCGTGCGCATGTGTTTGTTATTACAATTATAATGTAATTATTTTTGCAATAACTGAATCCTGAAAAACCAGCGCTGAAACCTTGTGGGAACAGTATCGCTGAGCTTGTGTACTTTTGCAATGTTGTTTTAATGGTTTTTTTGTACATATTTAAATAAATTTGGAGTGTCTGTTAGTAATATTAAAATAATCATTTTTTACTACATGTATATAAATATATGTACGGTACATACACCAAAATAACATTTCTTTAAATGTTTGTCTGTCTGTTTGTTCCGGCTAATCTCTGAAAAGGCTGGACCGATTTTTACGGGACTTTTATTGGCAGGTAGCTGATGTAACAAGGAGTAACTTAGACTACTTTTATTTTAGAAAAGGAATAAGGGTTCCGTGTAATAAATAAAAATTGGTACATCACACGAGCGGAGCCGCGGGCGCAACTAGTTATATATATAGATATTCTCCGTTTTCCATACATATGGCTATAGACGTGGAGAACGGAGAATCGAGAACGGAACGCCTACGTATATAGATAATTTAATACAGCAAAGTCTTTGGACAGTACACATTAATTTAGTTTACAGCCTTCACGGGTTTTAAATTCAAACACGATATTTTGTAACCTTTTTAGTCACGCTTAAGTTAAATAAAATAAACTTTAATCAAAATTGACCTTTATGTCCGTCAGGATTGTGACTACATTTCAATACTTAGACCGTCAATGAGTATGCCAAATGATCATTTTGTCTGAAAACCGTGAAATTCATTCGGTTTTCTGTCCGCAACCGTGAAATATCTGATTTACAACAGGTTTTTATGTTAATTCTGTTTATTGTTTTTCATCATTTTTAGGCGTCGGGATGTGACGACCCCATCGCCCGCTGTTGGGATAACCTCTGTCACAACAGAGATTATTCCACCAGTGCAATCAATCACACTGGTCTTTTGTTGCAAGAGGCCGGCTAGGTAGGTACCACCGCAGTGTCCAATATTCTACCGCTAAATAGTAGTGCTTAGGCACTACTGTGTTCCGGTTTGAAGGACATTGTACGCTAGTGAAATTGCTGGGCGAACGAGATTTAAGAACTAATATCTCGAGGTTGGCAACGCGCGAGTGGCACCTACTAATGGTGCTGCAAGCGCTCATAGGCTGCGGCAGCCACTTACCATCAGGTGGGCCGTATGCTTGTTTGCCAACTTCTAACATAAAAAAAAAAAGAAAAAAATCTTCTGACTTTCTTAGTCTCTAAAGATATTTTATTTAATATTTTTCCAAACCTTCATCAATGTCATTTTTAATTAACTCCATTAATTTTAAAAGTCTAATTAAAGCTTTTGTTGTTGTTAAGTTTTAAGGCTTTGCTTCTGTTTCATGAACATTTTAATGTTTGATTGAAAGCAGTACCGAAGCCTATGGTCAGGTTCGAAACCAGAGGTATCGTCTTGTGTTGCCTTGCCTACCTTCTATGATGGGGAGAGGATGAAAATACTTTGAAGAATATCGTGTGTTTAATTTTTCGTATAAAGTCTATCTCAAAGCTATACCATAGCTGAAGAGTTTGTTTGTTTTGTTGAACGCACTAATCTCAGGAATGACTGATAGGATTTGAAAATTCTTTTTACATTAGATACCACATTTCTTGAGGATGGCTATAGACTGTATAACATCACGATACGATAATTAGAAACCGAGCAATAAGAAAGAAAGACAATAATAATGTCTTCTTCTTCTTCTTAACGAGTGGTTAGTGGCCAGTCTAGTGTCAGAGTTGTTCAGGCCGCTCGTAGCCAGGTCTCTGACTTAACTTATCGATGATTATCCATGATAACCACCGGGACCGACTTTTTACGTGCCCTCCGAAGCAGAGAGACGCTCGGTTAAAATACCACTATGCGATCACCCATCTAGTAACTGACCGCGTCTAAAGTTGCTTAACCTACCGAACATTTACCGATCAGTGGGTGCACTCGCCTATGAGCGTCTCGATAACAATGTAAATCACGCGTGCGAAGTCGCGTCTAGCCAATAAATAAACTCTAAAACCCATTCACAATTGTCCAAATATTGCGTATGCGTGTATGCACACGAAAATTGTCAGTGTTCTATAAATATTTCTACCTATAATAGTATCACTAATGTGAGGGAAAGAGAAGGCAGATAAGGTCAATTTGTTCTAATCCAATCGGTAAACAGAACAATTACTTGTACCAACATTAGCGACACCTTTGTCAATATTAGAATACCACAAGATGTGCTAACACGATACTGTACCACATTACAATTGATAACGAAGTTTGAATACTTTATTTACGACCTTCAATCACATTTTGTTCAGAAAATAAAATTGTGCGGTCGTAAGACTCAAAAGGGTCGTAAGGTCCAAGACGAAGTTCCTTGCATTTGTTCTTCAACTCCGAATGTTATTCGAAATAAAAACTATATATTTCAATAGGTTATATGACAAAAAGAGACAGCGACAGGGAGAGAGAGACAGAGAGTTGCGCAGCCGGCTACGTACTCACTTGTTCGTGTGCTCATTTGCTTGTAGACTAGTAGGTAGGCTAATAGGTTCGATACACAAACGCACACACACACACACACACAACATACGGCATTTCATTACACGACGATTTCTACTAAACCGCACTATCCGTTAAGGAATTTCGTTTCAAAAAAATGAAAAAGTGTTACTGTCCCAATCACACAGCCATCGGTTTGTGGAGGTGACGACGTGAGAAACGTATCCAACACGAAGGGAGGATCCTCCGACCAGGCGGGTGATATTGCCTGGCGGATCGAAGCTCTGGGCCGAAGCCCTGGGCCGAAGCCCAACGACTTACGTTGGAAAGTTGTATATATACCTCAAGTGGGTAGGAAACTTTGATAGCGCGATTTTAGGAACGTGACGTTCGTTGGTCGTCCATATCGTTGCGTAGTATGCCCTGTAGGTGTCGTTGTAGCTTGATGCGACATTGTGACAATCTTGTCTTTCTATCGCGTTACGTCATGTTGCGTGTAGATGTCGCTACATCACTCCTCTCCCGAGACCGGAGGTCGATGAGAAGCAGAAGAGTCTTGAGTGCTTTCCGGTGCCAGTGGATATGGTTCCAGTGAGTCGGAACCAGCTGCCGCGTAGTTCTGGGTGAGTCGGAACTGTGTGCGGTGAGTTGCTGCTACACGTGCTCCAGTGAGTCGGAGTGATGGCGTGTAGTGGATGAGTGTGCGATGCTGCTACACGTGCGCTCCAGTGAGTTGGAGTGACGGCGTGTAGTGAAGGCTGGCTGCTGCGTCGACCAGGAGAGAATGGCTCTGCTAGATGACCGGCCGAAGTGCAGTGTGCTGTGCCAATCGCTGATGAAGCCGAGGGTGTTGACCAGGCCTGCGCGTTCGCTGCATGCGTGTGGTCAGGGTACCCGAAGAGGCTGAGTGCTGCTGGCTGGCGGTATGCGTTGCTAGACTTGATGCTTTCTTGAAGGGGTCAGGGGATGATGTATGATAATGCCACTACAAGGGCTGCGAAGGTTGCATGTTCTGAAGGGTTAACCAAGTGGAAGGTGAGGATCACGTCGGGGTCACCATTGTGGAGGTGACGACGTGAGAAACGTATCCAACACGAAGGGAGGATCCTCCGACCAGGCGGGTGATATTGCCTGGCGGATCAAAGCTCTGGGCCGAAGCCCTGGGCCGAAGCCCAACGACTTACGTTGGAAAGTTGTATATATACCTCAAGTGGGTAGGAAACTTTGATAGCGCGATTTTAGGAACGTGACGTTCGTTGGTCGTCCATATCGTTGCGTAGTATGCCCTGTAGGTGTCGTTGTAGCTTGATGCGACATTGTGACAATCTTGTCTTTCTATCGCGTTACGTCATGTTGCGTGTAGATGTCGCTACAGGTTCTTCAATTATAATTGATATACCTAAAGACCGAGAGAGAGAATACATACTTAATAATATTTTTAATTGTTTTAGTTCATGACGGTTGGTAAACAAGCGTACGGTCCGCCAGATGGTAAACAAGCACCGCCACCTAGGAACGCTTGCAATACTTGAAGTATCATATGCGCGTTTTCACCCCAAGAGATGTCAAGCTTAGCACGAAACGCAACAATACCTACTAATACTGTTACTTTCCACGGATTTTCGGTAATTAGTAGCATGGCTCTACTACAATGCAATAACTTCGATTGAAACAACGATAAAAACATGAAAATCGTTCAACGATCAGATATAATAACAGAAAATGTTTTTGACCCTATAACAGAACATCTAACTTCAGTGATAGTGACTGAACTGTGACGGATGGACAAATTAATCTAGTTAATAAACTCCTCCTGGCGCCGTCTAGTTCGTAACGAAGTTATTTCTCTATAGATAACGATGTTGTTTACTTCGGTTAAATTAATGTATATAGCACGTATTGTTGTGCATGTGCAATGATATAAAGTTAACGGATAGATAAAGATGCACAAAAATCTTGGCTTTCAATTCAAAAATTTAAAAAAAGTTCTATTTTAATTTTTTACAAAAATGTAATTGCAAAATATTTAATTACAATTTCAATTTATATGTATACGTATTTGGTAACTTTTTTTAAGAATATTAGCAATGCTTTTTCAAGTCACTACTTATATACCTATTGGGCCTCCAAATAAGCTTGTAGCTGGTGCGATGAGTGGGTACGACATAATAGTCCAAGAGGGTCAGGACACAACACGTAGCTCTTGCGCTAACAGAGCGGATTCGGCCCTTCTACTTCATTTTTTTTTTTTTTTGATAAGTGCATTCCGATGTAATATAGACTATAATGAATCTGAAATTTATTTTCTCATTGATAAGATACTGAAGTATAGCCATGACGAAAAAGTTTTATATAATAATTTTTTTTTTATTAAAATTGTGATTAATTTTCGACGTGAACGCCTGTGAAATTTCTGGACCGTTTCTGTTTTGAAGTGTTTTTACATAAACATTATGGCTTATATCAAGAGAAAATATTTTTATCTGAGGAAACAAAAACATTTTTTTTCGTTTTTTTTGCCTTATTTTAGTTTATAAGATGGAGAGGGGCAGAGGGAGGAGGAAATACAAGTGGTCAGAATAATTAGGCTCAGGAGATCATATTTAATTATTATTAATGTATTAATTTTATGAGTAATAGCTGTGGTAAGTAAATACCTATTCCCAGGACTCCGGTCGCAATGGTCTACTGAACTATTGTTTACTTTTTTTTTAAGCGGAAACCTGATTCGTTTTTGCAACATGAATTATTATTTACTTATTTATTCCTCATAGCATAAGTTATCTGCCCGTAAAAGTCCTGGTAAAATGGGTTTATTCAATTTGCAGTTAACAAACGTACAGAAAGACAGATAGATTAAAAAATGTTTAAAATATGTTTTATTACAAAATTCCCTGTATAAAGCCTAATGCATTCAGTAAAAAGCTATTTATTTTGAAATAATAAACAGACATTTCAATTTTATTTATTTCAAAGATATTACAAAATAATCAAGTAATTGTTCTGAGGAATTAGTTTTTGTAAGCAGCTTATCATTGAGGTTTATGATAATATTATCATTCAGATAACACATATTAGCTTCAAAACACTAATGGAATTGACCGGCGAAATATTATAGTAGTATTTCATTTTGTTCCGTAAGTTTTTGCGTTTGAATACCTCTCTAACTCTTCTTTTCTCCTACAGCCTCCTCCGTCGGCAACGCACGGTTTTGTCACTATTAATTTGTATAATCTTTTGTATAATCATTAGAAGTTTAGAACAGACTTTTGTAGTACGCCCTTAATTGCATTTACCAGCATCGAATCGCATTTGACTTGATGATTTTGGACACACTTAAACGCATAGTATTCAAAAAAATGCAGTTTAATGCAACTACATGGGCTCTGCTTTGATTAATGCTTCCTTATGCGTACGCATGCTTAAGTTCTCGTTCTGATGCGTACACATGCTTACGTATATTTTAACCGCTGTAAGCATCCTTTAACGCATTAAATCGAGTCATAAATTTATAGTCATTTAAAAGAGCAAAACGCGAAATGCAAATCAATGCTGAAACAGCTCTTATCTATAGAGGTAATGCGAATCAATGCGGATAAGTGTTACAAGCATAACAAGGAATCGAAAACAATGATTATAGGCTAAACCAAATAGGGTTATTGTTAACACAAACTCAGTTCTTGTCACACGTCTCGAACGAGAAATACTCAGTTTTCCTTGTCCCTCTTAAATCTTATTACAATAGAATTTTCTCTTTTCGCAGGTACTGGAACGCGTGATAAGATTAGATAATCAAAGATGTGCTCAATGAAAACGCCGAGGCATTCTCCGCTGGGACTCGTTTTGAATTCTAATTCATAATTATTTCAAATAAAAAAAAACGAAAAGATAAATTGTTTTGAAGGAAATTATGAATTGAATTCCATATCTAATAAAATTGAAGTGTTTTAGTAGTGACTAGCTAGTGAAGTGACCTAGATGAAAGACGTCAATAAAAAATGTTTGTGATGTTATAATAGAAATCAATTTTAGTGATCGTAAGTGTGACGTGATGTTTTAGTGAAGTGATTGTGCTAAGCAATGGGTTGTCAGTTAGGTAAGCTAGCCGCCTCGGAGCGTCGGACCGATAACCAGGCCCTGGGCGATGGGCCGCCACCAGCGACGGATCCCAGATTGCCTTTGACAGCGAAGCAAAAATACTCTATGCTCGCTTCATGGAAAGGCATTTCGAGAGCGATGGAAAAGACTGGCATATGCATGTTTATAAAGTAAGTTATCTTAATTACCATAAAAATAGAAGCAATATTTGGCATAACTATAAATTGCAGGTTTCTTATCCTTTAATATGGATAAGAATATTATTTTATATCACTTTAGAATTGTACGATTTCAAACAATTAATTGAAATAAGGATGGATAATTAGATTCCCTTAAATGTAGATTCAATGATATATTATTATTTTGTGAAAATTATTAAAATGAAAATCACAAATCACGAATCAAGGAGTCATAATTTTTGGTGTAATACTTTATGTATACACATACATTTTTCCCAGGATTTCTGGTAGAGATCTCTTGTTAGAGATAAGTCATCCTTTTGTACCATCATTCTGAGTGCCCCTTCCTTTTTATTACTGTAATTTCTTTTTGGTGCATAAATAAATAAAAAATAAAAATATCACAAAATAGTCAAATGTGATTCGGATGTTGTACATCGAGACTTCAGTACAATAACATATTATTTGTGATTTGTTAATATAACCAAAAATGTTTTCATGTTTCGTCAAAACGTCATTTCTATTATTAAACCCTTATTATGTTACTTTTGTTTTTCTTATTCGTTCAAATAAGATGAATATAATAATATAAAAATATTTCATCCGACTATTGTAGGAGTTTACGATACGGCTCAAAATCTAATAAAGCCGTTTAAGGTCAGACGTCGTAGACTTAATAATAAGTCTCCTTCATAAAAACTACTAAATTATGGTAATTCTGATCATAATAATACTTGTTATGAAGATCATTGAGGCGTATTGGTAGCAAGTCTGCTTATAGTTTCGAAGGCCGTCGGTTAGATTTCCGCTCAATATTTGTGTTGATCTTAAGAGTAGTCCTTGTGGGCCTCCCCTCCATGCCTCGAAGTGATCTCCATTAATCTATCGGTCCCAATTATTATCACATAGTATCTAATAGTAATCGTTAACTCTTGTATGGTAATTTGGTCTTATCAAATGCGTTATTAGCCACCCTTTAGTTACAGAAGTCTGTTGCCACGAACTCTGTGTAAGACCTAAAGAGAGAGAGTGTGTGTGTTGACGCTGGGAGAAATACCGGGAAGAATTCTAGGAAAGAGATATATTGATACTTGTTATGTTTATAAATGTGCGCAAGCTAAGTTTTGAATTCGAGACCAGCTGCTCGAACTATGTCAGGCTTGCCTTGAATAATAAATAAGTGCTTCAGAGTTCAGACAAGCCGATAAGATCAGTTGTTTACTTCAGTTGCTGAACGTTCTAGAATTAAAGGATTTGTTTTTCATCAGTTTTATATAGCCCTGCCGCTTACAATGTATTTTTTTTCAAGACATCCTATTGCCTCTCCAAATAAGCTCGAAGCTTGGGCTAGGATTGAGTTGCGAACACGCAATTCTCGCGTTAACACAGTCGGCCCTATTACGTTTGAGCTTTTGAGGCTATTGAAGTTAACGCTTAAATTATAGTTTTTGAGCTCTTTTTTAATTTAAATTGAATGAACTTTCTCTAATTTCAGTTGTCATTGAGTATATAATTATATACTATGTTTTGTAGACTACTTTGTCTTTTAGGATTTCGTGGTTCAAAAGTAAAGTTTTCATTTCTTTTACTGTACGGGCTATACAACTAAACTTCAAACTTGTCACTAGATTAGCCTTTTTATAATTTTCTCATATTAAATAGAACTCGTGAAAGCATAAAAACAATTGTTGTCCCACTGCTTGGCTTAATCCCATTAAGAACTAGAGCAAGACAAGATATGTGATTACTGCTACGAAACAGTAATAGGCACGTGAAAAACTCAGACTTAATTTATATCACAGAGGTGGCAAACAACAAAACTTAAAACATTTAACGAAGTCTTCTTCTCATTAAAAGTAATTAGTGTTATGTGGTGTAAACCACTTGCAGCTACCCGTGACTATGCTAAGCCAACATACGTTTTAGAAATATGTCGGGAGGATTTTTATCCCGGGCAACCAACTGAAAGATTTTTTAGTTAAGCGGGCGCAAATGGGCTCAGCTGATGCTAAGCTATCACCGCTGCCCATGAACATCTGCAACACCTGCAACAAAAATTTAAGGAAGGAATAGGCTCTTCTCTTGAAGGTTCCCAGGTCGCTTCTGTTTGGAATAACCGCCGATCGGAAGTTATCTTCTATTCCTCAGGAACAGATCTTCACTCAAGACAAAATACACCCCATGTCTTTTTCTGTACACCTAACAACATATATGAAAAAATTCATAACGGTCTGGTGAGCAATTCATTTGCGAAAGCCTAAAAGTAAACAAACTCACGTTCTCATTATATTAGTCTGAATAAAGCTAGTTTATTTCAAAGCAAAACTTTATTTTCACAAAATAAATAAAGATATTAAGCAAACGAAATGCCTCAAGTTTCAGTTTTAGTAAATTTTTAGCAAGCAAATAAGTGAAATATTAACATTGCTATATAATTTTTGGCGGTATTTGGACATATTCTTTAATAACTGTAAAAGGTTTTAATAACCTGATAATTACATGTTATTCTTTTTTATTAATTCTCTTATATATTATTTGGTTGCATTTATTAACCGACAACCATTGTGGCGCGTTGGTAGCGAGACTGTCTTTACTCCCGATTGATCTGGGATCTGGGGGTTTGTCCGTATGGGTTCCACCGTTCCTCGGTGAGCACGTTAAGCCGTCGGTTTCGGATTGATTTGATCTCTTGATAGGTAATTTATTCATACAAAGAGTTACTGGTTCGCCCTTAAGGTTGCGGAGGTCAGATGACAATCACTCTGTGTGAAAACTAGAAAAGTAAAAAAACTAGTAACCTGTCAAATCCGGATAACAGTAGGCAGACATATGAATGATGATGATAGAATGAACAGTTTCATTTATAAACCGACTTTAAAAAGGAGGAGGTTGTATTTTCGACTGGTCGTTATTACTTTTTTTTTTCAGGAATTGTTTTGGAACGAAGTTCCTTATCGCACGTTGTGAAAGGGGCTAGACGGAAAAAATCTTACGAAAAGTTGTCACGACACTTTTTGCTATTGTAAGCTGTGCGGCGTCGCATGTTTCTCTGTCTGTCTCTCTCTCTCTTATAGAAAGCAAGGCCAGATATTTTCATTTCTATTTCGCATTGAACAGTGTGGTGTCGCGACGATTATTTTTGTTGAGTGTATACAGGTTTTTTGTAAATAATAAATAATATTAATAATAAAAAAAATATTATTATAACTTAAAAAAATTAAATTTTATTACAATTCCTTCACTAATTAATCGAAAGGAACTTCGTTCCATCCGGGTGTCCCTTGACACCTCTCAAGTTTTTTTTTTTTATCATGCTCGAAATAAACATTTTCCTTGAACTGTACATAATATTTGTTGTTTCAAGTACCTAATTCTAAATTGCTTATTCTCAGTACACGTCAGTATCACATGTGTTCTCTCAGCGTATACGAATTGCTTTTAGGAATATCTAGCGTACATTTTAGTGTTAAACACATGACGGGATGTGTTTGGTTTTACGTAATATTGAATCTGCAAGAAATATTACAATGTATTTATGATCCAACATACCTAAAACCACGCCTATGGTTTTATCAGTATTCATTTCGAATCAAATCAAACTAAGGATAACCTTGAGCCTTTATGAATTTCATCAAACTAGATAACAAAATATATTGCACAGCACTGTAACTACTACGTCGGGTTTCAACGATTCATCCTTTTATGTGGTACAACAACGATTTTTCTGCATGATGAAATATTGAAGGAACCATCAATGCGAAGCTTCGTTAGAATGATATCTTTTCAAAACATTGTCTTTCTAATCTGGCGTATTAATTATGTTCTATACTTCGTCATGCACCAACGTAGGTACTAATTATATTTAGAACTTGCTTTTTATTTTTCCGTGACGATTATATTTTTGACACAATGATATTGATATCATTTTGTATTTTAGACAATATCAATACACTTAAAATTGGCCGCTGGCCGACAACGTACAAGTGACTGGTTGTTGAATGAACGTTTTCCAAGGGGCAATTTTCCAACGTCAATGGGTAGCAGTTCTGGCGACAGATTAGTGCAATGGTGTCATGGAGCACCTGGTTTTGTACCTTTGTTTACCTTTCAACGGCCAAGTCACACAACATTAACTATAATAATAAAGAAATCGCAGTAAAGACCCTTATACTTGCCACGACTTTGTCTAGATTTCATTACTGTTTAGAGATAAACCAGCAGCTCCATCGAGACTTGGCTAGTTTTTTACAGAATGTTTTTGGTGGGATTATATTTAGAACTTGCT
This sequence comes from Hestina assimilis, assembly GCA_023373885.1. Taxonomy (NCBI): domain Eukaryota; kingdom Metazoa; phylum Arthropoda; class Insecta; order Lepidoptera; family Nymphalidae; genus Hestina; species Hestina assimilis. The sequence goes on along the minus strand of CM041755.1, from coordinate 13,067,988 downwards.
TTTTATTTGTACGGGACGATTATATTTTTGACACAATGATATTGATATCATTTTGTATTTTAGACAATATCAATAAACAAAACGTTACGAGTATAACTGATAGTCGATAGAAAAATAAATTTCGCAATGGCTGTGGAGATTAACGTGACAAATACTCGTACAAAAATATTTTCTCTGATTGATCTATTATAAAAAATACAGTGTGCTTTAGACCACGATTGAAGTAAAACTACTTTAGTTAAAATTAGTCAGCGAGTATATGCTTAATCTGTCTGTCTGTCGGTATGTTTTCAGTAAATCGACAAAAGAATGAGATGAATATATATAATACTTATACTATTTTATAGTATGTATATTTCTGTCTCATTAATTCCTACACATTTTTGTATTTGTGTCTCTTACCTGTCGTTTTTTCCGTTGCATCCGGTTTGAAATCACAACGATTCTAAAGAAGTTTCACTTCAAAAACTGAAGACTAGTCTCTTATATAAAATAATAGTACTATTAGTAAAGTAATAGTACTATTGCGTTTCGTGAGGTAGTGACAGATTGGGCCTCTGGCAGTCACTCATCACACGAAATACAACAGCACTGTGTACGTGATGCCGATTTTCTGTGAGAGCGTAGTAGCTAGTAGCTTTCCTGGTCGAGCTGGCCCATTTTTGCCAGGAGGAGCATGGCCCTGCTACCGTGAAAAACTAATGTGAACTTTTCAAAAAAAGTGTTTTTTCACTTTTTTGAACTCACTCACTCCCATTCATTCATAATGTGTAACGCGCAATAATGACCTCCGTTTCAATAGAAACATAGGATTTTCCAGTTTAGGCCTTCACTGCTCTCATTTGATCAAGATAAAATACCAATTATTCTGTGACAAATACTCGTATGACCAATAAATAAAAATGTCACTGATGGATCTATTTCAATCTTTATTTATGCCCCAAATAAATATATCATCGTTATGCTGACGTTGCCAATGCCATTCAAAGTCTAAAATTAAATTTTATATTTTTATTTCACGTAGATAGCGCAAGATTTATTTGTTGATTTTCAAGTCAGAATCCACTACTGTCTCTAAAATAAAACTACGGAAAAACGAAAAGATTGAAATCTTTTCGTTTCAGGTAGACCTGAGAAGAACCGGCGGACTCAAACTCATTAAAAACAGGAAATGTAAGAAAAACTCCAAATCTCGCAATGCAGTTCTTCTACTACAATAAGTTGTGAGCTCTCATGCTAAGCCATGAATTGAAAGTTGCTTTACTATAAAGTTTTTTAATAAGTAGGCATATTGTCATACATGATGCCGAATCTGAATGCATTAGAAATTCAAATAAATGAATAAACGCTACACACTCAACGGCCAGGATAGACGATACGGATAGGATAGTTATATCCTGTGTCAGGAGTTCGGAAAGCTACACAACAAAACAAAAAGACAAAGACACCCAGACCGGAACACATGCCTGTATGGTCAATACAAAAATATGGTCCGAGCGGGAATCGTACCCGCGACCTGTGGTGCTTAATGCACAACCATAACGTTCAATTACAAAAAGTTCTGAATAATTGACACATTGGCCCAAATCATAGGAGAAAATTTTCTAAAAAATATTTCTTGTACTTAACTTCCAAAAAATATTTCACTATCACTACATAGTATAAAACAAATTCGCTTTCTCTGTCCCTATGTATGCTTAAATCTTTAAAACTATGCAACGGATTTTGATGCGGTTTTTTTAATAAATAGAGTGATTGAAGAGGAAGGTTTATATGTATAATAACATCCATTAAATAGTGGAGGATTTTTTTTTTTGAGTTTTGTAATGTAAATGTTCGTAAATAATTACATTTAACGCGTGCGGGCCACGGGCAGTAATGAATAAATCAAAATTATTGAATCGATTAAAATCAATTTTTCAGTGAATGACATAGGCTAAATATTTTATACCCGTGCGAAGCCGGAACGGGCCGCTAGTCATTCATATAAGACAAAAATGAATTATGCGTAAGCTATTATCATGTATCTTCCTTAAAGAATTCATAAAGTCGTAACAAAGTTTGTGTATAAAAAGAAGAAAGCGAACCTGATGGCTTGTATGTGTTACTTATAAATACAGGCGTATGTGAAACCCCAACAAAACTTTTAAAAAGTTTTCAAAAAACTTCCATGAAACTTATTCAAAATCCCAACGATTGTCTTTCAAATTTGACAAATTTAAATGGTTTTTTCTCTGTCTGTTGAACGAAGTTTTAGATGAAGTTCGACACCACCCACGTCAGCCTACGCTTAACTTATTTAGATTATCAGGAAGTTAGGAATTTGCCAGAATAAATTTACCCAAATACTTATTACTTTCCCTGAAATTTTCCCACAATTTTTCACATAATGTGTTAATTGATTTTTTAAATCCTTCTGTCTGTAAGTCTGTGTGTGGCATTGTAGCAAAAAGACTGAGCTGATTTTGATTATTTTTCGAATTGAAAGGTGACTTGATCGAGAGTGTTTAGTTATGGTGAAAGAAATTCTGTCCATTTGGGGGTTGTTAACTTTTAATTTTATTTATTTATGTACGACCAAATGATGGCAAACAAACAAGGTGGCAACCCTTAGAGGAATTCGAGAAAAAACGCTACGCTAACGCTGAAAAAAGAGAAAAAAGATAAAGAAAATAAAAATATATATCATTAATAACTTTGTCCTCTTTAAGCCCATTTTGACGACGTTGTGGCCTCAAGCACCACAGGTCGCGGGTTCTATTCGCACTCGGAGGAGGTACTTGTATTGACCATACAGACATGTGTTCCGGTCTGATGTGTTAGTCCTTGTTGTATGTATTTCCGGACCCCGACACAGGATATAACTATCCTAATGGAGGCCGTTGAATGTGTAGCATTTATTTCTTTATTTATTAATAAGAAAATATTGTATTAATTACATAATGTACATTTTAATTATATAAAAGCAATAAAGTCAATGTGCCTTATAAAGGTTTTTAGGTCACGTTAAATAAAGTTCAGGTCGTTATTATGAAATTATATTGTGAGCTCGGCGTATACTTCCCTTGTACACTGCTATCACTTGAAATTTAATTAAAAATGTTGTTATATAAAAAAATTCTAAAGATGAATTTCTATGATGTCGTGTCTGTAATCTGTGATTAGTAACAGTAGAACCTTCTTGATTTTGCCATCAGGCCGAAGGGGGAATAATAATTCCTTATATCCTAAATAGATGCTACTCACGCTTTGCCAACCTTGAGATATTGGTTCTTAAATCTCCTTTGCTCAGCAATTTTACTAGTCTACAGCGCCCTTCAAACCGGGGCACAGTAACACCTAAGCACTGCTATTTGGCGGTGGAATATTTCACGCTGCGGTGGTACCTACCTAGCCGGCCTCTTGCAACAAAAGACCTACCACCAGTGTAGCTGATGCACTAATGGAATAATATTTGCTGTGACAGAAACTATCCCAATAGCGGGCGGTGGGGTCGTCACGTCTGACGCCGAGGAACTATTGATATTATATTTGCGTAAGTATCTCTGTCTGTCTGTCGCGCTGTCATACAAAAACTACTGAACCGATTAAAATTAAATTTGGCACACAGATAATCTAGAACCTGAAAAAGGACATAGGCTATTTTTTAATGCGAAAAGGGTTTTAAGGGGTTAAAAGGGAGGATGAAAAGTTGTATGGAAGTAGCTTTATTTTTTGAGCTAGAAGCTTGAAACTTATTATTTAGGCTATTGATTCGATATCAATAAATATGACATTCAAAGTTTGTAAAAGTTTTACCCTCAAAGGTGTAAAATATCAATACGAAATAGGGGATGAAAGCTTGTATGGAAATATGTAAGGTTTATGTGAATGTTTTACACGCAGGCGATGCCGCTGGCAGAAGCCAGTAATCAAATAAATAAACGCTACCGGTCAATAGCCCCCTTTAGGATATCAATACCCTGTGTCAGGGGCCCCATAGTTTCAGAGAGTGAGAGAATGCACACACTCCTTTCGACATATTCTTATAATATAAGTTATGAAACTTTATTATAGAAATCGAATTTGCCCTATTCAATAACATATAAAGAAGGATCCTTTTTCCTATTGTTATATTCTGGAAAAAGATATTTACGGAGATATCCAAGTGAACGAAAAGGTTGTATTGTTATTTCTGGTAAATATTTACTTTATTACATTATTATGACTGAACTTACAATGAACAACGGTCCATATCGGTTTGCGGCTCATTCTTGATGTCTTTTTTAATGTTTATTACTGTTGGCCCTACCGGCCTTGACAACGTCACCAGGTGGGGGAGAAAAGAACTAGTCCTTGCTCAAATATAAGTCTTGATGCCTATCCTAACCATAATAGCGATATTTTTTTAACTTGCCTTTAAATGCGATGTTCAAACTTTTTATAATAATAATAATAACGCAACAAACAAGCATACGGTCCGCCTGATAGTGTTGTAGTCACTGCAACCTAGGAACCCTTACGATATTTGAAGTATATGCTAACACAAGGGATGGGACGGAAGGGAACAGAGGAGGTGAAACCTTGGGCCCACGGCGCTCGTACTCATCACGCGACAAAATATTACGGATACCGTTACTTTACATCGATTTTCTGTGACAGGGTAGTACTTCCCCGATCAGCCCATTTATGCTGGAATGAGCATGACTGAACTACCGTAAAAATTAATGTATGAAAAACTTAATTAATATAGAATCAATTGAAGCTATCCATATAAAATCATTCATTACGCCACATCACAGAGCAAATAACGCATGAATGAACGAATGATATGATCGATTCATTCAGCTGTTAAGGACAATCAATACATTCATCTATAAAGTCTTTATTACGAGAGATTGTAAGTTATGATATACATATAGTAATATAATGTTAAAAGAATTCTCATATTATCAAAAAGATAAAATGGCTTTCTTTTGTTTTTTCGTTATATGTAACGAACAGCTTGAACAGCGTTTATTGGGGAAGAGTATATATGTACATATATTTTTTTATGTCACTAAATTTTCAAGCAAGCATACGTTCCACCTGCCCACCCGCAGAAATCGTCACATAATGAAATGCCGTATGCTGTGTGTGTGTGCGAGTTTGTATCGAGCAGCCAGGTACTCAACTCTCTCGCTCTCTCTGTCTCTTTTTGTTATATAACCTATTGAAATATACAGATTTCATTTCAATTTACATTCGGAGTTGAAGAAAAAACGTATGGAACGAAATTCAACATCAATACCCTGTGATTATGATTACCTCACAATTTTTATATTTTTTAATTCTTGAAACGATACCTACCTTATTATGGTTCAAATTATTAAGAATCTTGGACGCGTATCTTCTTAAACATTTCGTCAGAACTCTTTAAAATTAAACTTTTTTGTAACACTAACGTAGAACAAGCTATGAATTTTAATCAGAAAATAACCACTTGGAAAACTAACTCGTCCGGTTTAAACTTTTGACCTTTTTTTGTTCGATAGAGATTGCTTTCAGGAAGGTATTATATAAAATGTAATCTTCTAACATAAGTTTTGTACCATGACACCATTCTGGCGTTGTGGGTAGCGAGTCTACCTTTAGGCTGGACGGTTGAGAGTTTGATTCCCTCTCGAAATTATGTTTGCATTAATCTTACAAATATCTGTTTCGGTATAGGTATATCATTGTTAGATTTTACAAGGGTTATGGAAGATGTGTCTTATTTTTTGTCAAGTCAAAAATATTAGTAATTTTTCATGCTTGTCAAAAACGCTGTCAATCAACCGTATAGACTATAGATGACTTGGACTGAAAATGCCTTTCTGTAGCTGGCAGACTATTTTTTAAAATAATGCGTGTCAAAAGATTTGAGTTTGACTTGACTTAAATAAACTAAAGACTGGAAGAATTGTAGTATACTACAATATCTATCTTTACATATATACAAGCGACTATCCAGTTGAATTTAAAAGCATCAATAGCTCAACGTTCCGACTCCTTTAATACGAGATTTGCAGGTTCGATTCTGACTCTCTTGGGTTAGTTTCATATCCACTCTTACCGCAAGCTATAAGCATATTTGGAGGGGCAATAGGACTATTAATAATGACTTGAAATATCATTACAAGTATTCTTATATTCTCGACACCCTTGTAGGTAGCTTTTAGCCTCGACGGTTGCGGGTTCGATTCCCGCTCGGGCAGATGTTTGCATTGATCTCACAAATATCTGTTTCGGTCTGGTCGTTTGTTCTTGTGGGTGTCCCCACCATGCCTCGGAAAGCACGTTAAGCTGTCGGTCACAGTTGTTATCACATAACATATGATAGTAATCGTTAACTCTTGATAAGTCAATGGCTCTTATCCAATGAGTTACTGAATTGCCCTTGGTGTTGCGGAGGTCAGGTGGCAATCACTCTGTGTACCTTGGGTAGATAAAAATACTCAGAAAAATGCTAGGAAGAAGAAGATAAGTTTTGTACCATGGGTCCATACCCCAGCTCTAGCGATTGAAGTTAACAATTTTTTTAGACAGTCCAATTCTTTAGTTCTTCTTCCTAGCAATATCTTCGGTATTTTACTCTTATTACTCTTATCCGGATTTGATAGGTTGCTAGTTTTCACACAGAGCAATTGCCACCTGACCTCTGCAACCTTAAGAACCAATAACTCATTCGATAAGAGCAAATTACCTTTCAAGAGCTATTATTATCAGATGTTATATGATAACAACTGGGATCGACAGTTTAACCTTCTCTCCGAGACACGGTGAAGAGACCCACTAGGACAAACACCCAGACCAAAAAGCATATTTGAATAATCAATACAAACATCTGCTGCGGGAATCGAACCCGCAACTGTCGAGGCTAAAGACAGACTCGCTACCAATACACCAACATGGTATCTGTCCAATTCTTTAGTTCTTTATGTAAAAATAACTTAAATAACTTGTAACGGGATGTTTCATTGAAGTTTCCAGAGCAACCCGGATATGGAATCGGTTAAAAGTCCCGCTCAAGTTTTTGCGATGAAAGTTTTATCAAGTTGCAAGTTGAGCTTTTGGACACGCCAATTAAAATCCGGACCAATTTTGTTTTTCCGATCCAGTTGCTGTGACCAGCTAGAGCCTTTATTAGTGTCGTTTGTGGGGGAACGAATTGCTTGGAAAATCTCTGATAAATTTTACTATACTAGCGGGCACGGCCGACGTTGTCCTGCCATGAAAATGAAGAAAATGTGTGACCCGATAGCAGCGCCCCTACTGGATGCGATTGTTAAATTAAACCATTCTCGAATCCACCGGAATACACACAAAATGTCATCAAAATCAGTCCAGCCGCTTAGTACGAGTTCAGTGACATAGACAACGTGTAGTAGAATTATATATATAAAGATAAGATAAAAAAATTATATATGCTTAGTAACTCATTAACAGAAAATCGTAAGATAAAAATTGTATTTATATTGTTGTAAGCGGGAATCGAGTCCGCAACCTATGTATGCTTAAGTTTCCCTACTACCGTACCATAACATCGTCACATTTGTTTCATAAAAACAAAAACTAAATAAGAAACACTAATTAATTTAAAATAGTTAAAAAAAATACTTTCTAGCATTTCCTAAAAGTTCTACCTTTGTGTGTGGTAGTCATGTTTGCAAACCGATTGCAATAAAGCTCTGAACAGAGCTTGCTTTCTGACTCAGTAAAGCTCCATAAGCTAAAGGATTTCAACATTATTCCTATTGGTATTCATTCATGCTGAAGACAGTTACACTTTCCTACTAAAATCAAGATGATATTTATTAACATGATCTTACAATTATCATGATCATTAACATTATGTTTAAGAAAGAAAGAGAGAAATAATTCATTTATTAAGACACACTTAAAAAACATAACAAAATAACAGTACAAAATCAAAAGTAAAAAAAAATGTTAATAATAAATTACCTCCAGTATCAAAAAAAACTAAATAAATGTTTATTTTATAAAATTTAAAAAAAAGTTGTACCATTCAGTTTGTTAGGCAAATTACAGATTACAGGATAATCCTAGTCGTAACATTCATTCGGCAACCCGATTTATTGTGTGCATGTTTCTAACCATTTCCATTTGGTCGAAATTAGTTATGGTTTGACCTCTGTGTATAAAGAAAATAGACTGTCTCTTACGGTAAATGTATTCGTTTGGTTCGCAGAATCTCACCGCAAAACACCCGGGCTCTAGATATAGGCCCTGATTATCCTTACGACTTATCACGCTAGAGATAAATCTCTGCTAGTTTCTAATTTATTATAACAAACCATAGCTAATATAAATAAGCTTAGATAAAAATATTTTATTTTTCATTTTATGACGGTTGGCAAACAAGTATATGGTCAACGCAACCTTCGACTGATTGCGACACTGTATCACATGTGCATTGCCAACTCAAGGGATTGAAGGGAAGAGATGAAATGGGAAAAAGGAAGGTATCAAGGGGGCGGGAGATCGGGGAAACGTAACAGTACTGATATTGTAATTTTCTAGCGATTTTCTAAGAGATTGTTGTACTTCCCAGGTCAAGCGGACACATTTATGCTGGGAGAAGCTTGGCTCTATTAGACTACTAAAGCAAATGATTTATAACACTTACAGTATTGTACATTTCAAAGTACATCTAAAAGTGCCTTTATCAAATGTCTTTGTACATTTAAGGATTATTTCTTAAGCTGTAGAAACTTGATTTTTTTTCAACCGCGCGCCAGTCGCTTCCGAATCCTCCAACCGCAGAACTTTCTTGTCCATTAAAACATTTTAAGCCGCGGAGAAAGGCGTGTCTTTTGAAAACAACTTGCAACTACAATTTTCTATAGTTTTTAATCGACTCGAGAATGGCTGAAGTTTGTTTTAAACAGAAATTGAGCTGCAACTTTGTCCACGATGTCCTTAGAATTGGTACCAGAAAGAAATGAAGCACTTGTACGTAAATAATTTTTCGTAAGACAAGACTAAACCAAATTTCATGTGACTACGTCCTGCAGCACATTTTTTAATTATTCCTAATGGGGTGAAATATAGGGGCTTCCGATGCATTCACTCATCGCACGAAACGCGTGCGGTTTCTGTGTGAGGGTAGCACTTCTCCGGAGCCGGCCCATTTGTGCTAGAGGAGAATGGCTATACTATTGGTGCAAGTATATCTACTGTAATTGCTTCTGGTGTTATACAACCGGCTAAGTGTGTGTCGGACTCGAACACTGTACCAGCGTTACTTACCACCAAAGAATAATATTATCAAGTTTTTTGTATGGCGACCGCCAATATTTATATACAAATTTATTTTATTTTTACTATTTCTTGCGGTAGCAGAAAATTTCTACCCCTCCACCTAAAAAAGTTTTGTAGAATACTGACAGACGGACAAACGGACAGCGGAGGCTGAGTAATAGGACTCCATTTGCAACCTTCGGTTTACTGAAAACGAAAAAGAAAATGTACACATATTTATTAACACTGTAAAAATAATAATAAGTAGAACTGTTTTACAAGCTAGTAGCATAATACGAGGAAACGAAAACAAAAAACTACAGACGGGAAGGCAATTGCTCTGGCAAAAGGGAAACGTTTGAAAAACGATGTATTACTACAAAGCGTTCAATTCAATCTCTCGCGTTCTTCAAGCGGGATTCTTAAGTACATATTCAGAACGTTCGAGGCAAATCCAATACGCGATTTGATTCTAAAGAGGATTTCTTCGTAAACACGTAGAAATATGAATATTTAGTTTGGATTTTAATATTTCATTTTATTTATTTTGGTTCATATATAATAAATGAACTTGATTTTTATTTGACGACTACTGTGGCTGGCTGGTATTGAGCCTGCGTTAAGCATCAACGGTCGTAGTTTGATTCCCGCTCGGAGAAGATAATAATAAGCGCTACACACTCAACGGCTTTCATTAGGACAGTTATATCCTGTGTCGAGGGTCCGGAAACATACACAATGAAAAGCATATGCTCCGGGCGGGAATTGAACCCGCGCTATTCGCTACCGCTTCGCCACAACGTCGTCGAAAGATCGAAGATGTTTGTATAGACTGTATTGTTGTGCCCAGGAACGAATTAATTAAACAACGTCTGAACAGTTGGAAGTACGTTTAATGACTGCCTGGTATTCGAATATGACTTACATATTATTAGCTTAGGTGCACACTACACCTTCCCCATAGAAATTTAAAAAAAAATAATACAATATTTTTTTTTTATACATTCTATTATGACACAAACAATTTAGTTCTGTTTTTATGAATAATTTCCTGTTTCCCGTTTTTAATATTTTTACATTAACATTTAAATCTTCTATTACTTTATATGGTCCTAAATATAAGCTTTGAGTTTTATCATTAACGGTATTTCTGATTAAAATTAAATCGTCCTTATTATAACTTACTGGATTAACATTCATTCATAACGGCGTCGGGATGTGACGACCCCATCGCCCGCTGTTGGGATAACCTCTGTCACAGCAGAGATTATTCCACCAGTGCAATCAGTCATACTGGTGGTAGGTCTTTTGTTGCAAGAGGCCGGCTAGGTAGGTACCACCGCAGTGTCAATATTCTGCCGCCAAATAGTAGTGCTTAGGCACTACTGTGTTCCAGTTTGAAGGGCATTGTACGCTAGTGAAATTACTGGGCGAACGAGATTTAAGAACTAATATCTCGAGGTTGGCAACGCGTGAGTAGCACCTACTAATGGAGCTGCAAGCGCTCATAGGCTGCGGCAGCCACTTACCATCAGGTGGGCCGTATGCTTGTTTGCCAACTTCTAAAATAAAAAATAAAAAAAAAATTCTTATCATAATAAAATTTTCTTACTAACTTAGTCTTATATAAATTTTCTCTAGCATCCTTTTGTGCTATTTTTAACCTATACTTAAGTTCTAAGGGATAGTTATCCGTATTGTATAGTGGTTCAATGTATTCATCTCTTAAATTAGTTGGAATATTACATAATTTTCCAAAGACTAATTCATGAGGTGTGTACTTTGTTTCTGAATGCACTGTATTATTATATGCAAAGCACCAGTATGGCAACCAACTACTCCATGAACCAACTTTATTCTCTGACTGAATCCTTAAATACGCACCCATAGTCTTGTGAGAATTCTCGAGCGCGCCGATACTCTCGTGGTGATAAGCTGTTGAAGTCACTTGAGATACTTGCAATAATTTACATACCTCTGTCATCGTCGAAGATATAAATTCTGAACCACGATCCGTTGCCACTTCTTTTGGTATGCCATATCTGAGTACAAAATTCTCTACAAATGCTCTTGCTACGGTAATTGAATCTTTACGTTGCAATGGATATGCTTCTATAAATTTCGTTAACTCACATTGCAATGTCAGAATATAAACATAATCATTGTCGTCTTTTCCAATAGGACCTACTATATCTAGAAATATCTTTTCAAAAGCTGATTTGGCAGTTGTAGTAACAACTATCGGTTGTTTAGTTTTAATAGAATATTTTTGCTTTTGACATTTTTCACACTTGTTGACAAATTCACGAACATCTTTTTCAATAGAAGGCCAAAAATAAAGTTTTTTAATATTATTAACCATTCGCCTAATACCTGCGTGGCCACTTGTGGGCAATAGGTGAAAGTCGTTAATTATGACACGTCTGTCATCAATATTACTTATTCTTCTTACTCCCTTAATAACACATAATCGTGGTCCGGACCACTTTGGAGCTTTCATTATTTCTTTGGTTAACCTTTCAATAAATTTCTTATTTTCTTCATTTTTAATAATGCATATTTCATTTATTTTTATCATTTCGCATAATAACCCTAAATCTCTCACTAACACGGCTCGCGTAGACAGCGATTGAGAAGAAGGTACGAAATAAATACTACCATCATTCGGTACATATGCAAATTCATTTAATTCGGCTTCAATAAGACCGCTTTTCCGTAGTTTATTCAGTTTAGTTTTAGTCGTTAAAGATAGTTCAATAATATAATTTGGTTTTTTAAAAATTTCGACGATTCGTGGGTGATCAGTCCTCGAATCATCTTTATCGTCATCAATATCAGTCATCGTATTGTCATTTGTCATGCTCTGTCCCGTATCACGTAATTGTCTTAATTGTCCTCTTGTCATTACATTCATCACCTTTTCACACATTTCTTTCAGTTCATCTGACGATACAATCACGCGCGACAATGCGTCTGCAGCCACATTGTTGCAACCTTTCACATATTCCACAGTAAAAGTATACTCTTCAAGACAAAGTCTAAATTTCGTTAACCTGCTGGAAGGATCACGCATATTAAATAAATAAATTAGCGGTTTGTGGTCTGTCTGGATTCTAAAATGCCTTCCATATAAATAAGGTCGAAAATACTTAACACTCCAGACTAATGCTAATAACTCTTTTTCAATAGTAGGATAGTTCCTTTCTGCCTTATTCAAACTTCGACTTGCGTAAGCTACAGGCTTGTCATCGCCGTTACATAAAACTGAGCCAATTGCAATACCAGATGCATCAGTTTTTAATATAAAAGTATTATCCTTTGAAAAATTTGGATATTGAAGAACTGGGGGGGACGTTAATGCGTATTTTAATGTTTGAAATGCTCTTTCACATTCTTCAGTCCATATGAAAACTATATCTTTACGGCAAAGATAATTTAGTGGATATGCTATTTGTGCAAAGTTTGGTATAAACTTACGATAATAGTTTGCAAATGCTGTAAATCTTCGTACTTCATCTACATTAGTAGGCTTAGGAAAGTTTCTTAACACTTTGACTTTATCAGGGTCCGGCAATATACCCTTATCTGAAACCTTATGTCCTAAATATAATATTTCTTTTTGCAAAAATACACATTTTAACGGATTTAATTTTAAGTTAACTTTACGCAATCTGCTAAAAACATCAAGTAAATTTTTATTGTGTGTGTCTAAATTACGTCCGAAAACTATAAGATCATCTAAGTATACAAAGCACTTGTCGTATGTCAGACCAGACATAGCTACCGTCATCACCCGACTGAAAGCACTTGGGCTAGTTTTAAGACCCATAGGTAGTCTTTTCATTTGGTACTGACCAGTGCTAGTTGTAAAAGCTGTTAACTTCCTACTGTTTTTATTTAATGCTACTTGATAATACCCAGAAAATAAATCTAAGTGAGAAAAATATACTGCCCCGGATAAAGAATCCAATATTTCGGTTACGTTGGGAAGGGGAAACTTATCATCTTGAATCTGCTGATTTACTTTACGATAATCAATAACTACTCTAAATTTTTTATTACCATTACTATCGACTTTTTTAGGTACTAGCAGTAGTGGACTCGACCACTCACTACTACATTCTTCAATTATATCGTCACTTAGCATTTTTTGTATCTGATTATCGATTTCGAGTTTCTGCAAATGTGGTAACCTATAAGGCTTAGTATAAACTGGGTACTGTTATTTTTAATTGAATCTTTTGTTCATACAAATTAGTTGTAGTTAGTTTATCGCCTTGTAAATAAAAAATATCTGGAAATTTAGCACATATATTTTCTATCGATATCTGTTCTTCGTGGTTAAGCCCTTTTAAATTTATAACAGAAAATAATTTCTTTAATCTATCAGAATTTATCTCGGCTTTCTTAAAATTACAAATTGTGTAGTCCTTAAGCTCGCTAGTATTTATTGAAAAATAGCTTAAACACACATCCTGCTCTCTAACGTTTAAAATCTTAATAGGCATTTTACCATTTACTGGTCTCGTTATGATATTCGCTATAAAGACACCTTCACACAATTCTTGACAATTAACGACACAATCATGTTTTTTATTAGTTTTTATCCAATAAATATACTCACTTCGCGCTGGTATTATAATAAAATTATTTCGCGCATTTCGCGTTAATTCAAAATTCAAAGTTACGTTTTCATTATTACTAGTTTGTAAACTTAAGTAATTTTTCTCAAAATTCAAAATACAGTTATATTTTTTGAAGAAATCTTGCCCTAGAATACCGTTTGTTTTGCACGGTAAATTGTCAAAAATATAAAACTTATGCCCAAACTTTTTATCCTTTACTTTTAAATCTAAGTATACATAGCCTTTTGATATTATTTTTCCTCCAATACCGTTTATTTCAATTTCCTCAGGTAAAAGGAATATTAAATTTACATAAGCAATTTGATTGAATAACAGATAAAGACGCACCCGTATCTAATAACCAGTTGAGCGGATTATTGTTTACATAAAAAATTACTTTATTAATACAACCAAAATTAAATATATAATTAGGATCAAAAAAATGATAAAACGAGTCCCTAGTATTATCCCTATAATAATTATTAAATTTACAATTAATTTTACGGTACTTACCTCTGTATGTGGTATCGTGGGTAGGTTGACCATGGTATAACCGTGAGGTTCGTACTTGGGGCCAGGGACGACGATTATTAATTTGTCCTCGACCATTGTTTTTATTCTGGATGGGACTAGAGGAAAATCTATTATTATAATAAAAAGCCTTGAAATTGAAATCTATAGCTTGTCGTTGACCTAAAAGACGATTCTACCTCCTCATCTTCTGCAGCACGTATGGCGTCTTTCAAAGAGCTGTAGTCACGGGCCGCTATAATGGTGCTTATACGTTTGTTATTCAGACCGTTATAAAATCTATTTATTGCCAATTTCTAATTTATTGGGCGTAAAATTTCTAAACATTTTTCATTTCCATCTGCCTGGGAAATGGTAAGATCAACAAACAGTTAATATCTCATCTTAATATCTCTACCGAATTCATTAATTGATTTAGAATTTTGTTTTATTGACTGTAAACGCGTTAGGATCGATGATGATGATTTTTTAGTAAGTAAAAATTTTTTCATGTCACTCACTAATGACTTTACACTCTCATATTTTGGAGCTAATTTTAATTTAGCACTAGAAGAAAGGCGACATTTTAAAACAAAATTAATTAAAAACTTTTTGTAGTCAGCTTTTAACATGGAATCGTAAAATTCGATGTTGTCTATCAATCCGTTTTGTGACCTCCTCATTTTCGGTCATAACAGGTAACAATGTACATGCCGTTTTTATATCGAAATTCTCCATTTTACACTTTTTCTTATATTTATACTTCAGCAATATCTTTATATTCTTATCGAACTTTTTAGCACAAAAAAGTAGCACCACATAATATGCTATCAATATCTCTTTATTCTTTCCTTTTAATTAATTTAAAAAAATTATTTTACACATCAAAAGTTAACTTTAATTAATTATTTTATTATTTTAAAATTTAAATTCTTACTGTTCTTTCAGGACCTTATTTTATATTTTAATCAAATTTAATCATTATATATTTTTCTATAATACTAGACATTTCACAATAATAAAATATAATAAGCTAGTCTGAAGCCGCCTTAATACTTACCGACGCGACATGCTCTCAAATATCATTGGATCGCGGCGATTTACCTACCATATTAGGTTACAAGATATTATAAACAATGTGCTTAATGTCTCTAAGTAATGTCTTTTTAACCAATTCAGTAGGAAAAGAAAAGGGTACTGACTTTTGATCACTCACATCACTCACTTTTTCACTATACTCTGATTTGATTTTATTTTTACTATGCACTTCACACCTCACTGATTAAATTGACTTCTTTTTTCTTCCTTATTTTGCTAAGACCTTCGAAGTGGACCTTGGGGTCTCGGTTTCTTCTTTCTTATACCTTTTCTTAAATAACATTTTCGTACCGCATCTTCATATATTTTCCAAATTTCATTTATTAAATATAATATATTATATTATTCCATCTAGTTTGCATAATTTGAATTACCACTTTTTTGGCTATCCTGGAATCTTCAAAGTGTAGTGGCGGTGTACGTGTAGTACAGTCCACACGCACACCGCACTGGCAGGGTCGCCATGTATTGTTGTGCCCAGGAACGAATTAATTAAACAACGTCTGAACAGTTGGAAGTACGTTTAATGACTGCCTGGTATTCGAATATGACTTACATATTATTAGCTTAGGTGCACACTACAAGACCATACATGTGTTCCGGTCTGAGTGTGATTCTCCTTGTCATTGTATATGTTTCCGGACCCGGACACAGGATATCAATATCCTAATGGGGACCGTTGAGTGTGCAGAGTTTATTTGTCACACAAAAATTCCCTGCCGTACCGTGCTGCTAGTAAACGCAGGCTCTAGTATATTTTCGAAGGAGGCACCCTAAGGATGGCATTAAATTTGATCCCCGTGAGGGCTGCCCTTTTTTCACGGCCTGTACTCTGGTCTGGTACACGGGTCTCTGCACTCTGCTCCCTCGCTCGGTGACGCTGCCAAGGCCAGCAGGGCCAACGGCAATACACATTCCGAAAAAAAAAATTAGTATGTTTTTTCCTTTTGTGTCAACCCATTCGAATTGAAAACAGGAAGGCTTTACTTACTTCCTTTTGTAAAGTGAATCAGAACTTTTGTAATTATTTCGGCTATCTACCATACCTTACTATTTCAAATAACTCGTAACCCATATTAGATTTCGCATAAGTCTGATTTTCCTGACAACTTCCAACAGTAGTCAAACCGCAAGAATAATTACAAAGCTGCGGCAAGTTCTACATTAACTTCAACAGAATATATACTTGAATTAACCGCATTATACCTCATGAATATTTAGTTTAATTGTTAATTAATATCAGTTTTGATTCCTATTTTGCGTTGTGGTTAACAAGTCTGCCTTCGGGCAGATGTTTGCATCGATCTTACAAATATCTGTTTCGATCTGGGCGTTTGTTCTTTTGGGTCTTCCCATCGTACCTCGGAGAGCACGTTAATCTGTCGGTCGCGGTTGTTAGCATAACATCTGATAGTAATCGTTGATTTTGTACAGAATATTTTCTTCAGGAATTATATATAAAAGGAGAAGACCTAAGGGACATAACAACGCCCACCCTTGAACCGAGAAAGCTGTTTTTTTTTTTTTTTCTAAGAAAGCATGTGTATGTTTCCGGTCCCAGACACAGGCTATTACTATCCTAATGGGGGCCATTAATTGTGTAGAGTTTATGTATTATTAAATTTTTATTTATATTTTAAAATTTCCGTCTTGATGGGGTGAAATCGGTGTTCAAAGTTTATATTAAAGTCGTTACTCGCTTCACTTAACATCAAATGTATAAATCCTATAATAATGATGTCCATTCTACTTTAGAATAACAAACAGAGTGTCTCAGGCTGACACAACTCTTGAAAGCAGAAGATTTAATCTTTCTCTGAACCTTGTAACAGAGACGTTACAGACTCGAAGCGTCGCGTCGTTATTCTTAGTTAAGTTACCTATTTGTAAGTCGTTACTGAAATTAATTTAACTAGGGATGCCAAAAATATATTTATTAACAGGTATATTCTTTTTATATAACCGCGGGTATAATCAGGAGTTCGATTCCCGATCGGAACAGATGTTTGTAAAGTATATCTTTTTTGGTCTGGTCGTTTGTTTTTGTGGTTCCACCGCGCCTCGTAGAGCACGTTAAGCTGTCGGTCCCGGTTGTTATCATGACACCTGATAATAATCGTTAACTCTTGTTTGATAATTTGGTTTCATCCAATTAAAAGTAACCCGTCTAATCCAGATAAGAGTAATAAGCACACCCTGGGTGATACATAAAGATAGTGCTCGGATGAAGAAAAATAATTAATTAGATATAGCAAAAAACGTCAAGAAAACCAAGTAACCAACAATCCCTGGATTAGTATTTGGTGGTATAGCGGCCACAGAAATACACATTTTGTGAAAATTTGAACTCTGTACCTATTACGGATCGTGAGATACAGCCCGCTGACATACGGATGTACGAACCGACGGACGCAGCTCTGAGGCTAAGTAATAGGGCTCCGTTGGCACACTTTGGGTCTGGTACCCTAAAATATACAGACCGTCCTATGAAAAAACAGAATTTAATCAAAATTTATTTATAATTAATTTGCATTTACTAGGATATCTATCATAGTTTCCTCATCCTTTTTATTTATTTATTTATTTATTTATTTATTTATACACTTTATTGTACACCACATAAAAATATACAATCTCAAGAAGAGGAGAAAAAAAAATACATACAATATGGGAGTACAAATGGCGGCCCTATCGCTTAAAAGCGATCTCTCCCAAGCAACCTTGGGAAAGGAGAATTGTCGTTATATAATTAGGCAGGTCGTGACGGTATAATAGACATACATACCAATAGTTAAACACTAATACATAGACTTGCTTACATACATAATAATATTCAATAGATATTCAATAATAAACAAATAAATAATTATACGATAAACATAAAATATAATAAAGAAAATAATATAAATAAGCTATATAATATTAGGTGATAATATATGAGCCGTCTTATTCAGTCTCTGCTAGATAAAGTTTTTAACAGATTTTTTAAAAGAATCTAAAGAATCTTTTTAAGGTCTGCTATAAAATAATTATAAAAAATACTTCATTAAATTATTTTAAATAATTACGTAAATAGCAACCCTAAGCTTACTCTGTCGGAAGTGACGCAAAAACTCCATTAGATCATTAAAGGCTGAGTAACAATAAATTGTAACTTTTAACCATTGCTTTATGAGTGTGCTTTGTCTTTAGCAATAACGATTAATTAATTAGATAAGTTTGATAATGAGTTTTAGGTAATAGAATGAGTAATTTCGCGTCTTGAAAATTGACGTGACAAGTATCAGTATACCGCACACCGCACACACACACACACACACACATATAAACATAGTAAGTTGTTGTCATTATTATTATTATCTCTTTCATTACTTTATCTTTTGCCTTTTTTTATTAATAATTTTCTTTTTAGAAACTTCAGGAAAGAGTTCTAATACAGGTATTTATACTTAATAGGAGGTCTACGCCACGTGCTTGTAACTGAACTGTTACTTTACGCCGATTTCAGTGAGAAAGAGAGAAAGTTTTTTGTTGGGAACATTGAGAATGTTTTATACAAAAATAGTTAATCCTTACAATATTATAAATGCGAAAGTAAGTCTGTTTCTCTGTCTGTTTGTTGCGCTTTCACGCCAAAACTAATGAACCAATTAACATTAAATTTGGCACATAGATGGTCTAGAGCCTGAGAAAAGACTGAGAGAGTGTCTGAGAAAGAGAAGAGAGAAGATAAAAAGTTGTATGATCGTCATTTTTTAGAGCTAGAAGCTTGATATTTATTTTTTAGACTGTTAATTTGATATAAATATGACATTCAAAGTTTTACCCCCAAGGGTGTAAAGTAACAATAGGAAATACGGGATGAAAGTTTGTATGGTAATATGTAAGGTTTATGTGAATGTTTACACGCGGGCGAAGCCGCTGTCAGAAGCGAGTACTACATCATTCGATTTTTTTTTATGTAATTGGGGAAACGCAGTTACGCACACGAGCGCAGGGACGGGTGCAATGGCGCTAGAAGCGTCGACATCGGAGCCTGGCCCCCTACTCACTAAAACCACTAAGTTCTATCTTGCGCCATAGTGGGACGCCACGGGATCGCTTGCGGATTCAATTGCGACGCCATTTATACATAATATATATACATACAAATATATAAACACCACCCTGGCTTACGCGCCTAGGCCTTTCGGGCTCCGTCTGGGCCGGTTTCGGGAAACATAATTCTAACCTAGTTTAACTGAAATCAAGTATACAGTTTTCAATTTGAGTAGGGATCTAAAGAAAACTCGTTCAAGTATACATAAATCATCTCCAAACATAAAACATTAAACTTTCCATCCCAATAGAGACAAGGATACATCTGTAATTTATATTACCCGTTGCTGGGTCTTAGAAATATTAATTATAACGGGATAGGTAAAGTAATTGGTTGGATTACGTTAGACCAACAGGAGAGAAACAGTGTAATCAAACGGAAAGCCCCGAGACCGGCAATACCAAGAATTCATAGATCGGTACAAAAACAATGGGAATTTAAATGAATACGTGATACGTACGTATACTATGTATATACATAAGTATACTACATATATACGTACGTGAACTTCGGACAACTTATTAAGCATATTTCGCGCGCGTAGGATTTTGAGCTTTTTAAACTTTTTTATGGAGAAGGAGAGCAGAAAGTTAATACTTACGTATAATAATGTTGAATAATAAATAAACATTAAACACTCAACGGCCTCCATTCGGATAGTTGTATCCTGTGTCGGGGGTTCGGAAACATAAACAATGACAAGGACAAACACACCCAGACCGGAAAACATGCCTGTATGGTCAATACAAACATCTGATCCGAGCGGGGATCGAACCCGAGACCTCGGCTCTTAAGGCTTGTTACCGTTGCGCCACAGGGTCGTCATGTTAAAAATACACTAAACTAAATAAAATTCAGTCGTCAGTATAAGTATCATTTTATGATTATCCTAATGGGGGCCGTTGAGTGTGTCGCGTTTATTTATTTATTTATTTATGATTAGGTTTTGATGTCTCTGGTCACTTCTGGTCTTTTAACCTTTGATAAATCTTTAAACTTTTCATTCCTTATGAAAAACTTTTAAGTACATAATCTCTTGTATCTTAGAGGCCCCTACAAAATATATTAGACAATCCGACATAAAAGCATATATTTTTTTCATTTAAAGCTAGTTCCCACCAATAACTTATCTTTGGCAACGCATAGCAGTGATGAACTGTAGTAATCTGAGAATACACTTCAAAAAAATCATATATATCTGAAACCTGTTCATTTTTACACATGGCTGAACGTATATCATACGGGAAAAATGTAATTCCAGTCAGAAGAGAAATGTTAAATTTTCAATAAAGAATTTCGATTCATATGTTCTGTACATCGTTATTCCTGATAGGCACAGAACGAAAAGTGTTATGGATGTGGCATCTGTATGATAATAAATAAATGGATAGTTTATATGAGCTTACACTTGGTCACATTATAAGTAGCTTCGAACTGTTATGGCGATCACAAAGGGAAGCAATGCAGCAAAGAACCTTCAAACCTTGCGGTGTTTGAAATATTTATGAGTAATGGTGGTCTGATTTCTGCACTGCATTCTCGCCTTTTCTACAAAACTATTTTTAATTAATGACACAATTTAATATTTTCTTTTACAAGAGCCTAAGATATAAATACAATGTTATATTATTTATTAATTAGATATAATTATTTTAAAAAGAAATTGTTTGAACTCATAATATTTAAACTCAAATCTCACACTTTTTGATAAATGTGTAATAATAAATAATGTGTGTAATAAATTAATGTAATATTTTCGTTGTGTTATTTTCGTTGTAGCTTGTTTTTGCTTTTATTAATATAAATGAAGCCTTTATTGAAAAGGGTAAACCTTTATAAAACTATATGGAGGTTAAAATTTAGTCCGTATATCGTCATCGTTCTGATAGGTTTTCCAGTATATATTTTGTTCTAAGGTGTCTATCGAATAAATTTAAAAATGACGTTCTAATTTTCCTTGAGTGGGGCAATTACTGTGTGACATGGAGTGTTACTTTTGTGTAGTAATCAAACAGAAATAAAATGTACTCTCATAGGAAACAACAAAAATAATATATTTTCTTCTTTATTAAGCTATACTGGCTTGTGCCAGTGGCTTCGCCCGCGTGCTTCTTCTTCTTGTCCGCGTGTATAACCGTTTAATACAAACTCTGAACCCCAATGTTCAAACAAAACAATTAATACAAACTCTGATATGTTAATTGCTGGTTACGAACACTACTTCACTACCCTTGACTATTGCCTACGGTTTTCTTTTCTACTAAAAAATATAAAATAGTACACTCAGTACTTCAAAGAAAGTAGTAACAAAAATTCTAGGAAAAATTCTGGAAAAATTCTAGGTCGAAGAAGCTCTTTGGCGTCCGTTTTGTGCCATAAGTAACCTACAAGTAAAGAAATGTTGTAGTTTTCGTAGTGGTGGGCAGGCAATTGAAAGATAAAATTCCAATAAAATTATAGGAATGAAGATTTCATTTCCTAAGAATAATTATTCTTATTATTCTTCGCTATTCAATTGTAATAAGAATTTCCGAAATGTAATATTATTCTTAACAAAAACTAGATCTGTAAATAATTCAATTCTTATCAAAAGCATGAATTAAAATAAATAAATATTTTGTTAATATAAACTTTTCGAAATCTACAAATTATTAATTTTAAGAAAGCTAGAAATATAATATATAGTAAGGATAAAGTCTTGTCAAATTTTTTATTATCAGTCACAACTTCAATAACTACAAGATAGTTCGAATCCCACTCTAGAAAGATGTTTTATTGATCTTATAAAATTAAATATCTGTTTCGGTCTAGGCGTTTGTCCTTGTATCTCCTCAATATGAATCGGAGAGCACATCAAGCTATCAGCCCCGTTGTTACCGATTCGCCCTTATGGTTACAAAGGTCAAATAGCAATCGGTCTGTGTAAAAACCAGTAACCTGTCAAACCCGGATAAGAGCAATAAACGCTCGCTAAATACCGAAAATAATGCTAGGAAAAAGTAGTAGCTTATCCAGTTTTTTTAAATTCATTTCATTTATACAGAATCCGGCCGCGTGTAGTTATTATATTTATCATTTCAAGCGATATTTAGGCAATTTTACCAATTAGTGTTTCAATACAGACCCTCGTCAAGATGTCGAATTTCAGTCATCCGCTGAGATTATGTTTGAGGAAGGAAATACGTAATTAGGAATTAATGAAAGGCATGGGTACGAATGAACCTTAATATATTTTGAATGTCTGATTGGTACATGTCCTGTACTTGACCGGGCGAAACTGTAATTTATCATATTTTGATACCCAAGTTTTGGGCCTTGGATACAAATCTATATATTAATGAAATGAAATGTTCCACACTTATATAGCAAAGGCGTGCAGAATGAAATTTTTTCTACACATAAAATCAAAAAACACCTAACATACACTACCATTTATTTGACAAACACACGCATATGTACTTCAAACTGAGATTTGAATAATATTGTTTGTCTTTTATATTATTTTTGTCCATAGTCTTAGTGACTGTTAAACATAACGTACGTTTTGCAGATGTTCATAGGCGGCGGTAATCGCTTCACATCAGATGTGCCTCCTTCCTGATGGCTCCTCTAACATTAAAAAAAGGTGGCAAGCAAGCATACGGCCTACCTGATGGTAAGCGGTTGCCGTAGCCTATGAGCGCTTGCAACACCATTAGTAGGTGACACTCACACGTTGCCAACCTCGAGATATTGGTTCTTAAATCTCGTCTGCCCAGTAATTTCACTAGCGTACAGTGCCCTTCTAACTGGAACAGTAAGGCCTACAATACTAATGCTTGGCGGTAGAATATTTGACACTGCGGTGGTACCTACCTAGCCGAGCTCTTGCAACAAAAGACCTACCACTAGTGTGACCTTATTTGACATAAGAAAAGTATGGGAAATAAAGAAAATAAAAACGCTTGTTACTCACTGCTTAGATTAGAGCATGTACTTGTATCGTCTATCATTTTAATTAACATACAACACAAAACGATTTTGTTTTCAGGATGTCAAGCATAGTGTTTAAGTCAAAGCCCATCGATCAATGTCAGCAGAGGTGCGAAAAATGATTGATTAACACCTGTGCTACAAAACCAACTTCACTTTGAGGGTTCACACGAACATTTCATGTTTTCCAATAGTATAAAATTTTTAAATAAAAGGTGCCGTACCACCGTTGAATGTCGAATTAAAAGTTTCAAGTTTCTTGTATGGGAATCACATTTACACATTCTACATTCATTCATCTTTCGACGACTTTGTGGCGTAGCGGTAGCGAACCTTTTTTTTTTTTTTTTTATTTGGAGAAATGCAATAATTATAATAAATAAAGAGGTTTTCTTCCTCTACCGCCTGACCAGGGCTGAAGGCCCCGGTTAAGCACACCGCCGGTGTCGCAGGAGCCGCTCGCAGTCCATTCTGATAATCAGAAAAGTACCGGAGTGACCCATACGACACCACCCTCCTGGGCGCGGTCTGACGTAAAACGCCCCGCGCCCGAACCGTCTGACCCTGTTAGGTTCACCGGGCAGTCGAACTGCACAATCAACTCCCGGCTACTGAGCCCCCGGCACGACAAGCCCAGGGTACCGCAGAGTTTGACCTCTGCGGTTGGGGGCAGCGGTAGCGAACCTGCTTTAAACACCATATGTCACAGATTTGATTCCCGCTCGGAGCAATTGTTTGTATTGATCATACAGGCATGATTCTTACCATCAGGTGGGTCGTATGCTTGCTTACCAACTTAGTCATATAAAAGAAACAAGACTTTTTCATGTTGTAAGTATACGAATTGATCAATGATAGCCTCAATAGCTCAACGAGAGAAGAGCAGACTTCGCTCCTTCAACGCGAGAGTTGCGGGTTCGATCCTGACCGCCTTGGGTTATTGTCGTAGCCAAAGCACACGCTTCGAGCTTATTTGGAGGGGCAATAGAAGTATTAGTACTGCTTTGAAAAAAGCATTTAGCAATGCTTTTAAAAATTAAATTGTACTTAGCAAAAAGGCTCAAATACTGCATAGAATGTGTCCTAGAAGACGTTCACCATGTTTTAGTGGAGTGTGTTCGCAATGAGTCGTAGAGAGAAACAAATAATATACGTTAAGAACTGGTGATGTCAATGTAATACTTGGTAACCCATTATCTGAATTACCAAAATTAATGTACAAACTATTTAAGCTAGTTATAAATGCTATAACTTTTACTATTTAGATCTAATAGAATATAATTTTGTAAAAGCCTTGTGGAGACATTTGTGACAAAGCTCCTTAAATAAAGAATAAAAAAAGGCTCAAATAAAACGACTTAAGCTTAACTGCGATCTTAAACTAATTATGGCAGTACTTACTTACTTATCGATTGGTTAGTGGTCAACCTAGTGTCAGAGTTGTTCAGGTCGCCCGTAGGCCTCTGACTTGACTTATCGACTGTTGTCTAATTGTCAACAGCCGGGACCGACTTATTACGTGCCCTCCGAAGCACGGAGACGCTCGGTTGAAATACCACTATGCGATCACCCATCTAGTGACTGACCGCGCCTAAAGTTGCTTAACCTACCGATCGTTTACCGATCAGCGGATGCACTCGGCTATGAGCGTCTCATGGCAGTCTTCTCCCATCTCAGTGCGGTAACGATAAAATGGTATCGATTCGCGCACCTATACGAGGTTTTATCGAAGTTTGCTGAAGCTTAATCATGTGGTAGTTTTGTTTGCATTTCACAAACAACGGCTGGAATAAGCCCATGATTACACGACTATTGGCATAACGTACAAAGGGTGAGGCTAAATATTCAGAGAATACCTGATTTAGACATATGCAAATCTGTGGATCATCAAAATGTTTGATGATGTATACATTCATTTTAAAGTAGACTTTTTATGCTACTAAATTAGTAAGCAAACTTGATGGTAAGCGGAGGTCACTCGGAGGTGGGATTGATTTTTAAATCACCTTTGCCCAGTAATTTCACACACACATACAGAAATGCAAAACACTATTGCTTTGCGGTAATCTGACACTGGGGTGATGCCTACTTAGCCGTTGTCTCGCAATAATAGGCTTACCGCCGGAAAGAATTTTTGGTATCTAGTTGCTTAACGTGGCTTAGGGGTAGTGCGATTTAGTAGACATCGTCACATGACGAAATGCCGTGTGCTGTGTGTGTGCGCGCGTGTGTGTGTATCGAGCACACTACAAGTACTTAATAAGCACACGAACAAGTGAGTACGGAGCCGGGTGCGCAGCTCTCTCTCTCTCTTTCTCACTCCCTCCCTCTCTCTGTCTCTCTGTCCCTGTCTCTTTTTATCATATAAATATATAGAAATTGAAATAATAAAAATATATGTATATTGAAATATACCGATTTCATTTTGAATTACATTCCGAGTTGAAAAACGTAAGGCACTTTGTTCCTGATGGGCTCCGCCGACTGTACAATTTTTTTTGAGTATGTATTGATGTTGGCTCGACTGGCCTTGACAGAGTCACCAGGCGGGGACAGCCGAGTACAGAGACCCGGCCGTGAACTCGCGTGAGGCAATCTCTGAATCTCGATAGGAAATCAATAGATTGTTATCAACTTGCCTTCCAACACACTGAAGTAACCCCATTATTTTCAAGTGCCCTGAATACTGTTCATTATGTTCGATACATTTTCTCTTTATGCACACTTTACCTGGCTCATTTTGACCTGAATATTGAAACTCGTTATATCTCTCTCGAGTCTCGTTCGTAGAGGTTTTTAGTGGCAATTCAGATCAGTTTCAATCGAGAAGTCCAAGATGAGGTTTATTCTAGAATACATTATGGGCGCAATACCAAATAAATAGTTTTTTTTGCTTCATGTTTAGCGATACTATTCATATTCTATACCAGCTTCTGCACACGGCTTCGCTCGCGTTAACATAGACCTTCTTTTTCATAGAAAGTTTGAAACGTTTTACACCATAAGGCGTGGGATTAAAGAAAATGATAAAACACTTGTTCCTTTATCTTTGACTTGACGACGTTGTGGCGCAGCGGTAGCGAACCTGACTTAAACGCCACAGGTCGCGGGTTCGATTCCCGCTCGGAGCATAATATGTTTGTATTGACCATGCAAGCATATTTTCCGGTCTGGGTGTATTTGTCCTTGTCATTGTGAATGTTTCGGACCCCCGACACAGGATATCACTATCCTAATGGGGGCCGTTGAGTGTGCAGCGTTTATTTTATTTATTTATTTATCTTTGATTTTTCGCGAAATAACAGTGTTTTATGTTTCTAGATTCAAAAATAACAGACCTCCCAAAGGAACTTTCAAACCCTTTTTCTCTTGAAGATTGAATTTCAAAACTCATTTGTTAGTGCTCGTTTACGTTTTAAAAAACACTTCTGCAGAGATTCAGCACTCTAGGTCCAAGTAATTAGGCTGGGCTTTTTTACGTTAGTCAGGTTTTCTCCGTTCATATATATAGATTTTCTATTATATCTATACTTTTATAAAGCTGTATCGTACTTTTTTTTATTTTTATGTAAGAGGGGCAAACGGGCAGGAGGCTCACCTGATGTTAAGTGATCACCGCCGCCCATGAACATCTGCAACACCAGAAGGCATGCAGGCGCGTTGCCGACCTTTAAGGAAAGAATAGGCTCTTCTCTTGAAGGTTCCCAAGTCGTATCGGTTCGGAAATATTATCCTTACAATAAATTTCTGAACAGTAATGGGATCAGCCATGTACATAAACAGTATACCATATATTTATTATGTACGCTATCCCAAATTAATTTACAATGAGTAAAGCTAGGTTAACCGATTTACGAAGATCGGTCCCGTATCCATTTTCAGGGAATGTTCCAGTTTTATGCGAAATATAATTTATATTTTGGGTAAAATTCCTTTTTTGTTATGCTTCTTCATATTAGCATTATTCCAGAAATTTATCCAGGGCCTGCTTATACTCTTATACGGATTTGACAGGTTATTATGATTGACATCTGACCTCCGCAACCCTAAGGGCGAACCAGTAACCCTTTGCATAAGAACAAACTACCTATCAAGAGCTATTATCAGATGCTATGATAGTAACCGGTACTAATAGCTGAACGTGCTCTCTGAAGAACGGTGGGGAGCCCTACAATGATAAATGCCTAGAACGGATCAGATATTTGTAAGATCTTTGCAAACATCTGCCAGCGGGAATCGAGCCTGCCACCATCGAGGCTCATGCATAAAACTGTTTTTGACGTATAGCTAAAGTAAAAGAAATACGTGTGACGTGTTTTAACATTTTCTGAAAAGTCATCCCTGAAATGGTGAAATGGGGGTTAAAGTTCAAGTGTGTATTATAACCATTATTCACGCGGCCAAAGTCGCTGACAGAAGCTAGTATAATATAAAACTATTTTTCTTAAAACGAAACGTAGGCGTAATGGGCGTAATACGTACTTTGATGCGCCCCATGGGACGCAAACATGTGTCTAATGCATTACCGTAATTACTATTTACTGGACTATTCTGTGACCTACGAGTACTAATGGAATATAAATAAAATATGTGGTCTACATAATTATTGGCAAGTGTCTTTAAGTATCAGCCCACGGCTTTTTTTCAAATTCACATTTTTTCTGTATTTTTATTATTTTTTTTTATGTTAGAAGTTGGCAAACAAGCATACGGCCCACCTGATGGTAAGTGGCTGCCGCAGCCTATGAGAGCTTGCAGCACCATTAGTAGGTGCCACTCACGCGTTGCAAACCTCGAGATATTAGTTCTTAAATCTCTTTCGCCCAGTAATTTCACTAGCGTACAATGCCCTTCAAACCGGAACACAGTAGTGCCTAAACACTACTATTTGGCGGCAGAATATTGTACACTGCGGTGGTACCTACCTAGCCGGCCTCTTGCAACAAAAGACCTACCACCAGTGTGACTGATTGCACTGGTGGAATAATCTCATGTATGGAAGTTTATTTAAGTTGTAAGTAACCTCTTCTTTTGTTCAACTCAGTTAATAATATGATTGTCTTCTTCTTATCGATTGGTTAGTGGTCAACCCAGTGTCAGAGTGGTTCAGGTCGCCCGTAGGCCTCTGACTTGACTTATCGACTGTTGTCTAATTGTCAACAGCCGGGACCAACTTTTTACGTGCCCTCCAAAGCATCCTTGCTTTGTGCTACATAAAAATTATCTCTATAACAAAGAAAGATGTTAGTAAAGAAGAATTTCTAAGACCTACATAATAAATATAATATAATTGTAAATGTTACTATAAGTTTATAATATATACATAGATAAATTAGTTTTTAGCTGTTTCCGGTGTTTCGATTTCTTGTTAGTCTTAATTTTAACAAATTCTCTGTTATGTGAACGTATTATGTAATGTTCTTTTAGAGAAAATAAAGATTCTTAAACCTGAATTCTTCTTCTTCTTATGGTGGTTAATGGCCAACCTAGTATCAGAGTTGCTCAGTTCGCTCGTGTGGGCCTGTGATTTGACTTTTAGACTATTGGCACATTGATAGCAGCCGGGACCGTCTTTTAACGTGACATCCTAAGCACTAAGACGCTCAGTTGAAATACCGCGATCACCCATCTACTGACTGACTGTGCCCAAAGTTGCTTAGCCCACTGACCGACCGAATTACCCTTCGTGAATTCAGCACTTCTTCTTATCTTCTTATCGAGTGGTTAGTGGTCAACCTAGTGTCAGAGTTGTTCAGGTCGCCCGTAGGCCTCTGACTTGACTTATCGACTGTTGTCTAATTGTCAACAGCCGGGACCGACTTTACGTGCCCTCCGAAGCACGGAGACGCTCGGTTGAAATACCACTATGCGATCACCCATCTAGTGACTGACCGCGCCTAAAGTTGCTTAACCTCCCGATCGTTTACCGATCAGCGGGTGCACTCGGCTGTGAGCGTCTCAAAAATGGCAGACATATAATATATCTGATATTATATATTCCTCTTCTTCCTAGCATTATTCCCGGTATTTATCCAGGGTCTGCTTATAATCTTATCTTGTTTTGACGTGTTACTAGTTTTTACACAGAGCCATCTGACCTCCGCATCCCTAAGGGCGGACCACTAATTCATTGGATAACAGCAAATTACCTATCAAGAGGTAACGATTATTTTCCAATGTTATGATAGCAACCGTTACCGATAGCTTTACGTGCTCTCCGAGGCACGGTGGGTAGACCCACAAGAACATACGGCCTAACCGAATCAGGCATATAATAAACATCTGCTCCAGACTCAAAGTAGGCTCTCTACCAGCACGCCACAATACTCTTCAAAATGGTATTATAAGTTCCTATCACCAGCCGTCCAATGGCTTGTCTCATGGCGCCCAAAAATTGCAAAAAGGACATTATCAACTACCAAATGTGGTCGAACTTAATATAGAACTTCTTCTTCATCCTAGCATTATTCCCGGTATTTTATGTACCCAGGGTCTGCTTATTACTCTTATCCGGATTTGACAGGTTACTAGTTTTTACACGGAGCGATTGCCATCTGACCCCGCAACCCTAAGGGCGAACCAGTAACTCATTGGATAAGAGCAATTCATTTATCAAGAGTTAACGGTTATTATAAGATGTTATTGATAATAACCGGGACCGACAGCTTAACGTGCTCTCCTCTCACGGTGGGGAGACCCACACGGACAAACGCCCAGACCGAGACAGAAATTTTAACAAACATCTGCCCGAGCGGGAATCGAACCCGCAACCGTCGAGACTAAAGGCAGACTCGCTACCCACAACGCCACAACGGTGTCATAAACTTAATATAAAACTTATGACCCTTTTATCATTATAATTATGAGATGATACTTAGAGTTATTAATTAAAAATATATACCTATAAATACTATGTACTGTATGCTCTTCACTGAGAAATATTCTACTATTAGCAAGATGGCCTACTTACCTAGATTCATTGGGCTATATCTATAGTTACAATGGGCAGCCTCACTCTGGCAAAATGTGCTTAAATAATATATATAAAATTTTAATTTTTTTTATTACCTATTACTTAGTATATTCTAGAAGTAACAAAAATTCGATTTTGTTATAATTCTTCCTTAATCTATGTAAATAAATTAAAGCGTCTGTAATATGAAAATAGCAGCTTTATACTAAATGCATATGACATTATAACAAAATAAAAAGACAATTTTTTTTTGTCTGTCTGTCCAGCTTTTTCTTCTAAACTGACTAATCTCCGAAATCGATGCACAGATTTTGACGGGACTTTAATTTGAAATTGAATCAAAAGAACATGAATCTACGATTTTCAAAACTTTTATCGGTTTCTTTATATGCACTCTATACTTTGGAAACTAGGACAGATTTGCAGTTCAGATGTTCAAGTTTCAAAAGAATGAGACATGCTATATCTCGCTGTGACATAGGAATGATGATGTACATAAAGATGCGTGGTGTTTTTAAACGCAAAAGAATCTTTATTTAATTCCTCGAACCTCAATGAAAAGTTAACTTTTGATAAGTGCCCGATCGATTCTCTCCCGGCAAGATGACACTAATTAACTCACTTTACCTACCGGTAACCTAGCAACCGTATGTTTATCCCTCGTATAATATACGGATAAAAAAATTGCATTCAAAACACTCGTTTTGTGTCTGTTTGCTTTCCTTTTTATGTTATTTGTTCTTTACACAAACACACATAATATGTTAAATTAAACTTGCGTTTTAATTAAAGCCTGCTGTGACGAGAACCAGTTATATAACAATGCAAATACATAATTACTAATGAATAGCTGCTGACAGAAATTAATATATTTTTTAATTGTACTCTACTATACTACAAGTCAGTGGTTCCCAACCAAGATGCAATATAATAATATGGTCCACAACAATTCTAATTTCGCGATATTAATAGCACTTGGTGGGTTTAAATTATGACGCTACAAAAATACAAGAAAACCTTAAGAGTCATCTACAAATATTGATTGACGAATTGAATCATTACTTTTCAGAATATTCAGAAACAAAACCCATTCATCAAAACTGGTTCGAAAAAAAAAAACGCAAATCTGTTAATAAATGTCGAAACCCTGATATGACAAACATTAAAAAAAAACTTTTACATGGTGATCCGGTCTTTGGTCAATAAAAGGTTGGGAGCCAGTGCTGCAAGCAATATTGCATGTGTACTTAGTTTAGAAAAAAAATGAGTACAAGAAAATGTAGTTAAGTAAATTAACTAATTTAATTTAAAAACCGTTACATAAAAGTATCAAATGAATCGTTATTTCTAAACTTACAATAATTTTAAGTGTATTACTTCAAAGCTGCTTTCGTTAAAGTTCTTAATGTCCAATATCATAATGGATACTTTTAAAATATTGACCTGATGTTGAAAATTCACTAAAATAGATTAAAACTTTGCTATTCGATTTAACAAAGGACGAGGTTTTCAAAGCGATATGTTTGATGTTTTTTCCCGGCGTCGAGATGTGGCGACCCATCGCCCGCTGTTGGGATAACCTCTGTCACAGCAGAGATTATTGCACCAGTGCAATCAGTCACACTGGTGGTAGGTCTTTTGTTGCAAGATGCCGGATAGGTAGGTACCACCACAGTGTCAAATATTCTTCCGCCAAATAGTAGTGCTTAGGCATTACTGTGTTCCGGTTTGAAGGGCACTGTAGGCTAGTGAAATTACTGGGGAGAGCAGATTTAAGAACTAATATCTCCAGGTTGGCAACGCGTGTGTGGCACCTACTAATGGTGCTTCAAGCGCTCATAGGCTACGGCAACCACTTACCATCAGGTGGGCCGTATGCTAGTTTGCCAACTTGTAACATAAAAAAAATGTGGCGTGGTATTTTTACCAATGAACTAAATTTTAAGTATTGTTTTTTTTTTTGCCAAATTCATAATCACCTTTTTAATATTTAATTATTTACCTAAAAATAAATAATACTGATGCCAAAGGTAACAGTATTTTTATGTATCAGGTAACTTACCTGAAGTCAGACATGGAGTCATTCAGCACGGGAGCGATCACTCACTGTCAGCAGAGGTGAGAGAAATTACTGATTAATGACCGCGCCACAAACCGAACTTCACTCTGAGGTTTTCCTCAAATCTTTCAACTTGATAAACGGTTAAGAACTGCAGTCTTGAAAAGAAAGTAAGAATTAAAATTTACTTTTTAACTTAATTTCGAAATAAAATAACGTTTTTGTCTTTAAATAATATAAATACTTACTGTTATTGCTGATTTTTTTTGTTTACCGCTTTTGCAGAAAATAATCATACAGTCCAATAAAGGGGCATCACAGACAGTGACCTACATATTATATTCTTCAGTCTTCTTCATCCTAGCATTATTCCCAGTATTTTATGTACCCAGGGTCTGCTTATTACTCTTATCCGGATTTGACAGGTTACTAGTTTTTACACGGAGCGATTGCCATCTGACCTCCGCAAACCTAAGGGCGAACCAGTAACTCATTGGATAAGAGCAATTTATTATCAAGAGTTAACGATTATTATCCGATGATATTGATAATAACCGGGGCCGACAGCTTAACGTGCTCTCCGAGGCACGGTGGGGAGACCCACACGGACAAACGCCCAGACCGGGACAGAAATTTTTAACAGACATCTGCCCGAGTGGGAATCGAACCCGCAACCGTCGAGACCAAAGGCAGACTCGCTACCCACAACGCCACAACGGTGTCATATTATATTCTTCAGTATAGACACTAAGAATATTAATATTACTAAGAAGTGGGGCTGGCCCATTCATGCCGAAAAATAGTAATAATAATCATAATAAAAATATAAATATCGATTAAATTTAGGCTTCTAACCGTATTTTATAACCACATTTATTATTATAATGTTACCGATAACCTAACTGTCACTCTCATCGATACTCTCTGTCTCTTTCCTTTGTAATGTGTACGTTCTAGAAAGTTGATTCTTCCAAAAATCTCGTACATCATTTCCGTTGATCTAACTTTCGCGAACCCCTGTTCCGCGGCATTCAAACTAGTGATCAAGTGGGAAAAGTAGTGACACCTGCTACTGATGATGCTGGACTGACCTGCTTACAGAGATCATTAAAACACAATTAGGACTTATTTTATCACAGGTAATTGCCATCTGATAGAAATGATTCGAGCACCTATTTGAGGAATTACTGAAGCTTACTGAAGCGTTATCGCGTGGGAGTTTTGTTTGAGTTGATTAAACAATGAATAGAGCTATTGACATTAGGGACAAAGGGTGCTGTACAATGTGGACCACAGGATAATTAATGGTCTAGGTGTCTCGAAAATTTTGTATTATTAAACTTTTTAAGTGGGGTCGTTAGTTTTAGATCTCAACTTTTTCTAAATTTTGTATAAATATCTCCGAGTAAAATGACTGTGACATACGAACGGACAGACGGACACACGAACGGAAAGACGAACATGACGAAAACGGGTTCTGTTTTTGCCATTTGGCTACGGAATCCTAACTAACGAAGTCTGACAGATATGTCGAAAAATACCAACAAGATAATATTTAAAAGAAAATTAGTAATATTGTAAAAAGAATATTCTAAGCGTGTAGATTGTGCTAGGAATGGGTACGATAGTAGGGGTCAATTTTTGGACTTAAGTTGGGCCGGCTTACCATTCTACCATTGAACTATTGATTCTTAGGATTCTTATAAAACTACCAATTAATAATATTAAAATCATTACGCCCTATTAAGTTATTCTCAATCTTAATAATATCTCTAAAACTTTCTTAATAATTATGTATAGCGTAGGCGAAACTTATGCAATTTCTTGAAACGAATTCGTATGTAGATTCTAATAGGAGTAGGAAATCTTTGTTAATTGCAACTTCTATTAATCTGTGAGGTTTGAAAGAAGGCAGTTCGAAAATAAACACTAAATATGACAAAGGCTTAATCCGATATCCCGTGCACGTATTCTTTCATTGAAATCCGAAAATTCAGAAAGATTTTAAGATACTTTGTACAATATAGACGTTATCTTGGATAGGGCATTAGTGTGAAACCTCATAACGTAGGCGACGTGGGGGTTAAAATGTGATTCATGTACGAACCCTTAGATGGGACTGACTCGACCGAGAAAGCACCCTCCCACAGAATATCGACATGAAGTTGTTGCGCAGCGGTAGCGAACCTGCCTTAAACGCCACAGGTCGCGGGTTCGATTCCCGCTCGGAGCATAATATGTTTGTATTGACCATGCAAGCATATTTTCCGGTCTGGGTGTATTTGTCCTTGTCCTTGTGTATGTTTCCGGACCCCCGACACAGGATATCACTATCCTAATGGGGGCCGTTGATTGTGTAGCGTTTATTTATTTATGAAGTATAAATGGACGCAAATAAGCAATACAATGTCAACCTACAAAATTGAAAAAACTGAGTTATATATGCAGAAGTGTTGGTAAATGGCTGAAGAACATTTTTCTTCAATATTTGTAGGGTTTTAAGCTTTAAAACTTCTAAAAAGCCATTTTTAATCATGCAATTTATGTATTATGTTAAACGCTTTGGGTTATATTATATACGAAATATGCAGTTTGTATACTTATTTTTTGTGACAATAAGTAAAATAACTTACATAAATCTGAAATTGCCAAAAACTTGACCAATACATTAAAAAATTCATATAAAGCAAGTTGATCAAAACTTTCAAACGCGTTTTTCTCGAAATGACATTCATGTGGGTTGACATGGTATTGCTTATTTGCGCCCATAAATAGTATCGATTTATCGAACAATACAAATGCTGATTTGTATTGTATTGTTCGATAAGTGAATACAGGGGATCTAACTGGACCTTCTTCACTTCACTCTTAAGCTATTCTATTAATTGTGCTTGTGTTTATACAAACATATTTGACGACATTGTGGCGCAGTGAACCTGCTTTAAGCGCTACTGGGCACGGGTTCCTTTCCTGCTCGGAGCAGATGTTTGTATTAACCATACAGGCATGTGTTCCGGTCTGGGTGTGTTTGTGTATGTTTCCGGATCCCCGACACAGAATATAACTATTCGAATGGGGGCCGTTAAGTGTGTAGTGTTTATTTATTATTTTATAAAAATACATACGTATTTCCGTCCCCAAAACCAGAATATTAATATCTTAATAGATCCGTCGAAAGCAGTACAACATTTCAACCCCTATTTTTTCCTCTTAACTGTCCTCCTCAATTAGTTTTAAAATACGCAAAGGATACTACTAGTGTTATTAGTATGCGTACGCTGGCTAGGATGACTGTCTATCATCAGACATGATGTACGCTTTTTTACCACTATCGTGGTATTAAACTACTATGTACCACTATTAAAAATATAGCATTTATTTCTTAAAAAACCTGCAAGAATTACTTTTTTCCTCATATTTCTACATGTCTTTCAACTTTTTAACTCAAAGGAACCTTTCCTACTAGATGAAAATTTACTTAGCCAGTACCCTCGTCAAGACGTCGAATGTCAGTAATCCGTGAAGATTATGTTTGAGTAATGACATATGTCACTAAGAAACACTAGAGAATTGGGACACGGAAGAATTAAAACTCATTCAGTTAAGAAAATTGTTTGTCTTTGTCTGTGTTTCCGGACCCCTGACACAGTGTATCCTAATGGGGCCGTTAAGTTTGTAGCATTTATTTATATATTTATTTATTTATTTGAAGACACAGCCGCTCA